>HG992251.1:2555000-3805000 GCA_905220585.2 Nymphalis polychloros
CATGTCTGTGAGTAAAATTCGAGTAAAATTCTTTTAATATGACTTCAGGGTCGCTATCCCTATAAGGCATCTACTAGACCAAGAATCCTAGACAAAGATCTGTGTTGTATCAAATCGAGTCTACTTAACAGGGTTATATGAGCGGTGGAGCCGGTTACGTGCTCAGTAGAGAAGCGTTAGACCGATTCGTGAACAAGGGCTTACCTTCACCACATCTCTGCAAGGCAAGCGATCATGGGGCAGAAGACGCTGAAATGGGTAAAAATAATTAAACAATTTAAAAAAAAAAACAGATAATGGCAACATTGTCCCAATGATTGTAGTGTATTAACGATTATGTATGTTGTAGGTATATGCTTACAACACATCGGCGTGAAAGCAATGGACTCACGGGATTCGTTACAGCGCGGCCGGTTCTTCCCCTTCGTGCCCAAAGACCATTTATTCCCCAACAAGGACAAAGGGTTTTGGTACTGGCAGTACATTTACTACCCAACTGACGAGGTAAATTTTATAATATCATTTTGGTGTAACAAATTTATCACTAATTTCCATTGGATATTGTTTATAATAACGCAATAAACCTTTGTATTAGTTTACACAAACCATAGACAAATACCACAGGCACAAAAACATTAGCATATACCATAGACAACAAAAGTGACCAAATTAATATAATATGACATGAAGTCCCTTAAAATATTTTGCTTCATTATTTTTATGGAGTTTTAACGTCCTTAGAATAAGAGATCTGTAAAGCTTCTTGAGATATTTCGTTTTGTAACTGCCATATCCTAAATAGTTGACCTTCTTCTCATTTATAAAACTGTTCATTAAAGTATATTTCATGTCGAGTAAAAGAAATAAGACGAACTTATAAATGTATATAGACTAATCTTCCAATAGTCCCTATATACAAGACCATTATGTACTAATTAACTGTGATATAAATTCTATCGCGCACGAAGAAATTTGGCAATTCTTTTCTTTGTCGCACCACTAGAAAATGGAATTCTTTACCAGCACAAGTGTTCCCCTTCTCCTATGACCTGGGTACCTTCAAACGAGGCGTGAAGAGGCATCTTGCGGGCCGGCAAGGTGGGGGCGGCTAGTGCAGATCATTCTTCCCGACTGTACTAGCCGTAGTCGCGTTTAGAGTCTACTACCACTTACCATCACGTGGAGTAGACATTTGTCTTCTCGGGTAATATTAAAAAAAAATCTCGTTCGATGTGTAACTGTTTAATTCGTAGGAGTAACGAAGTTTGTATAACCTAATGTTACCATCGTATGTGATCGAGACTGCCTTTTTTATTATTATTAAAATTATTATTATACTAATTTTAGAGACGTTCATGTCCCTCAACATGTCATAAAAATGCGTGTATTTTTATATTTACGTATGTCTTTACACAATATTCCAGGGTCTGGATTGCTGTTCCGACCACGCGGTATCATTCCACTACGTGGACCCAGAACAAATGTACGTATTGGACTATCTCATTTACCACCTAAGGCCATTCGGCATCAGCTACGGAGGCGGTCACCTGCCCAGGAACGATACCAGAGTCACTGAAGGACGGTAAGACATTCCCATGCTAGTCAACATACCAGCAACATAAGTTTTAGAAACATGCCTTTAGTTTTGCAAAATGCTTAAACGAAATTCAACTAATATTGATTATTATAAACAGTTCAGTTGTGAAGCAAATACGGTGGAAATGTATCTTTTACTATGTTGCAAGATTTTTTTTTTTCTTAACTGTAGTCTATTCGTTAACTAACTGCGACTTATACAGTCTTATTTGTAACACGCCAGCAACCTCGCAGGATTAAATGGCTAACAACATAAGCAATAACTTTTGTTCTATGACTTTTGATAATTTGTTAGATTTGTTTACTTCGTGGTAGAGCTTTGTGCAAGCTCGTCTGGGTAGGTACCACCCACTCATCAGATATTCTACCGCAAAACAGCAGTACTTTGTATTGTTGTGTTCCGGTTTGAAGGGTGAGTGAGCCAGTGTAATTACAGGCACAAGGGACATAACATCTTAGTTCCCAAGGTTGGTGGCGCATTGGCAATGTAAGTGATGGTTAACATTTCTTACAATGCCATTGTCTATGGGCGTTGGTGACCACTTACCATCAGGTGGCCCATATGCTCGTCCGCCAACCTATACAATAAAAAAAAATAATAATAATAATTTTCATACAAAAATAAGTACTCATTAAATTTCCCGCTTGAACGTTTATAAATATACGCGCATCGCAAAGATCGACGCCTCGCGTCGTCCTTTCGTTTATGAATGAAATATAGACCTACAAATGTCACGACAGTACGACAAAAACTTGTAAAATGATTTTTTTTTCACGTATGTCCGAAGTAGAACAAAAGTTGTTGCTTATGGTGTTACCTATCTAGTCCTGCGAGGTTGCTGGTGTGTTACAAATAACCCTGTATATATGAGTGTATATATTATAGTTTCGTTTTCGATCGACCGACGGATACTTTACCAGTTATGGTTTGATACGATTTTAATTTTGAAAATATTTTGTAGTTCAGTACAAATATTCCATTCCAAAGTTTAGTATTTTGCAAAATTAACGACAAACTATGATCACAGTTACCTTAAGCGGCATTTTATGAGTGGTTATGAGTATACGAATGTAAAAATGTCATTAATAACTACACAAACATATATAGAGACGTGTAAATAAAACGAAATAGCTGTTTATGTCGATGTAAGAAAAAGTGGCTAACTATTGATCATCCTGTATGTTCAAAAATATTCGATTTTAATTTTTACTGTTATTAAAAATGACATTATATTAATATTTATATTAGTAATATACATTATGCATGCATATTTTTTTTATATATATATATATATATATATATATATATATATATGCATTAATTTGAATCAATGTGATTCAAGAAAATGTAGGTTCATAAATCTCATACCAAAAACTTAACCTGTATATATGACGTTATGCCATATTATATTATTTATAAAAAAGCATAATATATTTAAAAAAAAAAAAAAAAACTATTATATAACTAATTGCAATTTAAGGTATGTTTCATTTGAAATTATAATTTATTATCTGTAATCGAATTACCAAAGACAATTTTGTTATAATATCGGAAACAAATTTTTTTGTAAAAGAAAGAAATTGTATTTGTGTTTTATCAAATATCAGGAACCCCTTTTAAGGATACACGTTGAACGTCAACAATCATGCATTTAATCATCATATATATATATTAGGAAATACATAAATATGGGCGTAGGTTTGTTCTTTCAATGAAATGTAGGTTTTATTTACATAATAACGTGGGTTTTTCTTTTGTTATCAGGGTTTAGTATAGAATGTGTAGTTGTAAAACATATAACCTAAAGACAAATACTCAATTTCACTACAAGTGGAATTAATATAAGGTTAATGTAATACACACGATATGAACAAGTGGTTATGCTGCAGCTAAATTCACTAACACTACTACAAGTGTCTACTCTACATCATTTAATGTTCCTATCTTTTATATTAATAAATTAGTCAATACATACGTTTACAGAACACGCATTGCATTTATAATCATTGACGAGCCTGTTGGTTTAGTTGGTAAGACATATTCACGCCGCAGGTCGTGGGTTCGATACCCACCCAGAACAGACATTTGTGTGCATCAACATGTCTGTTTGTCCTGAGTCTGGGTGTAATTATCTATATAAGTATGTATTTACAAAAGAAAATTAGTATATGTAAGTATATCAGCTGTCTGGTTTCCATAGTACAAGCTCTGCTTAGTTTGGGATCAGATGGCCTTATTATTATTTCTTAATAAAAATAAAAAAAGGTTTTTTGTATGACTAAAGTTTAAATAGTCAATTCTTTTGGATACAATTACATATTATAAAAGCAAAATAATGAATCGTCACAATGTGTCAGATGAATTTAAGCCTTATGTCGTGGCACTTGTGTTTAATTTCGTGTGTATTATTTTATAGTTAAGAAACTAGTCGTTTATTATAATCACCAAAGAATCCTATTTGTGTTAGATAAAAAAAGTGTAGCAACTATTTAGAATATTTTGTATATTGCTGTGAAAATATTTATATCGATATTATTTGTAAAGATACTGGCAAACATCTTGAAAATTATTGGTTGAAAAATTGTCGATTGTTTTAACCAATCGGTTGTTCGATACATTAATACTTCATTCAAATCTACCAATCGCGTGCGACCAGTTTCCAAGCGCGCCGCACGACTAACGTACCGACCAATAAAAATACTTCAAAGTGCGCAGAGATCGGTTTTTAATTGTCAAGATGTTTGAGATCTTTGCCGGTTATTTTATATTATATTTTTGTTCGTAGTCATTTGATTTTTAAGCTTTTAACTCAATTTTAATAGAATTTGTACAAATAAAAATATTTCTATATAAGTCTTCAGATTTGTGTAATTCGTTTTCCTACTAAAGATATTAAATGATATTAAATCAGTCGGTATATAGATATTTTTTATTAACTTTAACAACAAAAATAGCTTTCTTTCAGGTTATTTACTTTATCAAAGCCCATAAAACATGCATCATTAGACATGTTTTCTTTTTTTCTAGAAATACGTTATATTTGTAATTATTTACAAATGTTATAAATATTCCCACAAACTAATGTTAAAAAAAAAATACTATGAATGGGTTTTGAGTCGTCCACCGCAGTTGCTCCAGGCAACGCATTGAAGTGCACGGGATCGGCACAAATAATCAGTTCTGTTAGCGACGCGACGTTTCGATTTTTATAACCGTTTTAACATTTGAACTCTTATTTATTTGTACAAATTTTACTGAAATATAAAATTTCTTATATAATGACATTACTTGATAAATCTCAAAAGAATTACTTTTACTATCATTTTGTATGAAACATGTTATATTATCTTTCTATACATTACGATTTTAGGATATTTTTAGTCTGATTTAAACACTTTGCATTTATTTGCATCTGAACGATATCGACAAATGATATGAATTGATTGATGTTACCGAATAGTAGAATGGATCATGCCAAAATGAAATAAGGCATATTCATTTAGCATTATTTCTCAATAAGAAAAAATGTATTAAATGTGTAGCCAAAATCACAGAGGAGATTCAGATATATAACTCATAATTTTTCAAGTGTTTTTATTGTATCCGACACCAACAGACAATGCGTGGTTAATCGCAACTGTGAATCAGTTGATTAAACCAATTAAGTTACGCTCCTTAATATTTGTTACGAGCATAATTTTAATATTTTTGGTAAGCGTTAATTGATTATTATATCCAAACCATTATAATTTTTTAATTCTTAGATAAACTTTGTCATAGTATTGATATATAGTCACATCACCTATCTTTCCACTCCAAACATTGACCTCTGACTAAGTGTGCCATAGCTATTAACTTCTATGCCTAGTAAATAGCTCCTTTTATCATACTTAATAGTTTTTTTGGCTACACATTTTACAAAGCGGCAACAATCTTCAGATTTATCTATAATACCTCCATATAAGGCAGCCTTATCAAAAAATGACATTTAGTTTTCAGGTAGTTTTATCATTTATAGAAAGTTATTGATAATATTATATATAAGATCTTTTTTCTGTGTGTACATTCAATAATTATATAATGGTTTAAAACATTGACATATTGATTTGCTCAACATTTGATTATATTTATTTCACTATATAATAAATTACTGTGATGTGTGTAATCTCATTTGTTTTCATAAAGCATTTTCACTTTACGAATTGTTTTATTTATATCACAGCTCGAAAATATTCAAGTTTATATATATATAAAAAAAAATTATGCATATTAGTAATATTTAAAAATTTAGAATTATTTATAAGATGGAACAATAAAGAAACTTTAATAATAAGATTTTATTTAAACCATAACTTAATTGAATATAATTAATTATCTCGATTGTATTAATACCTACCTATATACCAAATGTGTACCAACAATTTCAACTGTCAATTGGGTGGAACAGATTAAAAAAATCAGTTCCAAGACCCACAATTGTTGATAAAAGTTTATATATACATAGAGTGAGGTTAAATTGAATTAACTCAAACGTTAGTCTTTTAACAGAAAATAAAACCTTAACGCTTGTACGCATAGGGTTGCCAGGTTTAATGGTCGCGTCAGGTCTTTCCAGCTTTTTCAGTGAATAGTATAATTGCGAATTGCAAGGAAATGCCGAATATTATATAATTTATTCTATATTATTATTTTTAAAGATAATTTTATTTATGATTAAAATTTAAATACATACTTGTATATGGTTAAATTTTTTGAAACATGTAACCTTAAAAACTTTTTAAATAAAATATTGAAAATACTTAAAGGAAAAAAAAAACTATGGGTTTTACATGATTTTTATTTAATTCTACAAAAAAAAAACTTGTCCAATAAGTAAATACGTCAATGTACCTTCTAACTAAATACATACCAAAAGTTAATAGAAAAACAAATAAATGTACATTAAAACTAGTCCGGTGACTAGCAAATTGTGATTATATTAAAACACACAAATGTGTTCATATGCAAAATGATGAATACTTAATACAAACTAAAATATCTATATACCAATTAAATGATTTAACATTTAACAGTATCTGTATCGGAACGTAAATTTTGAATCAATATAATGTAACAACTATTTACGTGTACTCTAAAGAATGTGGTAACACTGAATGTTAGCCTTTAAAAAAAACCTATTTAAGTTATATAAATCGTTATTAGAGTATACATTAAGTACAACTAATATATTTACAAAAGATACCCTCCGAACGCACTGAAAAAATATTTTTGAAAAATGTTACAACGAATACAATCCCAAAATGTTTGTTCCAAATTTAAATGAACTAATTTCTATATGGAAATATTTCTCGAATTTAATTATAGTACAGGAAAGTGCGGCGGGTTAAAAAAAAAAAAACACGACTTCTATAATAACCGTCATAGGCGGTGGCTTGACGTCACGACAACGGAAAATAGTAATTATACTTGTATTTAAGTTTAGTGTATACTAACCATTGATCGTATTATACAAAGTGTAACAAAATTCGTGTCCGACCCGTGAAGTGGTTATTAGGTATCGTGTGTCGGTTCTATTTATGTAATAATTTTTAAAATACTAAGCAAAAAAATATATTAATTGTGTTTAACGACACTGTTGGTGGTAAAAACGTGGACTACTGAGGTCATGACCTCGTGTTTTAGCTACCCGATACGTAACAGCTATCGAGCGGTATTGCTCGCACCTGTGTTGCCATGTAATTTTCGTCATTTAATTTAAAAAGAAAATCTGGGATAAATCTTTTGCTTATTATTTTAAAAATTATTACATAAATAGAACCGACACACGATACCTAATAACCATTTCACGGGTCGGACACGGATTTTGTTACAGGCTGTATATGGGTTCCAACATCAATCATACCTATAAAGTCTACAAAATATAAAAGGTACGATCGCGGTTAAAATCGCGAATGTACTAATACGATATTTAATTTGGATGATTATACTTATTTTACAGAGAAATCGTAGCTAGGGTTACCAATATAGAAAAATGCGAATAATTTATTTTCAAATATATTTTGTTCATTTAATAATTAATTTAGAAAAAGTATTTTTTTATTAAATGATTGCCCAATTATTATCTCTGTTATATTATAAAACCCTAGTTAGAATATCAATAAAAACTAGTATAGGATAACTAATACAGAAACGTAAAATGAACTTAATGCTAGTAATATTAAGGTTTACTTTGTCTAGAACAGACAATATATACGAACTAAATTACTAACAACTAAATACGTGACTAATAATTAAACAAAAACAAAATTAATTTAAATAAGTACTGGAGAAAATTTAACAATTTTTTTCTACATAACTTAAGTAATTAACTGAACATAGCAGTTTAGTAATGTTAGTTTGTTTTTAGAAATTTACATATATAGGCAACTTTTATGAATATATTTCGCAACTGTTATTGCCAAAACAAACGATGTAAGACATAAATGCATTTTTCGAGTTATTTTTTCGTTAAAAAACTTATTCTTGTATTAATAAGGCCATTTAATTAAGGATTATATCCACTGGTTTTTTTTCTTATCCTTTTATTAAACTTTGTACGATTATCCAAAGTGGACCATACCTCAGAGCTAGTGAAATCGTTACAGGTATCATATTTTATTAATTAGGCATAACGTGATAAAATCCATGTTTCGGACAAACAGTAATACAATACACTCGAATTTTACTAGAATCATAAACATGATTATTTTTACCTCAACACTTCATGTGAAACATTTCTTATTCAGCTCCACTATACAATTACAAAATAGTATGAATTTTAAATTGAAATTTGTTTATTATTGTATCAAGTGCCTTTGAGACCCATATACATTTATCGTTAGATATGTATTTCTAAATATATAAACTATTGTTTAGTTCATTTTTAATTCTTAAGAAATGTTATTTAAGCAAGCTATATTAAGGCCTAAGACATATTATTCTATATTATAAAAAAAAAAACTTGTACTAAACTTTTTCTATCAAAAGTTACTACATTTGTATTCAAAATATCTTGAGTTTACTTTAACTTTTTTTATATAAATATATAAGCGAAACAATACTAAATTACATATAGTTTAATATATAAATTAGGGCACCATAACATACAATGGTTAACATAACTGCTCCCTTACACGAACAAACTGAAATGAAACTTATGCTATTAATAATAAAAATATTACTTCAAATGTCACTGGAAGTAGTTCCTCTTCTTCCGCGATACACTGAAAAGAGACAATAACAATTAAATAAAAAGTAATTAATAATATGATGGGGATGATAATTTAAATCATTGGTTTAATATACTGGGCACTCAAATGATAAGGCCGTAGACTACACATTATCGTAGCCTCTGCCGCATGACCCAGTCCCCCTCCAAGGGAGCCGTTTAACATTATGAAAGTTTTCAATGGGTGAAAAAAAGAAAAGATATATAAGGCCGTGTCCTGGATTCTCGATATCTACTCGTTTTCCGTTACCTCCATACTTACTCACTACATATAAATCTGCCCCGAATATACGACATGATATAGAAGGAAATGTGAATACAATGTACGCACCCGGTGTCGTGCGGCGAGAAGAAGAACCCGCGCGGGCGGCTGGCGGCGGGCGAGGCGGGCGCGCACGCCCACTGCGCCCAGTAGTCGCCCGGCAGCCGCAGCAGCAGCTGCATCACCTGCGCACAATCCGCGTTAGCTCGCCCACACCACTTGGATGCTCTTATTAGGAGTTGACTCTAGTTTGGCAGAATTTTACCGCCGGTGCTTGTCGGTCATTGACTTCCTTTTCCATACCTTAATATCGTTCTATTCAAATCTACCAGAACCACACGGCAAGCTACGTATACATAACCATAGCTAATAGAAACATTAAAATTCAAATTGCAAATAAATATTACTAAATAGTTGTAAATCATAAATGGAATTGATAAGTTTTCCATACCCGTAACATATCTCCATCGTCATCATCCATACGTCACTCATTTCACTGATAATTCTACTTACGTTGACCATTTGCGTAGTCGCGGTATACATCTCAGCAGCCTGAGTCATCATCCCGTAGCCAACGACGGTCGGACCGAAGATCTTCGCCAAGTTGTCTATACCCATTTCGCATTCAGGACTTTCAGCTACTCTGAATATTAAATAGTTAAAGAATTATATCAGATATATCATTAAAAAAAAAACATTACTAATTGATGCAAATTATACAATATGATAAGCTGTTATTTATGTAGTTATAAAATTCAATAAGCAAACTATCTATGTAATATAAATGAGTGTACTTGAAAAAAAAAAAAATAATTTATATATATATGGGGTTTTCCAATAGGGACGCTTGAACTTTGACAGCTGATTGCGGCCATGTTGTTTGAGTGACAGCTGTCAAATGCAGTGTGTTATATTCATTCCGTCCTCCCAAACCACCATGGCAGGTTACAGTGTCGAGCAGCACGTGCAAATCATAAAATTGTTTTATGAAAATGGGTCTTCAGTTCGAGCAACGTTCCGCGCACTTCGCCCGTTTTACGGTCGCGATGATCGTCCTGCCGAGTCGACTATCCGTCGATTGGTGGACAAATTCGAGTCAACCGGGTCAGTTAACAATCAGCCGGTTCCCGTGCGTCAACGTAACGCGAGATCTGCCGAGAATATCGCCGCTGTGCGCGACAGTGTCCTCGAAAACCCGCGGCAGTCAATTCCGCGTCGCGCACAGGAACTCGGCCTTTCGCAGACGACAACTTGGCGAATTTTGCGTTGTGACTTGAGCCTGCACCCGTACAAGATCCAGCTGACCCAAGAGCTCAAGGTTAATGACCATAGACAGCGCCGTGTGTTCGCTGACTGGGCATTAGAGCAGTTGGAAGTTGACGCCGATTTTGGCAAAAAAATCATCTTCAGCGACGAGGCGCATTTTTGGATGAATGGCTATGTCAACAAGCAAAATTGCCGTATTTGGGACGAGACCAATCCACACGAGGTTCACCAAGTGGCAATGCACCCGCAGAAAGTGACTGTTTGGTGCGGATTTTGGGCCGGAGGCGTGATTGGTCCGTATTTTTTCGAAAACGATAATGGTGTGGCCGTCACCGTCAATGGTGAGCGATACCGGTCGATGATAACCAACTTCTTTTGGCCTGAAATCGAGAATATGGATCTGGACAACATGTGGTTTCAACAGGACGGCGCTACGTGCCACACAGCACACGCTACGATGGAAGTTCTGCACGATCAAGCGCCCTTAATGGAAAACCCTATATAAGCGAGTGGTGTTTGCATCAAACCTTATAAAATAAAATAGTCAGTCAGCATATATATAGGGTTTTCCATTAAGGGCGCTTGATCTTTGAAATGCAAAAAAAAATACACGTAGGAGAGATATTTGCGATATTTTTTTTTATTTGGAAGGTCTATCGACCCCATTATGTATGGAATATGACATCATTCAAATGACCGCCACGGCTTCGGTTGGTGGCGCGCACACGAAAGGTCCAATTTTCGATGACTCTGGCGCACAAATCGGGCTGTATTTGATCGATGGCGTGGCGTATGTTGACTTTGAGGGCATCGGTGGTTTGCGGCTTGTTGGCATAGACCTGCGACTTAAGAAAACCCCACAAGAAAAAGTCCAGCGGGGTCAAATCGCACGATCTCGGTGGCCAGTTCACGTCGCCTCCGCGCGAGATGACCATGTCCAGAAATTGCTCGTGCAGAACTTCCATCGTAGCGTGTGCTGTGTGGCACGTAGCGCCGACCTGTTGAAACCATATGTTGTCCAGATCCATATTCTCGATTTCAGGCCAAAAGAAGTTGGTTATCATCGACCGGTATCGCTCACCATTGACGGTGACGGCCACACCATTATCGTTTTCGAAAAAATACGGACCAATCACGCCTCCGGCCCAAAATCCGCACCAAACAGTCACTTTCTGCGGGTGCATTGCCACTTGGTGAACCTCGTGTGGATTGGTCTCGTCCCAAATACGGCAATTTTGCTTGTTGACATAGCCATTCATCCAAAAATGCGCCTCGTCGCTGAAGATGATTTTTTTGCCAAAATCGGCGTCAACTTCCAACTGCTCTAATGCCCAGTCAGCGAACACACGGCGCTGTCTATGGTCATTAACCTTGAGCTCTTGGGTCAGCTGGATCTTGTACGGGTGCAGGCTCAAGTCACAACGCAAAATTCGCCAAGTTGTCGTCTGCGAAAGGCCGAGTTCCTGTGCGCGACGCGGAATTGACTGCCGCGGGTTTTCGAGGACACTGTCGCGCACAGCGGCGATATTCTCGGCAGATCTCGCGTTACGTTGACGCACGGGAACCGGCTGATTGTTAACTGACCCGGTTGACTCGAATTTGTCCACCAATCGACGGATAGTCGACTCGGCAGGACGATCATCGCGACCGTAAAACGGGCGAAGTGCGCGGAACGTTGCTCGAACTGAAGACCCATTTTCATAAAACAATTTTATGATTTGCACGTGCTGCTCGACACTGTAACCTGCCATGGTGGTTTGGGAGGACGGAATGAATATAACACACTGCATTTGACAGCTGTCACTCAAACAACATGGCCGCAATCAGCTGTCAAAGTTCAAGCGTCCCTATTGGAAAACCCTATATGAACTTAACATTTATATTATCTTGCATAATAAAGATTCAAGATTACTTGATCAAAAGAACTTACTTTTGCAAATGTAGCACTAAGAAAGCCAACGTGTCCCTATTGGGCTGGGGTAGTTGGCTAACTGCCTGTACAACTGATGCAGTCGCATCTGTGGGTTCTGAAAGTTTAGCGGCATCCATGAAGTCGGTCCAAAGAGCACTCGATACAAGCGGCTCTCGTAGTGATCTTAAAAAGTCCTTAATACAACCACAGACTATGTGGATGTCCTCGGTCGACAGTTGGGGTGACCCGCAACCGCGGAGGAAGCGTTCCTATTGAAAAATAATAAAAGGTTGTTACTCTAATAGCACCTTTAAATCAATTTTATATAAAATTTGAAATAGATTTTTTACATTTTGCATATTTTAATAGTTGATAAAGTAAAAAAATGTTATTTTAGTTAAATCTATTACTTATTATTATTACACACACTTATTACCTTCAATCGTTTAACATCTTTCTCCACTGCACTTATGCGGTATATGCCCCGTTCGTTCAAACCTCGTTTCTCCACCTCATTGATGCAATGTACCAATAATGCTGGCACCATAGGAGGTGTAGACGGCGCAAAGTCTGCTATACTGCCCTCCTATTAATTAAATTATAACAATTAGTTTCCAAAGGTATTGTCATTAATTCATGTTTTTTTTTATAGCATAGGTAGGTGGTCGTATATATGGGTCACCTGATGGTAAGTGGTCACCAACAGACCATTGGCATTGTAAGAGATGTTAACCATCGTTTACATCGCCAATGCGCCACGCACCTTGGGAACTAAGGTGGTATGTCCCCTGTGCCTGTAATTACACTGGCTCACTCACCCTTCAAACCGGAAAACAACAATACTAAGTATTGCTGTTTTGCTGTAAAATATCTGATGAGTGGGTGGTACCTACCTAGACGAGCTTGCACAAAGCTCCGAATGTAATGATAGCGTAATAACGATATTTTGCTACATGACCCTAGAGAGGGGCATTAGAGATAATCAGTCCACACTGTGGTCACACCTGCGCGCTGTGGGCTCGTCCGGGCGGCACGCAGGGCAGCGGCAGCAGCGAGCGACACTCGGGGTGCGCCTGCGCGCGACACTGCTCGCACTTCACGCCCACTTTCGCGAACTTAATTCTGCACGTGAATAATGTTTTAATCATAATGGATTCTGTTAAGATGTCAGTCACTTTGACTACTGAAATATTTAAATAAAATGGTTATATGCTGAAGATAAGAGGTTATATGTTGAATGACGATTATTAAAAAGAAGACATTATAAGTAAAAGATTTTAATAGATCCATACCAATAGTATATATGTATATATATAGTATATAACATATAAATAAAAAAACATAAGAAGCATTTTAAATAGATTTAGGAGTGAAAAATTAAATAAATTGACTCACGTTTTCCCACAGGGTCCACAAGTTTCCCTCTTATAAAAGTTCTTAGCGACGAAGTTGTGCTGCCTCGGTCTCACCCGAGGGGAACCGCCGTAGGCAGCTGAGACCACTGAAGGTGTGCGCTGAGGCGGTGCTCGGGGGATGTCTGGAGCACTTTCGGATTCTAAAAAATATTTAATATTTATTTTAAAAGACAATCCTTGATTTTTAGAATAGCAAATAATTGAATATACATTTTCTACTTGAAATTTTGTGGTAGTATTTTAATGTATGTGATTATGTTTTATAAGATCCATTAAAGAATATTTACCACTTATCGGTGGGGCTGAAGGTACACACTCTTGTTTGGGTCCACTGCGACCAGAGAGACGAGTAGCTGACTTTCGAGCTGGGGGACCTTCATCACTACTTTCTGATATTGGTTGCTGGAAATATCGCAATAACATTATATTATGTTAGATTTAGTAATTTAATATTTATCTTTCAATACCTTCATTTTTTTTACCGTTTATGCAAAGTGCGTTGAGAAAATCATTTTTAATAATCTATTATCAAACTACAGAAATGTAATCTGCAGGTGAGCTTTATTTTTTTATTTTTTATGATAGGTAGGCAGTCTGGCAAGTCTACCTGACGGTAAGTGGAATGAAAGGCTTATAGACATTGGATGAAATGAAATGATGGTATGAAATTTCAACCATCCCATACATCGGTAATGCCAAGTTTGGGAACTAAGAAACTATGATCCTTAGGCCTGTTCATACAGCTTACCTTTCAAATCAGAACACGACATTACTGAGTAATAATGTTTAAAAATAAATAACTGATATCTAGGTGAAAGGAAGAAAACCCTACCACCAAATAAATTCGAAATTGATTCAAACATTGTTACTTACGAAGTTTTGTGGCGGTTTGAGGTCGTGTGTAGTGGGAGCTCGCTCAAGCGTCAAGGTAGTCGTGGCGGTGGCCAGCACCTTACCACCTTGCAGCTCAACCGTCTTCGAAAAAACATACAACTTATGATGTGACATACATACACTCTTTTATAAATTATATATTAAAGCAATCTGATGTAACATGAAGGAATATTACTCTATTATTATCGACTAATTGACCAGATAATATCTACCTTAGTTGCAGATGATGTAGAAGAACGACGTTTCTTATTAGCAGGTGGGTTCTCTCTTGCAGTCCATCCACCTCGTTGTACCCATGAACGTCGAGTCGATGCTAGCGATAAGTCGAGATCGTCTTCGGAGCGAGAATATGACATCTCTGATAACAATGTACCTGTAACCAATAACGACATATTTTCTTGTCATCAATATAAAAAAATATTTAATAAAATGACTTCAAGCTAGAGGCTCCCCTTCTAATATAGCCAAGTGTATTTATGTAAATTTATTACTCGATATATATTCACTTGTATTACATCATCATCATCAACATCAGTGATGTGTCCATGTGCCTTTAGACCACAGAGTACAGATACACTTAAATAGGTGTATTCTATATGAAAGAGTCCCTCGGATTATGAGAGCTAGGGAATAGAGAGTGCACCTGAGTTTGCACACACACTTGTGCACTATAATATCTCCTGCACAGTTGGCTAATCTCTCTTGAGATTGAACACCGTGACCGAAATCGGTCTGGAGGACATTATTATTATTATGTAAGAGTATGTAAGTAAGTAACATGCAACATGTTTTTTGTATAATTTTTTTTTTTTCTTTGCATTATTGCAAAGCATAGAGAATGCTTTTAAACCTGCCTATTATACAACACTTAGTTTTGTGCAATAAAGAATTTAATTAAAACTTTTTTTAAACATTTACAAAACATATATCAGAATTATTTATAACATAATTAGATTGATTGAATATCCTGAAAAAATGCCTAACCCTTATCATGTTATTATTATCACTATGTTCATATATACGTAATACATAGTAATATTTATAACATTTATTAAGTACCCATACATATGAACTTGACAATATTTTCTCTTACATGCTTGTAAGATTTTACAAGAATATTTCGAATATTATATTGGCGATCAATCTATTTAATCTTAATAGTTACCAGTAGAATTAAGCTCTGGTACTCCACTCAATTTTGCATTATGATCTTGTTGGGCAGTCCCATTGAGAAAAGCGAGCTTCTGCAGCGTTTCATTGTTCAATTTTGCTCTATTATCATTAAACAGCAAGTCTCTAGCCATGTCCAGTAGCTTGCTCTGTAATGAAAAATAATTATTATTGAATACTTACAATAATTTAATTTAAATATTATGGCAAAAGTGAAAATATATTATTGGTTGTCTTATTGAAATATACCTTTTGAATTTTGATAGTAATGCAATAATTGTTATAAATTTATATGATATAATTGAGAATATTGAATAAAGATTTGTTTTAAAAAGTTGGAGTAAAACTAACCAATTCATTATATTTCTTCATGACTATGTTTCTTTCTCTTTTCTCTCCATCCAGAAGCTTCCGCACATGAGCAAACTTAGCCTCCCACTTTGCCAATGTTCTTAAGGCCTCATCTAGTTCAGTCTGGAGTCGGGCGGCCTCTGCCTCAGCCGATGCCCATTGGGTGCGAACCCATTCCATTTGCTTAACAAATGCCAGAAAACCTGTATTGATATTAAGAAATATATTTTTAGATACTTTTTGATATTTTGATTTATTTAACAATACAGTTAATACAATTACATGGCTTGCTACTGAAATAGAACAATTATTATTATTTGAATATTTATATGAGCTTGTCAAACATTATATTGTTTCAATAAATATTTTGTGGGTAAGTAAAATTAGACATTCATATTAATAAAGCTTGTGTAAAATAAGCAGATTTTTTATGATTAGGTCAATCGCCAAATGAACCATCTGATGGTAGGTGATTACCACCACCCAGACATTAGCACTGTAAGAAATATTAACCATCCCTTACATCGTTAATGGCAACCTTAGCAACTAACCGCCTTATTCATAAACTTTATTTAACTGGTGATTAGTTAAACAATATTTTGTCTTCTTCTTTAGTATGTCAAATCAATAATGACAGAAAGAGACAAATCAGTGTTTAGTTAAACAGTAACTAAGCAAAGTTTATAAATAAGGCCATAAGGTATTATGACTCTTGTGTCTGTAGTTATACAAGCTCACTCACTGTACAAGCTAAAACACAACATGACTAAGTATTGCTATTTGGTGGTAGCATATATGCTGAGTGGGTGGTACCTACCCAAATGGGCTGGCACAAAGCCCTACCACCAATGCAGTATAGTTCAAGCGTTATTTGCAAATACCGCCATTTCTTAATATATAATACAATATACATTAAAACATCAAATAACATAGATATTCATATAAACACTTACATTCTTCTGAAGCTCCATCGTTTAAAACACTGTTTAAGCGATTTATATCGTCGAATTGGGCCACTAACGACAGGGCAATGCCTGCACCTGTATCAGAATTGTCAGTACTCATTTTCATCGAAATACGTTGACTTTGGTCTCAAAATCGCACAAATTATACTTAAAATAAAAACATTAATCACATTTCCCTTTTATTTGTAAATAGTATTTTCTAATTTCTACTTATAATTCTCATAACTGTTTCCAGACATTGAATTGACGATGCCAAAATTTCAAATAACGACCATCTGTCGGTTGACAACTTGATCAAAAGTCAATGCCAATGTTAAAACTTAAATTATGAATGCGAAACAACGGCAGTGCCCAGTACCCAGTCACGTTTAGCTGTATAGTTAATAGTTAGAAAGATGCGTTCGTATTTTCATAAAATATAAAAATAATAAAATAGTTTTCAAAAATAACCAATAATATTCACGACAATTTGTTTTTATTTGAACTAATTACTATTTGAAACTTTTAGTTATAGAAATGATTATCGCAAATACCAAACGATTTAATTTTTTTTTAAGTTGTTTCTGTTTTTTTGTTGTGTAGTTTATTAAATTAAAATTACATTTAAAGAGAAGTGAAAAACACCACTTATTAATTATTTTGAAAGAATAATATTATATTAATCATAAAAGTATAGAGGTAAAAAGCAATATATTTATTCAAATAACATCATAAGAAATTCTAAATATGAAAGTAGCCAGAGAAGTCACTTTCATAATTTTTTCTATGTATTGCACTAATGAAAGAAGGTAAGATTTGTTTTTTTTTTTTAGGTTTTCGCACGTTTTTACTGTTATATTTAGATGGCTTGAAGTCTCAAGAAAAATATTTAAATAAGGTATGGGTCATTTTTATTATTCGACACTAGTTTAAAATATATTATGACATATTTTAATAAATGCATACTACTTATATTGAGTTAATAATATTATTAGTTCGGGTGGACAGACAGACAGTGGTACATTGGGTAAGACTCAATTTTTCCTCATGTGAACTGAGAAGTACAAACTCAGGTAGGTCTTTAATTAATTATATTTTTAACATTTTATGACTAATGTAGGGCGTACCTACATTTACTGATACATATACACATAACTGGTCTTGTTGGACCTGGCAACACATAAATTTAATTGAATTTGACAATCGCGGTTGACAATGACACATGAGTGGTCCATCTGTTCAGTCTGTCAAAGCGCGATGACGTTCGGTTGAGAACGGTGGTTCGCTCGAACGGGTCGCGTATCCTAGCGGATTCTTGTGAGATAATAATTATTTCCGACTGCACCGGTGAATAATCGCGAGCTATTCACCATGGCGGACGAGGATAATAATTGTGATGATGGTGATGTAAAAGTAGGGCAGGGAATGCGGCTTCGAGGCCGAAAAGGTGCCCTGAAGAAGAAGAATGTTTACCTGGTGAAAGATCACAAATTTATGCCGAGATTCTTCAAGCAGCCGACGTTTTGTTCACACTGCAAGGACTTTATATGGTAAGTTTATATATTAATGTGTTGGTTAGCCTTTCGACCATTGATGGGAATTATAAATAGTCAATGTTTACAATGTGAAGGCGCGTCGGATCAACGCGCGGTTTCCTCATGATAACACTAGATTACGGTATTATGATTTTAGTGCTGCTAAATAACATCTGCACACGAATTTTATTATTTAAACCATTACGTAAAATTTTTTTGACAATAACAATAATTAATAGTGGTCGTTACGAACGTGTTTGCCGCAGTTTTTTTTTTTCTATTTAATAAAAAGTATTTAAAAATTATCTACTATAGTTGTTATTTTAAAATGAATATATTTTCTTTCTAGTTCTTATAATTGAAATATATTAATTGTAACTGAAAGTTATTAAATGTGTATATCACAGCCTT
Source organism: Nymphalis polychloros (assembly GCA_905220585.2). Classification (NCBI taxonomy): domain Eukaryota; kingdom Metazoa; phylum Arthropoda; class Insecta; order Lepidoptera; family Nymphalidae; genus Nymphalis; species Nymphalis polychloros. The sequence continues at coordinate 2,574,025 of HG992251.1, forward strand.
TTTTAAAATTTGCTAAAAACTATATTTTTTTAATTCATTTAAATATCATAAAAATTGAATAAAAAGCTTGTCTAAGTAAATATGTAGAAATTCAAAGTTACCACATCTTTATCATTATAAAATTTTGGGAAGAATTTCAAATCTTTGTAAGAATATATGTAATATATACATTTAATCAATTTTTATTTATAAAATCTTAGTTTTTATTTAATTTTGTCAAATTTAAAATTTTTCAGTTTACTGGCAATAAAAGTAAAGAGTAAAGTTAATTAACAGCTTGTAAATAAATTGTTTGGCTAAGGCCTCTCCTTTTTAAGGAACACTGGCAATACTTACTGGAAAAATCGAATTCTTAGCATAATTTAGAATTTCATTCATAAGATCCAATAAGAAATTGATTGTATAACTAATGAAGATAATAATAAAATATACATTTGTTTTTATATATTGAAATTTTTCAGTTTTTTCTGATCCAGAATAGACTTTTTTCTTTTGAGAGGTGACGTTGCTATCTGTATTGAACATGTTTTTGTTTTGTGTTTCTATATTATTGTTCAGAATAAGGGATAGTAGAAATAAAGGAGACTATGTTATTAAAGACAAATAGTATTGTATAATAGCGGAGTCTGAATATCTGAGAATAAGTGAGTTTCATAGTTATAAAATAAAGAATTAAAAAAGTACCCTGTATTCTATATTTATGTTAAATTATTACTATTTTTTTTTTTTATTGTTAAATTATACACATAATATTCTCAATATTTATGAGTATTATTTATTAAGTACTTTTTCATTCACATAAAATTTCGAAAACAGGAACAATATTTTAAATTATATGATAAAACAATATTATTGATTAGGAATTAAAATTTTATTTGTCTACATATTATGGAAAAAAAGCCACCCTAATACAAACCGAGAAAATAGGCGGAAGGAAATCAGCGTAAGTTTTTTTTATCGTCGTATTGTTTTATCTGATAACGAAAAAGGCGAATCTTATACAGCCAAAAAAAAAAAACAATTTTACTATTGACGGTCATCGTAACCAAAACTCATTCTATCCGAAGTCCTTGACCCACAAAATATCGGCCAATTTTAGCGCTATCCTTTGTACCACATAACAAATTGTATTTTAACGAGCGAATGTACATGCTGCAGCTGCCGAGCTGTATACTAACTGGATAATACAGCTTACACATGTGGATACAACGGAAAATTATACGATGTTAACTTAGCTATTCGTAAAGAAAAATTACACACACACATACATACACTTTGCTAGTGGTGTCGTTGCGTGTTATAACTTATTCGATTGAAATCATATAATTCATCAAACCTTTAAAAATTCTTATATTGTCAGAGGTATATAGCGTATTTTTAAGGTAGATGCCGAAATGTGTTGTAACAAAACATACCTTAGATTATATTGTCAGTGAACACATGTCATTAATACATACAAAGAATGAACATATCTTTCTTTATTGTCGTTGATTAAAAAGAAGCCCGTGTTCGTCATATGCCAGTCTTCGTAACTTGAAACAATATAAATCAATGTGCCAATGTATTCGCCAATGGTACAGCATAACCTTTTTTCTCATTTTTTATTTCAAAGAAACAACTAAATCGATTCTAATGACAATTTTATTAGTTGTAAATTTAATAAGGTCCTCCAGACCGATTTCGGCCACGGCGGCCAATCTCAAGAGAGATAGCCAACTGCGCAGGAGATATTATAGTGCACAAGTGTGTGCGCAAAGACAGGAGCACTCTCTTTTCCTTAGCTCTCATAATCCGATGGGACGGCAATCCGACACGACCGGAAAGAGTTCAGGCGCAGGACCAACGGCTTAACGTGCTTTCCGAGGCACGGCAGTGTACACACTTCCAACTTCCAGACTCCGGGCTGCTACTGAGAATTTTTCTGACAGAAAAACCCAATAACTATATTGGCCCGACCTGGGAATTGAATCCAGTTGTAAATTTACGGAACTATATAAATACATAAATCTTAAAAACGTCGAGTCGTTAAGAGATTACAAAAAATGTAAAACAGAAACTAAATAATTAAGTTATTATAAAAATCATATTTTGAAACTCTTCGCGTAAGTGTAAAATTTAATTTACAACTTACATATATTACGGATAATTAATTATAGATTTTTAGTTAACTTTACGAATTTTAATACAATAAAGAATGATAATGTACAGTCGCAGTTGCGTTTAACTTTTGAGTAGTATAATTTATTGAAAATTTCTAAACGAAACATGATATAAAAAAAAACATCAGCTGAGTTCCTTTCGCCTATTCTTCTCAGGATTGGGTGTTTCTTTTCTGGACCGGTGGTAGTTTCTAATTATTGGTTGAGCTTTGTGCAAGCTCGTCTGGGTAGGTACCACCCACTCATCAGATATTCTACCGCTAAACAGCAGTACTTGGTATTATTGTGTTCCGGTTTGAAGGGTGAGTGAGCCAGTGTAATTACAGGCACAAGGGGCATAACATCTTAGTTCCCAAGGTTGGTGGCACATTGGCGATGTAAGCGATGGTTGACATCTTTTACAATGCCAATGTCTATGGGCGTTGGTGACCACTTACCATCAGGTGGCCCATAGGCTCGACCGCCTACATACACAATAAAAAAAATCACTATCAATAAGTAATGCTTCTATATTTCATCATCATCATCATTTGTCCATCAGTAGTCGTCTTTTGGTCAGCTAAAAGACGTCCACAACTGGACAAATGAAGGCCTCCCCAAAGAATTTCCGTTTTGGCAGATCTTGCGCTGCCCGCATCCAACGGCTTCCCGCGACTCTGGTTATATCGTCGGACCACCTTTTACTGCGTCTTCCGTTCCTTCTTCGTGGTCGCATTTCTTCTATATTTAATAAAGTATTTTGATTAAATTTCATCTTAATAATATTTAATTATAATACATAGATATATACATAATCTTAAGGCTTTACTTATAAAAGCTGCTAAGCAAAGCAGCTGTTAAACTCTTTTTTTCATTACTTATTTGACATTCGAATGAAGACACGGCATTGATTTAAATATCACCCGTTAAACAAATTTTAAACGTATACTTAACTTTTATCAGGCCTTTAATGGTTAAGATAATTAGTTTAATGTTGAATATATGTAAATAGCTAGAATAAATAAAACAATTAACAGTTTTAAGGCTAGAAGCTAAATTGATTTTATATTACACCAATCTTTGTGATGTGCGAGAAAAAATATGATTACAATTATTTTTATATGATTTTACTTGTTATATGTAGTATGTACCAACGGTAATTGCACAGAAGAATATTGGTTTTGATTGCAACGAAGTATTGAAGGTTTTTACAAAAAGTCACTGCTAAAATTAAAACCTAAAATAAATAACATTCAAAGATAAGTATAGATATTCTACCGGAAAACAGCAGTACTTTGTATTGTTGTGTTTTGGATTGAAGTGTGAGTGAGTCAATGTAATTACAGGCACAAGGGACATAACATCTTAGTTCCCAAGGTCGGTGGCGCATTTGCGATGTAAGCGATGGTTAATATTCTTACAATGCCATTGTGTATGGGCGTTTGTGACCACATACCATCAGGTGGCCCATATTCTCGTTCGTCTACCTACACAATAAAAAATTTAAAAAAAAGTATATGAGTATATAACGTCAGATTACAACAGACAGAGCATAAAACATAAATAGCACTTAAATGAAAAATAATTCGATTAGTTTTTTATTATAAGGTATATGATATGTGCTACAAATGTTGTACAAATTTTTTACCATAAGAAAGGTTATTCTATCTATACAAAGTGCAAAAAAGAAAATACAAAGGAACGTCAATTTTAAGATAATTGAAATATGATTACTTTATCACACAAGAAACTCACAGTTGATAAGAAACTTTTATATTTACGTTTTTCATATATTCAATAATTTTGTAAAATGTTTTTCCATGTCCAAGGCACGATAATAAATTGTGCTTGCTGTCATTTTTCTAAACTAAAACAACAATATTTATTCCCAAGTTAGTAATAATTAATTGTGATAAGATAGTAAACCTTAAACGATAGAGAAGAAAGAAAAAAATTAAAAAAGACTTCTTACTTTTCACTAAATATATTTTCTTAAATACAAAACAAGATCAAATAAATTGTAGTCACGCAATAAAAACTACATAACATACAAAATTTAGTTGGAATTACCGTGTTGTCTGAATCACCGAATTTCCACCTTCGCTTAGACTGTTCAAGAGCGATTTAAAGAAATTAAGATCTTAATTCAATATTAATAAAGGCAATATTTCATTGCGTTTGATTTTCATTCATTCGCGCGGCGATTGGCGAAACTAATTAAACGTGAGTAATCAATGTTGGGTTATTTTTATATTAATACTTACTTTGTTTTTTGTTTGGAATTGCTTGAGACGTGTTCGCAATTTGAGGTTATGTTCGCTTAAAACGAGAAATTTATACATTTTATAAGGCATTGAGAAATAAGTGATAACACAAATAACAGTCGTCTGTTTGATCCTAATTCTCCTTAGGAATACTTTTGCCAGTGGTTGCCTGCCATCGTGTGGATTCTTGTTTAGCCTACTTTTGATTCTTTGTCTTATATGTAAAATCTGTAAAATATTTTTATTGTATTTTTTTGTCTTTTTATTATTTATTATTTTGTATATAATATTATCCTTGTTTGGTCGAAATAAATGATTTTATTATTATTATTATAGTCAGTTCTTACGATACTCACGGAACGGTATGGCTGTGACAATATATAATCCTATAAAAAGATAGTACCTATATCGTAATATAACGTCTTACATTCTCACATTTAATAATTAGCAGATCTTCGCAAACCAAACCCCGAAACGAAATCTTAAGTTCTACTTCTAAACAAGTAATTATATCATTTTATTTATATACGTTTAAAATCGATTTACATGAATTTTAAATATAAAGCCTGTTTTTTCTTTTTGTATGAATACAATTTTACATTTTAAAGTCTACACGCTAACATGAAATCTGAAACCGCTAAATCAAACAAATACAACAAGTAATTAAACAGAAACATAAAGTAAAATTCAGTCTCAAGGCTAATGGAAAATAATTAGCATGTAAAAGATGATATTAAATCTTGAATAACAAATTCATTTATTACGTCTCTCGTCGGATGGAATGGATGAATATTTTCCTTCTACTTTTACGTTGGTAATAAGAATATCCTTGTTCATGAACTTTTAATTAATTAATTGATCGTGTTTATTCTTCTTCAGTACCCGAGTAATGATACTTTAATAATCATTATTAATATACTTATAAAGCAATACAAAAAATCGTTTGCAGAGATTGTGAATGATCTTGTTTTGTGAAAAGATCCTACCAATTGAAGAGTAACTTTAAACTTTGATCAACAATTTTTTGGTCGAAGGATTTAAATCCTTACTCATCATGCCTTTTGGTGGAGTTGAAAGTTTTTCCTTTTTCAGTTACATTCAGTCTTCTTAATGACTTTTAACTTTTATCAAGCGTTAAATTGAAAAAAATGATAAACTAAATGTTCCAATAACACATAAGATGGTCTGTTTTTTATTTGAATTTTAGACCGTTCGTTTAAGCTACAGGGCAAAAAGGCAAAAGGAGTGTTACTACCGGCGATGATGTTTTAAAGAAAGTACAAATAACGAAATCAGAGTTTCGCTATTAGCAATGTTATGTAGTTGCTAGTTGTTAAAACAGACACTCTTCTACTAACCCACTAACAGATATGATTTGTTTCGAAAAAATATCCGTTGACAAAAAACTAGCTTTTATAACATTGCTTAGATTTCTTCTCGTACCCCAAAGATCTTTTAAACAACCTATAAGGTGGTTTGCATACATGTTGTTCGTTTTAAAGTTTTCCTTTAATATAACTCCTCTATCTATGTTTTGAAATGGAAGAGCGAATCTATTCTAATCAATCATTTTGACTCGCTTAGTCCAAAGCAGGTGCAATAATTGATGATATCGTTTAATTTAATTTGAGTGATAACTAGAAGAAAAGGTTCTCGCCGGAGAAATGATAACATTCAACAAGCAGTAACGCCCTGGTTGTTAGGTTACATTCGTATCGGTTTTTTATAAGTTTCTAACTAACGAGCTAAGTTTCCTTGTGTCTGCTTATTGCACGGCATTATTCAGCTTTCACACTTGAACACAATTAAAGTATTGTTGCAATATTTTTGGACGTCTATTGGTAATTAATTTTATTTATTATTCAGGTTCAATGTCAATTTTCTAATATCAGATTGATGTTCCTTTTTTGATTGTATTTTGCCTATTTTGTCATTATCAGCTTTTATATTATCATCAGTAATATAAATCCACGTTAATGTATTACCATTACGCTATGAAGGTATCAAAAGCGTATAACATCTATTTACCGGACAAGATTCCCCTTAAGTGAATTAATGTGTACATTTAATAGTGTTCGAATGACTTCGCCGGTGTGTTGGAGATCAATCAATCACCCAGCTTGCTTGATGGACATAGATTAACTATTAAAGTGGCCTCTCATGTATCGAATCGGAATACGCCTATACTTGACAAATTCAAATTGAATTCGATTTTATTTAACCTTTTTGCTCATTCCTCATTACCATTTTGTATTTAACCATAGAAACATATTTTCTTATGTATAACAAAGCTTAACGCTACTAGCAAATACGTAATAGTATGTTTTACAAAATAACTTTATAATTTTCCCTTAGTCGTGTTGAAATAATCTAAAGATTAAATATAATCCGGTTTCGAAGAAATGTTGCTAATTGTTCACTTTAAAAATAGTTTATTGTACAATTGAAATTGTTTCTTTGGTTATTATTGTATTTTACTGCGACTTACATTTTCCTTGAACACGTTTATACTAAGTAGTCGCTACAAAGTTTAAAATTGCGACAAACTTTAAACGCCATACAAAACGGTATGTTACTAGAATTTTGGAGACCTAAATGATATAATTTGTGTTATAAATGTATAACAAATATTGTGTTGTTTCTAGAAGCTTCCAGAAAATCCAGCTTCATTTTCATATCGTCGACATTTCTGTATTGTCTCTGCAATTAATATTAACATAAATAAAGCAAACAATGCAAATGTTTAGACAATCGTCTCGTGAGTCACTAGTGTAAGTAAATAAGGCCAATGTCAAGAGAAAATATTTTGAGTTGTTAGATCTTAATAACGTAAGCGTTACGACGATGATTGATCATGTCTATTGTTTGTAATTATTGTTATATATATACTATGTGATTTAGGTACGAATTGTTATTACATGTACATCTTTGATTCGTACTAACATACGGGCTCAATAACTTAAAGGTACATGCGCTATCTATTTGATATTTTAGGTATAATAAAAGGTGACATTTTTGTTAATATGTACATAGATGGTATTCTCCCTCACTCAAAAAAATTATCAAAGAAAAGTTAAAATTTCATAGGAAATGGAAAATATATAAAAACTATAGTGACTATTGCACTTTCAGAATGCTTCGTAAAAGGCAAAAGATAATTGATGAAGAATGCTACAATGGGTATCTGGACAATGCGGAAAATTCAATTGCTAAAAACTCTAGGTTCTTTTGGACGTTTGTTAAATCTAAAAAACAGTGTTTGGACTTGCCTGATATGGTTTATTTGGACGATCTTTCATCTAATGACGGTCAAGAAATAAGTAATCTTTGTAATAGTTATTTTTACTCATCGTTTGAGCAAAACACACTTAAATCTTCGTTTAATAACAAAGTAGTTACTGTGTCCAATTTTAATAGCGTTGACCTGTCTTCTGTTAATATCTCATTGTTGACTGTAGAAAAGTATATAAAATCTTTAAACTCATTTAAAAGCGGTGGCCTAGATGGTATTCCAGCAATATTCCTAAAAAACTGCCTCGGTACACTTTGCTTCCCACTATATATTTTATTTACTTTATCTTTACAAACCTGCATTATGCCTTCCCAGTGGAAAAGATCATATGTTGTTCCTATCTTTAAAAACGGGGATAAACACGACGTCAAAAATTATCGTCCTATCTCTAAACTTAGTTGCATCCCCAAGTTGTTTGAAAAGATAATATATGACATTATACAACCAATAATATGACCTTTAATTATAAACCAGCAGCACGGATTTATTAACAGAAGATCTACTGAAACTAATTTATGTGAATTTACTGACTTTATCACGAACGCGATGGATGAGGGATACCAGGTGGACGCCGTGTACACTGATTTTTCTAAAGCATTTGACAAAATTTCTCATTTCATTCTTCTCGAAAAATTAAGATACATCGGTGTACATTTTTTTTTTTTTTTTTTATATTATAGTTTAGTGGACGAGCATGTGGGCCACCTGATGGTAAGTGGTCACCAACGCCCATAGACAGTGGTTTGTATATTTCTTAAAAAAAAAACAACATCACCACTGCGCCACCAACCTTGGGAACTAAGATGTTATGTCCCTTGTGCCTGTAATTACACTGGCTCACTCACCCTTCAAACCGGAACACAACAACACAAAGTACTGCTGTTTTGCGGTAGAATATCTGATGAGTGGGTGGTACCTACCCAGACGAGCTTGCACAAAGCTCTACCACCGAGTTACATGGCGACCTCCTGCGTTGAATTGAATCCTATTTGTCTAACAGAAGCCAAGCAGTTACAATTAAAGGTTTCTGCTCATCTTTTATTCCTGTGCCATCTGGAGTGCCACAAGGATCACATTTAGGTCCGTTTAATATTTATATAAACGATATTGGTTCAGTTTCAGGCACTCAAAGTTTTTGTTGTATGCTGATGACAATAAGATGTATAAAATTATCAAAAACCCCAACGGCTGCTTGGATTTCCAGAAAGACCTTGATCGTCTCAGTGAATATTGTTCACAAAATTCTTTATTCTTAAACATAAAAAAATGTAACGTTATAACATTTACCAGAAAGAAATTGGTGATTGATTTTACATACAAATTGGATGGCGAAGTAATTTCTAGAGTCAATATGATTAAAGTTATCTTGGTGTTCTAATTGATTCTAAGATGCTTTTCGATGAACACGTCGGTTATGTGGCAGATAAGGCTTATCGTATGCTTGGTTTTGTGCTGAGGGTCTCTGATGAATTTAAGCTTCCGTCTATGCTTATCTTATTATATAATGCGTTTGTAAGGTCCATCTTAGAGTATGCGTCTTCTGTGTGGAACCCCCAATTTAAAAATCATATACATAAAATTGAACGGATACATAACAGTTTCATCAGGGTCCTTAGCACAAGATCAATTTTTAACAAAAATACCAATTTTGCTATACCGATGTCGGCTGCTGACCGACGTGTTCAACGTGATCAAATATTTTTATTTAAAATTATTAATAATCGTATTGATTCTCACTATTTGCTCTCGAAAATGCTTCTCCATTGTCCGCGTCTTAACGCTAGGCGTAAGGAAACATTCTATGTTCCTGTAACCAGAACTAAATTTGCTAAGAATTCTTTTATAAATAGAAGTTGTATTAAATATAACCAGATGTTTTTAGATTGTGATATATTTCACGTCTCTTTTAATAGCTTTAATCGTAATATCAAAAATATGTTATCTAATGGTAGTATTAGTACTGATTGAACTAATTGTCATTGAATGAATTTGTCATTTCTCCCTTCCCAAGAGAGAGTCTCTTTCGTACCTAATCCCTAATTGATCGATAATTGTATCCGTTATCCAATGCATCTACGCCTGTTATGTGTTAGTTATTAATCATTGGAAACTATTTTGGTAATGATTTTCAAATATTTGATATTCATAAAATTTATTATGTACTGTTTGTTTCCATTAAAATAAAATAAAATAAATAAATAAATAGTTATTGTTCAACACAATCAAAGTTAATTATTTTTAATAATTCAATTGTTAACTCAAACTTATTTATTGGCTGGGCAATATTGATATCAGGATAATTAATTGGTAGATATAAAAATCTGTGTAATCATCTGTAATCGTCTCATTATCATAATCTGAAAAATTAAAGTACTTGGTTTCGGCACTAGTCAATTCGTAGAACTTCTGAAGACGATTTAAAAAACGTGACCAAAAACATTGATGGCCTTTTTTGAAGTAAAGTGAAGTTGGTGTATTTATATTTCTCGTTAAATTTTGCATGTTTGAAGACCTTATATAAATATACTGACGTTATATCGTCATATTATATGAGAATTTCATAAAATATATTAAAGGCGTACGTTGTATTTTCTCGTACATCTTAGTTGATTGTGTTACCGGCGGGGTTTCCTGTGTTTGGTTTTCTCGACAGGTCGACATTTGGATGATTCATGTGTGTGCGTTCTTAGTTGTATGTAAATGACTTTATATTATAAACTACTGTGTTATTTTAAAAGTTATTTGAATTTACGTCATATTTTGTCACATTATCATAGGAACATTAATTCTCAATTTTTTTTTATAGTATATGTATGTATATAAGACTATCATATGGACCACCTAATGGTAAGTGGTCACCAACGCCCATAGACGGTGGCATTGTGTATTTCTTAAAAAAATCATCGCCAATGCGCCGCCAACCTTGGGAACTAAGATGTTATGTCCCATGTGCCTTTAATTACACTGGCTCACTCACCCTTCAAACCGGACCACAACACCAAGTAAGTTTTGCGGTAGAATATCTGATGAGTGGGTGGAAAGCTCGTCTGGGTAGGCTAGACGAGCTCGCACAAAGCTCTACCACCGAGTAAAATTCCTTTCCAATTCTTTTACTTCTCTCTGTTCCAATTAACAAACGACTTCCATTTGAAACATTATTTAATTATCTTTACTGTTGATTTATAAAATATTATTTTAGACCGATGTCTTTATTGGGTAAAATACCTAGCGGCGTTGAATGTGAATTAATCTGTCAGGACCTTTTATTCAGAGTAAGATTACAATTTAGAAATAAACTCAAGCCAAGACACTTGAAATAACAGTAATATTTTAAGTAAAAAAATCATTGTTAATTTATTTAATCACTTTAAAATAAATATGTATATATAAAAATCCATAATAGTTTGTAAGTAGAACTGAACAGATGCCTTCAGAAAATATGTTTTTTTTTAGTAATAAACCGTGCAAATATTGTAATACCACTTGGTGGTAGAGATGTGCAAGCTCGTCTGGTTAGGTACCATCCACTCATCAAGCATTCAAAACAGCAGTGCTTTGTATTGTTGTGTTCCGGTTTGAAGGGTGAGTGAGCAAGTGTAATTACAGGCACAAGGGATATAACATCTTAGTTTCCAACTATCCAAAGTTGGTGGAGCATTGGCGATGTAAACGATGGTTAACATTTCTTACAATGGCAATGTCTATGGGCGTTTGTGACCACTTACCAACAGGTGGCCCAGATGCTCGTCCGCCTACCTATACAATAAAAAAAATAAAAACTTGCAGGTGTAAAGACAATCATTAGTAATCTCGTAAAATATACAAACATTTTTTTTGCGAATACAGTAAGAAGATATGAGGAAATATTGACATGTGCTTATTGTAACTGGTTTCGAGTTTCGACCATCAATGATTACATTAATTTTAATAGGCGATACTAGTCGTATGTCTTTACTAAAGAGGTAAGCGAATTTCGTGCGTGTGATTTTTGAGAGAATATGCCATTATTCTATCTGTTCTTTAAATATAATTAATGGCTAAAGAGATGGTTAACAATATATCTATATGATTTCCTCATGTAGCAGACCTTATTAATAGAAATAGTTATACCATAAGAAACATTATGGACCACGTCTGCCAACGGTTGCTTACATTACTTATAAAAACGGAGAAAATCGATGAGATGAGGAAAGCAGACCATTGGGAAATTTAAAATAATGACTTGTGCCGAGCTTTAAGTCAAAAATTCTACGTGAGAAGCAAATACGGACGGTTTTACGGTTTTTACTGCGAACATGAAAAAATATTGCTATATTTGAAAACTTGTGGGTTTAACTTTGTTTAAATTATCGATTATTTTTTAAAGAATTATATTTTTCTTAAGGCAATGCTTCAAATATATTGCAAAATATTGTTCTCGTCACAACCGCACGTCACATCGGTATGACGTGGGCGGTTATTTAGACAATACATATGGTATTGGCTTGTCGGCTTGCATACGAATGCTAACTTATCAGCTGCGTAAGATCGTAACAATATGTACTATTGAACTAGTTTATGTTTTGTTTAGATTTTAAATCATTAACGCTTTTATTTTATACTAGCTTGCCCGCGGTTTAACCCGCGTATAATTAATAAAAATATAATGACTAAAAATCAGCCTAGAACCTTCCTCGATAAAAGGACTATACAACACAAAAATATTTTTTAAATTCGAACCATTAGTTCCTGAGATTAGCCGGATCAAACAAACAAACTCTTCAGCTTTATATATTAGTGCAAGTATTAATTGATTTTCATATGGCAATCAATAAGTATAATAAATAAAGGCTTTTGTTTTGATTTGAGTAGAATTGTCTTTTGAAGTCGAGATGGCCCAGTGGTAAGAACGCGTGAATCTTAACCGATGATCGTGGGCTAAAACCCGGGCAAACACCACTGAATTTCATGTGCTTAATTTGTGATTATAATTAATCTCGTGTTTGACGGTGAAGGTAAACACCGTGAGGAAACCTGCATGTGTCAAATTTCTCTGAAATTCTGTCACATGTGTATTCCACCAACCCGCATTGGGGCAGCGTAGTGGAATAAGCTCCAAACCCTTCTCCTCAATAAGAGGAGAAGAGGCTTTAGCCCAGCAGTGGGACATTCATAGGCTATAGCGTTATATTCGAAAGTCTATATGTCAATTTAACAACAGACAAAGCTTGCATATAAGTTACAATGTACCACCGAACATTCGAATGAAAGAAATGTTTCTAAAAATGTAGGTAAATAAGATGGTATATAAAAATCTTATATAATAATTATATACCCTAGTAAGTAGAAGCTATTAATATGATTAACGTGTTTACCAGATTATTCCATCACGCAACTGTCTAATCATCACAATGAAATGCTAAAATGGTTTTTATTTTAATAACTAGCTGTTGCCCGCAGCTTCGCTCGCGCGTGGTCTTTATCTATACTAATATTATAAATAAGTAAAAATAGAATTTTTGTATGTTTGTTTGTAGCGAATAAACTAAAAAACTGCTGTACTGTTTTTAAAAACCTTTTTTACCTACAGAAAGATACGTTATCAGCGAGTAATTAGCTGCCCGTCCCGACTTCGTACGGATAAAATAAGGATTTTATCTCGTACATTTTTTAATCAATAAGATATAAACATTTACCAATCGATTTATTCGCCCATCCAGTATAGTGTATGTGTGTTCAGTACAGGGCATATAATAATCCTACTTCCTACTAATATAATAAACGCGAAAGTTTGTATGGATGTATGGAGGTTTGTTACTCTTTCACGCATAAACTACTGAATGGATTTTAATGAAACTTTACAATAATATAAGCTTAGGGAATACCAATTAAGTGGTACATATGGCAATAATGGAATATGTTTTCTTTATCCAAACATCACTAACATAGTGAAGTTCGTATATTTCTCCCTAAGAGATATTGATATAAGATATTGCGTATTTTGAATTTCATTATTTGCACCCAACTCTTCCAAACAAAAATAAAAGTTTCTAAAAACTTTGAAATTTATGTTTATTATATATTCAATCAAAAAACACAAATAGTATATTTCTATTTCTTTAAATTTTTATACTAAGGTTTTTACCCCGTTTCTCCCGTTTGGAGTTAAATTTCTAAAAACGACGAAATACGTATGCATAGCTTTAATATTAAATATCATTCTTCTTACACCAAAGTGACGGAATCCCCATACAAACTTTCAATCCCTTTTTTACCTTCATAGATTTAGAGTTTCAAAATTCTAATTGAAATACATTTTTATTTATTTTTAAGGTTGTTCATTAAATTTCATGCTTCTAACTTTAAAAATGACGGGTTTCTAAACAATCTTTCAGCTCTTTAGGGGTAGAATTTCCAAAAATCCTACCTTAGTGTTATGTAAATGTATCAACTGCCAAAATTTCAAGTTTCTAACCCCCGCAGTTTAGGCTCTGCGTTAATGAATCAGTTAGGAAGAGTAATAATATTATGTGAATAGATATCAACAAAAATAGATATTTTTTATAACTTTTGATAGACTCAACTAATTTTAATGAAATGAAGGCTAAACGGAATCTTGAAATAGTTCTTATAATAATTCGGTTATTTCAATTTTTAGACGATTGAAAGATTAGACTGGACATACAGACATGCAGACAGCAAAAAAATTAAAAAAATGATTGCTTTGGTTTTGGTAAATCGTAAATAGCCATATAACCTTTAAAACAGGCAGTTATTTTGAAATAACAGACAGAAACTTCAATTTTATTTATATGTAAAGAGATGTTTGGATAATTTATTAATTGATTCGTTTTTGTTATAGATTTATGTTATTTTATGTGTACAATATAAAGTATAAAGTAAAGGAAAAGTTTCTTCTGTCAGAGACTAAATAAAATCAGACTTAACCAAGGCTACTAATTTAATTAAACAAAAAAAGGGAATTAAAACAAATGTTGTCCATTGAACTTGTCACATATCTGAATAAGCTGCTCAAGCGGCCATTTTATGTAGAAAAAGTATATAATATACAAACAAAAGCAGCTATATAACAATTTTAATTAAAGTTTCAAAAGCAGTTATTTGACCGCTCTGGTAGGTTAAGTGTTAAAAATGAGATGACACTTATAGCATATATATATATATATATATATAAATATATACATACATTAGCTAAGTTTCCACCAACAATAATTACACAATCATTAAAATAAACAAAACATATATAAAATCAAACAGCTAAACCATCATAATCAGTAAAGGTGTAGTAAGATATATATTTTTTTATAATCAAATATAATTAATTACTTAATGAAAACACAAATTTAACAAAAACAAAATATAAATGAAATCACATAGCTTAAGCATTATTACATTGAGTAAGGCCAATAAAATGCAGTAAATAAATGATATATATTATTTATATACTTTTTAACCAAATACAATTAAAAGGCAAGCAAGAATATGACTACAGTACAAAATTTATAACAAACTAAAATATTGAATATTAAGATGGGTTGGTACGTTCATTTTATATAAATTAATACATTTAATACATTATTATTTTTATCTTATTTATGTTATTTTTGCAGTGATTTTTTTTTAAATATATAATATCAATATCTGAGTACACTTAATTATATATTATATGCTCGCACAGATCTACTTCTTCCTATTCATGATAATGCTGTCGCAAGCTTGATGTACCCAAAGACCAATTTAATTAAACTGAGAGATTTCAAAATACTTTAATTCGGTTTATATGGGGATTAGGCAAATGGAACCACGTTTCACAATTTTGTTCTCTTCTTAATTAGTTGCCCGTGTGACTTTGAAGGAATATGCACATCTTCTCTATTCTGTACTGTGTGTTGTTTAACCCTTTTACTCCCCCTTCATCACTTGATATTCATTAGATGATGACGGTGATGACGACGTCTCAATGCTTTTATTTATGTGCTCCGTATTTTGTTGCTCGATCACTACTATTTTAGCTATCTTTATAGCTTTCTCTAGTGACAGATTGGACCGTTGTAATAATCTTTGATGTATGGGCGAGCTACTCTAACACATATTCGCTGTAAATTTATCACTGACCAATGACTATTAATTCAACGAAATCGCATTTTAAACTGAAATTTTCTAGACTCATAATAAAGTTGGTTATATTTTCGTGTTTGCTTTGTTTTCTCATAAAAAATACATGTCAGGCCATAGTTAAAATTTTCCTCGGTTCGAAATACTTGTTACATTTATTAATGAGGTCTTCTAAAGTAATTTCTGTTATTTTAATCGACACCTTTTCAACCAATCGAGTGTAACAAAATTGCTATTTTTCTCTATTTACACTTCTTATACATAACCAGTGGCTAATACTCCTTATATATATCCAGTGGCTAATAAATATAGTTCAAAATATGGTTGCCACTTTTTCTACGTTAAATTGTTATTTATTTCGTTGTTTAGAAAAAACTTCGGTAGGTAAAACGTTTGAATTTTTATCTGCCGTTTTAAAACTTTTGGCAGGAAACACGAATTTACGAAAAAATTATACCCATTTAAAGATTTAAGAAGTGATATACCACGTTGATGTTTGCAGCAAGCATTTCTAAAACCATGTATTATTGTTATAGTTGTTTTTTAGGCTTTGTTTATACACCTATATACTGTTTACGTATTAATTATTGTCACTGAGTTAACTGACTTGCTCACACGCAGACTTAATGACTTAAAGCGTACTGTTATGAAAGATATAAGATGAGATCATAAAGATACACACAATATATATTCAATATTAGTTTTTATGCAAAAACAACACACGAAGCTACTGAAAACACGAAATTGTTAACAAAACTTTTTGATTTTGACAACTAACAGTGCGCGTACTTTTCCTACAGATAATAATTTATTGATTTTTAGTAGTGATACTAAACTTTTAATTAATAAATAAAGAGATTAAAAATTATAGGACAAAATATAGGATAAATCATAAGCAAAAGTGTATATTACATGTAATATTTAATTTCTTTTCAGTTTGACCATAACCATTTTTTAATAAATGTTCTACGTGTATCTTTAAATTGACTTAACTTTATTATTTATGAACCAATTGAAATAAAACAAACACTAAATGTTAAGTGAAGTTAGCCACAATACATTAGTGAAAACCGCACTCAAATCCGTTAAGCCGTTTTTAAGATTAGCGTGCACAAACGCACAGACAAACAGACAAACAGACAAACAGACAAACAGACAAACAGACAAACAGACAAACAGACAAACAGACAAACAGACAAACAGACAAACAGACAAACAGACAAACAGACAAAAATTCTATTAATCATTGTTTTGGGTTCTATTGTGTTTATAATGACCCCCGATAAAAGTTTTACTCATTTATCTTCCATGTACAGACATCGACCAGTTACAGATTTATTATATGTATAGATAAGACTTATTTTGTTTCCTCTTGTGTTTTTGTATGTAATCTATTAAATTAATTTGAATTTTTATATTGAATAAAATATTATGTAATCATAGATTCAGAACACTTCCAGTGTCGGTCGAACATGTCAATAAGAACAGACTTACCAGAAAAATATACACAGCAGTCTTTTAGAAGTACATACTTCATAATTCACTCGTAACAACAAAATACGAAAACTCATCGAAATTTAAACTTTTAAAAATCGAATCTATTACAAGATGTTGCCAACGGAAAAATAATAAATTAAAACTATATTAAAATGCAGGTAAAAAATACAATCAATCAATTAATCAGAAATTATATGTAAATAAACATCATTGACTAATTTACTTACTTTATACTTATGTATATTATATGTAACGTATACATTTATAACTTTCATGAATGTTTAATTTGTGTATAGAACAAACTTAAACATAGCTACATTGTTTGTATTAAATTAACAAGTACTGAGTAAACCTTGAGGGTATTTATTAAATTAGGCAGTAGATTATTATTTCCAAGCCCCTTTAAGTTGAAAGATTGTTTCCAAGAATGTTTGTTAGTTCGAAAGCGGCGTGGCTTATTCTATTTGAAGGTAAAATAAGATTGGAAAAGGTACACATTTACTGATTTAAGTTAAAAGTAAATTAACAGCCAGTTAATTTTTCCTATGCTGCACTAAAACTCGGTGTGGTGGATAAACGTGATTATGATTTTCAACGGACACATGCAGGTTTCCTCACGATGTTAACTTCACCGCCGCGCTTGAGATGATATTTTATTAGTATACAAATTACCATCAAGTAAATTGTATACTAATAAAATTATATCAATTAACTCTCACTCGACCTCAAGCAAGTCGTTGAAAGTTCTATTTCCACGCCCCCATACTCGTAAATTTACCTTCTAAATAAGGCTCCGATTTAGAATTTTCGTTAAGGGCATGTCACTCCAGTAATGAAACCCCCACACAATATTCAGCGGTTTGTCTTTAATTACACAAATGTTATCAAAATTAAAGAGCGGTTAACATTTGACCTTTTGATTAATGTGTATATTTTTTATTACTTTTAATATAAATTTATGTTTTTAGTTCCGATTTTATATATGGGGTTATTAAAACTAGGCGCGTTAGAAAAAGTTATATGTCTCAATAAGGCTTGTATAAGCTTTTGTAAGCCTGAAAAGTTTGTCGTTAAAATTTTATAGCTCATCTATTTTTAAATTTATATAAAGGTTCTTAATTTTCAGACTGTCGCTCATCAAATAATTACAAATAAGTAAAGTAACAGCTTGTATTCGTCCCACTGCTGGGCGAGACCTCTGTGTTTCCTTTTGTGTAGAAGGTATGAAGCTTATTCCACCAAGCGGCTCCAATGTGGGATGAAGCAATTCACATGTAGCAGGATATCAGTAAAATCCGACACATACATGCTACCTCATGATATATTCCTTCGATCATGAATAAATTATAGGAACAAATTAGGCACATGAAAACTCAGTACTATACCCAAGTTCGAACCGTCAATCTTCAGTTAAGATTCGTGTTATAGCCAATGGACCACCTCGGCTAGTGATAAACGAATTGCTATTAAATGTTTTAATAGCATTTAATGAAATAAATATTCTGAACATATCGCGAAGTCAACTTTAAACTTTAAAAAGATTAAGCTGGAAAATCGCCAACGATCCGACATCAATTGTCTCTATAATTTAAAATTATTCTACCTCATATTTCGATGTCTTTCTAAGAGACATATTTATAGTGTCATAAAATTTTAAGAGTTGTCTTTTGACATATAAATAAATAATCTCATAAATATGTAATTAAAAGACAAGGAAATTTTGATTGCGATTATATTAAGCGTTCTTAAGTCCAATACGTCTTAAGTCCCAGTATTTTAATATATTTTTGTATATAATTTTATTTAGATTATTGAAATCTTTAGCTAAATATAACATAGTAAATAAACAGTTAATACCTTACATTCATCGGTAAAACATTAAGCATTGTATTCGATTTTTTTTTAATAATTACATATTTTGTACATTTTAATAAATAACGTATTCCGTATAGTACAGTAATGTAAAGCTTTTTTTACATATATATAAAAAAAGCTTAACAATAATAATTAGACTACTAGAAACTATATTAAACTAACTACTCTTTATGTATTCAGAAGTGATAATCAGAAGGTCGAGGGGGTTTGGTGGATAAACTACACGGATCTTAATCGAGGGTAGTCGGCTTAAATCCGGGTCAAAGATATTGATTTTTCATGCGCGTAATATGTGTCAATAAAGGGATACAGCGCGAATAAGTATGCGTTTTGTGATTTTGGGCGTTGCGTGATGGTGTAGTGAACTGTTAATCTACTAATTAAGACGAGGGGAGTCCTTTGACCGGCACTGGAACATTTAAGGGCTGTTACAGTAACAGCCTATGAATGTCCCACTGCTGGACTAAGACCTCTTCTCTTTTTGAGGTGAAGGTTTGGAGCTTATTCCACCAAGCTGCTCCAATGCGGGTTGGTGGAATCCACATGTGACAGAATTTCAGTGAAATTTGACATATGCAGGTTTCCTCACGATGTTTTCATTCACCGTCAAGCATGAGTTGAATCACAAATTAAGCACATGAAATCACGACCGTTTTCTACGGTGAGTCTCTAGTTCGTTCTTACAAAATATCTAGTACCTACTCGTTGTAAAAAACATCGTCGGTGTACGAATGTTTACGGTCGGTTTTATGACCGTGACTCAAAACTTATTATACTGAAACAATGCGTAACGTTATTTATATTCTTTATAATCTGTTCGTGTTTTATTAAGATAATAATTTGTTAACAACTAACTGTTTCACTGAATAGACATCCGATGGTTATGGCGTAGATATCACGAAAATCATGTATATAATTTTTTTTTTCCTGAAAATCTATTAATTAAAAACAGGACTACCATTTCTATATACATACGTATCTTCTAGAACTATCCCATTAAGTGAACATCTGTTTGTAAAATGAAAATGAGTTACAGAGGTAACATCGTCTTAACGTTAGACATATAGAATTATTTATCTAAATATTTGATGTTTAAATTTAAAAGCGAATTGCATATTAAATTTTTTATCAAATATGTGACTTGAATATTCCATTATATTGTAAAATCCAATTTACAATATATATATTTTTTGTTTAAATCCATTTGTACACATAGAGAATAACATTAAACATAAATTACCGTAACAAAATAAAACCGATCAAAAAATCAAAATAAAAAAAACTTATTTTAAGTAATTTCGTAAAAGTTCTATTGAATCGTAATTTTAAAATATTGTCGTTTCATTAAAATATGAAGCTACATTAAATTCGAAAATAATTCAATTTTCTAATAATATATTACATTTTTTTCGGCATGCATAGCATTTGCATTAATGTATTTGCATAAGTATTATATAATATTCAATATTTTCTATGTAGACGGGTAGCTATAGTATGTTAAATAATGAATATATGAATAGTGGTAGAGCTTTGTACTCGGTGGTAGAGATAGGTACAACCCACTCATCAGATATTCTACCGCAAAACAGCAGTACTTGGTATTGTTGCGTTCCGGTTTGAAGGGTGAGTGAGCCAGTTTAATTACAGGCACAAGGGACATAACATCTTAGTTCCCAAGGTTGGTGGCGCATTAGCGATGTAAGCGATGGTTAATAATTTCTTACAATGCCATTGTCTATGGGCGTTAGTGACCTCTTACCATCAGGTGGCCCATATGCTCGTCCGCCTACCTATACAATAAATAATAGATAAAGACTTATTCTTATATATTGGTAGTAGTGTGATGATGAATCTTTATACCATTACATTATTTCTACATATACAAGGCTTACATAATGGTGATATTACATGATATATTAAATTTATAAATAAATCTGAATATAAATAATAAATATAGGAGTTAACCCGACCGCTATCATAAATCTATGTCCCGTAACTTATGTATCTCGCATTACACGTCACAAGATTAAAATTATAATTGCAATATGAAAGGTATTTTTGAAAATGACTGATTACGAACATTAAATGTCGTATAAATTTCTCGATTTCTCGAAAACTGATGTTATTTGTGTAATTGAAAGTCGATGTAACTAGGAACATGGACAAATGTTTTCTGTGTTGATTTTGGCACAACATCGATATTGTATAATATGTGATATTATGCCTTGACGTAATCTATGCGATAATAACGAATTGTGCACTGACAAGACACACACACACTCTTAGTAACACATAAACAAACAAAAGAAACACTCGTCGATAAACACACTCACACTAAATAATAATTCATTCGTTAATGATCTTAAATGCTTTCACTTAAATCAAATGTCGAAGGGCACGACTTCCTAAGCTACCGTTATATAAAACAAGATATATATAATACTAAATAATATAATAGTCATTTTATCAGCCACTGTTTGGCATTCCACGGCGACTCTTCAATTGAGCCAAGAAATTAATAAAACTATAATAAATTTACACGGTCCCTCACAACGTTAATGCGCCACCAACCTTAGGAACTTAGATGTTATATACCTTGCCCTTGTACTATGGCTGATCCAACAGGAACATAACAACACTAAGCTTTTCCGTTTGACGATAGAATATGCGATGAATGGACCTAGTGGCATTATATAGACTCGCTCGCTGACGCCCTACCACGAAGTATTTATGTACAAATGGACTTTACAAACATTAAACGTTTATTTTTTATTATGAGTATACATACATTCTTCAGCTGAGATGGCGCAGTGGTAAGAACGCGTGAATCTTAACCGATGATTGTGTGTTTTAATCCGGGCCAGCACCACGTGCTGCGATTTCATGTGTTTAATTTGTGATTATAGTTCATCTCGTGCGTACTGAAATTCTGTTACATGTGTATTCAACCAACCCGCATTGGACCAGCGTGGTGGAATAACCTCTAAAAAGAGGAGAAAAGGCCTTAGTCCAGCAGAGGGACAATCATAGGCTGTTACTTATACTTAAATTCTTGTAATTCTATCTCCCAATCATTTCTGTCTGTTATAATTTATTCGTGGTTAACAAATATGGAATGATGGAATTGGATATCAATGTGCAGTTATTGAAGCTCGTTTGCACTCATGAATCTCGATTCTTCCATTAAGCGCGCATTCATCGTGCCCTGTATCAGATTTAAAGTCAGCATTGTAGCTATTAATAAAAATGAATTGCGAATCACTATGAGATATCAATTTTTTTTATAAAATACTTGATTTATTTTAATGTCTTTTATTGTTTTGATATTTAAGTAAATATTTTTTATAAACTGTTTATACAGCGTGTAACAAAATACGTTTCTGACCCGTGAAGTGGTTATTAGGTATCGTGTGTCGGTTCTATTTAGGTAATAATTTTTAAAATACTAAGAAAAGAAATTACTTAAAAATATATATTAATTGTGTTTACCGCCACTTTTGGTGTATAATTATCACTAGAATAAAATAGAATGGATATACTGTATGTTTGTCGTATTTAAATATTTACTATACTCAATCTTATACATTAAAATCGAATCATAATCGGTTTAGATATCTAAACAAATTACGTACAAGAAGTTACGAAGTCCAGCTTCCCATAGCTTTATTTCACCTTTATTGGTTGAATTTAGAATTCCAATTAACAAACCTAGACAAACTGTTTTATAATAATATTAAAAAAATATATATCAACATTTCTGCATAAAAAGTTTCACAAACAAAACATTGAAAATTTAAATTCGTTCAACGAACTGTTAATTGATGGTAATTTGTACCAATTTAAGTTTCGGTCGATACAATTCGCAGCTACAATTCAGTTTGATAGACATATGTACATTTAAAGCAAATCCATGTTTTGGATCACGTGTGGTTCATATTGTTTCAATAACAGCTGATTAATTGTTATATAACAAAGGTTACTCGACAAGATGTTTTCACAGGTGTGTCTGTATTAAAATTAGAGATTCGAAGACGTTTGAATTTCTGAAAACTAAATTATACATTTATTATAACACTGATGATTAAACGAGAGCAATAAATAAATAATAATAAATTCAAATATTTTCATTTTATCAAATCAAAGATATTTAAATTCTACTAGCTATCTGACCCTATTTGGCTGAGATGTTAAGGATTGATCCGGATATAAATTCGAGAAACCTCTAAAACAGAGGTTTCCAACCTATTTTTGACCAGGAACCACTTTGATTTCTTTATTATTAGCAGGGACCACAAGGTTAAAAAATAAACTGTATAAATCATTGTTATTATTAGAAACGATTGACATAAGTAACCATAAAATTAATAAATAACATTAACAGGGAATTCATATTATTTTTTGTAGATGTATCAGACTGCATCAATGAGATTTTTGAGTTTGCATCTTCTGTACAATTTTTTGAATACTTGGGGTTATATTTTTGCTTAAAGCTACACCCATAACATCACCTGGGTAGGTCCACACCTTAACGCGCGTTGCGCTCGCTACCATAGGCACGCGTTCATTCAAAATTTTAATTTTCGCGGACCATACTTTAGTTCTTGCGGACCTTTGGTTGGGAATCACTGCTCTGAAATAAAGTTTTGTTATAGCTAGCTAGTTTATCCGTCTTTCAGTTATAGGATCTCATTATCTTTTATAATATATAACGAATTTAAATAGGGTATCCTATTTTCATTTCACATTGAACTGTCAAAATGACAAACGTTTATAATGTTATTATTAAATAACTATCTGTCCGGTCTGGTATGTCCGCTCGGTCGCTTAGTTAGTGATCGTAAAATGTCATAAATGCGACATGTTTTCAATCATTTTATCGATAATCGACTTTAATTGTTATAGTTATTGTCAAATGGATACTTTAATTTATTTGAGACATTTGAAATCGTTCAGAAAAATTGTCACACACCCTACATAGTTTCATATTTTTGCTACTGATTTAAAGCTAAGATCAGATAATTATTTATCAGTAATTGAATTAAGAAGTAAAGTTTCTTAGTATTAACGATTATTTTAAGCTTACTACAAAATAAATAAGCAATGGATTTTAAGGACAATGCATAAATTAATTGCGAAAATCACTGTAAATACGTACACATGTGTATTAACCGCCTGTGTGGTGGACTAAACGTTTTTCTTTAAACGAGAAGACTTTTGTCCAGCTATGGGATAACTATGGACTGACACTTTTATTGTTGTGATATTTTTATAATGTACTAGCTCTTACCTCGCACGGGTAGAATAAAAAAAAAGATAAAACTTGATTTCTGGGGCTAGGAACCTTCCTGGGCGTACGTAGGACAACTCACCAAACATTCATCATAATTGCATCAATACTTTAGAAGCGCATAGAGGACAATCATAGAAATATTAGAATTGATTGATTCAATGACAATAAGTTTAGTACGTTCGTCTAAAATTAAAGTTAAAAAAAAAGATGTATAAATATTTTAATGTGTGAGTCAAGATCACGCGATTATATCCAAACAACTTTATTATCTCACTCACGGATTTCCACGAATTTCTAGAAAATTCGAAATATCGTATCAAGTTTACAATTTCTTTGTACACCTAAAGTAAAAGCGACGTTATATACTTACCACGATCCTGTGGTTTCTGACCTTGCTCCAAGTTTCTTGTTAGAGATTTATAGCGTAGATAATATAATGGTTTTGTTGTTAATCCCGTTAGAATTATAGACTGCTTTAATGACTACCAAAGTTGGTAGGTTCTTGCTACCATTTGGGTTTTAAACATTCGTTTCGTATTATATACAACAAATACTACTATTCTGTTTGTGTGAAATAAAAACTGTTATAATAATGTAAATTCTATGAATCAAAAGTTTTTATCACTGAATTTATGGTTTAAATATTTTATAAAATTTCATATGGAAAAAATAAGAATTTGCGATACGAGTGTAAGATTAACTTAAAAAATGAGCGATTTTACTTAGGGCTTAGTTCGTTAGTTAGTTACAGCTCTATTTCATAATGTCTGAAGAGATATGTAGATGAAGTAGAAGAATAGGATTTCAGCATTCGTCTTAAAGTAGCAACAACATTATAAATCACATTGATTTCAAGACTTAGTAGCTAAAAATATTATGAAGTAGCTTAAAAATAGTTGTTTGAAATAGTAACGCCAGAGAATTGCCTTATGCCTATCTATGATTATATCGTCGTAACCAATTTTGGTCACAATGGCCAATCTCAAGGGAGATTAGCCAACTGCGCAGAACATTTTATAGTGCACTCTCATAATCCAATGAGACGGGTATCCGACCACAGGACCAATAGATTTATTTGCTTTCTGATATATCGGACAATTTAAAAACTGCAGATTGTTACTGAAAGTTTATTGACATAAAACATAATATGTTTTATTGGTCTTATGATTGAATCCTTTGGGATTTGGGAATTGCAGCCTTATAAGCTAACCACAATATCAACGAGGTTTTTATTTCCACGTCAGACCAAATATCTTTTTGACCGTGTTTATTTCTCACGGATGTTAAAGCTAATTTATTTTAACTAACGTTAAGTTTATCCGCAATTATTATTTTAACCCGAACCTTTCACATAAGTCGCTCTATATGTTAATTGAGACCACAAGTAATAGTCCGTTTTTCCGTTAATAATATTTTTTTAATTTACATTATCATGAATTTGCCAAATATAAACCATCGGTTGCTTTTTAATATGCGTTTAATATTTGGTTACTTTAGCACTTAAAATAATTTCAATGCTTTCTATGCTTCTTTCACCAATTTAATGTTATGCAAATTGACAACATGCATTTTCAAGGTACTATATACATATATATTTTATATTACTTAAAACCGATTACAACATATACAATATATTTTATAATACTACAACTATATTGTTATGTAAATAGATTTAAACACATTGGAAACATATTAATTCATATTATACTTAACGAGTGTGCTAATTTCATTTATCACATTAATAACATATAACAAAATAATAATAAATAGTAATGAATTTAAATTTAATAATAATCATAACTTTAAGTACATTTTCATGAATTTCTTAAACAAACATGATTTCAATATGTATACACTTATTCATTTCATATACAATGAAATCAAAATGCGTAAGTACAAAGCTTTGCTGCTCTTTGGAGATAAAACCTGTAATTGGCCGCTTTAGGCACGTAGGTATCCTTTGTTAGTATTGCTTGATTGCCATTTTAGACTGTTTCAAGTACATTTACCAGTGGGATCCTTTTGTTATTGATTTCGTTTGTATTATTGTTCAGTTTTTTTTATTTGGCATTTTCGCTTTTTTTATGTGTTTTTAACGTTATATTTGAATTTTAAATTTAAATTTTTGGAATTTTGAATTTTAATTTGAAAATTAACACAACAAACTTAATGAAATCTCATAAGTGGCGCCCAATGTGGGACTTCAGTTGAGACATTTTATTATTTTGTGTGTAAGCAGTGGGTTTAGCTATAATTCGTTTTATATCCTTGTTGGACAATAAATGTTTTAGTATGTATTTATTGCAACATTGTAGCTTTGAGTTACTACCTTAATCTTGAAACGCTTAAAGTATTTTCTATCATGATAACAGCTTATTTTATTACTGTACGAAAATACAAAATAAAACTTGTATCAAATCTACTAAGTATTTTTTCCTATAGTCGTGCTATTTTAAAGATCTTTTCTTCTAATATACTGGGCGAAGCGAGATCATACGATTCATAAATGACAAATATCGCAAACAAAGTTAAAAAAAAATTATAATCTTAAAGCGGATCAACTTTTTTCCGAATTGTTCCCAACAAACTCGTCCTTTGGAAATCGCTACTAAAAGACAAACATGAAGATTTCCGAGCACGCAGTTTATCAAATCCATATTTAATGACTTCCTTCGTCAAAACCGCTCTATTTTGTTTCGTATTTTCAATCCGATCCAGAAGTTTGCTAATGAGTATTTAAGTAGTCTCCAGTTAGGGCAGCCAGGTGACCTTGGCGTGTTCGCTCAATTTTTCATTTCTCTAGATAATTGAACTTTTCTCATTTCAATCGTTTCTATTTTGATCTTCTGTAGGAAAATGGAATCTATTCGTCTAAGCATTGTGATGAGTTTTGATTGACGTAATAATCATTTAATTTAATTTATAATAATTTTAGAATTGGATATTTTTAGTGTAACGAAGGCAATTGATAGCTCAGTTATTATTATTACAATTTGATGATAAAAGTTCAGAAATAATATTTTTATACCTAAATCTACGTGTAGAAGTGACACACAGTGACAGAATTTCACTGAGTTTCATTTTCTCTTATCCCTTATTTCCCGATGAGCACGAGATAAATTATAATAAATAACAAAAATTTAGCACACGAAAACTATGGTGTTTTCTCGAAATCTTTATTCAATTAAATATTAAGGTTCACCGAAGAGCCAGTTATAATATAAATAAAGATAGCAGTACACATGTATATCAATTTCATCGAGGTTGAATCTATTTGATATAACAGTCATGGCTGTTTATATAATATCGGTTATGCTTTGAACAATTCAGGCAATGTCGACCGCAGCGGATGAAACTCGTATTATACCACAAATCTACCACAGAGTCTGTTTATTTGATCCGTTATATACATTTCGTGTATATAATATATACATATATTTTATATTTAATAATAATAATTATATCCTAGGACATTATTCACACAAGGCCATCTGATCCAAAACTAAGCAGAGCTTGTACTATGGAACCCAGACAACTGATGTACTACATATACTACTTTTCTATTGTAAATACATACTTAGATAGATAATTACACAGGACAAACAGACATGTTCATCCCCACAAATGTCTGTCCTGGGTAGGAATCGAACCACGCCAACCGGTTCGTCAAATATATAACTCATTAAATGTTTAACTAGCTAACGGTGTTCACACGGGTAGAAAAAGGGTCTATTTACGTTTATCTTGACGGAAAAACAAAGAAAAATCTCGTTTTTTTCAGGCTGCTTTTAATGAGCAGAAAAACCCACCCATTTTTCTTCACAATCGAATGAATGATTTTGGAACGCATACAGGACAAACATACTAAGATTTATTTTATTTTTTTAAGGAGAAGATGATGATAATCCTGTAATAGCGTTACTTTGTTTTCATTATATACGAGTAAGCTCTTATTATACTTACTATTATTCTAAAGAAAGCCAAATTGTGCTGAAATTTTGTACATATTTTTAGTGCTGGGATAATACAATATTGTATTTGATTTAGTACATGGATTAATTAATGTGAAGGCTTGTTTTTAAAAATGTTTTATTTTATCTCCATTAGCTTTATGATGTTCGTGGGTTTATCAATCGCTTATTTGTATTATGATTATTTTTAGTTACGATATAAATAGTTATTTTGTGTTATAAAAATTGTTTTATAAAAAAAAGACTAAATTGACTCCAATTCGATCAATTCGATTACAAATCACAATTAGTATAGATTTTTTTTTTTTTCAGGTAAGTTGATATAACGCTTCATTACTGTTACAGCTCGTGCAGGTAAGTTTTTTTATGATATGGTGTAGAGATTTTTTAAATAAGACAGATGTGTGTATTTAAAAAAAATACTAGCTATGCCCCTTTTTTAATTACTAATATTCCTATTTAACTGTTCAACTAAGCGTATAGCTTGTGTGATGTGTTGGGACGACGGCAATAAGTAAAGAGGTCCGATCGACTTTGAAAATTACATCGCTTGGCGGCCCGCAAGCCACTGCGCTATTGTCGACGTAACATGAAATACGGCTTTAATATCTAACGAACTTTTTGGCCGTTGATATCATCCTCTAATATGTTGCTTATAATTAAAAAAAAATCGTTTTTGTCTGATGAGTAACGTAACGAATTTCGAGGGACAACACTTACTTTTTTAAGAAGTATTAAATCATTATGGATAAAAAACTACTAAAAGTCTATTATAAATCCTTAACAGATATCTTGTTCTATTTGTAAAGGAAACAAAAATATAAATATGTCGTACTCGTAAATAATTCTAGTTCGTCACTGATCTACAAATCAATGCATCGAAATGAACGTAGCCTTTTCAAAAACATAATGAAATGTTTCAAAAGAAACCGACAATAGTTTATCGTTCGTGCAGTCTGATAAAAGATAATTTTATAGAAATTATCGCTCCCCTTTGAACAGTCAAGTTGAGTCCCGCAGAACTTGTACAATGCGGGAGAGGAGACAATGACTGTGACGTCATAAATCTCATCACTCTGAAACGGATCTTGCTTTGAATAGCTTTGTTTTCAATACTAAAGTCAGTCGCCTTCGTTATAATAAACAGTTATTGTATATAGTTTTTTTGTGATAATCAACTTTTTATTCTACGAGTAGTGTTTTAGAGGAATTATTATATTATTCTTACAGTATAGTATTACAAGAATATTAATTATTAGTACGGGAATAATAACAAAATTGCAAATTGTTTGAGGTTAGTATATACTCGTAGATACATAAACTTCAACGTTCATTCATTTTAATTAAAATTTTTAAACATAGTTCAGTACTATGAGGTCGAAATTTCAGATAAAACCACACCTGTTTCAAATATTTCGAACAAGTAAATGTTCCAAAATATTATACATTCAGACACACGTGCGAATTATGTAGAGTTGCTTTTATTCTTATTTGCATAAATAAGAACATTTGCATTCGTAATATTTTCTCTACAGCACACAGATTTAAAATATTAAGGAACAGCACATATAACGTACACACACAAGCGTATACACTTGTTGTGTAAAGCAATATACAATATTTTATAAACGACGTTCAGACGAGCGTTCCAACATTATGAGATTGTCGCTTTCAGTTTTCCATGTCAACAGCAACGAAGAAACTTGAACACATCTGTTCTTCGACAAACAATAGTATGATATAACCCAATGCACTGATACGCGAACATAGGATTTACTGTATAAAATTTAGGGGTTAAAATTGTTTGCTGAAATTGACTCTTAAAATATTTTAATTGAGACAGGATCACGAGCCAAAACCAATAATTATCACATCGTGAGGCCACGTGGACCTAACATAAAATGTGATTGTCCGTAATAAACAGTTTCAAGGCTAATAAAGGCCTCAAGCACACTCAGTGACGCAAGTCCAGCGTTTTTATTGATATTCTTCCATGTTTGATGCACACCGCAGATGACAGTTATTGATTATTAATATGTTTATTTATAGCGAGGGATTTTGTATCTGATATGGTAACTGCATTATGTCTGTCTCAACACCAAGGTTATCACATGGGTAACAGATTACAACGATGACATATATTATCTGATATCAGGTGGGTTAATAATTTATATTAATAAGCGTTTGACGTCGCTTTGAATAATAATTTATTAATATTATTAAATATGAATAATCTAGTACTTGAATTTGAGAGCAAATTTTATAATACAATAATAAATTCTGTATGTTAAAGTTGTTTGAAGCTCGATGACATTTGTTTAAAACTCGCTTTAACGTGTATTTTTTATTTTACATTAAAATAACGTCTAATATTTCAGTATGAACCATTTATAATGGTCCACTGCTGAGCAAATGCCTCCTGTCTCCTGAGAGGAAGATTTAGAGTTAATTCCAATACATTGCTTGATTGCATTGATAGATACACGCGTGGGAGTACTGCACCCGACAAATGCAGGTTTCCTCACGATGTATACCCGGTCTTGAACCCGCAACTCGTTTTACTGACCCATATCGGCTTGTCTTATCTAGATATTACAATAATTGTATCGGCTCATTCGGCGACGTGACTTCGAAACACATTGAGCATTACTCGATAATTAACGCTTAAAACCGGAACACTAAATAATAATAATATTATGAACCACTTACGACTCATTTAACAGTAACATTGATATTCTATACGAGGTTTCCGTTGTAATAATAAACAGTAACTATACACATACGCCGAGATGGCCTAGTGGTAAGAACGCGTGAATCTGAACCGATGATCGTGGATTCAAACCCGGGCAAGCACCACTGAATTTCATGTGCTTAATTTGTGATTATAATTCACCTCGTGCTTGACGGGAAGGAAAACATTGTTAGGAAACCTGCATGTGTCAAATTTCACTGAAATTCTGTCACATGTGTATTCCATCATCCTGCATTGGAGCAGCGTGGTGGAATAAGCTCCAAACCTTCTCCTCAAAAGAGGAGAAGAGGCCTTAGCCTAGCAGTGGGACATTCACAGGCTGTTACTCTTACTGTTACATTGTGTACACGTAACATAATTAGTAAATTCGTAGTTCGTCTTGAGTTGAAAGTTGACGTTATCACTTAAACATTACAAACGTTGATTCTGTCTCGCTTCTCAAAGAAAAATATTTTCCTTCGTCTGTTAAACTAGTTAGTTATCTCAGTTCACTCGCTCGACGTCTTTAGATTCGTGACAAATCGGATTTCCACGTTAATTTTCAAGTTGCAACTATTCCTGTCAATATGCTGATAGCTCGATTTACGTGTAGAATTACATTTCTGTTACATTTATAGTTCAATAACGAATTCAATTTCGTTTAATGGTGTATTAAGGACCATTTTTGAATTTGAGTTTTCGATTCGGTACCTAATTTTGATTTTAATTTTATTAATATAGGTAAACGGCCTTATTTATAAGCAAAACGTATTGTATCTTGAATGTACTAACCTGGTTTATTTGATATTTGCTGATTTGTTTATATTATGATCTCAGTGGTAACAATAGATATTGAAGTGGTAAATACGAATATAATGCGTCACTTTGTTGTGTTACTGTGTTAGCGATGAATGATACTGTATAGCTAAAAGAGCCGATGTAGTTCACTGGTTAAAATACATGAATCTTAACCGAAGATTGAGGGTTCAAACCTGGTTAATAAGTAACACATATTAAGCACATCACAATTCCTACTGAATTTGATTTGAAATAATAATTCATGTCATGCTCGGCGTTGAAAGAAATCATCGTGAGAAAACGTGCACGTGTCGTATGTATCCACCAACCCGCGGTGGATCTGCGCGATGGAACGATAAAGGAGAGCTTTAGCCCAGCAGTGAGATATGAACAGGCTATTACTTTACTTAACAGCTTCAAAAACTCTAACATGAGTATAGAATAGATGAAAAAGTGTAAAGCCCATGAAATCCCCACTACTAAGCAAAATCTTTTTCTTTATCGTAAGATCCTATGGAACTTTTTCCATCGTGCTGCGCTACTATGATATGAGTAAATATGTCAAAAATCTATGGAGCTTATACGGATTTAAACAAGTGATTTTGGTAAGGTACCATGTATATCCACAAGACCATTTCGGCTTCAGCAGTTTTTAACATGTAATTAGACATGTAATTAATAAAATAGAGTATTTTAAAATTATACTATCAATGTATAACGAAATCAAACGTTTTAGCTAAAAACACGTACAAAAAAAAATCAATACCACACCAGGCACGTAAGCTTTCAAGAACGTTAAATGGTTGCGAAGAGCTATACGTTTTTGAACCCCCCCCCCACAGATAAAACTTTTAACGGATTCTGCGTATATTTTACTATAGGTAATAAGTTAAAATTAATAAATGTAATGTAAATAATCACACGGGTACATGTATAGTAGATGCTCGATTGTTTTATCATACAATGTAACAGGGTAATAAAATTGAGGTTCATTTTGAGTGCAATGATTATGTAATGTTTCTAAAATTGAACAATATATTTACATTGTTGTACTGCATCAGTATCACATTGTGAAGTTAAAACGGTATAAAAAAATATTGATACTGGTTTAGTCGTATCTGGGGGTACGGTAGTGACCCCGCCAAGACGAGACATCGGAGGCGCAGGCACTACCTTTACTACCTACCTCTTCTCGAACTTTATATTTTTTGTTGTTTCATTTCATTTTACTCCCAAAGTATATCAATCGAGACGTTTATTATTATACAGGCATTGACAATCGTTGTTATTAAAATCAAAGGTAAAGTGTCTGAAATATTGGCTGACATATTGATAATTCCAATTGGTGGTAATATGATGTACTCATACATACGAGTATGTGTTATTATATAATAAGTTGTTATATACAATATACTCGTAGTATATTTAACTGTTTAGCTTATACAGATAGGTCCCGATTTAATTTATTTGTTGAGAAATGTAAGGTGGTGCTGTGTCTGTTCCGTATTCAAACTATATTGGATTGATATACTAGAAATACCTTACGTGTGTGTGTGCGCGTGTGTGTTATTATAGTAATAAAATAATTTATTATATTTTTATTAATTTTAGCGGGACACAGCTAGTTATATAATCATAATATTGTTATATTAAAGATAAATGATACATATGAATAGGGATCAATCAATCATACCGCATCGCAATAGAAGCGATCATATCGAGGCTTGTGATGATTGGAAAACACTATACTAGCGTGGTACGATTCCGATATTCAAATCATTTATTAGAATATAATAATTCGTAAACAATTTCATCATTTTGAAATGAATAAACAATAACGCAATCCGGATCGATTTCAATTTGAATGCGATTTCGTTTGAGAATTAGCGGAGATTAATATCACAATAGACGGTATTACAATGATCGTTACGTTGTTTTGTTTCTTTATAATTTTTATTCAAATTATAACATTCATTTATCATTCATTGAGATTGATAAAATTTATTGGGAAACCATGGGAGAATTAAGACGTATAAATTGAATTTAGGTTTTATATTATTTATTCAGTTTTGTAATGTATAAAACAGAAACGGCTTCTAAAATATCTAGACGTACATATAAACATTTAGAACGTACACTACCGTCGGTTATTAAATGAAATATTACTATATCTTTATAAAACATTTATTTTTTTAATTCCTACCAATATACAACTATTTATAATAAAAATAATCATATTTTTGACTCATCGATATGTCCTCCTCTACTTTTGATTACAGTCTGACAAATATTGGGTAAACGTGAAACTAATTTTTCTAATGTGGATGGGGCTATTTTTCGCCATTCGTCTTGTAATATTCTCCACAGGTGTTCTTGAGAAGTAGGACAACATTTCCGTACTTGTCTGTCCAGTTCATCCCACAATAACTCTATCGGATTCAAATCCGGGGATTGGGGGGGCCATTGCATGACTTTCAATATGTTTGGGTTTTCTGTTGCTTCCAAAAATTGTTTACACAGCTTGGACGTGTGTTTGGGGTCCTTATCATGCTGAAAGACAAACTCTGGACCAATAAGGTGAATTCCAGAATGCACAACATGATTTTGCAATATGTCTTTGTAACCTTCTTTATTTAGTATTCCCTGTATTCTCGCAATATCTCCCACAGTGGAACCACCAAAACAGCCCAAAATCATTAAAGAGCCTCCTCCGCGCTTGACTGAAGCGACGGTGCATGGTTCTAGTACGCTCTATATCGCTCCTAAGAACTTTTTTCCAGTCAGCAAGTGTCCAATTTTGATGTTGTCTGGCCCATTTTAGTCTCTTTTTTTGTTAATAGCCCTAAGGAGTGGTTTCGATACTGCTATGTATCCCTTAAGTCCAACATCGAGTAACCTTCTCTTAACTGTAGTCACACTTACAGGTTTACTGCGGCCCACATTAACTTCCGCTGCTATTTCAGGTTCAGTCAGGCGTCTATTGCGTTTACTTTTCATTACTATGTGTAAGTCTTCAGTCAAAGTTGTAACTCTGTGTCTCCCTGAACGACATTTATTGGATGTTGTGTCGTGAGCCTTAAATTTCTTAATAATGTAATGTACAGATGATAGTGGGACCTTCTGAAGTTTAGAAATTTCTCGAATACTTTTGCCGGATTTGTGAAGACCTATGATAATTCCTTTTATCTCCTGGGAATATACAAATGTTTTCCCAATTTTGTATAATTTTTTTTAACGAAAACGCACTTGTTGAAAAATCTTTAACGGTAAGGTATTGAAGCACGGTTAATTTATCAAATAAGACAAGATATTTAAACTGAAACTGTGTTATGTGATTAAGTAAACACACAAACTAATAAAACTAATCGAAAAACAAATCCTGAGAATCAATTCCTATACAAAAGTAAAAATACTCAGAACACTTCTAAATGTAAAGAAATACCTTTTATGGCTAATGATGAGATCCCAATAATAATGTGAGCAAAATTGGCAATGGTTTTCGAAGAACAGTGAACAATAAATACGTATTAAATACTTTTCTTTTGATTTTAAATAGAAATATGCTGGTGTTCAAATACTTTTGGACGGTAGTGTACCTAGATTCTAAGCTTTAGAGAATAATTAGGTTTTCTGAAATCATATCTATTTGTTGAAAGTCAATATTTTATCAGATTTCAGAAATTTATAGGTTTTTTTTAATATATATACTTACACACATATATATATATATATGTATATATCGATTATATGAATAGATACATATGTAAATTTCCTCTGTATATGTTTCTATCAATCGTATATATATACTCACACATAGACGACGTCATATAATAGATACATATTTCTCCTGTAAATAAGTTGCTTATGCTTAATAGCGAATGCAGCTGTCTATTTCGAGCTAATTTCATATGACACAAAATGTCATGTTACGCTTGATAAAGACAGTATCCTATTAAATTCTATACGTGACGTCCGACGTCAGCGTAAAGTTCCGATAAACGTTTCAACGCCAGACAGCGTCAGTGGTCAATACATATCACAGAAGCGCACGGCGTCTCGATCATAACGATATTCGATAAACAGTTCTCGCGTGTTTTTTTTTTTAATTTTGATATTTTGTATCAAATGGCGCTTTACGCTGTAATGGTTAGAAATAAATAGGGATCCATCGACGACGCCAATATCAGCCAATTGAAGATCGAAGACTAACTATTAAAGTGTTCTCGATCGTTCTCGATCTCCGGCAGAACATTTGATAAGATTTGTCGATTGCGTAGTAAGACGATTGTAATGTAAACTTTACGGACGCCATTGTTTTGATTTGGAACCAGTTGGAATTGCAACGCATTCTTATTAGAAAATTAGCTTACGCCGTATATAAATAGGGGTGTCAGTTCTTAAGTACTTTATGCCTTATTATCTTTTCCTGACCTCGTGTATGCTACCTTTCATGAATCAATTGAGTAATTTAAACATGAACGAACAAACAAACTCACTTTTGCATTTATAATATTAGTTATAATGAGACCCGTGATCGATTTATGATTTCTGAAACTATTATATGTATGTATATACATACATAGAAAATAAATGTTATTTTTTAAGGAGTTATTGTTTAATTAATTACTATTTATAATTAACTTCAATTGTATTTATGTTTCGGCTATAGTATGATTTTTTGTATATCTATGTTCTCAATATTTATATCCTGTGCAAATACTCGTACATAAATTACATTTCAAAGATAATAGGCTCAGTCAATGCAAGATGCGCGTCGCAGGCTAACCAATGTTGACCGCGCTAAGTGGCTTGTGGCGTGATTTACGATTTGCATATTCATCCTCCGTATGATGAAGGGAGCACGTTGGCCTCGTCTCGTTTAAGTAAACATGCTATTGTATGTGACCTTACATAAACTGAACTTCCAACTAGTTCAGTAATCTTAGGTTAGCGTTATGAAGATTATTTTGTGGATGGATATATATTATTCATTAGTTTTGTTACTATATGTCTCGACTCTTAAACTGTTCAAGTTTAAGAGTCGAGACAGTCCAGCGGCTAGAAAACCCGAATAAAAAATGCGTTTTGAAACCTGTTCAAGCACTGAGTTTTCACATATTTAATTCTTGTTTAAAATTCATCTCCTACGGGGCGGTAAAGGTAAATATTCAGAAACCCGCATTTGTGCTAATCAACAACAGAGAAGTCCATTGCTCAGCTGTCAGACATTAAGAGACAATTATTACTTTGCTTTACTTTAATAGTTTAAGTTATGCATATTAATAATGGTTTTGAAAGCGAAGTTTTTTAATTTTGATGCAATGTTTGACTGCTGTACGGTGTTTATTGTGCTATTTTTTTTTAAATATAAGCAACTATGTATTAAAACTAATAATTTCAATATGTTAACCATAATAATTTAGAGGTTTAAAAATATTAAAAAACAATTTTAATATAATTTATGTAATTTTAACACGACCGCGATCTCTCTTCCACGGAATGGTTTTCTGTTAAAACCAAAGCACAGTTTTGTCACTTTTGTACTCTAAAAGCGTCTGATTTCGTTTTTTCTTTGTCGCCAAACGCGGAGGGTTATAAAGGAGCAACTTTTTCAATACAAAGCCTTGATGGAAATCACGTATTATTTACATTGTGATTTTCCTCAGAGCGTCGAGTCTACTCGTAGTGAGTGTTGAAACGAGATTTCTTTTATTTTTACACCATTTTACTAAGCCCACTTCCCAATTTACGCATTATTACTACGTAAATTAAAATATTCCTGTAAAAACTACATTCAATAGACCACTTTTTCGTACACATCATTTTCTAATATAATTATAACGTTTATATGCAACGTTAGTTAATCTTCAACATCAATTACTGATTAGATATCACAAATACATTGTATTTATACGAGGGAATGTATGTATAATTGTATATGCTCGGAGATGATTAATTACTCGAACCCGGTAGGTACTATCATTTATAATAATTAATATCATTTTGGTGAGTAAATGATTGTGTTATCGTCCAGAGTAATTCAGGTTCTGCTACAATCTATTATGATTATGTACTTACAAGGAAATTGGTATTAAATATACATGCAGATATATCTCCTTCAATAACAATTTGTATTTTGTATGTTCTGCATAGATTTATTATAGCTTATTGCTACTGTCATATTATTAGCGTTGTTTCGTTAATATAGTATACGTGTATATAACTTTGATTAATGCCGTATACGCTTTATGTAATATATACTCGGTGGTAGAGCTTTGTGCAAGCTCGTCTGGGTAGGTACAATCCACTCATCAGATATTCTACCGCAAAACAGCAGTACTTTGTATTGTTGTGTTCCGGTTTGAAGGGTCAGTGTAATTACAGCCACAATATTATGTATATCTGAGTTTTCAAGGTTGGTGGGGCATTGGCGATGAAAGCGATGGTTAACATCTATGGGCGTTGGTGACAACTTACCATCAGGTAGCCTATGCGCTCGTCCACCTACCTATACAATAAAAAAAAATAGTATATACCAGTAGGTATCCTATCCCAGTGAGCACCGTTAATATACTATAATAATGTGTATGCTTATTTATGTGCATATGTTGAAAGTATACCTATGAAATAATAAATAAATAGCTTAACTCGAGCAATCAAACTGCAGATGATATTTTGTTTTTAGTGGGTTGCCAATATTCGAATGATCATAAATCGAATAAAAATCATAATTGTTTTTTAAGTGTTATCTTTTATTCATCAGTGATACAGTAATTGGATCATTCGAATAGTTATTTTCGGATTTTTACGATGTTTCCGGTGTATTTACAAAAATTTAGATAAAATAGAGTTATGATTATAGGATTTATTTGTTACGGTATGAAGTTTTATTTTATAAAAGATAATTTATTTTAAGAACGAATTTAAATTTGACGAAGCCTAGATTTGAATGTTCCCGATCGCGTCTACATTTTAACGCAGCTGTCGTCCTGAACCGTTTGTCTGGGATTCGTTGAATATTTATATCTTTGTATTTAAACTCTTTTCCATAATGGGTTTTATTGGATGTATATAAACAGCTGTGAGAACTGATGCATTTGTAATTTGTTAAACAATTACCTTATATTATGACTTAAGACAGTCTAATGGATAGAACAGCTAAATCCTAACCGAAGAATTTCAATTCAAACTCGGGGAAGAAGTACTGAATTTTCACGTTCTTTATTTATGATCATAATTCATCATCGACGGATAAGGAAAAAAATCGTGTCGAAGCCTGTTTATGTCGGAAAAATTGCCATATTTGAATAATTTCCGCATTAGATTAACTTGGTGGAATTAAATCTCAATATTCTCAAATTGAGAGGAAGCTTCAGCCCAACTTTGGATCAATTACAGATTGTTACATTTATTTACAATACATATATTACTTACTAATGGTCCTCCTGGCCGATTTCGGCCACGGCGGCCAATCTCAAGAGAGATTAGCCAACTGCGCAGGAGACATCATAGTGCACAAGTGTGTGTGCAAACACAGGTGCACTCTCTTTTCCCTAACTCTCATAACCCGATGGGACGGCAATCCGACACGACCGGAAAAAGTTCAGGCGATGGGCCAACGGCTTTACGTGCTTTCCGAGGTACGGGAGTGTACACAATTTCATATTATTATATTACTTACTACTACCTTACTTTATGAAGACGTATAAAGGCTCGAACGAAATTGTTATATTCTATTCGACAAATCATCAGAGTAGTTTATTAAAAAAAAGAGGTATATTATTCCGAGGTCTTTCCACGACTTTGTTCGTGTAGATGAAAGATAAATTTTGTTAATTACCCCTTTGGGGATCATTTACTTCGAGTACAAAAGTATTCTATATGTCGATGTGAGTTAAAATATATCACCATAATGGTAATCACTAAAATGTATACTACTGTACAGCTCTATCCAGGTACTACTTGTGGTACGTCTAGGCACTACGTATTCGTCATTTATTCCACCGCTAAACATCAATATTCTGTATTTCTGCAACCCGGCTTAAAATATGAGTGTGTCGTGAAGTCACTTTGTAAGGAGTGATTTATACTTCCTGCTGTGCAGTCTTTATGCGCGAGTATAATATCTTACATTGTGTTGTTTGCATTTATATATGTATATAAATACAATTGAAAAAGGTTGATGTAATACGTAGATATTTAGAACTAAGCTATGCAGATAGCCTGACTAACTAATCTCTTATTGTAACCGGTCCCAAGCTATTTATATAACCTGCAAATGTCTCTATTTTGGAGAAGTTTTGGAGTTTATTCCACTACGCTCTAATGTAGGTTGGTGGATATACAGGTGGCATTGATTATAAACATAAAGAAAATTACTAAAGAATTTCAAAATACGTTTTGCATCTCGCTTTTCCTTGTTTCCATAAAATATGCTACCGTAGCATATGTCGTAGCGCTACGAGTTCGTGTAGCCGGTGCTACGAATTTTAAATTTTCTTACAATTTATTATTATATTCATTTCATATTTATATGATAATGTTCTGCAACGAAAATTGTATTCAAGTTAGACATGGTTTTGACCTTTGACAAAATAAGATCACATTTTTTTTTAATTTTTAAATTAAAGCAATTTGATGGTCTTGTAATATTATGATGTTGTACATATTTAAAATTACATTATATATTTACTTCAAATAATTATTAAGTATCTTGTCGATATATGTAATTCCTTTGAAATTAAAGATATTGTTAAATGTTCAAATGTTAGAATTAAAAATATTAAAACATATAAAATAACAATTTCAGTTAAAAACATATTTCTATTAAAAAAGTACTAAGGTTGATTGAGTACGATGATGGACAGATATCTGTATCAGATTAGATATTTTATATTATAATAATGATTATTATTTTTGTAGAGAAAAACATTCTTTCATATTTGTTACATAATGAATTAAACAAAAGGTAGAAATTTAAAATAACGTCAACTAACTAAAAATATTATGAATATTAATTATTTACTTTATTTTCTGATTCCCATCCATCCAGAATATCTGATAGCTCCAGGCCTCCGAGCCTCCCGGCTAACTGTGGCCTTTAATAACATGTTAAAATAACAAGGTTCGGTTCGTTAAAAATAAAAGAAAACAACGTTTCTGGGGTTGGCAAAATAATAATAATAATTAATCACACGATATTGTTTTGCAAATGGAATATAGCATTTTGTTTATTTGACATTATGACGTAACCGTTATAGACCGAGTTGCACCTAGGGTGTGATGTGTAGGGATTTTTGCCAGATTTAATAGTCTCGTGACTCTCATGCTTGTTAAAATCGTATTATTCTGTCACTCATGTATTATAAGTCTAGTATTTTTTGCGATAGAAGATTGCTTTAAAAATAAATTAATATGATTTTTTTAAATTAGCTTTTACGTAACATTTAACGATTTATTATTATTTTATCTTTCATATAATAAAATAACTATTTTTATATTATTATAAAATAATGATTTAAGTATAAATATGAAATTGCCTTGCTATGAGTTGGTTTGAATAATAATATAGAACCTAGATGATATTAATTGTATAAATTCGATGAAATACAAATTTATGTATTGTTAAATAATATATAAGTATGTATTATATTTTGCCCGCATTAGAGCAATATCCATTATATAAAAAAAATTAATCATGTTATTCTGATTCAATAAAAATGTTTGTCGTATAACTAAATATTATAACTTATTTTACTTTTATAGGAATAATTTATTCAATGTCACACATAAGGAAACTCGCGTATCTTGTCGAATTTTCGTGACTCAGTGATCTTGTAATTTTGATCGATCGTAATTCTCTTGCAAACTACAATATAGAGAAAATTGTTATTCACTCCAATTTATTTATATAGGTCCTCGACCACTCAGGACTGTATCCCTGCGATAGAATTTTTCTGGTTCTTTTTTTAAAGCGAATGCCCAACTATTACTCATCGTTGTATTGGTTTAAAATAATTTCGAACTACATTAATATTAAAAAGACTCAGAAGAAAAATATCAATAGATTTGTCCTTATAAGCTTTCCAATTGATTATATACATACACATTTCAATATAATGAAACAAAAAGCAAATTATATATGTATATAATGTAATCGCAGTCCCAATATAACCCTTTATATGTAATGGTCCATTAAATCATTTTTTTTAATATTTTTAAAACAGTTTAGTTTTCCAGTGGTAGTGGATTCCCGATGAGCCATTGTTACGCTACCACCATTTTAAAACAACTGATATCCCTATATTAGATTGGGTGTAGGAAAGTTGTTGCAAGTTGATTCGGAAATAAAAAATGAGGTATATAAACTATTCACAAATACATTATTTTGAACTTTATGCCGTGTAAAATAAGATATAATGGCGAGTGTCCGTCTGTAACGGTCTTGAGATTCGTAGCCGTATTTTTTTTATTTTATTGAATAGGTAGGCGGACGTTCATGTGGGCCACCTGATGGTAAGTGGTCACCAACACCCATAGACAATGGCATTGTAAGAAATGTTAACCATCGCTTACATTGCCAATGCGCCACCAACCTTGAGAAC
This sequence comes from Nymphalis polychloros, assembly GCA_905220585.2. NCBI lineage: Eukaryota > Metazoa > Arthropoda > Insecta > Lepidoptera > Nymphalidae > Nymphalis > Nymphalis polychloros. The sequence continues at coordinate 2,616,600 of HG992251.1, forward strand.
TAAGATGTTATGTCCCTTGTGCCTGTAATTACACTGGCTCACTCATCCTTCAAACCGGAACACAACAATACAAAGTACTGCTGTTTTGCGGTAGAATATCTGATGAGTGGGTGGTACCTACCCAGACGAACTTGCACAAAGCCGTACCACCGTGTGAAAAAATATAATTCTTATTTATTTATTTGTTTGTTGTATATGTTATGTACTTTTTGAAAAAAATCGAAGTAGAATACGATCGTGAAATGTCAGACAGTGACACGTGACATTGACTACAACAATTATAAAATTTTATTCCAGGATCCAGGGTCCATTTTTGCACTTGATTACTATCAAGCTAATTTTCCGTGAGTAGCTTCATTTTGATGAGACGCCCAACAATTTCCTGTACGAAAACTCTATAGTAATCAAGTGCAAAAATGGACCTTGGATCCTAGATTATTTAAAGAATAAACGCATTGAAATAGCTTACCATCTTGTTTGTGACAATATTTGTCGCGTTTTTTTTAAATGTGTCTAAATTTGGTGGGAATTCCCGGATTGGCTTTAAATTCAGCGTGAACTGTTCTTTAAGTTCAACGTGAACTGTTTTTTTGACGGATAATATTAAAATATTCAGTTCAATTCCTTCATCTCCGTTGCGTTTTCGTTAATTTAAGTTTAGATTTTTTTAAATGAGAGAAAGAAACTTTTTTCTAATGTTCATTTTTTATTCGATTACGAAGAATATTTCAGAACGATCGTTAAAAATAATATTGCTTGAAAAAAGTTAAACATTTCCTTTGAAGTGTACTGGCCCTAAATGCAACGTGCCAATCCGATTTAAGGATTTAACTAGATTAGGTCGGCACCGTAAAGAACATCCTACATACGAGTATATTTCACTTCACAAGATAGATTAGCAAAATAAAGTTCATTTTAAAATCAGAATTTTGTGATCTTCTCTTGTGATTTACGTTTTGAAATAAAATAAAAATCTTGTTAATATTTAAGGCATAATCTTTACTAATACTATAAATAAGAAAGTAACTGTGTTTGCTTGATATGGTTAATCACGGCTAAACTATTGAATCGATGGTCGAATAATTTTTCATGTGGTTTCCTTCTAAAAGCGGTTGACCGCATTCGCTAACTATATATTTTTAAATATTTTGTTATATTGATGACTCGTATGCATAACATAAAAAATGACGCATTACTGGACAAAGGTATTAATCCATAAGAGGAAAAGTTTGAAGCTTATTTCTTAATACAGTGGCGAAAATAAACCCGACACGTCATGCAGGTTTGCTCTTTTCCTCCGCCCGAGTGCACGAAATGAATCTAGCGATAACTTTGTGGTAGGGCTCTTTGCAAGCTCGTGCTGATAGGTATGTAATCATTACATATTTTGCCGTCAAACAGTAATACTTAGTATTTGTGTGTTCCGGTGAGCCGGTTATCCACAGGCACGGGGAAAACAAAATATCAGAACCCAAGGTTGGTGGTGCATTGGTGATGTAAGAGATGTTCGATATTTCTTTCAGCCCAATGTCTATGTGTGGTAGTGCCTATTTGCCAGTCTGCCAATTCGTTTTTAATAAAATGAATTGGATAATACCATGAATAAATCGGTTAATAAAACTTGAATTTTCAGAAACAATAATAAATTTAAATCAGTACCTTTAATTAATAAAAGTTTAAACAAGCAAACGTAACTCTCCAATTTTTTTGTTTCGTATGTTTTTTTGCGGCCACTTTTAACAAGCTCGTTTATTACGTGGCGTTTCGTGTGGATAAGTTAGGGTTTTTGTCAGTCGTATGGTTTAATTAAGAAGTTATTCGATTACGTCGAAATTTTATATACATTCTTGTAAATAATGTCACGCGTGATATGAACGATTTCATCATGCTAAAATTACTGACTATTTGTAACATAAAATCACGGTTAGTGTAGGTTTAATTTGTCAGCTCTTATAAAAACAATCTTACAATAAAAAATTGCGTAACAATAACTGTCAAACCGCCTAACGAAACCTGATCGAAATATTAACGGTACTATCACGAACCACGGTAAGCAGTGCAGCATCAGTAGTCAGTTTAGATGACTAAAACCCATCGATACGATAGATAAAGTTCTTAAACATATGGAGTACTTTACCAGCACACGTGTTGCCCTCCTCTTACAATCTGGGTTCCTTCAAACGAGGCGTGAAGAGACATCTTGCGGGCCGACTAGGCGGGGGCGGTTAGTGCAGAACAATCTTTCCGACTGTACTGGCCGTCGTCGCGTTTGGACCCCACTGCCACTTACCATCAGGTGGAGTGTAGTCATTTGCCTTCCCGATTTTCATTAAAAATGAAAACCATGTACATGCAAAAAAAAACAGTTCATTTCAATTTTTTACAGATTATCTCTAATCAGTAACTTGTAGAGTAGGTCAAAGAAAGTAATCAAAATATTATTGATAAAGTTTTAATAAAGTTTACATGTATACGTCGTAGCAAATAAGGGTAGCTTTATGTAATGTATGAGTATTTTCATGAAATTGAAGTGACACCATCTCGAAGTATATTTTGTTCAATAAAATAGTATCATCGAATTCTATTTACAAATATATCGGGTGACACAAACGAACAATCGCATTGAAAACTGTCTCGTTTTTCGAAGTCGGCTAAAAATCCCAAGCATTTTATAAAGAGATTTGTAACACCAATTCGCTGATAATGAAACGTGGATGAACACATTGTTATCTCTTTTTTCGGCGCTGACAGGATAGTATGAATTAAATACTCTTTTTGCTTCTAACATAATATATGAGTATGTCCTGTATACATATCCTCGTATAAACGATAGGTAGGTACAACTACAAAGGTGGGCTACCTTTGTAGATACCACTTTCATCACAAATTCTACCATCAATCTGCAATTCTTAGTATTGTTGTGAAACGGTTTAAACGGTGAGTCAGTATAAATACAGGCACAAAAGACTTAGTAACACCTTAGTTCCCAAGATTGGTCACTCATTAGCGATGTACAATTTACAATCAAGGTCTCATTCGCCAATTTGTTTAACTAATTTCAATAAAAAATATTATTTTTTTAAAGATAAAAAATCATGTTAGCTACAACAATATCGATGAAAAGTATAATTAAAAATGTTTGCTTCTGTACACGAATCGAAAACTATTAGATTAATGAAACGTAGCAAAGTATCACTTATATCTATTTATTTATTTATTTATATATCCCAGTATATATCCCAGTATATGTGTTTCAATAACGGGATTAACGGATTTGTAGATAATTAAAAGCTGGATAAATGAACGAAATCGTTGTCTGAGCTCCTATTAAATAACGAAATAAGAGTAAATAAAATACGTAACACTTCCAAGTTACAAAGAAATATTTTATGTAATATATTTAACAACGTTCATTTTACTTCAGTGAAAATAAAAATGAAATAAGGTCACACTTACAAATGCTTTTCACTGTTCCCACTACTTATTCAACGTCACGCCCACGCTGTAATATTTGAAACATGCAGGCCGTCATTGTAACTTGTAACAAGGAATGATAAACTTCAGAATTCGTATTATATTAAATGCAAATGTATTTATTCCTATTCTAAAAAAGGAGATAAAATTTAAAAAAAACCTCTATTAAGAGGTGCAGATCTCAAGGAAAAACACTAACCAACTGCGCAGGACATATTATTATAGTGCACGCGCGACATATTACAGGTGCAATCCATTCCCTCACTCTCACAATCATAATCTACTGGGACGGAACATCGGACATGATCTGAAAGAGTTCTGATACAAGGAAATGAGGTGGAAAGTCGAATATGCTCTTAAATATCTAAATAATGAAGCGAATAAAGTAATAAATATAATAGTAACATAACGACTAGACAGCAGATTCTATATGAACGTTTATTAATTCTCCCAACACCCATTATTACAACGAAAAGTGAAATTTAATTTAAATTCTTAAGATAAAAGCCACAGGCATGTAATAAATGTATTAAAAATGTGTCCGTCACGGGTCGAACGTCAAAACTGAAACATCGAAATTGATTGTTTTTGAAAGATAATCGATAAATATATATGGAGTAATAAATTAAAACATAGATATTTTAATAATATTTAGCAACGATATATATAGTACTCGAGCCACGCTGACATAAGATAGTACACCAGTAGAGACCGTAGGCGAAGAGATTAACGGTATTACAGAGCGCCATGCCTTTTGCCGTCACGGCATACGAGTCGGTAACACTAAGGTACGCCAATAGATGTTTCCCATCAAAATATATTACCAAAAATAGTGATTAAAATATTAATCATATATATTTTCTGAGAAATATAACAAGAAAAAACTAATAACCCTAAAAGGGCCTTGTAATTCATTCGCGCATAAACAAAGTACTATAAATGTACAAGAAAAACAACATACAGAGATAATAAATTGCCTCTCATTCTTATCCAACGAAATACTTTATAATATTTATCATGGAAGTAAAATGCGTTCAAATGTAATATATTAACAGGGAAAAAAATCATTGTTATAGATACGAAGCATCATACGCACAGGGACGCGAGAATTACGTTTGTGGATATAAAACGAAGGTGATTTAAACTGTTTTTGATGCGTATGTTATATCATTCTTCTAACCAGATCTGGGGTGAGAGCACTGTAACATATTGTAAAGTATTTTTGGATTATACAAAAGACTCATTGTCACTGATTGGTGAAACACGATGAAGAAAAGAAGCAAGATATAATAAAAGCCGAGATGGCCCTAACGCCCGTGGGTTCAAATCGGGCAAGCACCACTGAATTTCATGTGCTTAATTTGTGATTATAATTCATCTCGTGCTTGACGGTGAAGGAAAACATCGCGAGGAAACCTTCATGTGTCAATTTTCACTGAAATTCTGTCACATGTGTATTCCACGCAGCGTGGTGGAATAAGCTCCAAACCTTCTCCTCAAAAGAGGAGAAGAGGCTTTAACCCAGCAGTGGGACATTCACAAGCTGTTACTGTACTGTTAATTCTTCAAAATGTACATAATCAGATATTTTTGAAGTCGATGTTAGACAGACCGTGTAAAGACAAATCTATTTGGTACCAGCTTGGTGGTAGGGCTTTATGCAAGCCAGTAGAGGTAGGTAGCACCAACTCATCATATATTCTACCCCTACTGCCAATTTCAATCAAATTGAACTTTTGAGGGATACTGTTTAATAAAAACAATCACAAATATGCATCACAAAGAAATTTTAAAAATATTACTTTTATTAATACCTGTCTCTAATGTCATGGTACGTAAGATGTAAATAATTACCAACTACGCTAGTGTTTTTGGCAGTGATATCTTGTGAGTGTGTCTACACTTTTGTCTCATATTTTCATCATCACATAAAGATATAAAATTCGCACTTCTATTTACCCACTATTATTGACAATACTCTACACCAATACTCTACACCAATGTTTCAATAGCTAATAAGCCTGTGTAGTTACATGGCAAAGGACATCAGGTCATCTAAGATTCCATGGACGTCATGCTATCATGTGTGTTTTCAAAATGCCTACATTGTCATTACCTGTTAGCGAAAGTCATACAGTAGCTCGTCTCCACGCAATATATAAAAGGTAACATTTTATTATACTCTGATAGGAAAAATGAAAGACGAATAAAAATATATATAAGTTATTTTAATTATGAAAATATATTCTTCATTTGAATACAATATGTAGAGTGGGAAATAAAAAAACTGCCGCGATACATGCAGATACTATTGTATATTATTCATAGCTGATGTTATTTTTTGATCGTCGCATGAAAAATAGAGCAATTTATAACAGATTTATATCGTTTCACCGTAATTTAGTTTGAAATAAAATTCTATAAAAAAATATGAAAAAGTTTTATGAATTGTTTTTATTACAATTTCTATGAATACATCGAGTTATTTTTTTAGTATAAATTTTTGTTACACGTGAATGTTAATTATTTTTTGTTACATTGATAGGACGGGCAAATGGGTCACCTGGTGGTAAGTCCATAATGTACTGATTGTATGAAATATTAACAATCACTTACATAGCCAATGTGTCACCAATTTTGGAAATTATGATTCTTAATAAGTTACTATGTCCCTTGTGCCTCTGTCGTTAAATTGGCTTACACTATCATCAATCTAACTATATTATTATTATCAATCCAGAGTACGAGTACAACAATATTAGGTATTACTAATTGGTTCGGGTTCATATCCAGATTCCAGACGGGCTACATAATTACTCTAGCGATCTAGTGATGGAAAGAATACTTTTGGTTTTTAGTAAGTTGTCTGTCACTCGGCAAAGAGTTTCAAGATTCCTAAGCGGTACGGTGACAAAATCACTAAATTTTCTATTTGCATAGAGAAATCGTTCTATTACTAGGTGCTAGTTAAAGTAATAAAAGTAAATACCTAAAAGGAATTTGATAGGTAGATTTAACGATGTTCAAATTATTTAAATCGTAAAATATAACTCCGCAGAATCATAAATTAAAGAAAACAGTACAAAAAGCACTACGAAATAAAGCATATGGTTAATTTAATCACAGCACTGTTATTTAAGTAAAATGTTCTGTCGGGTTCTTTTCATAACAAATGAAGACATTACAACTCAGACTTTTCAAGCTTTCATATATAGAACTAGCTGCCAGTATCGACTTAGTAAGTAATAAGGATTTTGTCTCGAGAAATTATTTAACCAATGATATGTATACATATATATTCCAATGCCAACCGATTCGGTTTGAATTTCGAATTGTGAAAAGCAATATTTATCTAAATTAACGTTTATATAAAGTTTAAAAAGAACATTATGTTTTTTATTGTGATAAGAACATAAAATGTATATTGATAGTTATGTACAAAAGATAGAAAATGCTGTCGCTGAATTTCACTACAAACATTTTGGAAACATGAAATCTCTCGGACTAAGTTTTTGTGTATTTTCTATAGTTTTATCTGCGTTTGCTTCAATAGATCCAGAACCGCCAATTTCCATTACGACAACATCAGCATAAAATGCTATATTTAAAATAATGTATAACATATTAATGTACTATATAATAATAACTTATAAAATTATATGAGCAATTCTTTTTAAATATATATAGGACAGAGCGAAGCAATGTCGCCCAAGTATTATATAAACTATATACTACACTGAAACTATTTTATGACCAATTACTTCGAAAGCCCTACAAATACTTATCATGTATGTGCCCAACTAACTTGTATGTAAGTGATAAAATTAAGTTAAGCTATCGTTAAGCCGGTGATTTGCACATATTAACCGGATTCGGGTTGTCCTCGGCGTAAAATCCGTTCCGTACCGGGTCCCAGTTGCTGTTAACAAGATAGATCTTGCTATATCCGGGCGATAATAGAATTAGATCGGCTTAATATCCCTCAGTTGAATAATGTCTCTGGAAAAATATATAATAGCGATGCTATTAGAATGCGATTAGAATTCGTGTTTTAAAGTCAATTATTGGTTAGAAAATTTAAAAAATTTTAGGGTTCGGAAAACAATGTTAAAAGTAAAAAATGTATTTTTTTTACATTAGAATGTTAGGCATGGTCATTGAATAACTTGGTGGTCATCTCCTTATATCAAAGTTCGATTTTAGAAAAATATTTTTTCCCAGAATTCAACATTGAATGTATGTTATTCCAAGGTTACGTACGACTATGTTTCTGTCTGTAATGTAATATACATATTCCGATGTATCCTCGTGTTTTAATAAGGATGTGGGCTTGATGTCCACGCCTCTGCAATTCGGTAAATTGAATTGAGTGTTACTAAAAGTAGATAACACGTAGCCATAGTCCATTTATACGAGTGAATACTTTGTGTGTCATCAATAAATTGAGGTCAACCATTTATTACACGGTGATTCTGAAAGATCCCACAATACGGTATAAAAGCAAAAGAAAATAGTCGGAAGATTGTATTTGAATAATATAATCATATGAATATAACGTCAAAAGCAATAGGTGTTAAATTGCATTATCGTTTATCTTCACATTAATAAAATGCATTGTCACGTAATACACCAGAAAGCTACTCTCGCGTTCTTCTGATATTTTTCATTGGGTGCTTTAATGGCTTTTCTCATAATGACTTTTCTATTCATTCTTTTTTAGGGTAGATATTGACATATTCGTAATGTAAAATATTTGCCAATGGAGCGACGGTGTAATTTCCGGTGCGGAAGTACCCATTAGTTTAAGGGACGAGGTAAATCAATTTGGAAATTGGGATGATGTAAAAAAATACTCCTCTTATTAGGTAGATTTTGTAGCATATTGAAATTTTACATAATATACAGAGGTAAGTCACGGATGGGTACTACCATCGCAGTTCTAGGTTACCTAATGCAGTTCTAAAGAAGAATACACAATTAAAATTCGAATCTATCTTACACAAAATTGTTACCTTTCCATTCAGCGTTTTTTATTATGATTACATTTCTTATCCCATTCATATGTTTCGTTTCAGAAAATTCAGCAACTTACATAAAATCTGCCTTTAACCTTCGTTCATGTATATTGAGTCGGATGATCGTTCCTTTACCCTCGAGTAAGGTTTTATGTTAAAGAAATCTCTTTGATATCCATTGTACGAGACAGGTCAATATACATTTCTATCTAACGTTACAGAAGTGAAATCGACTCTGCGCTTTTAGTGGTAGGTTTTAATATTCAGTCTCACCCTATTAACCGTTTCGGATAATGGTCGACAATTCTCGTTATTATTAGTTACAACGTTTTAAGGCTTTTATGACTCAAATTCGTATTGTAAGTTGGTTCATTTAATATTAGTGTGATTAGAAGAGTAGATACAGTAAAAATTTAATATTTTAGCTAAACACGTAAGCGTATAGTTAATAGCGTGTAAATTGATAAGTTTACTAGGCATTGATAAATTGATCCAAATTAAAAAGGCAGTGTTTAGTGACTGACAAATTGAAGTTCTATTTAACGAGATATAAATGAGTGACAAATTGATAATTTTTTTTCATGCTAATTCACAAAAAATATTAAATTATTATTTTTGACGATAGGCATAGTTGATTACGTAGCAATTTATTGATACTGTTTGACGAGATTGATATTGTTTGACCTGTTGGCGTGGTTGGTAAGATATTTGCCTTTCACGCCGCAGGTCGTGGGTTCGATTCCCACCCAGGACAGACATTTGTGTGCATGAACATGTCTGTTTGTCCTGAGTCTGGGTATAATTATCTATATAAGTATTTATTTATAAAAAAAAAGTAGTCTATGTAAGTATATCAGTTGTCTGGTTTTCATAGTACAAGCTCTGCTTAGTTTGGGGTTAGATGGCCGTGTGTGAATAATGTCCCAGGATATTATTATTATTATTATTATTATTATATACTAATATAAATACATATAAATATATGTACATTTATTTATTATATTGTATAGGTAGGCGGACGAGCATATGGTCCACCTGATGGTAAGTGGTCACCAACGCCCATAGACAATGGCAATATAAGAATTGTTAACTATCGCTTACATCGCCAGTGCGCCACCAATCTTGGGAACTAAGATGTTATATCCCTTGTGCCTGTAATTACACTGGCTCACTCACCCTTCAAACCGGAACACAACAATACAAAGTACTGCTGTTTTGCGGTAGAATATCTGATGAGTGGGTGGTACCTACCCAGACGAGCTTGCACATAGCTCTACCACCGAGTAAAATTTTGGGTGTCCAGCTCTCCTCGGTAAGACGTAAATGCGTCATGAGTTGAAATTGTTAATGACTTTAGACCAAACCCATGAAAAAAAAAGTTTGAAATTAATACATATATCTCAAGTTATCTCGAGAACTGTAGTTATTTGCTTCGTTGAGTTTGAATAGTCTTTAAAAATATGTAGCTGTAACAAGTTTCTTCGTTTATTTATTTTATACTCGATCCCCAGAGATCAGAGATCGTTGTATTGTAATATATATTTATTTTACGCTCGGGCGCTTCGATTTTGAGTCTTGTCAGTGAATATAACAGACATTTGTTCATATCATATTATTATACGTAGGACTAAAACCAAACAAATGAATAACTAAACAAAACGTTCTTGCGTGAAAATAAGGACAATTTAATGTTAGTATAAGAAATAGTTTCTATAGCAGTTGAAGTTGGAGGCTCGAGACATTTGCTAACTTAGTTTCATGTACGAGAACAAAGCCGGCATCCGACTTATTAAAACTTATAACTGGATACAACAATAAATTGTTACTGCTTTTCCTGGATCTTGTAAATCTTGGTATCAATTTTCTTAACCCATTACTTCGAGCGCGAGGTTAAAATTACACGAAGCCCGAAGGTTAGGAATATCAGCAAATAATTGTTTACATTAAATTAAGGATCACATTTAGATTACGTGTCAGATTAATTATTATGGTTATGGACAAATTTCTATTAATGTTTATCCTGTTGCCTTCATGGACGATTGTGGATTGTTCGTTGTTTGGAAACATTTCATTTACAAATATGTTTTGTTGTAGGCTTTTGAATACAAAAAAACTTTTGTGTGAAATGTGAGTTTGTGTTTTTTGGAAAGGCCATTGTTACAAAATAATTGCGTTGAAGTTTACTCGTATTTTCAAACGTAATATAAAATGTATGCAACATTTGCATTTCGTGTATTTATTCTCCTGTTTCTACGCTGTAGAATTTTCAGTAGATTGTAGATCTGTAGATTTTTCCATAATGCTTGTCCATCCCGCGGGCTTCAAAACAATTGATATTGAAAAATAAAACGTAAAGCGCAAACATCAGCGTAACACGAATCCTTTCCCGATGTGTTATTTATGACGTACAAAGGGAATATACGAGAGGGCGTAATATTTGCATTGTTAAGTTCCTCGTGGGTATTTTACGTAACAGTGTTATGTTAACTTATTCATAAGTTATATTGTTTCGCTTAGTTTTAATTTTAGAATTGAGTTGCATACAACAGTAATACTCTGTATTGCTTTGTTTTAAAAAACATTTCGCGTCATAATTTAAAATCTCATCCACACCACGTTAATGTTTGGCATTTTATAATTGTATATAATATAATTTTAAAGGGATTTTCCGCATCACACATATATTTTATGGTACCAGTTATTGCTGGTAATTTATCCGAACTGACTTGGGAACCTTTAAGAAAAGAGCAAATCCTCTTCGTCAGGTGTTGCTGATGTCCATGAGCGTTGGCTGTCACGTTTCGTCTTTTGAGCCTCGTGTCCCTTTGGCCCCTCTACAATAAAAAAGCAATACGAATACGTGATCCAGTGTAATTACAGCGCTGGCAGCGCATTAGCGGTGTTAGGAGTGGTTAATAAATATTTTAGTGTTAGTCTCTTAGAGCGAAGGTAGCGGCTTATCATAAAGTAGCTCGTATGTCTGCTAGTCTTTCTTAAATAAGTTATTTTTCAAGTCAAATGATACTTTAACAATAATGTTAGAAGCTAATCTTGAATGGGTATGCGTTCTACTTTAATTATAGGCCATTACCTAGTTTTTAGAATAAATATTCTATTGTCTGTCTCAGCTGTTTAGCTGAGACAATAGAATAATTATTCTAATCTTTCTGTTCTTCTATCTAATTTATCTGTTCTTATTTTATACCTAAATATCAAAAATTAGTCAATTGAAATTTTAAAGGATCCTTTTAACAAAAAATATATATTTAAGAAAAGAGCATTTTAAAATGCTATTATACAAATGTCAATTAAAAACAATTTTCTATATTTTAAAGATTGTATTGTCACCAGCATTAAAACTGTATGCATCAGCTCAATCGGTTGACTATAGCTGGTTTAAAATTCAGTTGGAAAATTTTACTCGCACAAACAAACAGATGAAGAATAATAGCCTGTAAAAAAGTGTGAACCTTTCACAGTAAATAAATGATCCTTCTATTTAAAGTTCAGAGCGTCTCCTTACTTTGGAAATGGACAGGACTCTAGACGATTCTTCGCAAACATTACATTAAATTCTGCACAGACGTCGTTAGAATACAAACAGACGGCTAAAATGTTGTTTCGTTTGAATTTAATAAGGGTAAGATAATATTTTATGCATTCTCCTTGGATCTCCTAGAATTAATTGCGACTCAGTGTTTCACGGGTTCAAGATATATTATATGATCAAGTCACGTTTCGGTAATTTTACTTAATTTACTGTACATAAAATGTATATGTATGAAATTATTTCAGTTAAGAATAATATTTAATACTTTATACTTAAATCGAGTTTCCGTGGATTTAAAATTTGATGCCTCTTGATGTCCTTAAAGGAGAGTTGAATTATTTATTTACATCGTTTTAAACGTTGTTTAGTGGGTTTAGCAATGCTGTGTCTTCTTCTGTCGAATGCCAAACAATAACGACAGAAAGAGCGAAATAAAAAACCCCTAAGCAACGTTTTTAAGTAAAGTCGTTAATTTTTAAATCTAATTTACTTTAAATCAAGTAAGTGTTCATTAAGCATTTTTCTTACTGAAAATCAGAGGGTAAAATATATGTGTATTAAAGGCTAAATTTTTCCTCAATTTAGAAATCCAATAATCTATCCTGATATCTTAAAAAGTTAAGAAAAAGTGATTCATTAAAATTTATAAGCGAAAAAACATCATGAGACAAAATTAGCAAATTGAAGATTATAATGAACGTCCTAAACATAATTAAAAATAGAATCATCGTAAATTCTTGTATGATTTTTTATAAATAGAAACGTTTGAAGTTCATTGATCGTTTTGATAATGACGCGTACGTATTTGAGTGTGAAAACAGTTATGCCGTAACACTGCTCCACTATAGGTGTTCTCCCGCGTTTTGTTTATCCGGCCTGGACATGAAGGTCGTTCCTGTTTCTACGAGAGTTCGGAGATATGTAAATCAAAATATAGGTCCTTCAAATTTTTATAGAATTATCATTTAACAAGTCATTTCAAACTGAAGGTGCTACTGATTAAGACATTGGATTCAACTGAAAAGAATCGTAAATAATTTTTATTGGCATGTCATATATTCTTCCAATAAAAATATCTTTATATAATTCAATTTGTCGTAAGATTAAATCTGGTTCATGGTTACTTTTGACATAAAATAAAGAGACTGATCTGACTTATGTGAATAAGTATCCTGTCCTGAATCGTGAACTTCAGGATCGTGCTAATGCTGGCTGTAGCTAATACCAACTATCAAAACTAAGTAACGATCAATATTATTTGTCTAACGATATGATCTGTTTTAAGCTTTCTGAGTGAATACTTTTTTTTCCATTCCTTACTATAATTACAGAATTTTAATTGTATTTATTCTTAACAGATTAAATCTCTTGAGCTGAGATAAATTGCGGGCTTAAACCCAGCCAATCACTGATGAGTTTCATTGTATTTATAATTAATTTCTTGTTCGGCAGTAAAAGGTAACATTGTGATGAAACCTTCACGAGTTCCAACAACTCGCATCGGAACGGCTTGGTGGCATAAGCATAAGCTCCTGGCATTCCCGTGAAAAAGGCATAGTCTAGCAATAGAATATGGCATTAACTCGGTGGTAGAGCTTTGTGCAAGCTCGTCTGGGTAGATACTGCCCACTCATCAGATATTCTACCGCAAAACAGCAGTACTTGATATTGTTGTGTTTCGGTTTGAAGGGTGAGTGAGTCAGTGTAATTACAGGCACAAGGGACATAACATCTTAGTTCCCAAGGTTGGTGATTAAGCGTTGGCGATGTAAGCGATGATTAACATCTCTTACAATGCCAATGTCTATGGACGTTGGTGACCACTTACCATCAGGTGGCCCACACGCTCGTCCGCCTACCTATAATATCAAAAAATATAGAATATGGCAGGCTGTAACTTTACCTTTTATAGGATTCTTTTTTTACGGGAATTGCTTACGGGGCTTTATGATAGCCTATTTCTAATTCAATTTCCCAAGCGACCTTGTTCTCGTGAACAACGTGTAACAGAACGTTTTTGTGACGAAAATGTGAATATTAATTTACTGACGTACGAATATCATAGCTTTTACGTTTCAATAACGTGTTCAAGTATAAGAGTAATCGGTTGATCCTCTGGTGTTCGGGGTTGGGTAGTGACGTTGAAATTGGTTTAGTGGAAAATAAAATTGGTTTATATCAGTAATAAATGTACCGTACGCATCTTTTATGTGTTTATAGTAGTCTAAACGGCTGGACCGATTTTGGGCATTTTTTTGTGTTTTTGAGTATGGATGAGTGGTTTAGACTGGAAACGGTAGGTGGCGCTGCGATCGGGTTCAAAGATTATATTTATTTATATATTTTTTTATTTTAAGTCAGGCAGCTAGTTTTGTATCTTTTATATTATTAGAAAACCGAGGTGTTTTAGAGATCAGAGCATGTAAATGTTACCGAATATTGCGAGTTCTAAACAGTGCAAGATCTATTAAACTTTTATGTGCTTATTTTTTGTGTATGAGAAGCAGGTACATATGAGAAGCGGAGTAGAAATAACCAGAAAGTCTCTTCAATAACTAAAGATATCTATTTCCAGATCTGGACACTTAAATTTACTTCTAATAAATAATTAGCGATCACAGCCACGTATATAATATACTTTCAACCGTTATAATATTCGACTACATGATAGTAGTTTATTATCATCTTCAAAATGCTAATTTGCTAGTTACAACTTGTTCAGAGCCGCCATTTGCAATCAATTCACTGTAGAACAACAATTCCGAACTACTTCCAGAGACATTTGGCTTTGATTCTGTGCCCTGGGAATATTTCATGTTGTACGTTTCAATTGAACGAACAATTTATGTTGGGATTTGGAAAATCTTTACAATAGAAATAGTAAGCGTATATTTATTTATTATATTGAAAGGTCGTTGTTATATTAGATATTATTGAGTAATAAAAACTAGCTTAGGTATATTATGCACTGGGTATATGTAAACAAGGCATGTCATAAACATGAGGCAGAGTAGTTTTCGACCGCGGTTTCTTTTGTCTCAAATACCTTATCACCCATAATTTTCTTTTATCTTTATTATTTTTTGTATTGTTTTGTCTTTCTTTTCTCCTTTTGTTTGAGGACATATCGTTTTTATTATCGTATTTATTGTAAATTGTATGTATTTATATTATATTCTTGTAATTTTAGTATGTATTGATAATATAATTTATATATAGATATATTTTATGTGTATTTTATATTTATATTGACATATATTTATTAGTTTGTTTCAGATTATTATTATAATGTTATTTTGTTTTAACAGCACCACCTACCTCATATCCTATGAGTTATCCTAACACCGTTGGTTGCCTGGAAGAGATCGCTATGTAGCGATAAGGTCGCCAAAATTGTATGCTACTATTATTTAGGCTGTATCCATGTTTTTGTATATTTTTTTCCTTTGTGGTGTACAATAAAGGATAAATAAATAAATAAATAAGATATAAAAACGTAACCTATGGCGTCCCTTGTGGTTCAAGCTTGCTTCGTACCAAATTTCATCATAATCGGTTCAATGTGTTACTCAATGTATTACTTACTCGGTGGTAGGGCTCGTCTGGGTAGGTACCACCCACTCATCAGATATTCTACCGCAAAACAGCAGTACTTGTTATTGTTGTGTTCCGGTTTGAAGGGTGAGTGAGCCAGTGTAATTACAGGCACAAGGGACATAACATCTTAGTTCCCAAGGTTGGTGGCGCATTGGCGATGTAAACGATGGTTAACATTTCTTACAATGCCATTGTCTATGGGCATTGGTGACCACTTACCATCAGGTAGCCCATATGCTCGTCCGCCTACATAAACAATAAACAATGGTTTAACCGTGAAAATGAAACAGACAGACAGAGTTACTTTCGCTTTTGTAATATTAGATTATTTATAGATATTAATACTTAAAATTTTTAGAATACCATTATTTTAAGATAGAACATCCGCGATAAATAATAATGAACGTGAAACCGGTATAGTTTTAAAACTAAAATTTTATAAGGAATTTAATGATATATACAAATTACATACATCTAAATTCGTCATATACTTTTTGTCTATATTTATTCTTGTATTTGTAACCCTAGATTTTATTGTAATATGCAAAATGTTCAAAGTCACTGTTTGTAAAGAAATCGTTCTCAATTTATAATTTAAACGATATACTTATACTTTATTCAAAGGAGTACTCTTTAAACACCTATTTGAAAAAAACTTTTTATTATAGAAAAAGTTGATATACAAATGATAGTTTCAGAGAAAAATAGTAAAGAAAAGTAGTTTGTCTTCAACTTCTTCTAGTAGTTTTCATTCTACAACTTTGAAATATCTATTTTCTGAACGGCTGCATTTAATGCTGTTACAATTAATTTGAACACATTTTATTTTAAGGTCAATAACTCTTTTTTGTTTGTTTTAATTTTAAATACTTTTAATCTGTACTACTATATAAATCTATTGGCTCTGTCTGTAATTTTTTTTTTCACCTAATTTTGTGATAAATAATCGTTTTATGATGCAGTGATTCACATTATACTATATTTTTCATTTTTGTCTGTCTGTCTGTCTGTATGTCTTCTTAACTCAAGAACGGCTTGACCAATCTTGATGAAAATTGGTACACACAAAGAACATGTGATGGCGCAAATGGTAGGCCATATATAAGATGGGTAAACCCTACGGTATATTATGAAAATTAATTTCAAATCGTTAATTACGTATTTCTTTACCAGTAGCCATATGTGTGTGTGCGTGTGTGTTATTATAGTAATAAAATATTTTATTATATTTTTATTAATTATACGCGGGTGAAGCCGCGGGGCACCACTAGTATTATATATATTCTTTGCTGGATCATCGTCCTGGTTTCGATTTTGGCGTAAATTGGAGTTTATGCAAATTGCGTTGGTGCCAAAATCGTTTCTTATATCAACGACAATGATGCAATGTAGGTTCAGTTTTTATTGGAATGTTCTAGATTTTAACAATCAAGTTCAGAACAAAGCAAAATAATTTCACAGTTTCTGGATGTAAAAAATCGGGCTAACTGATTTGTTGTCTAGTGGCTCTTAATATAAATCTTGTAAGGCTGAAAATTATTTTGAGTTGATTAAATTTTGCATAAGGTAATGACTTGAACAAGTCGTAATAATGTTAAATGTGTAATGTGTGTGTAATGTGTAATGTTAAAGTCTTGTTAATCAAAGAATCAGCTTTGTGTGTTTGATTTGTTCTGGCATACAAGGATCTACCTGTTATTATAATAACCTCCTCATGATTAAACCTTCATGGAAGATATCGTGCACGAGGGTGCGTGCAATCAAAGGTGGAATTTGTAAAACCTCACTTGCAATGTATGGGACTTAAAGCCGACATGACTGTAGAGACATCAAGGTGGTCCTGCCACCACCTTTACATAACTTCGGACTGCTACTGTGAATTTATCTACAGGAAAAAACCGAAGTCCAATCCAAACTTTTATGAGCTTGTCTCGAGATGCAACCCACTAGACCAACGATGCCGTTAAAAACCATTCAAATAGTCTGATGACAACACTATCGATCATGTACTATGTCTTTGTACGTGAGGTCTCAGTATGGTAAAACTAGTATAGTAGTACATGAGCTTACTCAATTGATCGTTAGCAATTGAATGAGCGCGGACAGCCGTCGTCCTACGTTAGAGAGATGGATTACTGCGAACGTGTTCCGTTCGGCGACTACATTATGTTTAGATGACGTTTTGATTGAAAATTGATATGGCTTGCACTTGTATGAATTATCACGAGTATTTAACATGGATTGGTCGAATGATCGATGTAAAGTAAAGTTTTGGTTCAATGAATGACATTAAAATATTGACGATAATAGATGTAAGAATCATATGTTGTGAATTTAAAAGGAACATTAGTTACGAGAATTATAAAACTGTATTAAAATATATTTTTTTTTTTAATTCATTGTCAAATTCATCATAATTGATAAAATTATTGTAATAATCTCCAAATCGTTTTTTATATTACATTTTACAATTCGAAGAAATTGTATCTGATGTGCGTGACCATAAATAAATAGCTTGATGATGTCTAAATCCATTAGTATCAAGTTAATTCAATTAAATTCTAATAAGCTTATGTTCCAGATATGGGTGCGTGAATAATGCATAAGTAATGATGTAATCAATGAGATAGATAAGGAATCGATTCAGAAACTTTTTATTAATTTGCGACACCATTAAAATGTATAGCTTTATTTGTAAAGCGGAGTGTGTATTAAGTACTCTTGACCGAGTTTCGGCTAACAGCGCAAGGTATGTTAAAGAACCTCTCTCTTCCCTTACTAATAATTCGATGGCGTGGGAATCGATTTATTTTTATTTTTTATGTTATAGGTTGGCGGACGAGCGTAAGGGCCAACTGATGGTAAGTGGTCACCAACGCCCATAGACAATGGTATTGTAAGAAATGTTAACCATCACTTACATTGCCAATGTGCCACCAACCTTGGGAACTAAGATGTTATGTCCCTTGTGCCTGTAATTACACTGGCTCACTCACCCTTCAAACCGGAACACAACAATACAAAGTACCGCTGTTTTGCGGTAGAATATCTGATGAGTGGGTGGTACCTACCCAGACGAACTTGCACAAAGCTCTACCACCGAGTAAAAATTCCAGTAGCATTTCAAAAAGAACCGGGATACCAACGGTTTTACAGGCTTTTTCGAGACTAGGATGAGATCCCCTATGCTAGAAAACCCCAATAGTTAAAATAAGTATTTCGGCCTCGGACCCCGGACTAGTCTCATAAGCGAGCTAATCAGTAAAACGTAAAGTATTTTGGTGTATATGAAACTTTTGTCAACAATCAAAATATTGGCGTAAAACATCTATGTAAGTCATATTTAATTCACTATTTTTTCTTTCTATAGAAACAAACTACATATTTCACATAACGATTTATAAAAACTTTAACGAGTTAGTCCGAACCCTAGTTATTCTCCCATACATAGCATTCAATCAATCAAGACACAAAGCTCCAACTCTAATCAATTTACGCTTCAACAGGAGTTAGAATTCAGCTTTAATCTCACTTCGTTTTACGAAGTACATTTCAAAAATGGACTTAGTACTAGTGAATTACTTTTTTGTAGGATTTCCTTTGAATTCCATTTTATTTTTGCCTCGATGATTTAGTTATGACGTCAGTTTCTGAGACGTTATCATAATAATAATGTCCTATAGACCGATTTCGGTCACGGCGGCCAATCTCAAGAGAAATTAGCCAACTGTGCGGGAGATATTAAAGTGCACAAGTGTGTGCGCAAGCACAGGTGCACTCTCTCTTCCCTAGCTCTCATAATCCGATGGGACGGCAATCCGACACGACCGGAAAGAGTTCAGGCGCAGGACCAACGGCTTAACGTGCTTTACGAGGCACGGGAGTGTACCAACTTCCAGACTCCGGGCTGCTATTGAGAATTTTCTGAAAGAAAAACCCAATAACTATTTATTGGCCCGACCTGGGAATTGAACCTAGGACCACCGGTTCTGCGGCCTTATATCTAGCCACTAGACCAACGAGGCAGTCTTTATCATAATATTTAAGTGATCGTCATTCAAATTGTATGGTCCCTCCTCTCATTCCATAGGTGTCCTGCGACCTGACTAAGTATATTTTTATTAAGTGCATCACAATACAGTTCGTAAACGCATCACCTACTGTTATGGTGACAGGCTGGCTGGCGTTATCAAGCAAGCGGCTGGACGTATGAGTCTGTCATATCTTTTTCTCGTAGAATGAGTTACTCCAAATAAATGGTGTATGAGGAAACATTCACATAAAAAAAAAAACTATATTTGTATATTTTTGTCACAAATGTCAAGGTTTTAATTTTCTGCTTCGATTCTTGTTCCAGTTGCACAGTTGGCACGTTCTCGTAATGCAACAAGTGCTACACTAATACTATACAAAGTGCCTACGTCACAACGTACACGAATAACCAAGCTATATCAGTTCGCTTTGATGCGGCTCACTGAGCTGGAATATACCCTATTAGCTGAGCAAAAAATATAGGCGATTTTGTTATCGTCGACAGTTTTCACAACAATGCCACGCATTTGTTGCAAAATTGAAATGTGTTGATTTTTTTTTTTTTTGTAATTTATTAAAGTTTTAGTGTCAATGAACATAAGAACTTCTCTATTAATTACTATTAATTACGGTTATTTATAAGGGGATTATGATTAAAATAATATTTGATTTATACAAACTATATATTCGTTGTCTTTCTCAATAAAATCTTCAAAGTTGTTTTCTATGTAACCTACTGTTATCAAAGATTTTTCTTTCTACTCGGCAAAGAAATTTATTGTAATTTTTTTACTAAATAAAGCGGAGTATTTGCAATGTATTTAACTAAACTTGCTTCTCATGTTTAACGAAGATGTTTAAGGTTGTTATACATATATTTGACATTTAAAAAATGTAAATTAATAGGACATTTATTTTAAATTTTTTGAATTAAAAATATACCTAATTCTCACAAACATTGTAAATGCTAGTGTGTTTGTTTTTCTCGTAACGCTTTCCAGATTAAACTACTCAATTTATGTCAATGTTATTTGCGATACACATTTACAGGAGTACAGATAAACGGGTTACTTAACATCCCTAATCAAACGCGGGTGAAGTACGGCAACAAGTACGAACATGTAATCTTGTTCATGTATCCTATAATTTTGTAGTTCCTTAATCAATGTATGAATTCTCAAACGACGAGTAGCATCCATTTTAACTTATTGCTACTTTACTATTCAGTATTGAATAAGCAACTCTCGGTGAAAGATATATTTACCGCTGGAATTTATCGTTCAAAGGGACGGTCTTTTCCGAGCCGAGTTTTATTGCTTGTTTATCACGATACATTTCCGCGGACGGACGACAAATTGTGATCAATGGATTCTTTTTCGCTTCCTCGAATCAAGAACTCTGTGTTGAATTGTGAGCTGGTTGTGTACGACTTATTGTTCTGACCGTTTTCGTGTTTTATTGACGTCACGTCGGTTAATTTTTGTCGCAGTACGAATTATATTGTTCGTAATTTTTTTATTATTCAGTTAATATATTATTTGATGTTTCTTTTAGGATATTACGCTTTCATGGCAAGTACACTACCGATTTTGATGAAATTTGGATGAAGCAAGATTATATTTGGTATGAATTGGTTGAACCGAGGCTACTTTTTTAATAACAACCCCTTCCCCAACACCAACATCTTCCCTTTTATCTAACATGCAGGCCAACATTATAGTTCTTAACGTATTCTGTGACATATGAACATATAGCTTGCATACAAAATACTAATGTTTAAGTATTATCTAATGTTTCTTCCATTATTTAATCATAATTATTTTAGCGTTTATTTTTGTAACCTTAAATTGTTTTAAACATAGTAAGTCACTTTTGCTATTTTCTGATGCTATCAATTTATTATCGTGCGCCCCTTTTTCCTCGATCCACCGAAAATATGTCATTATGTATTCACTCAGCTACGAAATATAAATGGCCGTTCATTATTTATCGATAAAAAAAATAGCAAAGTTCTCAAGTTTTACTCCGCTTGATTGAAAGCGATTTCCTGAGCGATATTTAACGTTGTGATTCATCACTATCTTACTTCGCTAGCTTTGAAATATAGGAATTTTATTTTTAATATAAAATTCCGTACCGTATGCCATACTCCAAGATGTTTTGATGCCTTCTAATGTTCAAACGTAAGTGAGAAAAAAACATCCATCTCGCAAAGGTTTGCACATAGTTAAAGTAGGATAACTTTATTGTTTTTGTTTAAATATACATATGTATTATTTTAAAGATGTGAATATTATTTATATATTAAAAATCGTTCGCCAGATTCAGCAGTAATCTGCGTGCTTTGTAAAGTATACTACAAATTCAATTTAAGGCAATAATTATTTTCTCAGAAAACCGAATGCGATGATCAATTGCTCCGGTTGTCACTTGAAAGAGTGAAGCGATGGAATTGACTTTTGAAGTTCGTTTTTCTCATTACGATAATATTGACGTAAAGGAAAATATTACCACAAAAATTAAAATGTTAAATAAATACAAATAAAAATATGGCAATGGCGTGGAATGGTGGCAAGAATGCTAGCAGCATTTCTCCTTAGAATCGCAATTCCGATTCTCTGGGCGAAAATTGAACCAGTCTTCCTGTCATCAGTAGAGGCAATAAGACGGGGTGTAATATTTTGGAAGAAATTTTCAGCATTATTACTTCAAGGTCCAAGCGTTTCAACTTCAAACGGAACAAAAATATAATTTGGAAAGAGAGACGAATATTTGTGACGTTTGTTCGTTTCAGCTTTTTCCGCGGCAGCTCTGGCTTTTAACCTTGTTTCCCAGATTGATATGTATTTTTTGTAAATAAATATATATTAATATATAAATTAACTTTTAGAATATCAAAAACATGCCATTAAGTGCATTTAATCGAGATTCTTTGTGCCATCTTCTTAATTTAAACATCGCAGTGTTATCAGCTCTTGTTCAAATTAGTAAAGTTTGTCGAATCGTGGCATAAATTACACAAAGTTAATCGCTTTAGAACCTATGACATTTATAATAACCATATTTTATGAAAGAAGTGCACATATTAACTAATTAACCTTCGAAAAATAATAACAGAACTTCATCATATGTACTTTTTGATTGAAACGTCTTCAAATATTTTGAACAAGAGAAATAACTTTTTATTTTATAATATAAAAACAGACGGCGAAAAGCCCGACTTATGATCAGTGGTCACCAACATTTATAGATATTAGCGACGTGAATGTGCTACCTTAGGAACTATATGTTGGGTTTTTGCCTAAATTTTTATTGAGGCTTATTCCGTTAAAACCGAAACACAGCAATACTACTACTTATATACTTCCATACAGGTTTATTTGTAAGACATTCATAACCTCGTAGAATCATATTACCAAAACCATAAGCGACAACTTTTGTTCCATGACTATTTAATTGGCGTCATTAGGCTTTCACAAAGAGGCGCTTGTGCAGGTTTTTCTTTTTAACTACCTACCTAGTGCATAAATAATATTTCATTGTTTTTTTTTTAGCCAGTGTACCTACATGTATAAAGGACATATCATGTGACACGCTCAGAAGAAATTTAGCAGTTACAAGGACACTATAAATTGTAACACTATAAATTGTAATTCACTAATTATATTTATTATAATTTCTAAGCTCTAATTAGCACACGTCCTTTCTTACCAAAGGATGACTCTCGAGTGGCTGACTGTCAACTGTCAAGTGTCGATTCGTCGATATTTGATATAATAGTGTGAGGGTAGTGTGAGTGAGCGAATGATAACTGTATATACGAATGATCGTAACACATGTTAGTTCCCAAGGTTGGTGGCGCTTTGACGACGTAAGGAATGATTAATATTACTTACAGCGCCAATGTCTATTGGCGATGGTGACCACTTACCATCTGTTTACACTGATTAAGGTTCTCGATTTATTTCTCTTCCAAGGCTCATGAGACAAGCTTAACCAGAAAACCCAATCAGATTTAGTGGGTAGTGCTCAAAATTATAGATTCAATCCAGATGTCGGGAAACAATCCAGAATCTTGAGCAGACTAACAAAGTTTCCTTACAATAAATATTAAATAAACTATATCATTTTTCTTACATAGTTAATATGGTGCGAATATTGTGTACATAGGACGTTATTTACCTTATGTCTGTAATTGTCTATACTGTTATAAAAAGGAAAGTTTTTAATTTTGTATGTTTATTTATAATGGAGAAACTCAAAATCTACTTAACCGATGTTACAATTTCTTTTACCTTTAGAAAGTTACATTATCAGCGAGAAACATAGGCTATTTTTTTTTTTTCAAAAAATAAGAGATCCTTACGATAATTCCAATAATGTAACCGTAAAAAAGACAATTGCTTAACCCGGACGAAGTCGGCGCGGGCCGTCTGTATTATATATAATTATATAATTTCTGTACTGATTAATATTAATATTATAAAGTACATATACATATCCAAACGAGGAAGTTAAATTATTTACAATTTATCCTCGTAATAAAAGCAACAGAGACACAAAATGTCCTAAAATGTATAAATTATTCGTTTATATTACGAAGATTCTTCGATGTGACATGTTGTTTCACGAAGGTCCACAAAAAAAAGTTTGTATTGCCGAGATTTGCTATTCTTAGCAATTTCTAGTATATTATTATTTATTTATTCCAGAGACCTTTGTATTATATATTTTTTTATATAATTTCTAAGAAAGTATCGAAGTGAAATGTAACAATGTTCGAAAATAGGTCTCGAATTAGACGGGGTCACGTGGTGGGGCTTCTGAAGCCGTGTACATCCACTTAACGATGTGGTACTTAGCCTACGACTTACCGTTTTATGGCTTGTTGTCAACCTCACTTCTGAAATTGTTAAATGAAAGATACTAACGTCGTATGTATTAATAAAATAGGAGAAAATAATCATTTTATACGCTCTTCGCGTTTTACAAGAGTATGTTGTGTATATATAATATTATAAATAATTCAATTTCTAAATAAAATAATAAGACATTGTAGCTTTAGGCACTAAGGACATAACATCTTAGTTCCCAAGGTTAGTTACTGATGTAAGAATTGGATTGAATTATCAAATAAAAAAAATAAAAAACATTATATAAACTATGTTTTTGTATTGCGCACGCTAAATGGAATAATTACTATTCTTTATTTCGTCAATTACTTAAAAGCAAAGAAATTATGACTTGTTAATAAAAGTTATCTCTCAAAGCGTTGATCTTAACATTTAGTACCTAGTAACTTTAGCGAAATGAATACCGTCTTTATTATAGAAATGCTCGTATCTTATCCGACGTACGTTCAAATCGTTGCTTAGCGGCGATTAGTTAAACAATGCTTTATCCTTTTCTTTCGAATGTCAAATCAATAATGACAGAGAGAGTGAGTAATAACAAAAATGATTATTTGTATTTTTGTATATTAAAGTTCTATATAAACCTTTATTCTACCCGTGTGAAGCTGGAACAGGTAACTTATACATTTAATAAAATCCTTTCAAAGATTTATTTATCCATATTAATATTATATAATATATTGGCAATCTGGGAAATAAGACGCTCATAAATAGTACGAAGCTAGTTTTAATCATAGAAGCGAATCGTAATACTGAAATAACTTATTAATAATTTAACGTTACGTCTCAGATAACACTCTTGGCAAATCATTTCACATTTCTCAGCGATTCGTGAGCCTCGTTCATTTCCTGAGACGTCTAATTTCAGTAGCCGTAAGGATCTTAGTACGTTATAACGGAGGTTACATCACTAGAACAGAGATGAAACGGAAATGACATCAATATTTAAGATATATTGTTCCATTATGAATAATTGTTGTTGTTAAGAAATAGATATGAACAAGAAAGGTACCCACGTCATCGCCTATCTCCTAAACGTACTGACAGTCTATGTTTGTTCTACTAGCTTCCATCTCAAATGTCGCTTTCAGTTTTGTGTGTATAGTTTTTTTTGTTAAATTTTACTTTCCCGACTCTCAATGTCGTTAAGTTGATAGTTAATGAAAAAAATATACTTAATTCAAAACAATACATTAAGTTAATACAGAGCAAAATAAATAATATATAGCAACAAATTATTTAATATGCATGCTCCATGCACACACAGGGCGGTAGAGAGCGGCGGCGAAGAGAGGATATGACGGCACGGAAATTTATGCCGCTTGCAGTCACGGTATACGAGTCGGCATTACCTTCAAGGCACCTTAAGAAGTTTCATATGGTATTTTAAGATTCCTTTACTCTTCAATAAAACATTATATACCTTAAACAGTTCTATCAGGGTTCAAAATATTCTTTACTCTAGTAGTAACGCAGCACAAACACTTTAACTCATACAAATACAACAAGGTAAGTAATAATTTAATACGGCTGTCAAAGTACAGATAGACGTGTACATATTCCACGAATACTATTCTTAGGTTCCAAGATTTCATCCTACAGATTAATTTAATCCTACGTTTCATCTTGCATGAGGGTTTTATGTATATTTGTACTTGAATCTTGAAACATTAAGTGTATTCCAGACATTTGTAAGGACTCAGTCAAGGTTTATTATAATGTATTGTATTAAATAGTAATGGTCAGTATAAAAAATCTTAATAAAACGGAAGGAGTCCATAAATGTCCCATTGCTTGGCGAATATCTCTTCTATTAAGCAGAAAATTTATTTCTTCAGTGGTTCGAGGTAAAATATCATCCGATAAATGTACGTTTCCTTACGAAGTTTTCATTTGCCATCGAGAACATTAGAAAGATACAAAAATTTCATAAACAACCTGTAAAAGTCTCACTGCTGAGCAAAGCGCTCTTGTCTTGAAAATAATGTTTGTTGTATTTGAAGGCTCTAACCCAACCATCGTTAGTTCAATGAAATGTAAATTCAGTTATTTGTGTGTATGTTTTACATGATTATAAAATATCATAAAACCGAATCAATATAATGCTACCATATACAAAAGCCAAAAAACCATGACAAAGCCAAACTTAATTGTTAACCTTTGACGTTCGGAAAAAGCGTAGGGAAAAAGCTAAACGTCAACGATTATGTTTCGATTCGATTCCGATAATTTTTCAGTTATGTTAGTAGAATTGGCCTCTAGTTTTCTAGCCGTGTAAGCGTAACAGACAGCCAGAAGTACTTTTGCATTTATAATATATATTATAGCATAGATTAGTATAGATGCTTGACGTTTTCTTAACGATGGCATCTGTTGGGTTTTGTTGGTTACGGGGGTAATATTATTTTATTTCTTTCTTTGCTATCATGATTTACTCTTGCTTGTATATCATGATTGTATATCATGTATTGTATAGGATAAGGTCTCAATCGATCACCTAAATTAGATCTCCTAAGTTTTTCCACGACGGGAGATAAAAAAGATCGTATGGACTTAATTGGATGGATTACAAGTTTTTTGTAAAACAAGCTTTATATCTTTTAATTAATGCGAGCACATTTTTATCTTCTTCAGATATTTACGAAATATATTTTATTAATAAATTGTAAATAAGAAAATCATTTACAAAAAAATATTTTTGTAACATGAGAAAAGTAATATATCCGTTACATCCCACGCTTTTTTTCTATTAACGAAATAAATTTACTTATGTGGTATAATCTTTATATTTAATACTTAAAGAGACAGACAGTCCTTTAAAGTATTATGAGGTCGTTACGTATTATAAGGTTCCTTATTTAATGTTGAAAAAAATTTGTTTTTGTAATGTGCGTGATCGTGCGTACGTGTGTGCATGCGTGCGTGCGTGTAAAATTGTGTGACCTTTAGTTACACTAATGTAAGTAATAGCAACGAATATTATATATTATATAAGAGCTTACGGTGATACGCTATTTATTATGTCAATGTATGTGTTTCCATTTTCGTGAATTTTGAATTTGTTTTTTAAGGAATTACTTTACACAATATATAATATTAAATGTTCGTAGTTGTTTACCGATAAGAGTTAAATACCTGTTACTGTAAAATATTATCTTTCTATATAATTATATGTATAAAAGAACAACTGACTGACTGATTGACATATCATGTCTGACTGTGTCATATAATATACTCAGTAGGTTAGCACTAAGGATTTTTGAAAATTCAACTCCTTAGATGAAAATGGGGATGAAGTTTGAATAAAAATCCTTCATTTCTGAAAAAAATTCTCAGAGAAATTTGTACTGAGAGCACTTCTGAAGTATGACGCGAGCGAAGCTGCGAGTCAAGCGCTAGTATTTTATATATGTATATAAATATTGTATTATATTTATGTTAAGTCTCGTTGCCTCGACTGCCTCGTTAGTCTAGTGGCTAGATATAAGGCCGCAGACCCGGTGGTCCTGGGTTCAATTCCCAGGTCGGGCCAATAAATCGTTATAGGGTTTTTCTGTCAGAAAAATTCTCAGTAGCAGCCCGGAGTCTGGAAGTTGAAAGTGTGTACATTCCCGTGCCTCGGAAAGCACGTAAAGCCGTTGGTCCTGCGCCTGAACTCTTTCCGGTCGTGTCGGATTGCCGTCCCATCGGATTATGAGAGCTAGGGAAGAGACAGTGCGCAGTTGGCTAACCTCTCTTGAGATGGGCCGCCGTGCCCGAAATCGGTCTGGAGAACATTATTATTATTATTATGTTAAGTCGGAGCGTGTTGCTAGTCTTGAATGGTATAAAATAATAAATATAATGAAGGTCCACGAAGTTATCAATAAGTTTTAATTGAAAAGTTTGTCTCAATTAAAACTTCGCCCTCGGAATTTGTATCGGAACTATCGGTCATTATATCTAACGATAAACGTGAAATGTCGTCGTTGCTAAACAAACGTATCTTGTGTTAATTATATAGCTTACTTATATTTTATTATATATATATATTATACCATATATATAACACATTATGAGATTATAACTTAATAATTTTTTGGTCGATTTATCATTATGGTCTGCACACACTATCATCTTTTCATTTCATTCAGCAAGAATGGAATGCTTACTCCACCACACTGTTCCAATGCGGGTTGCTGAATTCACATGGCAGATATTTATTCGGCAATCGTGGAATAAGATTCACGTTTTCTAACCACTAGGCCATCACGGCTCTCTCTATGTACATAAAATATATTATTTTATTAAACAGGTAAGCGGACTGGTCGGTGGGCCACCGCCTTATAGATATTGGCGATTAATATTTCTTATATTAACCATTCCGTACATCGCCAATGCCTCATGAAATACGACACGAAAATAACAAACTGACATATAATCTAAGTAATACAATAAGTGGGTATATATCTAAAACGCAAAGTCACAAAATGTTTCTTTAATTTTCAGCGAATACTAATGAAGCGTCTATTCATTATTCATGCGGTTCCTCGGGCGATGCTAATTTTTCATTTGGTTTATTTATATTATTCGAAATTCCTTTTACCTTTAAATGGTTCCTTAGGTGGGTCGACTTGGAGTGCCTTATACTTAATTCATTCGCCTCTGCTCTTGCTATGTATTGAGTGATTACGTATTTTCAACTTTTATCGTATTTATCTTTAAATGCTTTCAATACTACGTCGAGGGATGTTCGCTCGTGTGGGACTTGCCCTCTTTAGCTTACTAGAGTCATCTGAGTGGATTTAATTAGAGATGTTTGTTAGTCATGTTGTTGCGCGAAATATTTATATATAATTGCTTTAATTAAGATATATGTATTAAATCCGAGAATAGCAATCGCGTCCCCCCGCGCCCGTCAGCTCAGCTCGGTGGGGAGAGGCTATCCCGGGTTCTATCCTCCCAACTTATGCGCCCAACTAGAAGAATATACTATAAATGAAATAATAATAATAATAAAATAAAAAAATAAAATAAATCTTGCCCTTAAAAAGATATGGAAATTGCCAAGTTGTAAGATAGTTACGAGCTATTATTTGATTTTTATTTTGGTGTTAATTGCAATATGAAAATCATGTATCCACTACCACGCATGGAATCAGAATAGTTGAATAAACTGCAATCCTTCTCCTCAAAACGAGAGCCTTTCGCCCTGCAGTGGGACATTTAGTACCAGTTATTTTCTTATACTTTATGTACATATCGTGAATATTAATGCAAAATGTGTTAAAAAGATATGGTTAATGTTAGGGAAGTGGTCATAGAAACTTCTTATCTATATAGTTGACATTTGTCCGTCGTGGTTGGATTGTTGGAATTGTCTTGATCAGCATGATGGTGCCGAGAGGTGGCCTCATTCTTTCAACATCGTCGTATTTAGGCTCTTTTCTTATTTTTAGTACGTGGTTTACACAAAAGTTTCGTTTTTTAAAAAGTTTTTACATACTAATAGTATAATATTTACCATGATAACATCGACTAGGGGTTTTCCCTTTGATTTTAAAAACTTTAACCATATCGTAGTATAGTAAGTGAACTATAAAAAATAATATATAATGGACACACACAAAACTAACGGTTAGTTAACTGAATATATCAGTAATTAGGTTTGTATGTCTACGAAAATTTATTCATATAATTACAACGATTGAAATACAAACTATATATAACGCTATATATGTACATATATAAGTAAAGAGACTCGGAAACAGTATCCTGAATATAATTACAAAATATCGTCCTTGATAAAGTTAATTAATTTACCTCACGGAAACATAAAGGTAAATTTAAAACGCAAGCTCATTCATATTTTCATAGAAAACACGATGACGCTGCATTTTTTCGCAAACAATAATTTGTTTACTTTTACAAATTGCAACGCTGAAAAGCAAAAGTTTATCTCATTGTTTACATTTAATTTTGTTACTGCGAGGTAATTTACTTTTTAGATCAATTGGACTGTCCTTCGTTGAAAATACGTAGTGTTTACATAGAAATTGTGAATATAAATAATACACTAATTGTCTATCTGCACGGACGTACAGATGTGCTTAACATGTACAATGTCGCTGATGAAAGTTTTTCATATCATAAAAGTAAAACAAGTTTGTTTAAATTACATATTAAAATACGTCTAAATGAGAGTCATATAAATGACTTTATTATTTTTATACGGAATCGCTTGCTACGGACTTGCTACGGACAGCTGTGCCGTAGCCCAAAACAAATATACCTATGCCAAACTTTATTAGGATCCTTCCAATTGTTCGCGAGTGATTAGAATAACGAAAGATTAAAGGCCGGCAACGCACCTGCAAGCCCTCGGATGTTGCAGGTGTCGATGTCCATCAGGTGAGCCTCCTGCTCGTTTGCCACCACTTACAAACAAACAAAGGAAGAAAGAATACACAAAACTGTATAACTAAAAACAATTAATGAAAGACAAAAACGAATTCATAAAATCAGTCGTAGGTAATAATAATAAAAAATAAATACATATAATATAATAAGTACGTATAAAGAACAAAGAGAAAAGATAATAATGAAATGTAAGAATAAAGTTTTGATCCCGTCTATAAATTCGTGAACCGGCTGAAAACGAAAATAAAAAGATACCGTAGAAATAAATACGTCTGCGCGGATAACGTATGGGTCCGATGACTTACGTGTCGCATTCCTCTGACATATAATTAGATATCGTCGCAAATAGAAAATTGAATATAGCGTAAGATAACACGGGTTATTATTATTTTTATAATTTATTTGCGAGTGCCTCCTTGGTCTAGTGGCTAGGTATAAGGTCGTGAATCCCGAGGTTCTGGGTTCAAATCGTAAGTCGGGCGTAAATAAAAAAAAAGTATCAGTTTTTCTGTTGAATATTCTTAGTAGCAGCTCAGAGTCTGGAAGTTGAAAATGTGTGTGTCCGGTCGTGTCGGGTTGTCGTTCCATCGGATTATGAATGAGAGAATAGAGAGATCACCTCTGTTTGTGCACACACTTGTGCCATACAATATATTATGTGCAGTTGGCTAATCTCTTTTGAGACTTGTCGCATGTTTGTGACTGAATCAGTCAGGAGGACATAATCAATCTATTTAAAGAAAGTAAAATGACGACTCGATATTAAATCTCGCCTGGAATATAATTTTACAAAACGATTGAGAGTCATTCAAATTTATTCAATTGTAAAATAAAAAGTGCTCAATAACTAATTAAATATACCTTTAATTCTATGGTTTCTAGTAACTGAATAATAATTAGGCAAGAGAAAAGAAAGTTTGGTGGTAGAGCTTTGTGCAAGCTCGTCTCGGTCGGGGTGGTACCTACTCATTAGATATTCTACTGCAAAACAGCAGTACTTGGTATTGTTGTGTTTCGGTTTGAAGGGTGAATAAGCCAGTGCAATTATAGGCACAAGGGACATAACATCTTAGTTCCCAAGGTTGGTGGCGCATTGGCGATGTAAGCGATGATTACCATCTCTTACAATGCCAATGTCTGTGGGCATTGGTGACCACTTACCATCAGATGGCCCATATGCTCTTCTAAACATAGTATGTACAATGTCGTCCGCCTACCTATGCTATAAAAAAGAATAGGCTAGACATTTGCAGGAAGACTCCCCTTCTGCACATGTCTAACATATTATGATAAAATACCAGAAAGATTTGTTAACACGGAATACAAAATGTTTATTGGTATGTATGGATATAAACGGTATATATACACAAATAAAGATACATTAACGTCATTTAAAACAAATATTATGTTTCCATTATCTCAATGTAGTAAGTGGTAACAAGAGTCTTATATATATACAACTCTCAGTTATGTACATAATTCATACTATTGCCAACACAGTCACAGCATTAATGCTTCAAACGGTTCTCAACCTAAATAACTTAGTAGTTAAATTGATTCTAGACTATATATGGTGGTAGGGCTTTGTGCAAGCTCGTCTGGGTAGGTACCACCCACTCATCATATATTCTACCGCAAAAAAGCAGTACTTTGTATTGTTGTGTTCCGGGTTGAAAGGCGAGTGAGGCAGTGTAATTACAGGCACAAGGGACATAACATCTTAGTTTCCAAGGTCGGTGGCGCATTGGCGATGTAGGCGATGGTTAACATTTCTTACAATGCCAATGTCTATGGGCGTTGGTGACCATTTACCATCAGGTGGCCCGTATGCTCGTCCGCCTACCTATGCTATAAGAAAATATATAAGTATGTCTATATATTAGTTCTACGAACATAACAAATTTACTTTTGTAGTTATCACTTGTAAAACGGGTCATGTTTGGTTGTATGTTGAATGTATACTAAAAATAAGTTATATAAGCGTTTCATACAAATTCAAACATCGAGACGAAGTATAGCTTGCTCAAATATTTGTCTTAGCTAAGATCGAATCGACATCGTTAGCAAATGTTTAATATTTATAAAGGTTATAAGTGTACATGAAATACATTTTTGAATATTAATCGATCAATTTGTTTTTATTACAATCTTTTGTTTAACTTGCAATGTTTTATGAATGTAGGTGCTGTGCAAAGTATTATCTTTTTTCCAAATTCAGAAGCTGCGTTAGCCATATATGATTTATTAGCTTCTTCTCGACACTCTTTATCCTCTTTTATGACTGATCTGTGTATTTCTGTATTATATAGGTTAAAGTGTGATGGGGCTAACATGTACATATTGACAAAGGTATCAAAAGAATAATGGACATAATTATCGCTATGATATCAAAATAAGTGCTTATATATTAATATTATAGTATTTTTGACTTTCCTAATTTACAACACTTTACTTCAACGTCTTTGGTTCGGTCTAACAAGAACTGAAATATTGTCCCGTATGATCCGGTTCTTCTCAGGTCTGAGGTGTATATTTCCGAACCGATGGTAGATTATTATTATTATTATTTTTTATACTACTACCCGGGGAGAAAATGACTCTATTTCTGATTGTAAGTGGTAGCAGAGTCTAAACGCGATGACGGCGACGGCTATTATAGTCTGGAAGAATGTTCTGCACTAGCCGCCCTCGCCTTGCCGGCCCGAAGATCGTTTGAAGGACCCAAGTTATGAGAAGAAGGTTATGACAAGCAATAAGTATGTGTGACTGCCTCGTTGGTCTAGTGGCTAGATATAAGGCCGCAGACCCGGTGGTCCTGGGTTCAATTCCCAGGTCGGGCCAATAAATAGTTATTGGGTTTTTCTGTCAGGAAATTCTCAGTAGCAGCCCGGAGTCTGGAAGTTAAGCCGTTAAGCCGTTGGTCCTGCGCCTGAACTCTTTCCGGTCGTGTCGGATTGCCGTCCCATCGGATTATGAGAGCTAAGGAAAAGAGAGTGCACCTGTGTTTGCGCACACACTTGTGCACTATAATATGTCCTGCGCAGTTGGCTAATCTCTCTTGAGATTGGCCGCCGTGGCCGAAATCGGTCTGGAGGACCTTATGTGTAACGCTATACTGGATAAAGATTTTTATTTTTGTATGTATCCACCGACCCGTATTGGAGCACTGCGGAGAACGCTCTAAATCTTTAAAGAGAATAACCCTTTGCCATTTACGTTTATATTTGCAACATTTAAAATTTGCATCTTTTGAGAGATAATCTTCTGTCTATATTTCTAACTAATAACAGATCTTGTCAGTTTTAGTCTAATATCAGTAGTTGTCTTTATATTCCCCGTGCTAAAATATTCGTCAATTATGTGTATCCTAACTCCATTTGCATATCTATCGTCTCTAACGAAGCCTCGACACTTCGAAGTGATACGTCTAAGTAATAAATAATATTGGTCTACGAACAGGGTTTTCAACTCCTATTCACATTATGGAGATTCGTATGAAATGATGAAAGTGTTTTTAACCCAATGGATTGACATAGGTAATTACCAATTATTTATAAAAATAATTCTCTAATTTCTATGGACGTATAAAATTGTAGTTTGATGTCAAGTTTTTACACTTGCCTGTCTTTTGTTTGATTTATACCGTTTTGATAAAAAAATAGCGTGATTGTCATTACTGATTAAGATTTAATCTGTGCCCAAAATATTCATAATGACGTAAATTTCAAGATATCAAAAATATGTTACCCGCTGAGTTTCTTTCGCCGGTTCTTCTCAAGTCGGAGGTGTTTGTTTCCGAACCTGTGGTAGATTTATGACGATCAATAAGTAAGTGTAACGCTTCTGCATTGAATAAAGATTTTGGACTTTGACTGGCTATTGTTGTAGAAAGCGATAAAAATCTGTAGTTATTTAAATAATATATATATCTTACTAAATTAAATCCAGTAATCAATTTTTAATAATACATACGCCTCTTTCTATCGACCATTGAAAGCTATTAGCAACAAGACTACAATTTAATTGTACCGAGTTACCATCAAACTTAAGTTGTTTCTTGCACGTGTCCTTTCTAGTATTAATAATTTAGTTTGAACTATTTAATGACTTAAAATTAATATTAGCCTTAACTAAAAACTGTTTTAATGTTACTCTATAATGTTACATATGATTATGTATTATTTTTACGAAATAATTAAGCGGACGTGCAATTTGGAACACAGCAATAATAGTATACAAGAATAATACAATAGACCACAGCAATATAAGTATTGCTGTTTTGTTGTGATGCGGTTACTGCTGTGGTAGAATTGGTGAGCGCGTGGTAACTACCCAGACGGGCTTGCAATGTACGAGTAGATGTATAAATTGTTCTTTTTTATTTGAATTGCAATATTTTTAAATGGAGTACAGCAGAGATGTATGATGTATATTTAAGTTGTATTTATTACATACCTACCTATATAAATCCTTCTTCATAACAGGAGACCTTTGTCCAGCCGTGGGGCGTTTCTAGCGCGGTACTTAATTTTTTTTTAAATAATGTAATTAGCATATTATTGAAAAAATAAACGATTTGCTAATGATAACAAATTTATTTACTAAGTTATATTATTATTTTAATTTTTTTTAAAAAGGCCCTTGGTGAATATCTAAAAGAAATTGTATTTGTACAATAACAATGTCTTGTTACAAATTATTTAACTACAATTAATAATGCGTTGTGTGCCGCCTCCGCAATGTTAATTAAACTTCAGAGTCAATTTACAAGTCTGATTATATATTAAACGTACGAGTATAGCCGCCAGCGAAGTTGAGCGTACAGTTTTAACGCGTAATTTAAACGTGTTACTATCTAACATGAGACGAAGTGTTTATTTGACTACACGTTTGAACCAAATTCAAAAATACGAATCTAATTATGATTTTGTTAATGATGTAACCGTGTACAGCGTGTTACATTATGAAATATACTGCATTATTTATAAACTTTGTGTAGTGTAGCGGGTAATTAGTTAAGCAAACTGTCTTTTTCTTTCCTATGTCAATTCAATAGTGTTAGAAAGAGAGAATTATGTGCTTAGCGAAACAGCCGCTAAGTAAAATT
Source organism: Nymphalis polychloros (assembly GCA_905220585.2). Classification (NCBI taxonomy): domain Eukaryota; kingdom Metazoa; phylum Arthropoda; class Insecta; order Lepidoptera; family Nymphalidae; genus Nymphalis; species Nymphalis polychloros. Next base: position 2,652,687 of record HG992251.1, read on the forward strand.
TATACGGAAGATAATTTATATATTTTTTTATGATGGTAGGAAATAATTGATTGCCTTGTTAGTCTAGTGGCTAGTTTATCCTGGGATTTAAAAGATAGAGCGTAACCTGGGGCATTTAACGCATGAGGTGGGGGCCTCACATGCCTTATTTCAGACGGCTCTGCGGAGCTGCGGAAGAATTATGTCAACATGATCTCGCAGTTTCCCCGATCCATGCCGAAGAATGCCATTGCAGGGATTTAATGGATAAGAATCCCAAAAAAGCCAGTTCACCCCGAAGTTCTGTATCTTTCGAAGATTGCTCAAAAATTGTATTAGGATTTTCCGTCGAGAAACAACATAAAAACAAATGTAGAGTTGATGATGCTTGCATGAATTTGAACCAAAGATATTCGATGCTAATTCAATTTTTCTAACATCTGGACCATTCAAATAATTGAATACAGAAAAAAAATATTATATACAATTGAATAACGAAATATCAAGTAAAAACCTCTGTTACAGAACTGATCTTCGTAATTAACCTTCTTTTGTTTTTGTGTAATGTCCAATATAAATGAAATATGAAAATCTAAAAACTTCTAAGAAATTCTAAGAACTGGCTCACTCACCCTTCAAACCGGAACACAACAATACCAAGTACTGCTGTTTTGCGGTAGAATATCTGATGAGTGGGTGGTACCTACCCAGGCGAGCTTGCACATAGCCCTACCACCGAGTAACTTCAGTCCAAAAACAATGTCACAATGAAATTTAAACTGTAATCATTGTAAGAACACTCACACGTCTCCATTATGAGATTAATAAAGAACTCAGAAAGACTCAACGGAGGTATGCGAATGGAGGGTCGTTTCAGTTTACGATGTGAGAGATGTGCGCACAGAATGAAGATTGTTCTGGAAGTGATGTAACCGTATGCGACGATCGCTAGAGTCGATGTGATTTCGTAACTCGAACTATTTACGCTAGATGGCGTTGATACTGAGCAAAACAAACAGTTATATTATTTATATATGTATAAGACTAAACAGTACATCACTCACGTCACAGATTGGGCTGTAAATTTTATTATAACTATAATATCATGATTTGATTTAATTGTTATCAGTCATGGCCACTTTGTATAAGAATTAACTAATATCATATCAATAATATTTCAAATTATTATTATTAACAGTTGCCATTAGACTTTAATTATATAACCGGATTTAATCGGATCTTTCTTGCACACGTGTTTTAAAAATATTTGAAAAAGTCTCAAAAGACAACTACAGACTATTTTAAGATTCACAGATATCCATGAAAGAAAGTAGCGTAGCTGATTCGGATCGGAATGACCTTATTCAAATTTTATGAGAAGTTATACGATTTGGCGTTATACTGTAGATTATTTGGATTAGACTTCTTTGCTAAAAATACCTTCGTAACAAAAGAGAGGGTACTTGACAGTGATACTTTTAAAGATTGCTACTTATGATTTCATCATTAACAATCCATATGATTTTTTATTTTCCTACAAAACAGACTCTATGCCATTTCTGTGTACACTATTTAATCTACGACCCTAAAGCCTTGTGATGAAAGTATGTCTTCAGTAAAGTCCCCGTTATTTACAGTACACCCGTTTGTGTCATTTCTCTTATTGAATCAGGAAAATGGATTAGGTAACTTAGTGTATCATTTTCAAGTTTTGTTTTGTTTCAAATAACTCTGATATCAATTAAAAAGCTTTACGGCTTTACTTATGAAAGTTACTAAGCGGCTGTTTGGTTACACACTGATTTCGATCTTTCTGTCATTATTGATTTGACATTCGTAAGAAGGAGACACAGCATTGTTTAACTAATCACCCGTCATACATATAAGTTACAGTTTACATATAAGTAAGTTGCTGCTTAGCTACTACTTGTTCTTAAGATCTCCTTAAGTTTAAACCCAAACATCCATTATATTTGATTCAAAGATTTACCCTCACTGGCGCACTCTTGAAATAATTCTTAAAATCTCTGAAGATATCTTAATACATATGAACCACAATAATATCTAAGAGCTAAGCGATAAGATTAAAAAAATGACGGCGTCATCCCTTTTTACTGACAAGGTAAACGTACATTATTTTGCTATATATTTACGAGTATTATGAAATATTGATTATAAGATGAAGGTGATGTTATGACAACTTTAATATTAGTTAATATATTCGGGTCTAAATCGCGATCATTCTCGTATGTTCCACGGTGACACATGTTGCCTACAGTTGATAGATGTGTCCGAACTGTTATAAATAGCCTCTCGATGCGTCCGTTTTGTCAACGATGATAAAACCTTTTATATGATGTATCATTTGTAAGTATGCCACGAAACGATATTGAGGAATGGTTTTATTATTACAATGTTTGTAAAATATAAAAGCAAGAAAATGATAAAGTATACAATGGATATCTTGCACTTTGCATTGCGCTTTATACTGATAATGTTCATTAATTTGTCTGTCTACACTATATTTAATCATGTTATACATTATATATATATATATATATATATATATATATATATATATATATATATATATATATATATATATATATATATATATAGATAGTCCACTGCTAGGCAAAGCCGCCTTTCTTCTTAAGCATACTCATATGTATGGTATATCATTATGGTAGAAGTTCCAAGTCGTCTATTTAATGGAGATGCCATTGCTTATCTGTAGAACATGTATGAGCTTTACTGTTGAAATAAACATTATAAAGAAAAAATATCAAATATAAAAATCGCTGATCACGAAAAACATTTCCATTGAATGTGAAAATCTAGAAAGAGCCAAACTACAATAAATATATATCTATATTTATAAAAGGCGAATGGGCAAATGGACCTGACTGATGATAAAGATATCAGATATACTTACCATCCCTTACATTGCCAATACGCCACCAACCTTGGGAATTAAGGTTATGTGCCCTGTGCCTATAGTTACACTGCCTCACTTACCCTTCGAATCGCGAGTGCCGCCGAGCTCTTCCACCTCGCGAAGAAGAATTCGAAGCTGACTGCCAACCTTCGCTAGTCGGAGAGGCACTTTAAGAAGAAGAAGATGAAACTTACCCTTAAAACCGGAATTTATACCAAAACTATTAATATAATATACTTATTCCTATTTGGTAGAGTATCTGATGAGTGAATCTACCCAGATGGGCGTGCACAAGGCCCTGCCATCAAGTAATATAAAATATGAATGTTAAAATCACTGTTAGTTTATTTTCTGAATGGTATTAAAACGTTATTCACTTTATTGGTTCACTAGACAGCGTACACGTCGCGTGATAAGGGAAAAAGTCACGTCTCTGATGCGCCTGAGGAAGCAATATATCACTGAACGAACAAACGATGCTCGGGTCGACACTTTTCGATTTATCACCAATCGAATCATCCCCAGTTAAATCGATTATGCGATATCTTTATTCGTTATATCTTAATGCTGTAAAGGAAAGAGTAGGCGTAAGAAAACAAAACAATTATACAAGTTCTTAGCATTACGATACTTGGTTACCGCCGCCTATAAATATTGTCCTTTATTTATTTATTAAGTCTTTATTGCACACAATTAACAAATATTAATTTATTCTTTTATATTCATTTTATTATTATTATTATATTATTATTTATTTATGTCAGTTTGTCCTGATTCTGGGTGTAATTATCGATATAAGTATGTATTTACAAAAGAAAAGTATCATATGTAGTATGTCAGTTGTCTGGTTACCATAGTTCAAGCTCTGCTTAGTTTGGGATAAGATGGCCGTGTATGAATAATGTCCCAGGATATCATTATTATATAAAAGAGCAGGTAGTACATAAAGTATGCTAAGGCGGCCTCATCACTTACATTAGTGTTGTGTGAAACATTAAATATTATTTACTTCATCAATGGGCTACCAATAAATGTATACAAATAAACGTTATAATTTATAATTTCGATGAAAATTAAAACATACTTCTGCTTTTTATAGAAAAATTTAAAATTGTAATCTCGAAGTTTTGATTGTTCTACATCAGGAAAACGAGTGTATTGTAAAGAAAAATATGCTAACTATTAAATTCAATTAAAATAATGAAACTGATACACCAGAGGCACGAAAGAAGTAAACAAATTATAAAACCGTTATAGAGAAATATTCGCCTTTTTCTTGTTGTCTTCCTTCATCGCTCGTATTCCGCTATTTAAAAAATAAAAAACACCGATATCAATTCTATGTTTGTATCAATATTGCCGTTGTCTTGTGTTATTTTACCAAAGTATTTAATGACGATTATTAGTTAATTTTTATTAAATTTCAACATTATCTCTTAATCCTTTCTAAACATTATAAATAAAATAATGCGATAATGAAATCTAACTAGGAAGATTTTATCAGTTGCAAATAATTAACTTCACTTGTTTCGCACCGTTAAATCCTAGTTCTTAACCTAACGTTAACTTGTTATTAAGTTTTCCCTGTTACAGACGTTTGAAGTTTGTCAAAGTTAGCCGAATTTTCCGTGCAGATTTCAAGTGTGTTCAACAACACTTAGCATAGAAATATCTCGGTACTTCGCGTACTGGATTATAATCCCATTTATGAGTACACGAGGAGAAGATTGAAGTTCTTGAAGAGGGCCGAGTCTTGTAACACGGATATTAAAACTTTTAGAGATCTCAAACCCGTGACGTGTCTGTATTAAAATCTGATGGTTATTAAAAATGTCTTTAGACACAAACTAAGTTAAATGAGAATTTATATACACATATTTACTTGCCACATAACTAAATCTATACTTCTATACTACTATATAAATCTATTGGCTCTGTCTGTACATTTCTTTTTCACCTAATTTTGTGATAAATAATCGTTTTATGATGCAGTGATTCACATTATACTATTTTTTTTAATTTTTGTCTGTCTGTCTTTATGTCTTCTTATAACTCAAGAACGGCTTGACCAATCTTGATGAAAATTGGTACACACAAAGAACATGTGATGGCGCAAATGATAGGCATAGATCGGTAAACCCTAACGGTATCTTATAAAAAATAATTTAAAATTGTTAATTACGTATTTCTTTACCAGTAGCCATATGTGTGTGCATGTGCGTGTGCGCGTGGGTGTGTGCGTGGGTGTGTGCGTGTGTGCGTGTGTGCGTGTGTGCGTGTGAGCGTGTAAGCGTGCGATTGTGTGAGTTATTATAGTAATAAAATAATTTATTATATTTTTATTAATTATACGCGGGTGAAGCCGCGGGGCACAGCTAGTACAAAAATAAAACTGACGATAATGCTTCACAACGCGTGCAAAAACAGTGTAAGTAGATAGTAGTAACTAATCCTGTTAGGTAATATTAATTTAAAAAAAAAACGTCTTGCTTAGTAATTCAGAATACAAAAAATAAAGTATATTCTTAAGTATTTAGTAAAAATGTCTAGAGACGGATTTTGAATATAAAGTGTAAATTGAGTTTGTCAGTTAGAAAGAAAGAAAGAATTACTTATTTGGGGCGTTATACCAACTGATAACTAAAAAGCAATAAAGGTGTAATAGAAACATAAAGCAGGTTAATATACATTTAATATAGCTTAATATTGATAAATAACAAGCGTTTAATCGTTTTTATAAATCAGAAGATAAGATTTGATGTTGCGTTTTTGACTTATTTTGAAAAAAGCTAAAAAAATGGTTCACTTCTGCATAATGCATATGGGGGTTAAAATTATCGCAAATACCCCTCATCACCACCTAATGGGAATACGTCGAATTACCAATAACCCTGTTTATTAATATTTCGAAGGGATTATGGCTGAACGGTTACTTTATGTGTATAAGTTTAGTAAGTTTGGTATGTGTTTCCCTTTATTACTTTTTTATCCATTATAAATACACGTGACAGGCTCGTGCGGCTCGACTCTCGTTCCTTTTGAATGCGATTACATTCTATTCGTTCGTAGTATTCAACGAGCATATTTCCTCAATTCCGTTTCAGCATTCACATGTAAATTGGTACGCGTCTGCCTCTATTAGCTTCGTAAGTATTCATTTCCATTCAAAGCTATTCTGAGGTGAGATGCTCTTTAAAGTAGTCGCATAATATAACGCTTATATTACAAGAATGAGCGTTCGCTTAACCTTGGATTTGCTTAGTGAGGTTAAAATCACCCAATCGTGCACTTTTGTTATTGAATTACCTGCTTTATACTTTTGCTAAAATAATTAGTTTTCCTGTTATGGTGATTATTAAAAATAATTAAATTAAATTCATATAAAACTTTTATTTTATAACACTGCTTGATTATATTTTTATTATAAAAAAAATATAGCTTAGAGCGGTCTTGAATTCAATATATAATAATTATTCTAAAATTGAACCATAAAAGTACCAAAAATAGAGATTTCAAAATGCTGTTAAAATAATTTAACAATATTGAAGCATTTTTTATACTCGTTTCGTTAAGTAATTGTTTTAACATTTCTTAATATAGGGTTTTCCATTAAGGGCGCTTGATCTTTGAAATGCAAAAAAAAAATACATGTAGGAGAGATATTTGCGAAATTTTTTTTTTATTTGGAAGGTCTATCGACCCCGTTATGTATGGAACATGTATGACATCATTCAAATGACCGCCACGGCTTCGGTTGGTGGCGCGCACACGAAAGGTCCAATTTTCGATGACTCTGGCGCACAAATCGGGCTGTATTTGATCGATGGCGTGGCGTATGTTGACTTTGAGGGCATCGGTGGTTTGCGGCTTGTTGGCATAGACCTGCGACTTAAGAAAACCCCACAAGAAAAAGTCCAGCGGGGTCAAATCGCACGATCTCGGTGGCCAGTTCACGTCGCCTCCGCGCGAGATGACCATGTCCAGAAATTGCTCGTGCAGAACTTCCATCGTAGCGTGTGCTGTGTGGCACGTAGCGCCGTCCTGTTGAAACCACATGTTGTCCAGATCCATATTCTCGATTTCAGGCCAAAAGAAGTTGGTTATCATCGACCGGTATCGCTCACCATTGACGGTGACGGCCACACCATTATCGTTTTCGAAAAAATACGGACCAATCACGCCTCCGGCCCAAAATCCGCACCAAACAGTCACTTTCTACGGGTGCATTGCCACTTGGTGAACCTCGTGTGGATTGGTCTCGTCCCAAATACGGCAATTTTGCTTGTTGACATAGCCATTCATCCAAAAATGCGCCTCGTCGCTGAAGATGATTTTTTTGCCAAAATCGGCGTCAACTTCCAACTGCTCTAATGCCCAGTCAGCGAACACACGGCGCTGTCTATGGTCATTAACCTTGAGCTCTTGGGTCAGCTGGATCTTGTACGGGTGCAGGCTCAAGTCACAACGCAAAATTCGCCAAGTTGTCGTCTGCGAAAGGCCGAGTTCCTGTGCGCGACGCGGAATTGACTGCCGCGGGTTTTCGAGGACACTGTCGCGCACAGCGGCGATTTTCTCGGCAGATCTCGCGTTACGTTGACGCACGGGAACCGACTGATTGTTAACTGACCCGGTTGACTCGAATTTGTCCACCAATCGACGGATAGTCGACTCGGCAGGACGATCATCGCGACCGTAAAACGGGCGAAGTGCGCGGAACGTTGCTCGAACTGAAGACCCATTTTCATAAAACAATTTTATGATTTGCACGTGCTGCTCGACACTGTAACCACTGTCACTCAAACAACATGGCCGCAATCAGCTGTCAAAGTTCAAGCGTCCCTATTGGAAAACCCCATATTATGGTTCTTTGGCGGCATATTATAATTACGAGTATAATGATAAGCTAGTACCTAACAAGACGAGCTTATAGTAGGCCCTAGAACTACCACCACCGAGGAAATAACGTATTCCGTCCAAAAGTTTTGACAATCGTTTTTAATCAAGCTGAGTTTTAACCACAAAACCACATTTAAAATGTCAAAAGTTACAATAGAAAATCGCTGAATTATATATAATGTCATATGTTCTACAATTTGATATTCGAATTTTGGTTTCTTCATATAAAAACCTTATCTATGTGCCTAGTGCGAGCTCTTTTACTTATTCGTTGGCTTTGACGTTAACTGCGATTTGTATGGAATGAAAACAACGCTATCTAGTGACAATGGCCGGAAAGAGTTCAGGTGCAGGACCAATGGCTGTTCGTGTTTTCCTAGGCACGGGAGTGTACACGCTTACGACTTTCATACTTCTATGCTACTGGGAATTTTCGACAGAGAAGCCTAATAATTTTTTATTCGCCCGACCCGTTGTTTGAACCCAGGACCTCGAGCTCTGCGGCCGTATATGGCCACTAGACCAACGAGGCGATACTAAATTCTTGGCGTTTTGTAAACATCAACGTGTGTTACTTTTTAGTTTTTGTTGCATCAGGTTTTCTTTTGTGATCTGTTGTAGTTTAAGACAATGCTATTGGAGATGCTTTTAGCGATTTCTAAGAAAACGTTCTCAAGGTCAGTGTCACACTGTCAACTACTTGACATTTGCGCCGAAGAAAACTTATTCACGAAGAAGACATCGTTTATTACAATTTAAAAAAAGAATGGGTATAATTCGGAATGTCTTATGTATGTTTATTACGATTTTCTTGTCCTCGAACCAAAAATGGGTAATTTCACACGCAGAAAGCAATTCCGTTCAGACTTTGACTCCGTATAAAAATTCAAGAGCGTAACGTTTCGTTTTTGTTATTGTTATAAAAATGACAATTTTATTATATTTTATTTTCGGTCGTTGTAAATAAAATAAGATTTTATTTTAATGCTTCAATAAAAATGAACTCAACCTCGAATCGTGTATTGTTACTCTATGTATTTTTGTTTCGATTCCATCGTATATTTTTTTAATGGCCTTACAATTTTTCATGCATGATAGATTGTATGAAAAATTTAAATTTATTTGAAATAAGTAAAAAGCAGCGATGATATTAAATAATTTATATTGAATGTATGAAAATTGTGCATGGTTTAACAATTTCTTCATGATGGATATTATATAAGTACATTTCATTGAAAATAAATATAATTAATAGCACATATGACTTACTCGAGGGTCCATACCCATTCGATTTCATGTACTTCAATTTTGTTTACATAACATTGTCATATAAAAAACAGTATGGAAAATTGTGCCTTTATGATGATGTTCAACATGGTGTATCCACCAACCGCAACTAGAAGATTGTTGTAGAAAAAACTCCAAAACATTCTTAACAAGTTAGGAGTCCTATTACGAATCCAACTCATATAAAAAGGTATCTGACACCGACATCACTGTTCCGATCAAAGGAGTTTGGTATGTCCTTTATGGCATTTCATTCAATGTTCAAAAAGTAGCAATAAGATCAATTATAGAGGAATGTTAAAGCGAAGTTAACGACCATTAGTTTAAGAATAAAACGTGAAATTAATTTGGAATTCGCTCCGACGGAGTTATCGGTCCCGAATCTATGAGGAATTTAATCCCCTTTCTCTTATTATCCAGTTAATTGAATTCTTCGTGAATGTACTACTAGTTGAAATGTCATTGAAATGTTGTTGACTGTTTCATTGATTGATTTCAATGCTTTGACCGGGCGAGTATATAAAGCTTCTTAAATATTTAAGTAACGGAATGTTATTAATGTCCCATTTCTCGTATTAAGTTTTCTCTCCTTTTGAGAAGGATTGGATTTTATATCACTAAATTGTTCCGATGCAGGTTGGTAGTTAATTATGTGTTAAATTTTCTAGATGAAGCACGTGAATTATTGAAGTAAATGAAAATTCAGCGGTGCTTGCCTGGGTTCGAATTAGTCATCTTCGTTTAACATTTACATATTCTAACCACTGGACCATCTCCGCTTAATACAGAAATTCAGAATTGAATTTAGTTTAAAAATAAAATCAAGCCAGTTAGATATCGATATTATTCAATGTTATTAAAAGGAAAACATTTTAGCATCTCAAAGTAAAATAATATTTTTTTCAATAGGGTGTAGCGAAGATTAGCGCTTATTTGTGTCCAGAAATAATGAAATGAGAATTATCAAAGTGAAAAAAGAAAAATGAGAACATTTAACAGGAAAATCAGAATATTAAAAGGAAAATTTACTAATTTTAATTAATTAATTATTTATCTAAGCTCATATAAATGAGGGAAAGAAAAACATCGTTAAAGCCAGTTTTCTGTTATGTAAATATTTTTTTGAAGTTATTGCAAATATTTTGCTTCTACTCTAATCATAAGCGAATACGTTTTTCTGACCGAGATAGAATTAATTAATAATAATAATATCCTGGGACATTATTCACACACGGCCATCTGATCCCACACTAAGCAAACCTTGTACTATGGAAACCATACAACTGATATACTACATATACTACTTTTCTTTTGTAAATACATACTTAAATAGATAATTACTCCCAGACTCAGGACAAACAGACATATTCATGCACAGAAATGTCTGTCCTGGGTGGGAATCGAACCCACGACCTACGGCGTGAAAGGCAAATATCTTACCAACCACGCCAACTGGCTCGTCTTTGATATTTGACAAACCAAATGGTTTTAAACGATAGAAGCTTATCTGTCGGGCTATTCTGTAAGAACAAACTCGAAACTCGCCGCTGATTACGATTGTGAATTGTCAGAATGTGATATGCGATAATGACCATGATAATTATAACACTTCAAGAATACAAGCATCAAAATAGTTTATCACAATTCAGTTGTCAACATCTCACGGCTGATTACCGAAGTGAGTTCTTATAGAATAGGCCTACCCGTAAATACACACTGCTGGTATATATCAGCATTGCACAATATTTAAGTTATATATGCTTTACCCATAATAGGCTAGCGTTTGACCGTTGTCTTGCCTGATGTTAAGCATCGACACGGTCTACGATGTCGCGCGCTTGCCTAGACCTGTTAACTCTAGATTTGAAGACACCAACGTTGCAAATATTTCGCCCCCCAATACGATGTACAGCGAAAATTATATACGGCTTATATTAAATTTTGTATATAATATAAAGGCAAAGACGCATATGAATATATCTAAATAAAGGTCTTAAGTAAAACTAGATTTATTACAGTAAGAATTCTTCGTCTTTCCCGTCGTTTATTAATTATTATCCGAGTAATCATTTTAACTCAGATCCCTAAGCGAGGAGGGTGTAACGCAACTGGGGCGATAAAACCAAATCTCATGGGACGTTCTGAACGACGTCCTTGAACCTTTCAGTATGAAACCTTAAAATTTCGAGTATTGGATGAAAAGTTAATTAATCTTTGTATATATGTAAAAAAAAAACATTATTGTGACTGTAATCTGATGGTTCTTTAATTTTCTATTGTACAGCCTTAGTATATATTTGTATGGTTCCCGATGGCGTTGGAAAATAAATGGACTGTATTTTGTAGATGGCGTAGTTTATTTATATAATATGTGTAGCGGAAACGTCACGTGCGCACGAAGCGGTGGTCCGAGGCGAAGTCGGGTTGTCTCAGATTCTCGCGTGGATCCCCGCACACCACGTAGTCGTCGCGCCCCCCGCACCTTCGTCTTAGCGGTTGCCGGCTGCTGAGCGCGCTGCGTATAATGTCGAGATTCGATTCTCGACATATTCTTCACTAACACAGTAGCAACGCGGAGTCTGGAAGTTGCAAGTGTGTTTACTCCCGTGCTTCCTAAAGCACGTCAAACGTGTATTCCAACATGAAATGTGTGTTCAAAATTTCATTATTACTGGTTTAGGAGTAATGACGTGAAAGCGTAATAAACAAACAAACAATCAAATCACCATTGTATTTACAATATTACATACGAAAGTGAGTTTGTTATAATAGTTATATATTATATATTTGTTTTATAGAATATCTAAACAAATCATTGTTTAAGCTTATACATAACTTTAAGTTATTTCTAAGGAGGCGATAAAACCTGATAAAATATTTGACCCTTTCATGCAATGGCTTATCGATGGAAATATAAACAACCGGAATCCTTGTAAGAGCACCGATGTCTGATGTACGACTATCCTGAAAAAACATATTTGAAAAATCATGCAGGATTTAGAAAAATGAGATAAGAAAAAATAAAAACGCAAGAGTTTTAACCTTATTTATATAACTCTTATATATAATTTGACTAAGTTATTCTATGAATAAGCAGAACTTCGCCCTTAATGTATATTATATAATAAATATATCTATAAAACACCCAACTATCTTACTCCTACGTTTCCGTCAAGGTTTCGGTCTATATTAAATACCTGTGCGCGTAGGTTTCTTTATTGTATATACCTTCGAATAGCTTCATATTTCAGCGCACTTTACTGTTCCTTTGACGCTTGAAACTTATTGGTTTATGTTTGTTCACTTCACGTTAATAGAACTAATTTGATGTGAAGTTTTAAACTTATTTTTCATTGAAATAAATAATCATTCTTTTCCTATTTTGAAATTAATTAATTTTAACTTCACGAAAATAATCAATTTCGTTTTTATTTCTTGTAAAACAAAACTGTATGATAATATTGATCTGTAAGTTATTAAACTCGAACAGCATCAACGAAAAATTCACCTGCAAAAGTTTTATTTTTGCGGTAGAATATCTGATGACTGGGCGGTACCTACCCAGAGGGGCTTGTATAAAGCCCTATTGCAGAAGAACCACCACCACGATGTTAAGTGAATCATCGCTAAAAGACCGTTCATCTGTCTGTTATTATTCTCTCCGACTACTTCGCCATATTAAACTATATTTAAAAAAGTAACCCAATTCCGTCCTTAAACTTCATTCTAAAATAATATTGAAGTTCCATATGAATACAATAATAAACACCAAATAAGAAAACAAATTTTATCTGCCTGTATAACATACCACCACATTCTTACCTGATGGAAAGTGACTACCACCGCCCATGGAAACCTGCAACATCCGAGGGTTTGCAGGTGCGTTGCCAGCCTTAAGGAAAGAGTACGCTCTTTTCTTAAAGGTTGCTATGTCATATCGGTTCGGAAAAGTCGCCGGCGGATAATAAAATAACACTTATAAAATCTTAATTATACAAGGTTAGAAATTTACAAGACGACGCGATATTACAAAACTTGGAATATGAAAGAAATTTACAAGTAGAGAAAAAACGGTACGAAATTCAAGGGGTTAAATTTAATATGTCTCACTTGAGCCATTTTTAATATAATAAAAAAGATTTCAGGTCAAAGGCCGCTTCCATCACACAAGGGTGCTGTTGAAAACATTTTTGACCAGTCACGCCATTCTACTATTTGGTGATTCGACAAAAACTGAGTTACTAAGAGAAAATTCAAATCAACGACCTTGTACATGCTAATGAATAAACTTAACTTGGGCTTGAAATTTTAGAATGCCAGCGCTTTTTCTACCCTAATTCACTTACAAAAAGCCTTGAATACTCACGCCGAAAATAATTTTGTCTATTAAGTAAAAAATAGGTACGACAAGTAATGTTACAAAAGTATTATTAATTTTTAATTTTAATTTTTACAGTGTTTATATTTTTTGTGAACTTAGAATATCAAGATAAATGTATGATCAAAAAATTATTTAATCTTCTCATCTGTATAACAAGCGAACATATCATGAAGATATCCTTTGAACAGCGCTGAGGACATATACAACTGACATACTCCAGTTTGTAGAACAAATTTACACATGAGTGCCATCGAATGGCCGACTTAATAAACGGGTGAATGAATAAAGTTTCGAACAATTGCCATATTGATTAATTTTCTCAATTGTACACAAGAGAGAGGACCTTGTTGTAACCTTGGTATAATTTTAGGTAGATTTTTATCTTCTGTAAAAATTAAATTTATAATTTATTTTAACTGTAAATGAAGATCACATATTTTTATACAAAAAACTTACTAAACAAATATATACAACATATTTAAAGCAACTTCAGTAATCCGTTACTTTCCCATGAATAAAATTAAGAAGTCAAAGGCAGAATATATATACAGCATTCAGCAATTATTTATGTCTCGTGTCAAATTTGTAAAAAATGCAAAGGCAATTAGTATGTACTCCATATGTAAATAAGTACGTATGTGGACAGGTTTCTGCAAACATAATATGTTTTAAAGGAATTTTTGAAATGAATGGCAGTATTTTGATTTTACGCCGAGTAAATCCAATTAATTTTGGACCGGCAATAATAATTTTGGGAGTATTTAATATTTATAATGGAAATATGGCCAAAAAGCCTTTTATATATGGAAATAAAATGTATAGTCGAGAGGTGCTTCTCAAGTTGAATGGTTGCTATTTACAGATCTATCAGAGCTTCGGTGTTTTTTTTTTCTGAAAGTGTTCATAGTAGTCGAAATTATTTGAACATTTTTGTATATGAAAATTGGCGAAAATCAAAAGCGAAATGTCGATAATTATATTTTGTGGTAATTTTTCAGTGGTGGCAAATTACAAAACACTGACCTGAGTTTATGTTGTGGCTAGAAAATTAAATTCGATTAATACTTTAATTGAAGTACTAATAAGATTTAGGCTCTATTTATTAAATATTATATACAAAATCCTATCATTGTCATACTTTTATTATTTTTCTGAAGACATCTAATAAGAGTGTCAGTTGCCTTTTGGACAGCGTAGGTAGTGAGACAGGATATCCGGAGTAAGATCAAGCTCAAGTAGCGTTCTCAAGAATGCTCGACTTTGAATTAAAATATAAACTACTACTAATCTTGAGTACGTATAGCTGCTGCTATTTTATTCATACATTTGATATTTAAAATAATCGTTTGTCTCAAATTTAAAAATATAGTCAGTATATTTGGACTTTCAGATACATATGTATTTTAGTTTGATATGATGTTTAAAATGCTAAATGTACGTGACATAAAGACTAGTGAATTCTGTGCATTTGTCGTATCAAGGCCATTTCATAATTGAGTGCAGTCAGTTGCGTCGTCTGGCACTATTTACCAGTAATAGTTATAATTTCCTCCATATGTTTTCATCGAAAGTCACAAGTGTATTATATCAGTAGACACCGCGTACAAGTAGGTATAATTACTAATTCTAAATTGAAATGTGTTCTTTTATCTTATCTGTTGGCAAAAAATATATAAATAATATTACTTTATATAAATTAACATTTACTAATATCTTAGAATTCTCGAGTAACGTTATTCTTTTTCTTTCAGGTAAGCTCCAAAGAAATCCCTGTAGTAACGCCTTTGTAAGCTGGGAACTCGTCTAATCAGGTCGGCTTTGGTGTAAGTTAGGAGCGGAGGGTAATATATGAATATTTAGAAATGCTAGTACTCTATACTACATTAGAATAGTTTCGTAGTCCAGGTTATCAAAACAAACAAAACAAAAATAGTTTATTTACAGCAAAATATAAGTAAAAATATAGATACACACTCAAACATATTGAAACGATATCAAAATCGTATTTCCAGTGGCATCCACTCTAGGCAAGCTTGTATCGTGGGTATTTTGCTACGATTATAGACAGCGTTCTACCTACGGTTAATAGTGTGTTCGGAAACATTTATTTAAACATTAAAAGAAAAAGTAAATTTTAGTAGACAATGCAACAATAATAATAATAAAAATATAAGTTATATTAAAAAATATATAAAATGTCAATAATATTAAATTGATGTGTATATAAATACAATATATATATATATATATATAGCACCCACATTTGTATATATATATAGATTTTTTATTTATTTTATGACAGAATTGTTGTAAAAATAGGCAAGTGGCAACAAATCTCTGACAATGGTGATGAAATAATTTGACAAACGGTACCTTAATTTAGGTAGGTGTCCCGGTTTCCAAAAAAAAAAGCGATTCTAAATAGTATCCACGTAATGCGAACATATTTTCTTATTATCATAAATGCTGCCAAAGAAGAATGGTTAAAAGAAATAGAAATTGTTAAAGAAAAAACTTCTCTATAACATTTGAAAGTAGTTTTACTTGGACCGATGCAGAAAATTTGCACAGCAGAAACTAGGTCGTAATTAATCGACCGAAAGATTCGCATTTTTAACTGATTTATACGACACGTTCTTAAATTAATAATTTTACTAAGAATCTTTTGTACATACAAAAATGTCTTATATTTTCCTAATAAGGTTTATTTCTATAGTGCGTGGTAAATAGATTTAACCTTTTCGTTTTCGAATCGGCCACTTCTATTGAAATATAGTCGAAAGATATCTCTATATGTATTCATTGTATACATTGCTTTCTGAATATTGTCGAGTAGATAAATCTAATCAGGGAGACATTTTCCTTCCTTTGCCATCAAAGGGAAATTTTATCCTGAATGTAAAATTGTCGTTGATAGTTAATTTAGCAAATGCTCTGCAACTTTTAATGTTTGTAGATAAAATTCGCAAAGTTTACTGATTAAAATTTTGTATCAAAACAATAAGCTTTAAATTTGCAATGTTTTAATAAACCACCATAAATCATTTAAATAAAGAACAAAGCATAAAACAATAAACGGTCATAATTAATTTTCGAGTTCCGCAAACAAGACTTGCTTATTATAAAATTAAAATCATAAAACGTAATAACTTCGAAGCCGCAGTTTATCAGACGTGCAACTTCTCAACAAAGCCCAATTAGGTTACCGTTGAATATAAAAACTTCATCGTTCATAATAAAGCTATCTTGGATAATTTAAATAAAATATCTAACAATATCTTCCCATATTCTTTAAGTTTCACTTAAATTCCTCATGTAAAACAACGTAACTAAAGCTGGATTCTTTCATACATTATAACCTTTTTTTGCAGCGTTTTAAAATTCTCTCTGCCGACAACTGGAAAACCCGAACAAATGGAATGGCACGATGATGATTATAAAAAAAGAGAAAGAAGTAGAGATCGTATATTAACGAATTTCACACATACGATATTCATTTCTCAAATTTTTGTTTATCGATCCCTTTGTTGTCGTTAATAATGCATCTATAGTACAATACATGGATAGCACATTTCTTTTCATATTTAAAACCTTTTTGCGAAGTTATATCATACGCTGCGCTGATCTCAATGAAATCTATACATATAATAAATCTGTAACTAGTCAATGTCATGTACATGGAAGATATATGAGTAAAACTTTTATCGGGGGTCTTTATAAACCCAATAGAACCCAAAACAATGATTAATATAATTTTTGTCTGTTTGTCTGTGCGTTTGTGCACGCTAATCTTAAAAACGGCTTAACGGATTTGAGTGCGGTTTTCACTAATGTATTGTGACTAACTTCGCTTAACATTTAGTGTTTGTTTTATTTCAATCGGTTCATAAATAATAAAGTTATGTCAATGATATAAGTAGAACATTTATTAAAAAGGGTAATGGTTATGGTCAAACTGAGAAGAGATTAAATATTACATGTAATATACTCTTTTGCTTATGATTTATCCTATATTTTGTCCTATAATTTTTTATCTCTTTATTTATTTATTAAAAGCTTAGTATCACTACTAAAAATCAATAAATTATTATCTGTAGGAGAAGTACGCGCACTGTTAATTGTCAAAATCAAAAAGTTTTCTTAACAATTTCGTGTTTTCAGTAGCTTCGTGTGTTGTTTTTGCATAAAAACTAATATTGCATATATATTGTGTGTATCTTTATGATCTCATCTTATATCTTTCATAACAGTACGCTTTAAGTCTACGTGTGAGCAAGTCAGTTAACTTCGTGACAATTAATACGTGAATAGTATATAGGTTTATAAACAAAGCCTAAAAAACAACTATAACAATAATATATACATGGTTTTAGAAGTGCTTGCTTTAAACATAAACGTGGTATATCACTTCTTAAAACTTTAAATAGGTATAATTTTGTCCTAAATTCGTGTTTCCTGTCAAAAGTTTTAAAACGGCAGATAAAAATTCAAACGTTTTACCTACCGAAGTTTTTTCTAAACAACGAAATAAATAACAATTTAACGTGGAAAAAATGGCAACCATATTTTGAACTATATTTATGAGCCACTGGATATACAGTGTTGGTCATATAATTAGAAACACTTCTTATGAATAAAGAAAGTATAACTTCAACGTACAAATGTTCGTAAAAAATACACACATGCAATAATATAGCCACTCAAATAAAAAACTCATTAGATGCATAAAATATAAAACATATCTTACTTTTAATCTGAATTTTATTTTGTTAAAAATGGGCAAAAATAAAAATAGTGACGCGTCAACTAGGCAAATTATTGTTAATTTCCAAATAGATCATAAGTGGGCGTACAGAAGAATAGCTGAGTATTTAAATTGTTCTATTAAGAAAGTTTTTAATGCAATTGATCATTATAAAACACATGGAACTGTTGAAAATGTTCTTAGAAAGGCTTGGCCAAGAAAATCCTCTCCCAGAGAAGATATGCTATGGTAAATTCCGATGGAAAGCGCTGTGTTAGACGCCCTGTAAACAATGCTTTTAATTAAAAAGACACAAGGAGTATAGTCAAGCATGGTGGCGGTACAATGGATCAATGGCAATACAAAAATATCTTACAGCACACAATGATTCCCTACTCGGACGATCATTTGCCTATAACCTGGATCTCTCAGCATGACAATGACCCTAAACACACGGCCAATACCGTCAAATGTTTCCTTAGCGAACAGCGTATATCCGTTTTAGACTGGCCAGTAAATAGACCGGATTTAAAACCCGATAGAAAATCTCTGGTATATTGTTAAAAAGACAGTCTCAAACAAACGTAACACCAGTCAAAACGAACTATATGAAGCATTTGTTGAAGCATGTAATTCAATCCCCCTACAAAAATGTATGAAATTGATTGAATCAATGCCACGTCGTTGCAGTGCTGTTATTGAAAATATGGGATACGCCACTAAATATTAATTATAACTATTGGTAGGCTGTGGATAGTAGCTATTTCGTAAATAACATTACTAATTACTAATACTTAAAAAAATATTGTTTTTTTTATTTTTTGTTGTTGTTTCTAATTAGTTGACCATAATTGTTCAAACCTAAAACCTGTTTTAAATGTTTGTCCGTAATGTAATATTGAAACTGCACTTGTGTAATGGGATTTATATTGTTTTTCTAATAAATGATAAATCGTTGAACATATTGTTGTCCTATTTATTGTTTAATTTCAAAATAAAAACGATTGCGGTGAAGTATCTTACATAATGTCAAGGAACGTTGGTAGTGTTTCTAATTATATGACCACCACTGTATGTAAGGAGTATTAGCCACTGGTTATATATAAGAAGTGTAAATAAAGAAAAATAGCAATTTTGTTACACTCGATTGGTGGAAAAGGTGTCGAAATGTTCAATTCATTCAACATTAAAATAACAGAAATTACTTAAGAAGACCTCATTAATAAATGTAACAAGTATTTCGAACCGAGGAAAAATTTAACTATGGCCTCACATGCATTTTTTATAAGAAAACAAAGCAAACACGAAAATATAACCAACTTTATTACGAGTCTAGAAAATTTCAGTTTAAAATGCGATTTCGTTCCCAAACATCAAAGATTATTACAACGGTCTGATCTGTCACTAGAGAAAGCTAAAGAGATAGCTAAAATAGTAGTGATCGAGCAACAAAATACGGAGCACATAAATAAAAGCACTGAGACGTCGTCATCACCGTCATCATCTAATGAATATCAAGTGATGAAGGGGGAGTAAAAGGGTTAAACAACACACAGTACAGAATAGAAAAGATGTGCATATTCCTTCGAAGTCAGACGGGCAACTAATTAAGAAGAGAACAAAATTGTGAAACGTGGTTCTATTTTCCTAATCCCAATATAAACCGAATAAAAGTATTTTGAAATCTGAATCTGAATATACGTCAAGCATAATCATGAATAGGAAGAAGTAAGTATGTCAACAGCATAATCATGAATAGGAAGAAGTAGATCTGTGCGATCATAATTTAAAAGAAAATGTTGAAGATGATCCAAAGATACGGCAAACACTTTCCTGCTTATTTCATTCACATGGGGAGTCCAGCTTAAAGTATATTCGAAGAAAACTCCCAGGTTTTTAACATAATCACAATAAGGGATGACAATATTATCAAACATGATAATGGAAATTCCACTTAAGGAGTTGAACGATTCCTAAGAAGATGAACGATTGTTTAGAAACCTGACATTTTTAAAGTTAGAAGCATAAAAATGAATATGCAAGCTTAATAAATAAAAATGGGTTCAAATCTACCCCGTAAGAGGGTAAAGAAGGGGTTGAAAGTTTGTATGGGGATTCCGTAATTTTTGATGTATGAAGCTACGCATACGTATTTCGTCGTTTTCAGAAATTCAACTCCAAACGGGAGAAATGGCGAGAAGCATTAGTATAAAAAAAAATAGAAATTTACTATTTGTGTTTTTTATTGAATTTTAATAAACATGTATTTCGAAGTTTTAGAAACATTTATTTTTGTTTTGAAGAGTTGGGTGCAAATAACGAAATTAAAAATATACAATATCTCCTAGGGAGATATATATTTTTTATACGAACTTCAATATGTTAGTGAAGTTTGGATAAAGAAAACATATTGCCATGTGTACCACTTAAATTGTAGTCCCTAAGTTTTACCTCAACCTGACCCTTAAACCCTAAAGAGTTAGTTTTGTTTAATCTAAGTTTGATAAAATAAAAAAAAAATATATTCGTACGCTTGCTTATTTACATTAATATCAAACGTCGTGGATAGATGACCGAGGTATTTAAGAAACAGAATTGTAGACCAGAAGACATGTTCATGCTTCTTACTTTAAAATCACATACCAATCCAAATTTCAAATAATCGTTTATCCTTTACTTATACTTTAGCACGAGCGAGGCCGCGGGCAGCTGCTAGTTATATAATAAAGATAAGTAAATGAAAGGTTTTTGACTTACTACAATTTCTCAATTTGTTTTTTTTTTGTACTGATACAATTTTTGTCTGAAATAACGCGTCAGTAGTACAATCCTATACAATACGGTTACAAATCCAATTTTCTATTCAGAAAACCTTTCTTATTAGAAAAGGAATAGAGATTTTGTAAGAAATACAGGGACAAATTGTAAGACGGTGTTGCCTCTGTGTATGTTCAATTTAGACTTTAAAAGAACAGATTTTTTACGTTCATGAGAAGTTAGGTTAGGAAGAATAATATTTTCAATTAATACATACGGGGGCATGGCATCGTTAGAGCCTTTTCCGAGATACACGAATATCGTATGTGTATATATATTCATATATATAAATCAGCATTTAAATTGCTCATCGATACTACTATATAAATCTATTGGCTCTGTCTGTACATTTTTTTCACCTAATTTTGTGATAAATAATCGTTTTATGATGCAGTGATTCAAATTATACTATTTTTGTCATTTTTGTCTGTCTGTCTGTATGTCTTCTTATAACTCAAGAACGGCTCAACCAATCTTGATGAAAATGTGATGGCGCAAATGATAGACCATATATAAGATCGGTAAACCCTACGGTATCTTATGGTACGTATTTCTTTACCAGTAGCCATGTGTGTGTGTGTGTGCGAGCGTTTGTGTTATTATAGTAATAAAAGAATTTATTATATTTTTATTAATTATACGCGGGTCAAGCCGCGGGGCACAGCTAGTTTATTTATATTATCATTCATATAATAAGATGCCACTGGGCCGAGATGGCCCATGGTAAGAACACGTGAATCTTAACCGATGATCGTGGGTTCAAACCCGGGCAAGCACCATCTGTCAAATTTCATTGAAATTCTGTCACATGTGTATTCCACCAACCCGCATTGGAGGAGCGTGGTGGAATAAGTTCCAAACCTTCTCCTCACAAAGAAGAGAAGAGGCCTTAGCCCAGCAGTGGGACATTCACAGGCTGTTACTTTACTTTTACTTTTATAATAAGATATCAACGCTTATTGCTACTATTACTGACTCCAGTGAATATTACACAAAAATAACATCTTTTTTTGGCCACCATTAATTAAGCCCCTATACGAATTTGATAACAAACAAAACAAAACCGCATTACTGTCGCACTGTGTACCATATTCGCTTATAAAAGCTATTCGTCGACAGTTTCACTGTTTTATGAATAGCGTATTTTTCTATCTCACCGTTTTACATACGTCGTTATTATTCTGTTGTCTTTTACGACTGTTTCATTAATCTGTTTGTTATTAAAATGTGGACAGAAATAGAACGTGTTCTTTTTTAAAAAAAATCATCGTAAATATTTTTTTATTGAAATAATATAATATTCTGTTAAGATGAAACTTGTCTAAACTAATGAGACGTCGTTAAGCGGACGACCTTTAGTCGAACGAAAGGCTTTTAATATTTCCAACCTCACTTCTAACCGAGAATGAAACTTTCGCCACTCTGATTATCGATTCGAACGTCCATATCAGCCGTAACAATTCACAAAGGAATACTGAAATAATTAAATTAAATTTAACATGTTGATATATATTGTCTCGTGGTGAAAAGCCGTAGCGAACTGTGCATTAGTTAAATTTTTTTATTAATACGAACGTACTGCAGCGCCCACGGGACTGCGCTAAATGGGTCGTCCGCTTCTACAATAATTAATTCGTAGTATAAGCCTAAGGTAATGTAACCGACTTCGTTAGTCAAATAAGGTTATGTATTAAGCTAGTCGGTACATTGCTATCTATCTATCTCTTTCTCTAACGGAAGGTAGGTAGGTCACCATTGCATTTTGAGTGCGTTAGTGCAAGTTGAGTTTACGTACGTCGTACACAGATTAATTTATAGTAGAAAATGGTATATATATATACACACATATATATATATATATATATATATATATATGTATATGTATATATATATAGTGATTATATAGGTATATATAAATAAAATTGTTATAAGGCTTCGTACATACCCGTCTTGGTGGTAATTGATGAAGATCTATTTCTGTCAACAACTATATCAGAAATATTGTAATACATAAGTGAGTGCGAAAGGCAAACTACTCACATACTAATTATTATTTACGGCCTTTCGTATAAACGTTACGTAGAGGCTGTTTAGTTAGAGTTTGATTCCTCTCTTTCTGTCATTATCGATTTGACACTCGTAAGAAGAAGACACCACATTGCTTAGGTAATAACTCGCATTGTTTAAATAATACTAAAAGTGCCAGAGAATGTGGGTAATGGTGATAACTTACCATCAGGTGACATATGAGAACATCTGCTTTTCTAAATAAATTTAAAGAATAGGAAGTATATTTTTATTTTTATTCATGATATTTTATAGCATGTAGGCGGACGAACATATGGGCCACCTGATGGTAAGTGGCCACCAACGCCCATAGACATTGGCATTGTAAGAGATGTTAACCATCGCTTACATCGCCAATGCGCCACCAATCTTGGGAACTAAGATGTTATCCTGTTAAAAGCCAGGCTATTATAATTGGTAGCTATAAATTATTGCCGAGGGTAGA
The DNA here is from genome assembly GCA_905220585.2 of Nymphalis polychloros. Classification (NCBI taxonomy): domain Eukaryota; kingdom Metazoa; phylum Arthropoda; class Insecta; order Lepidoptera; family Nymphalidae; genus Nymphalis; species Nymphalis polychloros. The sequence goes on from HG992251.1 coordinate 2,676,241, forward strand.
CTATTCCTTTTTGCCACCTATTATCTTAAGTAATACTGTAATTCCGTTAAGCAACAAAGTAAAAAATTTAGGTATATACATCGATCAAAACTTCTCGTGGGTGTCACAAATAAGCGAAGTGAGCAGGAAAATGTTTCATTCGATTGGATCCATCCGCAGACTACGTAATTTTCTACCAATTCCTACCAAAATTGCGTTAGCTCAAACTATTCTCCTGCCCATCCTTGATTATGCCGAAAATCTCTGCATTCGGTTTATATTCGGGCTTCGTAAATATGACCACATTTCTGAATTTCGCAAAAAACTCGAGTGGCTCCCAGTCCGACTTCGCAGGAATACTCATATTCTTTCTCTTCTGTACTCTATACTATTTCATCCAAATTCTCCTCACTATCTTAAACAACGTTTCGAGTTTCTTAAGGACTCGCACGGCCGATCTCTGCGATCTGGTGATAATCTTGTCCTTAAAATTCCCTCTCACTCTTCTTCCTTCTATACCAATTCCTTCTCTGTACAAGCTGTTCGCCTATGGAATTCCTTACCGCTCCACTTAAGACGGTCTCAGAGTATAAACATTTTTAAAATCCGACTCAAGGCTTATTATATATTTGTCTACATAGTGTGATGTTGTCTTATCAGCTGACGCATTATTGCTGTTTATTATTATAATTATCTTAATTACTTATTGTTATACATTATATATTTTTATGTACGTATGTATATATATACATAAATATAATTTAATTTATATTTATTTATTTATATATATATATATATATTTATTTATTTTTATTTATTTATATATCATACTATGTATGTATATTTATTATACATATTTATTTAAACGTAAAATTAGATTCTGTGCACCTCCTTACCGCTTTATTTTTCTTGTGTCCTTTACCCAAAGGTTGTCTGGAAGAGATCGCTCTTTTAGCGATAAGACCGCCTTTTGTACATTAACACTGTTCTTAAATAGTATTTATAACTGTATGTTTCCTTGATCATGTATGTGTTGTACAATAAAGCATATTCTATTCTATTCTATTCTGTCCCTTGTGCCTGTAATTACACTGGCTCGCTCACCCTTCAAACCGGAACACAACAATATCAAGTACTGCTGTTATTTTAGGATTCGGTTCGTTCGTCGGTTGTCTAGTAGTTGCTTAATGTATTATATCTTCATATGAAGAGTGTGAAATGAGAGAAATAACCTGGAAAGATGCTCAATAACTTACACTTAAACACAACATTAGACGATAATGTTATAACTGTCTTCATTTGAAGACAATCCTATTGTAAAAACGATCGATGTTCATATTTCATATTACATTACATATGTAATATGAACTTTTGAAATATTTTACTTCAATGTGTAATAATCGTAAAAATCTAAGTGAATACTGTGGAACAGTCAATTTCGCGAATTCAGTAAATACTTCTTCGTCAGTAAGTCGTAAAATTTAATAAGATTTAAGATTTATATCTCATCGCTCAGCGAATGACAAGGTAAGCTTTAGTATACATTTAGCCGTTGCAGCGTAAAATTCGCTTTTATCGGCAATAATTAGTACGATCGATTCTCACGGCGTTAAACATTTATAGTTTATTTTATGGTGTAACACAGTTTACAAATATGGCGACTAATAAAATGTAACCGACACACGTTGAGAACGATTGATTAATTTTTATTACTTTTTGTGATATTGAGAGATGGTATTCAAACAGTATGTTTTAAATCAAATGAAATATTTATGCATAGTTTTTAAACTCGAATTCGTTCATTTGGAAAAAATCAACATATGTAGTGTGTGACTGTAGTGGCCAGAATAAGTTAATTTTAACTGAAGATTGCGTTTTCCAAAACCACTGAATTTTTATTTGCCTAATTTTTGGTGATGCTAAAAAAATCTTCACGAAATTTGCATGTACTGACTGATATTCTGCCACATGTGTCATCCACCGTTGCAACCTAAGTTGGACATTTATAGTCTGATACATAATGGTTTGGTAGTTTTTGGTAGTTCATATCGAAACACTATTATTATTATTATATCGTTAAATTGATTAAAAAAATACATTTCAAATATATGTATTCAAATTTCGACATTATTTTACAAGGGTAATACCCTGTAAAATAATGTCAACCTAACAATATTTTCATATAACTTCGTTAGAATTCTCCTCGCCGTTTGTAATTTGGTCTTTAATTGCACTTGTAACATTTCGCTGCTGATGTAACATTAGGTCTCTGTGGATATTGTTTAAAACATTAATTTTATATGAACCTTTATAATTAAGGAGGGTGCGATCGTTATTAATATAGCGTGTGTAGTCCCTTATATGTTGTTCATTTATAATGGACTTATCTCGCTTAATTTGCAGTTGGATTCAGTTTTACTATTAGTTCGAAGATGTATGAAAACAATTGTAGGTGTTTATACATTGTATCATTGCAGGGATAAACAGTTGCAGTTTTCATTCATTTTCATTCATTAATAATATATTTTTAAATATATCTTATACTAATTAAGAAAACAAAACAATATATTATCCGTGGTTGAGTGGGTAAGAGATTTCGAAGATATACAATGGGACTCCTCAAGTTTAGTTTCACAACATATATGTAAATCTCACTAGCATTCACACAATTCTGATTATAGTTTTCTTTTTATATTATTGAAACTATACTAACCGTTCCAAATATTCCTTTCTTTGAAATTGAAACTCTTGGACCTTGGAGTAATAGTGCAATAACATTTATTTAAAATATAATATCTCGTTTTATTTACTCTAATGGTAAAGAACGTTGCGGTCCAAAGGGGAAACGCTACTTGGATTTTTCTTTTTTTTTTTTACCTGTAATAGGCTAGCGTTTGACCGTTGTCTTGCCTGATGTTAAGCATCGACACGGTCTACGATGTAACATTACTACCATTCAAGTTGATTTGTATAATTTTTCTATAATTTGGAGTGTATTAACTAATTAAATGTGTTACGATGAATTCAATGTTTTAATCGTTTCGTCGAACAGTTTAAATATTCGATTTTTAATATTAAAATTTAAAATAATAATTTTATGAAATAAAAAATTTCAATTCCCCATTTATCTGATATGATTATATAGTGTTATATCAAATACATTTGATTTTGTTGCGAAAAAGCGATGCCGAGTTTTAAATACATATTTTATGTAATAATATTAGAATTTTATTTAATAATTGAATTTAAAATATTTTGTTCTCTGTGGTGATAAAAAAATCTCATGAAATAACTATATATGATAATCGAGTCATATAATAATACGTGTTATGTATTAAGCGCACATCGGTAATATCAGCGTAGACCTGTAGCCTAGAATAATGAAGAAAGTGGACTATCGCGCACTTTGATAGGGCTTATGTCCAATATCGAACTGCGATCGGCTGATATTAAGGACTACTGTGTTACTCCATAGGAAATTTTGCGTCTTAGATTTTCTTTAAAGCCGTACAAAATTTTATTCTAATGAAATATTTGCTTTATCGTTGAGTACGAAATTAATTGTCAATACTAACATTTTAAACGCACGGATTACGCATGCATTGAACCGTATAATCAATGAAAGGGATACAAATAAATTCACTATTGAGGTTTCATTACGTCTAAATATTCTAATATAACCAATTTCCCAAATACTTTGCCTTAAATAAGCGATAAACATATCAATGTAAGATCTCAATTACGTAAAAAGCGGCGTATTACTTACGTTCGTATAAATAATCAATAATACAAGAGTTATATGCTACTAAACGTTGTTTATAGATCCTCAATGTCGAGTAAATGTCTTAAACGAGCGGACCTGGTGCTTTTTTTTTCTGCTGGCTTCGTTTCGCGTCACATATCAGGTAATAGCTGTCAGGCCGGTCAGGTATTTAGGTTGAAAAGTGACAAGTGGAATTCTAATGCTTAAGCGGAAAATGTGCCATTTGTTTTTTCTTAAGTATTTCAATTCAATATATATATACGAGTTTTATATTTTGATAAACCGTGTGCCTGGTTCGAATTGATACGTTTAAATATGTATGATTGATTGTGTTTGATTTTTTGAATTGATATAATTTGAAGCGAAAAAACAAAGGAACGTAGACGTATTAAATCTCTTTAGATACATAAAACGAATCATTATTATTGTAACTATGTAAAAAATATTTAAAAAGGTGTATTAACGTTATGCTCAATCGATTCAAAAAAAGAATCTCTGATTTTTTAAATGAAATAACTTAAGCTTAGGTACAATTGATAAAGTTTTCCTATTATTAATTTATATTGAGTAATATCCCGTGACTATTAGATTAACAGTAAGGAATGGTGTTTCTGACAATTACTATTCTCAATCAAGATATGTACCTACTTGCGCTCCTATATTGATAAAAAAGATATATCATAATTCTATATATCCATGAATTTCTATTAATTTTATCAACAGGAAAGAATATTAAAATTCATTGATACAATATTCAATTGTAACATCATACATGAATTACGCAATAAGTACATCACAACGATATCGGTAATATTTTGCGTGGAATAATTGAAACAATTAAGAAATATACTTTTATTTACTTTACATAAATATGATTAGATATTCGTAATAATACATAGAAACTCCTGTTTCAATAACATAGCTATTACTACAAGAATTAGTGGATCATGCTATTAACAATAGGCTGATTTTATTATCGCTATCGCGTGAAATAAACTTGTATGCGTAAATGCTTACTTGATTTTAAATTTGAAAAAATACTTTCCATTTATGAATTAATTTGATTTAACTATATCACTTTGTAGATTCATTCAATATGTATGCAAAAAAAAGGTTATAATTACTTATTACATTTTTGTTACTTTTCTATTAGTTATTTCCACAGTAACTTAAAATTTCTTCTACCTTGCAAGGTTTGTCACAGCATTCGGCTACGACGCCTCTCTTTTGCCTTCCCAAGCCGTAAGCGCGGTACGACGGGATCCACGGCCAGGCGCTCTCGAAAACATCATAACGAACTTCAGACCGTTTCATAAGACTGCCATTGCAATAGAGCGCTAGAGCGGTTGCGAGACGTCGTCCACAGTAAACTTGGGCATCGCTTTGACTCGAAACTAACACCAAGACAGCGAGTAACGCCACGAGAAGAAGTAAAGTTCTCCTCCCCATTCTTTGGATCACTTCTACCTTTGACAAAATACGAATTTCTAATGTGCATTTAATATGAATATCTCCAGCTTTTATACCGAGGTTTGTTCATTAATATGCAATCATATCTAGTGCTTAGTACTCAGACTTAATATGACTTGAGTTCTTCGTAGGAAGTTTGACGTCATACATGTTGACGTGAACGAGTTCATTTCGTCGATGCTACAAGGAGTTACGTGTTTGACAAACTTACGTTAATATGATAGAGGTACTTTGATGAAAATTAATCAAATTACTGTTAAAGTATTTAATATTAATATCAAGGTTATTTCGTATTTTAAAACTAAATTACTTAACTTGAACATTTTTTAAATTTATTATTTAACGTTTTGTTATCGTGTTTATCCAAATATAACTGTTATATATTAAGACCCGAAGCGGCTATCGTGCGTGTTTATGTACCAACTTAAATGTGATTGGTCACGGCTTGGTAAGCTTATATAAAATGTGGAAATGTTATTAAATTATTTTATTCAAAATAAGATAAAAATTGGAAGTAAAAAAACCCAAGCTTATTAAAAATAAACGAGATGACTTTGTGTTGTATTATTAAAAATTACTTTCTCGTTTGTCAAGTTGCTTATAAGGTTGACATCGGATCAAGTCAATACAAAGTTCTGGGTGTTTCTGTAGAGAAAAATTCAGTACCACCTCGAAGTATGGAAGTTGGCAGTGTGTAATCCCATGTCTCGGATTGCAAATAACCGGTGGCCACCCATCTTAACTTATTCCGGTAGCGTCCGATAGCCGTCCTGTCGGATCAAGAGAGTGCATCTGTGTGTACGCACACACATAAGCATTATAATATCTACATCGTAGTTGACTATTCTTTGTTAACAATGGACGCCGTGACCGAGATCGCTCAGGTGGACATCATCATTTACAAACAGTGATTTACTTCACATACATTTCACAACACAGTTCTACTTACAAACAGTTGTTTTTTAGAAAAAAAAAAACTACAATTAAATCAAATGCTAAATAATAATAATTATTATTTCTAAAATCGTAAAAGCACAATTGAATTGTTTTTGTTTTCCATTAAAGATGTCGAGAGGAAAATTGTTTTTGTTTTAGACGAATTGCCTTCACTGGCGACAGGAGGGCTGGACCATTCATCGTCCTGATAAACGGAATTCCGATTTAACGGGAAAATGCTGGTAGCATTCCTGACGACTCTACACGTCATGATTTGCGAAGATATTATTTTTATTTTCTTAAATGTATACTTATTGTTTAACTTAAACTAAAAACCTGTGACGTTCCAGTGATTGGAACGAGAGAATATTAATCGCAGACCACTTGCTCGGCGGTGAATATAAATATCGTGAGAAAACCTGCCTGTATCGGATGAATATCTAGTACATGTGAATCCACTAACCCTGATTGCACCAGCGTGGTAGATGTCCACGAAAGGAGTAAAGTCCTTATCCCAGCAGTGAGATAGAAATAATTAATTACTAATATATCTACCAGGACTTACTAGAACTTGTAAATTTTATTTTTTGTAGATGCAATCTAAATAATATGTATAGAGTTTATTTATTAATTAAATTTAATTTAATAAATAATTTAATTTTTATTTAGTTACCTTATGGGTTTATTAAGAATATGATTCGATACCGCAATAGCGTAAATATATATATTCGCAAAGTGAAAGTACGCGTTCGATCGTAACCAATTGGGCTTTTATTGTACCTAATCTTTTTTTTTTTGAACTCGCTTGATAAATACATTTACGCGTTGCCCCCATATGAAGTGTATGTGGGAATCGCCGGTGCCTAGAACAGTGCACCGGAATACCCACTGAAGCACGAGCGGTATCCTTACCTTCTCTTCGGGGCTCGTCACGGGATCGCTTGCACATTTTACTGTGACGCCTCGATTTGAACTCAATCTTAACACAAATTATAATGAATACTAAATCAAAATATAATGTATTCAAACAGACTCTAGTGCTAGTTACAAACACTTTTGAATCGTCATTTTACCATGTTAATTTTAATATAAAGCTGCCACCGGCTTGGATTGTGGATACCACCGCGAAGACCCGGCAAGAAACTCAATAGTTATTCTTTATCAATAATTAAGAAATGTACATGTAACTAATATTATAACTGTAAAAGTGAGTTTGTTTTTTTGTTACGATTTCACGTCTAACCACAGTGGGTAACGTAGGCTATGTTTTATCCATGTTAGGCCGTGTTCCCACGGGAACAGGAACTATGCGGGTGAAACCGGGTAAAGCTAGTCGTCATATACGATTATATTAATGTGTCCCGTAGGAATATCAACATGTACTCACCAAGCACTTCTATCATTTACGTAATCATGTACAATAAATCTTATTTAAAAAAATACCACTTAGGTTGAACATGTATAATAAATGAGGAGAAGTTTTGGTAATACCCATCGGAATATACTACTAAGCCAATATATGTATATAAAACTTACACCAAATGATGCATCGGGCTTTAGAGAAGGTTTAAGTAAATAATATTAGTATATAACTAGCTGTTCTTCGCAGTTTCATCCGTTTTCAATTTGAACTATCGACGTGACAAACGTGAATTTCATGTTACTCTGTGTTCATGTACGTTGAATTTAAAAATATTGAGATTATCTTATTCACGGCTGTAAAAAGTATGAAATCGTAGTCTTAGTTACAGCCTGTGAATGTCCCACTGCTGGGCTAAGGCCTCTTCTCCTCATTTGAGGAGAAGGTTTGGAGCTTATTCCACCACGCTGCTCCAACGCGACAGAATTTCAGTGAAATTAGACATATGCAGGTTTTCCTTCACCGTCAAGCATGAGATGAATCATTATAAACACAAATTAAGCACATGAAATTCAGTGTTGTTTGCCCGGGTTTGAACCCACGATCACCGATTAAGATTCACGCGTTCTTACCACTGGGCCATCTCGGCATTAAATCATATATCATACCCAAAAATCTTTTGCACGTGTTCGCAATTGTAGTCGTAAATATAAATAAAGTACAACGATGGCATCGTTTGTTATAAATGTATAGCGATGTGGTCTCCTCGGTGCCGAGTGATGAATATTTTATAACGAATGAGGTGCGATGTAGCAAGGTCACTATACTGTTGAGAAGATTGAAAGCTCTTTAAAATTACTACTATTAAAATATATACCTCAGGTATCAGTTTATGAAATTATGAAACGTTTTTATTATTTATTTAACTAAGCATTTGTGATAAATAATATATTACTTTTGAATTGAAATTAAAGTGAAATGCATTAGGATACCTCAAAATCTGCATCAGAAATGTCGGTTGTCCACCTGTACTATAGGTATATGAAATATCAACATCCCCGGTAAGAATCTATTTAAGACTAGCTCATATACGTGAGGTGTAGCTCAATCAAGATGAGGCCTACACTACCCAGCAGCGGATGAAAATGTCTGAGGATGATTATGATGTAATATAATTAAATTAACTTACTACTACGCCCTTTCAACCAATCGCGTACATTATAAGTAAAAACAAAATTACGAAATAAATTTTAACATTATTTCGTGTATTAATGAGTGAGAGGTCAATCCTGCGTGGTTTTAGTGCGAGGACATGATTTTGTTTTTGTTATTCTTAATTTGTTTTAATACATCGCGATACATACAAATATAATATCAGTGTAGGTCGTTGCATCAAGTGATCTATCCGTTCGAACTTAGTAACTCTAAACGCTACTAATATATTGTACGAAAAAGACGTGTCTTTTTCCGGTTTTTCCGGATTCATGCGATAACTCCTCATTGATTGTTAAGTTAAACTTCTAATTATACTTTAAAACCTTGGGGTCGATAAGCTATAATATTATTGTGACGTAGATTTTAGAAAAAATAAAATTATTTATACAGATCAGGCAAAAGCGGAATTTATCTGAAATGAACGTTTTTTGCAACGAGAAATAAAATGGGTCGAGGTTGAATGCCCGCGATGTAGTTAAATATTTACAAGGTATATGCTACTTATGTGAAAACGATGATTTTCTCTCGAAATATTTTTACACTAAGAGCTAGACCGCATTTTAAAAAATTAAGTGGTTACCTATTCGCAATTTCTTTATATTTGATATCTTATGTATGTATGTTACACGCACTTGCGTTTTGATATTCGCCCGACAAAAACGTGGTTTGATAGAAAACTTAACTCAAAAATAAGATTCTCAATTATATACATATATCATACTCATCTCTATATGATTATGATGTCTATGTTATGTTGAGTTTTGACAATTTTAATCAAGTTTTAAAAATTGAATTGTATTTTTCTTAATTAAAAAGATGATTTGGATTTATTAAATTTTAAGATTTTTTTTTAAAATAACAACTGTTCCGCAATTGTTAGCTAATATTTATGCGTATTCTTTTTCTATACGTCCACGCATCGTTCGTCGGTTAAGTTCTAATTTTATAGAGCTTATGCTGGCTATTGCATGTTCGCTTCTCCATTCGCTCAGGTCAAGTGACTTTTATGATGTATTGTGTAATTAAAAATAAAAATAAAGTTACAACATAGCAAGGAAAGACGTTTCCTAGTTATTAATAAAAAAATAAAAAAACTGTACGATAATTACAATTCTTTGCAGCAACTTTTTCTTTATCTTGTTAAAGAACAGATAAAATGCAGACAAGAGATGCTGCTGCTAATTGACAGCTTCAACCGCCATCCTCTTTTGTCCAGGGCTATTGATAAGTATTGTGTTAATTAGGTCACGCCGAAGGAAGTGATGTTTAGAAAAATTAACAGTTGGTAAGGTCCCACTCTCCTTTTAAATCGAAATTTACAGTTTGAAATCACAATTTACAGTTTTTTGTTTAGTGGAGCAACTGCCTTAAATTACAATAAAATCATACAAATATTATAAATAGGTAAAGGACATGGCCAATTTCTGTATGGCGGTTTGCAAAGGTATCGAATTTAATTCACTACAATGATTTGTGGTGTTTTATATTCGTGAATATTGGGAACTTAAAGTGCTATAAATAAAAAACTCAAAAAACTCAAACAACAGAATAGACGTAAACGTTTTCATAAAATCCTTTAATAAGATTGCTGTCAATAAGTATAGATTATGATTTTGCTACAAAAAATGTCAAATGGCTTGACGAATATTTATTTTTCTCTGTGGTCCATTATGGTGGAAATTGACATACGGTACTTAAAATCCATCTTGCATTACATAATATTTTGAAATAAAAACTCCCAAGTTCTGAGAGGTTAAAAACTACGTAGCAATTCATTTTTGCAATTTTTGTTGTACAATATATTTACTATTTATGTGTGTGGAATGTACTTTTTTGCCACCTCATTTTGTTTGTTTGATTTCATCGGCTTGCGACTTTGGATAACAGTAGAGATTGCGATAGCCATTGAGATAATTAGATATCAAATTCAATTCATACAATAAAAATTAAATGAGTAATTTGGACTAACGTAGCCCAAATTACTCTTTATTTTTATTTTAAATCAGTATGAATTCATGAAATAAACATTGATATTCAATAATTTATTTTATTTATTTTGCATTGAATTTACATTGAAACAATTAAAGAAGTAAATGTACTGATGATGATTGACATTAACTGCCACAATAAGATAACAGTTCATTGATGGTGCAAGGCTTATCGCAACACTCTGCGACTACTTGCCTCTTATTTCTGCCCATGCTGTGTGCTCTGTGCGCGTCTATCCACGGCCAGCTGAGGTCCATGTTCTGTGTTGGAGTGTATTGGGGAGGAGTCCTCTTGATCAAGTTGTTATCACAGAGAAGTGCCAGAGCTGTCGCAAGGCGTCTTCCACAGTACACTTCACCAAACTCCTGGGATATGACGATGGCCAGGAGACCTGAGAAGGCGAGCAAACTTAATACTGTCTGTACTTTCATCTTGTACGTTGTTTGATGTTTGCTGAAGATGTGACTGATAATCTAAATCACTGAAGCTTTTATACGTGAGGTTCATTAATATGGGTGATCGATTAACTAGACTAATAGGACTTGAGCTGACAATGTGACGTCATACAGGTTGTGAATGAACAAAAGCAAAATGTCAGGCGAAATACGCGTGGGCGTCCTATGCGAGATCAAAAATAACTTTAGAGTATAATGAAACAAGGTTTTCGTAAAAGTAAGAGAACAGATCCGAAGACGAGTTAGTTAATGATAAATGTTCGTTCAAAGACTGTTTTTAACAAATGCAATAGCTAATTTGCGTCATTTTATATTAAATGTAAAAATACCACCGGTTCGCAATGTAAATTGTTTCGAGAACAACCAACAAGAAAGTATACTGTTATCCACTAATGTATGAATATATGTATGTATTGTCTGTACTCGGTGGTAGAGCTTTGTGCAAGCTCGTCTGGGTAGGTACCACCCACTCATCAGATATTCTACCGCAAAACAGGAGTACTTTGTATTGTTGTGTTCCGGTTTGAAGGGTGAGTGAGCCAGTGTAATTACAGGCACAAGGGACATAACATCTTAGTTCCCAAGGTTTGTGGCGCAGTGGTGATGTTGTTTTTTTTTTAAGAAATATACAAACCCCTGCCTATGGGCATTGGTGACCACTTACCACCAGGTGTAAGTAAACCTATACTATAAAAAAAAAAAACACTTATGATTAGCTGTCTCTGACATTACAATTTATATTAATTTCGGAGTCAGAGGTCCACCACCTTTGCTGCTTATGTAAAAACGCTATATTTAGATTAAACTGCAAAATAAAGTCACATCTAAAAGTTATATATAAACGATTTGCTTTTATAATAGGTTTATTCAAAATTCATAGGCTTACATTATTTTATATTTATTATTTTACATTCATCAAGAGGTCTTAATAACGATTTCACATTGTATAGGTGAATATTCCTTATTTCGAAGACGTCTACGAGACCGTAATCATGGTGCTACGCAATTAAACGTGATGTTACTGACAGCTCTCCACGATAAAATAGATTTTGATTTTTACTCCGAATGATAGATGTTTGTGACATTTGTTTTTAATTTGTCAAAATCTGCATTTAAAATCAGTTTTAAAACTTAAATACTTTGTGCGTGGCATTAATATTACTATTCAAAAGTGATGTTTGAACATAATTTAAATATGTTTTTGATGCAAACAATCATTGCCGCTCTCCGCTATACATATATGAATTTCCTAAATATGAATTTGTAAAATTCATCGTTGTCACAGTCTATATATGAATTTCCTTGATTATATATATATATACTATTTATTATATATAAAAATCCGTGTGGTGTCGTGGGACACCAGATAGGAACGAAGTTCCTTATTATAAAAATATTAATTTCAAGTTCTATTAGAGGTATAAAGAAAATGATTATTCGGGTATACATTTTTTATTATGATTTCTTAATCGATAAAAATTAAAAAAAAACTTTAAAAAATTATCTTAACACCTTTATTATGTTTACAATGATTTATAAAAAAATATATAAATTAATTAGTTGCATAAGGTTTTATTTCCATAAGTTGTTTTTATCTAAAGCCGTTAATATTACGAGAAATAACAGTCATCCCGTAGACCATACATTGGACACTTTATAGCCATCATACATAGACTATACATAAAAATCTTACGCCTTTTTTTAACGTTACGGGCGTTTTTTGCCGGCTATGGTACCCCTCTGCAAAGCGCCATAAGGTACTTCGTTCCAAAAAAAAAAAAAATACATTATTTTGCTAACGAAACTAATGTTTTTTATTAATTTTATTCATTGATTCTTCTATTATAAATAATATTGTTGTTTTAAATCATATGTTAAATACAATTAAACTATATATTTTAAAGGAATTAACGCCAGACGATCATTCATCTGTCTGTTACAGTTTTGGCAGCGTTTGTTTCAAAAGCGTCCGGACAACAATTTCCTCTCCGACTACGTCCACGTCATATTAAGCTATATGTTAAATAGCGTATGTCCGTTCCATATCAATCGAATTAATAGGTTTCGCGTCGTTTTTCTTACAATAAATAAACCAAATAAGAAAATAAAACTTATCTATCTCTATAATGTTAATATGTTCATATATGTATTGACTTGCCTTGCATTACAAAACTATATAATCTATTCATATAAATTTTCGCTTAATTGAGCCTACAATTGAGTCTCTTCCACTGGGAATTTTGTATGTAGTGATGTAATGCAATAAAAAAACTTAGCTTAGTTATCAATCTTTTATAGATGCAATATATTTTTAATATAATCAAAGTAACGGATTTAACAACAAGGCCGGTGTTTTACAACAAATCTACTATCCAAATTTTATGCATCCAATTCAGTTTCGACGCCGCAAATTAAATTTATATACTTTTTTACTTTACATCATGTTAGAAAAAGCTTTTAACTTGTTCAAGCGATGCTCAAAGATGAAATGTGTTATAATGTCGTCATTTATGTATTACTGTGTTGCTAACTATATACTAGTACATACTAAATGTTTAGATATATTAGTGGCGCCTTACATTATTTCCTTACAAATAAAAAAAATACGTCGTTCACGTTAGTGGTCCTGCTGGTAGTAGGGCTTTTTGTAGGACCGCCTGGGTAGGTTCATTACATATTGTAATAAAAAAAATGTAATTACGTACTATTGTTTCTATTTTATAAACAAGTACGTACAGGTTTCGGAATCTGATCAGCTCGATGGTACTAAATTTCTGTATTATCATCCGAACTATATATGTTTGCGAAGTTTCAAACTAATACAACAATAATTCCAACATTATGATTTTTTTTTTTATTGTATAGGAAGGCGGACGAGCGTATGGGCCACCTGATGGTAAGTGGTGACCAACGCCTATAGACATTAGCACTGTAAGAAATGTTAACCATCGCTTACATCACCAATGCGCCACCAACCTTGGGAACTAAAGATGTTATGTCCCTTGGGCCTGTAATCACACTGGCTCACTCACCCTTCAAACCGGAATACAACAATACAAAGTACTGCTGTTTTGCGGTAGAATATCTGATGAGTGGGTGGTATCTACCCAGGTGAGCTTGTACAAAGCTCTACCATCAAGTTAATTGCCTGATAATTGTAACGGCACACATACATACATTGTAAATAATTGTAAAAGCTTTAGTCTTCCATTCATTTACTATAAAATTCAATAAATAAATAGTTAAGATAAGATAAATAAAAAAAAAATAATCATAAATGTATTTAGGAGAGAAAAATAAGTTTATTATTAATATTATATTATTGTAAGTTAAATACAAACGCTAACAATTGAAGCTAAAAACAAGAAAAAACATGTTTTTTTTTAATTGTCCACTATACCAGCTTTATTTCAAATATTTCAGTTGCATACAGACTTCTCAGTTTTCATATTATACTATATTTAGTATTTTCGGATAGGAATTGGAAAAAAATATAATAATATTCATTATTATCAATATATTACAACATTATTTTATAATATACTACAATTATTAACAAAGAAATAATTTCGTTCCATATTAAAGGCAGGGAGTTAGTTTTATTTCGATAACGCAGAATGTAAAATATCTAGTTGCCGCAATACGATAACAGTTCGTCGACGGTGCAAGGCTTGTCACAGCACTCCGCGACCACCTGCCGCTTACTCCTGCCCATGCTGTGTGCTCTGTGCGCTTCTATCCACGGCCAGTTGGGGACCATGTTATGTGCTGGTGTGTACTGTGAAGGAGTCCTCTTGATCAAGTTGTTATCGCAGAGGAGAGCGAGAACTGTCGCCAGCCTTCTCCCGCAGTACACCTCGCCATAGCCTTGGGAAGTCACCATGCCTGCCAATACTGTGACAACGAATATAATGAATACAATTTGTGTCCTCATCGTGTGTGTCGTTTGAAGGTGCGTGAAGATGTGTGCTAGATGCTATAATTACTGCACCTTATATAGTTCGTGTATTCTTGAATATTATAATTTATTTAAATACTTAACATACTTAATCGAGTATACAATGACGTCATGAAAGTTATGAATGAGCTTTAATAATATATGATTTGTATAAAAATATTCTTAAAAATTCCATGTTTTATAATATTTATCAGTGTATACAATTCTATTTCATCTTCACATGTTTGATCAACATTTTTTTTGTGATATTTTTATGATTTGTTATCTTAAACCACTCTTCAAGAAAAATATTAATTTTTACAGCTTTTATAGTCAAAGCTGGTGAAGTCAAAAATGTAAGGCGTTCAATGGATAAAGTTTTTTGTATATGGGTTATGCGTTAGGTATTTACAATACCTATACATTTAATATCATTTAAAAATTATATCTTTAATCTAGATATATCTAGATAGATTTTTAAATTTGATTTTAGTGTCCAGAAAATTGCAGGATACAAAATGGAGACTTCCGTCGCCATTCGTCGACGCCGTCTAGGACTCTTGGAAAAAGCAACAAATAATTGAATGAATTTTCTTAATTATTTACCTCTTTATATTCAAAATCACGTTATGCAAGTAGGCTTTCATAGCAAGAACTTTTGAATCGACGTTTCACAATATAGGGTTTTCCAATAGGGACGCTTGAACTTTGACAGCTGATTGCGGCCATGTTGTTTGAGTGACAGCTGTCAAATGCAGTGTGTTATATTCATTCCGTCCTCCCAAACCACCATGGCAGGTTACAGTGTCGAGCAGCACGTGCAAATCATAAAATTGTTTTATGAAAATGGGTCTTCACTTCGAGCAACGTTCCGCGCACTTCGCCCGTCGGTCGCGATGATCGTCCTGCCGAGTCGACTATCCGTCGATTGGTGGACAAATTCGAGTCAACCGGGTCAGTTAACAATCAGCCGGTTCCCGTGCGTCAACGTAACGCGAGATCTGCCGAGAATATCGCCGCTGTGCGCGACAGTGTCCTCGAAAACCCGCGGCAGTCAATTCCGCGTCGCGCACAGGAACTCGGCCTTTCGCAGACGACAACTTGGCGAATTTTGCGTTGTGACTTGAGCCTGCACCCGTACAAGATCCAGCTGACCCAAGAGCTCAAGGTTAATGACCATAGACAGCGCCGTGTGTTCGCTGACTGGGCATTAGAGCAGTTGGAAGTTGACGCCGATTTTGGCAAAAAAATCATCTTCAGCGACGAGGCGCATTTTTGGATGAATGGCTATGTCAACAAGCAAAATTGCCGTATTTGGGACGAGACCAATCCACACGAGGTTCACCAAGTGGCAATGCACCCGCAGAAAGTGACTGTTTGGTGCGGATTTTGGGCCGGAGGCGTGATTGGTCCGTATTTTTTCGAAAACGATAATGGTGTGGCCGTCACCGTCAATGGTGAGCGATACCGGTCGATGATAACCAACTTCTTTTGGCCTGAAATCGAGAATATGGATCTGGACAACATGTGGTTTCAACAGGACGGCGCTACGTGCCACACAGCACACGCTACGATGGAAGTTCTGCACGATCAAGCGCCCTTAATGGAAAACCCTATATTATAATGTAAAGCTACCACAAGTTCGGTATGTAGACTTCTACTGAAAACAACCGCCAAGAGACTGACAAGTTTCTCTTTTTTAAGGATAAATTACAAAGTTATGTTATATATAAACATAACTTAAATATGTGAAATAGAATCATTCAAGAAAAGAGCGTACTCTTTCCTTAATGGCCGGCAACGTATCTGCAAGCCCTCGAATATCGCAGTTCTCCATGGGAGGTGGAAGTCACTTCCCACCAGGTGAGCCTGCTGCTCGTTTTTTTTTTGTTCCCTTTCTGAAAATCAATGAATACTAACTCAACGGTTTTTTTTGTTATCGACGTATTGTTTGTGATTGTTGCGTAATATGCCTTATTTCTTAACGACTTTTTAAATAAAAGCATTAATATAATTTATTGATAATTGAAAGTGACATCTGCGGAATTTTTTAAGAAGAAAACTTTGAACCATTAGGAATTTACTGACTTAGATCTACAAATTCTTTATACAATCTACAAATATATCATTCTTAGTTTTCGTGTTTCTCTATCGGCATGTAAAGTTTATCGATAAAAATAGATTATGTCCTGAAACTGTATATTACTAAAAAAATATGAAAGTTCTATATCAATCGAGTGAGTAGTTTGTGAGTCGTTTTTCGAAACAAAAACAAACGAGCAAACAAAAGTCACCTCTTTATAACATTAGTATATTCATATCATTGTTCATATTTAAATAAACTTGCCTTGATTTCCAAAAATATATCATCTAATCATATAACTTTTCACTTAATCAAGAATCAAGCCAACAGCCGAGTGTCTTTCACTGAACATTTTTAATTTAGTCGTGTAATACAATCAACCGTTTTCTTCGTCCGTAGCACGCTATCATTGATTGCAAATTAAATAAAAAAAAATTTGCTTGGTAATCAATCTAATAAAAGTTCAATATTAAAAAATATATATATAATCAAAATAACCGATTGAGTATAGGTGTTGTATTCATTACTTTTCATAGCCAAAGGTCTCATGTAGGTACTATAACACTTAGTTTCAGCCTCGGAAAATAACTTTAAAGGGATATCTTTTCTAATTTGCATAAAGTTCGAAAAAGCTATTTACTTGTCCAAGAAAAACTCAAAATATGTGTAATAATACCATCTTTTTAAAAGCTTTTCAATACGAGCTTTTATTTAAAAGCGCGCTAAAAGCTTACAAAATTTAAGATTTCACCCGCGCGTCTCTTACACGCTCCTCTCGTCAAACGATCTTATTTCTATGCTTAGTGTATCTAAAACGACCGGCAGTATTGTATTTCATGCCGTTGTTGTTACATATATTTTATAAATTATAATAAATAATAGGTTTTAGTTCTTTAAACTATAATAAATAATTAATTAAAAAAACCCTGTTAAACGTTTTTCGTAGTCATCTCGTCTGAATAGTACCGCAGCGGCTAATTTAAGAAAAAAATATTGTTGTCTGTGAAGTCGTTTTACGGAAGATAATTTTACGTGATAACGTCATAAGACGCATCGGCCGATGGAGTGGAAGAGAGATAGATGCGTCACAAGCTGAACGCTTAGGCCGATCGTGCCTCTCTATCGCTTGTTCCGCGCTCTCGTTTGTTCCGTGCTCTCGCTTGCACATTCGGCTCAGGCGGAACGTGACAATGAGTCATGCTTTTTCGTGCGTACAGCCGGCGGTTATCGATTTAGACGTTGAAGACGCTGAAGTAAGACGTTATTACGTCAAAAAATATATGTGTGAAGCTTAGGTTACATGCGACATGTGATATTGTTTTTCGCTAAAAGCTTTTTATTGTTATAAAAATAAACCGATAGGGTTTTATAAAAATCCTGGCAGGCAATTCACGATTATTTGTAAATATAATTCATAATTCAGGTTTTGTCTAAATAACAGATAACATGACAAGTGTAAATCAAAGAGATGTATTAGAAGGCATTTCGTGATTTTTTTATCTATCTATAAAATTTTATTATTTTATGTTTCTCTTCCGACACAACCCTTGAATATATAATGTTGTTATACATACTTTTTATTTTTAACTGAATGGATTAACGCATGCAAAATCAAATAAAAGATTAATAATTTTGCTCTTGCAAACATTGTTTAGACTTCAATAACTTGTTGTTGAGAAACATGCGAAAAATAAAAGAACTTCTAATGTATTAATTAATAGAGTTTGAGTTTATTTTTAAAAACAAGTCTTTATTTAAATGTTCTAAAAAAAAGAAAATTTACTTTGAAGAAAATTAAACTCGTAATTTTTTACATTAAATTGTTTTGTACATGATTATATCCATACTTAGTATTTTCGAATTGGGATGTGGAAAAATATATAAAAATATATTTATTTCAACATTTATTTTCATACAAAATCTGTAATTACTAACAAAGAAATAATTTAGTTCCATATTAAAGGCAGGGAGTTAGTTTTATTTCGATAACGCATACAGTAAAATATCTAGTTGCCGCAATATGATAACAGTTCGTCGACGGTGCAAGGCTTGTCACAGCACTCCGCGACCACCTGCCTCTTACTCCTGCCCATGCTGTGTGCTCTGTGCGCTTCTATCCACGGCCAGTTGGGGACCATGTTATGTGCTGGTGTGTACTGTGAAGGAGTCCTCTTGATCAAGTTGTTATCGCAGAGGAGAGCGAGAACTGTCGCCAGCCGTCTCCCGCAGTACACCTCGCCATAGCCTTGGGAAGTCACCATGCCTGCCAATACTGTGACAACGAATATAATGAATACAATTTGTGTCCTCATCGTGTGTGTCGTTTGAAGGTGCGCGAAGATGTGTGCTGGATGCTATAATTACTGCACCTTATATAGCTCGTGTATTCATGAATATTATAATTTATTTAAATACTTAACATACTGAATCGAGTATACCATGACGTCATGAAAGTTATGAATGAGCTTTAATAACATATAATTAGTATCAAAATACTCTTACAATTTTATTTTTATAATATTTAACAATGTACTTATATTTATTTCATTTTCATAGGTTTAACTGAAATTATATTAAGAGTAAAGTTATTTTTATACCTAACATTCATGTTCAGTAGTAGTCAGTTGAGTAGTAGACTACTATTGACTATGAACGTTAGGCGTTAAATTTGCTGAATGGCTTTCGGCATATAAAAATAAACACAACTAACTACGAACAATGAATCGAAGTTATTTCGACACATTTTAAACCAATATTAGTAAAATTATATTATTTTATTGATAATATAGTTCGCCGCCGCTGATCCAATGTTAGTTGAGCCAGCATGGTTATTATATAATAGCGGTTCACCCGCGGCTTTGCCCGCGACATACAAAAATATGTTAATAATACGTACATTGTTATAACTTTTGACAGACTTAGACTGATTTTGATGAAATAAAGACTTCTTTTCTTCGTCGTATAATAATTCTGTTTTTTCAATTTGTAATTTTTAGCCATGTTTTAGCGATTTCAAAGATTATCCCGGAAAACAGACGGACAAAATAAAATAAAATATTGTTTTGGTTTTGGTATCTTGCAAATAGCCATATTAACTTCAAAAGAGGTAGTTATTTTGAAACACAGATAGAAACTTCACTTTTATTTATCTATATTGATTCTAAAATACTCAGATCAAACAAAACTATTTAACTCACTGAAAACGTTATTTATAATTAATAATCCTAGCAGCTCTTTGTACCCGATGTTTCCTTTTGGGACTAAAATTACTAAGTTGAAAAAAAGGTCTTACATAGACAGGTTTTTTCAACTTAGTCCTAACACATTCCTAAAACAGTCCTCACTTAAATCATTGCCGGTCATGTTCAATGACTGGCCTTGAGACTTGATGGTCATAATGAAACACACATTAAGAGGGAACTATATTCTTTGAAATTCGCAAGAACAATCTGATGGATTTATGGAATTTTCAGATAGAGGTAAGTTTTCATTCTTGGAATCAAATGGAATGAAAACCTTTGTCTCCTCGAGCACATCCTTCAATAAATGTATGGTTATTGTGGATCATGTTGAGGTAAATCTTCGAGACTACCAAATAATTGGTCCTGTGCTGTATAATTTCCACCTTCTATTATTTTGTTGGCTCTATAAGAAGTAGCCAATTGTAAACATTGATTATATCGTGTAAAACAGTCCATGAAATGTTTCTGGTCAAGAAGCTGACCCATGATCAAGCTATCAAGAGGTCCAGGCAAATAAGCCAGAAGCTGTACTTTACCAGCAATACTTCACTTTGGAAGCGAAGTTTTGTATAAAGAAACATATTTTTTGCACCTTCCTAGGAGATATTTATCTTGAGACATTGTGTATTTTGCATTTTATTTGTATCCAGAAGTATGTATATGATGTTTTTAGCGAATATCTCCAAATAAACATTCTACCCATTCACAACAAAAATAAAAAACGTCCCACCCGTTTGAGTGGAATTTCCAAAACTTTAAAATACATGTTTATCAATTCATTCAAGAAACACAAACAGTAAATTTTAAGCAGATCATACCATGTTTTTATACTAATGTTTCCAACCCATTTCTCCCGTTTTGTGTTGAATTTCCAAAAATGACATAATACGTATGCATTTATTTGTGCTCAGAAGCTTTAAGATTAAATTTTATTCTTCTTACTTCAAAAATGACGGACTCTATACAAATATTCAACCCCTATTTTCCCCTCTTGGGGGGTAGACTTTCATAAACCCTGAAATACCTATTTATTTATTTCTAACCAGAAGCTATTATATAAAATTTCATGCTTCTTACATCAAAAATGACGGACCCACTATTTCACCCCCGGGGTGTAGATTTTTGAAAACCCTGAAATACGTATTTGTTTATTTCTAACCAAAGGCATGTATATAAAATTTCATGCTTCTTAAATCAAATTGACGGACTCGCCATACAAACATTCAAACCTTATTTCACCCTCTTGGAGGGTAGATTGTCGATAACCCTGAAACATGTATTTATTTATTTCGAACCAGAAGCTAGTATATAAAATTTCATGTAAGGAACATCAAAAATGACGGACTCCGCATGCAAACTTTCAACCGCTATTTCACCCTTTCGGGAGGTAAATTTTCAAAAACCTTGAATTACATACTAATTTATTTCTAACCAAAACCTTGTTTATAAAATTTTATGCTTCTTTCAAATTATTAAAATTTCTAATTAATTATTAAATGACGAACTCTCCATATAAACTTTAAACCCCTATTTCACCCTCTTAGGTGGTGAATTTTGAAAAATTCTGAATTGCGTATTTATTTATTTCTAACCAGAAGCTTATCTATGAAATATCATGCTTCTAACTTTGAAAAGTGTTTTAAAAATTATTACATAAATAGAACCGACACACGATACCTAATTACCACTTCACGGGTCGGACACGAATATTGTTACACCCGATATATAAAATATAGATACATAATAAATGTTTATATATTTTAGTTGTGCCCAACATTTTTTGCTAACAAGTTAAAAAAATACGCCGTTCACGTTAGTGGTCCTGCTAGTGATAGGGCTTTTTGCAGGACCGCCTGGGTAGGTTCATCACATATTGTAATAAAATAAATGTAATTACTTACTATTGTTTCTATTTTATAAACAAGTACGTACAGGTTTCGTAATCTGATCAGCTCGATGGTACTAGATTTCTGAGATTTCCGAACTATATATGTTTGCGAAGTTTCAAACTAATACAACAATAATTCCAACATTATGATTTTTTTTATTGTATATGTAGGCGGACGAGCATATGGGCCACCTGATGGTAAGTGGTGACCAACGCCCATAGACATTAGCACTGTAGGAAATGTTAACCATCGCTTACATCACAAACATACATTGTAAATAATTGTAAAAGCTGTAGTCTTCCATCCATTTACTATAAAATTCAATAAATAAATAGTTAAGAAAGATAAATTAAAAAAAAATAATCATAAATGTATTTGGGAGAGAAAAAATAAGTTTATTATTATTTGCTTGCGAACTAATACAACAATTCCAACTTCATGAAAATCAATTTGCCTGATAATTTTAACGACATTGTAAAATAATTGTAAAAGCTTTAGTCTTCCATTCATTTACCATAAAATTCAATAAATAAATAGTTCCTAACCCAAAAGGGGTAGCCCAACAAGGCAACCTATGTTGGGTTCTTGCCTCCCACATACAAAGGTATTTATTATTAAGATATATAAAAAAAATGTAATCATAAATGTATTTGGGAGAGAATAAATAAATTTATTATTAATATTATATCTCTTTCTGGTTCTGGAAATTTCGACCTTCAGAACCAACCCCGAGGACGGCCGGAGACCAAAGTGGAAAATGAAGAATTAAAGGCTATTGTGGAAGCGGATCCATCACAAAGCACTTCAGAGATAGCTGCAGGCTTCGGGGTAATTGATAAAACTGTATTAATCCGCTTGAAGCAAATCGGGAAAGTAAAATAAACTTGAACGATGTGTACCTCATGAATTGAGTGAATCGAACTTGCAAACACGCGTCGACTGCTGTGTTACTTTGCTCAACCGACACAATAATAAAGGGATTTTAGATCGAATCATTGCTTGTGATGAAAAATGGATACTGTACGATAATCGGAAGCGCTCGTCGCAATGGCTGAACCCTGGAGACCCAGCCAAATCCTGCCCTAAACGAAAATTTAGGGCGACAAAGAAAAACTCTTTTCTTTGTCGCACCTCCAAAACATGGAATTCTTTACCAGCACACGTGTTCCCCTCCTCTTATGACCTGGGTTCCTCCAAACGAGGCGTGAAGAGGCATCTTGCGGGCCGGCAAGGCGGGGGCGGCTAGAGCAAGTCATTCGTCCTGATTGCACTAGCCGTCGTCGCGTTTGGACTCTACTACCACTTACCATCAGGTGGAGTAGAGTCATTTGTACTCCCGGGTAATATATAAAAAAAAAACAATTGACTTAGAAAAAGTTACTGGTGAGTGTTTGGTGGACTAGCGCCGTTGTCGTTTACTACAGCTTTCTAAAATCTGGCCAAACGATTACG
Source organism: Nymphalis polychloros (assembly GCA_905220585.2). Lineage (NCBI taxonomy): Eukaryota > Metazoa > Arthropoda > Insecta > Lepidoptera > Nymphalidae > Nymphalis > Nymphalis polychloros. The sequence continues at coordinate 2,700,011 of HG992251.1, forward strand.
GCAGATATCTATTGTCAGCAACTGCAAACCATGAAGGAAGAACTAGCTGCTAAACAACCGAGATTGGTCAATTGCTCTACAATTGGAATGTCTGCGACATCCACCGTACTCCCCGAACCTTGCTCCAACAGATTACCATTTTTTTGGCAAAAGTGCATAGATAACAACGGTGCATACCTTGATTAATTAAATATATTTTACAAAAAAAAAACATTGACTTTATATTCCTCCCGTACAAAACGCCAATTTCATATTTAAGGACCTAATACAAACGCTAAAAATTAAAGCTAAAAACAAAAAGAACATGTTTTTTTAATTGTTTACTATACCAACTTTATTTCAAATATTTCAGTTCAAAATATAATAATATTCATTATTATCAATATATTTCAACATTATTTTATTATATACTAAAATTATTAACAAAGAAATAATTAAATTCCATATTAAAGGCATGGATTTAGTTCTATTTCGATAACGCAGAAATTAAAATATCTAGTTGCCGCAATACGATAACAGTTCGTCGACGGTGCAAGGCTTGTCACAGCACTCCGCGACCACCTGCCGCTTACTCCTGCCCATGCTGTGTGCTCTGTGCGCTTCGATCCACGGCCAGCTGGGGTCCATGTTCTGTGCTGACATGAACTGTGAAGGAGTCCTCTTGATCAAGTTGTTATCACAGAGGAGTGCGAGAACTGTCGCCAGCCGTCTCCCGCAGTACACCTCACCGTAACCTTGGGAAGTCACCATGCCTGCCAATACTGTGACAACAAAGATAACGAATACAGTTTGTGTCCTCATCGTGTGTGTCGTTTGAAGGTGCGTGAAGATGTGCTGGATAACATCCACTTACTGCACCTTATATAGTTCATCTATTCATGAATATTATAATTTATTTAAATACTTAACATACTTAATCGAGTATACTATGACGTCATGAAAGCTATGAATGAGCTTTAATAACATATAATTAGTATCAAAATACTCTTAAAAATATATTTTTATAATATTTAACAATGTACATATATTTATTTCTTATTTCATTTTTATAGGCTTAATTGAAATGTTATTAAGAGTAAAGTTATTTTTATACCTAATATTCATAGTTGACTATCATTGACTATGCACGTTAGACGTTAAATTTTCTGAATGGCATATAAAAATAAACACAACTAACAACGAACCGAAGTTATTTCGGCAAATGTCAAACCAAAAGTAGTAAAATTACATTATTTTATTGATAATAAAGTTCGCCGCCGCGAAACACGCAGATCCAATGTTAGTTGGGCCAGCGTGGTTATTATATATAATAATACAGGGTTATCTTTATACGATAAATTCTAATTTAGTCAATCCACCGGATCCCACGCTTGCATATTAACAAGCATCGCTACATATAAAAGCTAGAGTAATTATCAATTTCAGCTCACTTTCTCGATAGGTTTCAAATGGCAAACAATATGAGGACATATACTCTGTTTATTCTCTTCACATTATCGTGTTTCGTATCAGTGATCACTTCCCAAGACTACGGAGAGGTGTACTGTGGGCGGCGACTCGCAACTGCCCTAGCTCTCCTCTGCAATAATAACTTGATCAAGAAGTCTGGACCGCACCACAGTAACACACACGTGGGCTTCAGCTGGCCGTGGATAGAAGCGCGCAGAGCACACAGCTTGGGCCGGCGTAAGCGGCAGGTGGCGTCGGAGTGCTGTGACAAGCCCTGCACCAGAGACGAACTCATGTCGTATTGTGGCAACTGAAGATACTGACTATGAGAAATAGAATTGTATAATTACTTTTATTAAAAGCCAAGTACAATTAACTCGATACGTGTTATGTATTACAATACATATTCACTATTTAAAAATGTATATTCGAGTTCAAAAAATGATTAAAATATTCTAATAGTTTTACGTTTAAATATTTGTAATTAATAATATTAATATATTATTTAGAGCTATATGTATTGCTATGTAATAACCCTTATTGGTATTTTTATCACTAAAATGTATTAAAGGAATACAATGTATTATCGATAACAATATTTTTAATTGAAATGAAAACAAGCCGACCGCAATGCCCCGAAGGTGATTAAATATTTACAAACCCAAAACCTGGTTTGGAAATGTTATATTCGTGAATTATTCTCTATTCTGATATTGGAAATCATAATATCATTGAATTGATTCCATTTTAATAATTATATTAATACCAAACATTGGATTACCATTAAAAGTATTATTGTAAAAACGGTTATAATTTACTTTTAAATGATTGTTTATCCAAGTGCCGAATACCAAAATAGAAAGTAGAAAAACCAAGAACCATTCCTTTATTCATTAACTCTTGATAAAGTAAATGAACCGGAGATATTATTTTGACACATATCGAATTAAATTAATGTAAATAAATAAATTTATTATTAATATTATATCTCTTTCTGGTTCTGGAAATTTCGACCTTCAGAACCAACCCCGAGGACGGCCGGAGACCAAAGTGGAAAATGAAGAATTAAAGGCTATTGTGGAAGCGGATCCATCACAAAGCACTTCAGAGATAGCTGCAGGCTTCGGGGTAATTGATAAAACTGTATTAATCCGCTTGAAGCAAATCGGGAAAGTAAAATAAACTTGAACGATGTGTACCTCATGAATTGAGTGAATCGAACTTGCAAACACGCGTCGACTGCTGTGTTACTTTGCTCAACCGACACAATAATAAAGGGATTTTAGATCGAATCATTGCTTGTGATGAAAAATGGATACTGTACGATAATCGGAAGCGCTCGTCGCAATGGCTGAACCCTGGAGACCCAGCCAAATCCTGCCCTAAACGAAAATTTAGGGCGACAAAGAAAAACTCTTTTCTTTGTCGCACCTCCAAAACATGGAATTCTTTACCAGCACACGTGTTCCCCTCCTCTTATGACCTGGGTTCCTCCAAACGAGGCGTGAAGAGGCATCTTGCGGGCCGGCAAGGCGGGGGCGGCTAGAGCAAGTCATTCGTCCTGATTGCACTAGCCGTCGTCGCGTTTGGACTCTACTACCACTTACCATCAGGTGGAGTAGAGTCATTTGTACTCCCGGGTAATATATAAAAAAAAAAACAATTGACTCAGAAAAAGTTACTGGTGAGTGTTTGGTGGACTAGCGCCGTTGTCGTTTACTACAGCTTTCTAAAATCTGGCCAAACGATTACGGCAGATATCTATTGTCAGCAACTGCAAACCATGAAGGAAGAACTAGCTGCTAAACAACCGAGATTGGTCAATTGCTCTACAATTGGAATGTCTGCGACATCCACCGTACTCCCCGAACCTTGCTCCAACAGATTACCATTTTTTTGGCAAAAGTGCATAGATAACAACGGTGCATACCTTGATTAATTAAATATATTTTACAAAAAAAAAACATTGACTTTATATTCCTCCCGTACAAAACGCCAATTTCATATTTAAGGACCTAATACAAACGCTAAAAATTAAAGCTAAAAACAAAAAGAACATGTTTTTATAATTGTTTACTATACCAACTTTATTTCAAATATTTCAGTTCAAAATATAATAATATTCATTATTATCAATATATTTCAACATTATTTTATTATATACTAAAATTATTAACAAAGAAATAATTGAATTCCATATTAAGGGCATGGATTTAGTTCTATTTCGATAACGCAGAAATTAAAATATCTAGTTGCCGCAATACGATAACAGTTCGTCGACGGTGCAAGGCTTGTCACAGCACTCCGCGACCACCTGCCGCTTACTCCTGCCCATGCTGTGTGCTCTGTGCGCTTCGATCCACGGCCAGCTGGGGTCCATGTTCTGTGCTGACATGAACTGTGAAGGAGTCCTCTTGATCAAGTTGTTATCACAGAGGAGTGCGAGAACTGTCGCCAGCCGTCTCCCGCAGTACACCTCACCGTAACCTTGGGAAGTCACCATGCCTGCCAATACTGTGACAACAAAGATAACGAATACAGTTTGTGTCCTCATCGTGTGTGTCGTTTGAAGGTGCGTGAAGATGTGCTGGATAACATCCACTTACTGCACCTTATATAGTTCATCTATTCATGAATATTATAATTTATTTAAATACTTAACATACTTAATCGAGTATACTATGACGTCATGAAAGCTATGAATGAGCTTTAATAACATATAATTAGTATCAAAATACTCTTAAAAATATATTTTTATAATATTTAACAATGTACATATATTTATTTCTTATTTCATTTTTATAGGCTTAATTGAAATGTTATTAAGAGTAAAGTTATTTTTATACCTAATATTCATAGTTGACTATCATTGACTATGCACGTTAGACGTTAAATTTTCTGAATGGCATATAAAAATAAACACAACTAACAACGAACCGAAGTTATTTCGGCAGATGTCAAACCAAAAGTAGTAAAATTACATTATTTTATTGATAATAAAGTTCGCCGCCGCGAAACACGCAGATCCAATGTTAGTTGGGCCAGCGTGGTTATTATATATAATAATACAGGGTTATCTTTATACGATAAATTCTAATTTAGTCAATCCACCGGATCCCACGCTTGCATATTAACAAGCATCGCTACATATAAAAGCTAGAGTAATTATCAATTTCAGCTCACTTTCTCGATAGGTTTCAAATGGCAAACAATATGAGGACACATACTCTGTTCATTCTCTTCACATTATCGTGTTTCGTATCAGTGATCACTTCCCAAGACTACGGAGAGGTGTACTGTGGGCGGCGACTCGCAACTGCCCTAGCTCTCCTCTGCAATAATAACTTGATCAAGAAGTCTGGACCGCACCACAGTAACACACACGTGGGCTTCAGCTGGCCGTGGATAGAAGCGCGCAGAGCACACAGCTTGGGCCGGCGTAAGCGGCAGGTGGCGTCGGAGTGCTGTGACAAGCCCTGCACCAGAGACGAACTCATGTCGTATTGTGGCAACTGAAGATACTGACTATGAGAAATAGAATTGTATAATTACTTTTATTAAAAGCCAAGTACAATTAACTCGATACGTGTTATGTATTACAATACATATTCACTATTTAAAAATGTATATTCGAGTTCAAAAAATGATTAAAATATTCTAATAGTTTTACGTTTAAATATTTGTAATTAATAATATTAATATATTATTTAGAGCTATATGTATTGCTATGTAATAACCCTTATTGGTATTTTTATCACTAAAATGTATTAAAGGAATACAATGTATTATCGATAACAATATTTTTAATTGAAATGAAAACAAGCCGACCGCAATGCCCCGAAGGTGATTAAATATTTACAAACCCAAAACCTGGTTTGGAAATGTTATATTCGTGAATTATTCTCTATTCTGATATTGGAAATCATAATATCATTGAATTGATTCCATTTTAATAATTATATTAATACCAAACATTGGATTACCATTAAAAGTATTATTGTAAAAACGGTTATAGTTTACTTTTAAATGATTGTTTATCCAAGTGCCGAATACCAAAATAGAAAGTAGGAAAACCAAGAACCATTCCTTTATTCATTAACTCTTGATAAAGTAAATGAACCGGAGATATTATTTTGACACATATCGAATTAAATTAATGTAAATATTTATTAAAGTAAGCTCTTACAAGTAATTTTTGGATTCTCATTTTACGGGATAAATTTAAAGCTGTCACCGGATTGAAATGTAGATTCATCCGAGAAGAACTGTCAAGTCAATAATTTTAATCAATCATGTTTAACGTATTATGAATATAAAATAGACTTGCTGCAGGAAAATCAAGAATTAGCGTCTCCGCGCTGATTGATCGTGTTTCTTAAATATATTCTTTAAATTTATTTGCTGATAAGTATATCAATATATTATGTAGAATTTTATTATATGATCGAATAGTTTCTTGCCCTGAGAAGTATGTATTGACTTTACGGGATCGGAAACTTTGTGTTACAAGTTTATCTTAACAATGTTAAACTCGCAATGTTTTGTTTTGTTCTATGATGGCCTAAAGGTACGAAGTGATTACGATTTTTAATGTCAGACCATGTTTGTAGCTGATTTACTAAGTTTATGTTTAAAAATGCATAATATCGAACTATTTCTTTAATTATGGGAGTTACATGCACACAAATGATATAAAATAATTGAAACAACTCGTTACAAAAAAAAAACATAAAACTTATGTTTATTTAAATAATTTATAATTCAAGAAAAGTGATAAAACAATATGGAGTATAATAAATAAAAAAATTGAGTTTTGTTGATAAAATAATATTTATTTTTCTTTTACTAAAATAATTTGTAGTAACGAAGTATATAGTATACGGTCCATGCACATACACGGGGGTACGAGCTGGTCTCACCCTCGAGGCGCGGCAATACATGTTTCATTTAAAAAATAGCCAGTTTGAATTATTTGGGCATTTAAAATTACTATCCATAATTAAATTAAGAATAACGGCATTATTGGCATTGCTATAGATAAATTATTTCTTACTTATTCTATCTTTTTTTCAATATTCGTTTATATTAATCACGGAAAACCACTGCGGCCTGATAATGTGAGCAATGTATTACCACTGGTACAGAATAGTTTACAACAGATAATTATGTTTCAAACGTCAGTCGTTTATTTTCTTACATAATATATGTATATGTTTTATTTTAACAACTATATGAATGATGACAAGGAAAATCTACCGAGTTTCTTGACGGTTCATTTCAAAATAATCTTCATTACGATATATTTTATGAATTTAAGACTCAGAAGTGCCCTTAAAACAATTTTAATGAAGTATATTTCTGTTTTTGATCATGAAGTAATACCGGCCTAAGCCCTTTCTAGAATATGGTGGATAAATTGTCAGAACATATGCGAAGCTGCTATTCTACAGAAACTTAACTAGCATAGAGAATGCTTCGTCTATAATGTTCACGCTTATAAGTATATGAGCGATCTAACGATCTGATATCTTCAGTCACATTGTAAAATTTGTTACTTATTACCGTTAAGCGTTAAATATTTGATACACATTTCCCTTCAAATTTCCAGCTATTTCATATGGAGAAACTTTTTTATAAAATAAATTTTATGGATCACCTGCTGGGAACTATTCTCCACCGCCCATAGACATTGGCGCTGTAAATATTAACCGTTCCTTACATCGTCAATGCGCTACCGACCTTGGGAACTAAGATGTTATATCCCTTATGACTGTAATTACACTGACTCACTCACACTTCGATTCGGAACACAACAATTCTAAGTATTGCTGTTTAGCGGTCGAATATATGATGAGTGAGAAGGCAGTCACAATAAAGTGAAATGTGTTTTTGTCCTTTTTGGTACAATAATTACACTCTTAAGTCCGCTCTACGTTCACGACGCGAAAGTTGTGAAACGTAAGTGTACATGGTTTCGCGACTTACGGTGTTTCCCGGGAAGAGAGAGTTACGAGTGTAGAGGGCCGTATTTTAAGGGCTGAGACGAAGTGCGAATCGCTACTTAAGTTCGCGGATTCGATTCATGGGCGAGCGTAGAGCATTTATGTTGTAATGAAATATCAGGTATTAAGCTTATAATTGATAATGACTTAACACTTCATATGTATTGCAAATATTTAGTCCCTTAAGATTGAATTTAGTATTGAAAGTAAGAACCATATTGTTTTTAACCTGCGACAAATAATACTTACCCGTACTTCAATACAGTCGTGTCGGTCATAGATTTGGTAATAATTAATCTGTATAAAATAGCTTACATATATTGTTTAAGAGATATGGAACTTTGATTGAAAAACAAACATTTCATTATTTTTATCTATTTGATTCATAATTTATTTTCTTATAATATATTAAAGTTACTAACAAAGAAATAATTTTATTCCATATTAAAATAAAAGTAGGAAGCTAGTTCTATATCGATAACGCAGAAAGTAAAATATCTAGTTGCCGCAATACGATAACAGTTCGTCGACGGTGCAAGGCTTGTCACAGCACTCCGCGACCACCTGCCTCTTACTCCTGCCCATGCTGTGTGCTCTGTGCGCTTCCATCCACGGCCAGCTGGGGTCCATGTTCTTTACTGGGGTGTACTGTGAAGGAGTCCTCTTGATCAAGTTGTTATCACAGAGGAGAGCGAGAACTGTCGCCAGCCGTCTCCCGCAGTACACCTCACCGTAGCCTTGGGAAGTCACCATGCCAGTCAAAACTGAGATAAAGAAGATAACGAATACAGTTTGTGTCCTCATCGTGTGTGTCGTTTGAAAGTGCGTGAAGATGTGTGCTGAAAGCGATAACTACAGCACCTTTTATAGTTCGTATATTGATGAATATTTATAATAATTTGCTTTCGTATGACGTCACAAAATTTATGAATGAGCTTTATTACGTACTAGTTTACCTGTGCTCTTTTTTTGTACTTCTGACAACGTGTAGGCAAAATTCCATGAGGATCGGTTGAGTAGTTAAGATGAAAACGGGTATCAAAGAAACAAACTCACGTATTTATAATATTAGTTAAGATGTTATAATGTTCTTATGAATAATATTTTAGATTCGTTTAAAAGGGGCTTAAACGGTTGAACCATACAAAACAAACGTATATATAACATACGAAAGAATCCATTCATTCCTCTTAAATATAGATATCTCGTCTTTGTTACGAAATGTCAATCTTCTGAGCTTATTGTAAAAATATGTAGCTAGATACAATTTTACGGAATTATTAAGCCTATTAGGCCACGTCAAAATTAAATTATCGATGTTGAATATGAAACCATATAAATTTTTATAATCAAATACTCTCTTGAAAATTGAAAAAGTTAATATTTTATTTGATATATTTTAATGATACAATGAATTCTAATGGTACAACCTAACTAGTACAACCGTTACCACGCTTGAATATTAATAAGTAAAGCTAGAGTAAATATCATTTTCAGCTCACTTTCTAGAGAGGTTTCAGATGACGAACAATATGAGGATACATACTCAGTTAATTCTCTTCGCATTATCATGTTTCGTAGCAGCGGTCACTTCGCAAGACTTCGGACAGGTGTTCCATGGTCGCTGACTTGCAACGGTCCTAGCTCTCCTCTGCAATAAAAACTTGATCAAGAAGTCTGGACCGCACCACAGTAATACACGCACTGTATTTTACGTTTTCCTTCTGTCAGCTCTTGTAATATTACTATAGGGTTTTCCAATAGGGACGCTTGAACTTTGACAGCTGATTGCGGCCATGTTGTTTGAGTGACAGCTGTCAAATGCAGTGTGTTATATTCATTCCGTCCTCCCAAACCACCATGGCAGGTTACAGTGTCGAGCAGCACGTGCAAATCATAAAATTGTTTTATGAAAATGGGTCTTCAGTTCGAGCAACGTTCCGCGCACTTCGCCCGTTTTACGGTCGCGATGATCGTCCTGCCGAGTCGACTATCCGTCGATTGGTGGACAAATTCGAGTCAACCGGGTCAGTTAACAATCAGCCGGTTCCCGTGCGTCAACGTAACGCGAGATCTGCCGAGAATATCGCCGCTGTGCGCGACAGTGTCCTCGAAAACCCGCGGCAGTCAATTCCGCGTCGCGCACAGGAACTCGGCCTTTCGCAGACGACAACTTGGCGAATTTTGCGTTGTGACTTGAGCCTGCACCCGTACAAGATCCAGCTGACCCAAGAGCTCAAGGTTAATGACCATAGACAGCGCCGTGTGTTCGCTGACTGGGCATTAGAGCAGTTGGAAGTTGACGCCGATTTTGGCAAAAAAATCATCTTCAGCGACGAGGCGCATTTTTGGATGAATGGCTATGTCAACAAGCAAAATTGCCGTATTTGGGACGAGACCAATCCACACGAGGTTCACCAAGTGGCAATGCACCCGCAGAAAGTGACTGTTTGGTGCGGATTTTGGGCCGGAGGCGTGATTGGTCCGTATTTTTTCGAAAACGATAATGGTGTGGCCGTCACCGTCAATGGTGAGCGATACCGGTTGATGATAACCAACTTCTTTTGGCCTGAAATCGAGAATATGGATCTGGACAACATGTGGTTTCAACAGGACGGCGCTACGTGCCACACAGCACACGCTACGATGGAAGTTCTGCACGAGCAAGCGCCCTTAATGGAAAACCCTATATTATTGTTTATACGACACATAATGTGTGTAAAGACGGATAAACTATAAATAAGTCTATAATCGAATTAGTTTCGATTAAAACGTTTGAAAATTTTAAACACAAAGTATTTTCAATACAAAATATCTTAGTCGGATTTAACATGTAACCGATATTAACATTTTCATACAATAATAAACTAATATGCTTTGGAATATAACCGATATTGAACATTCAATTTTCTTCGTATTAAAATCTTTACTAATAATATAAATGCGGAAATTAGTTTGTATTTGATAAATTAAATTTATTCGTTTACAAATTCATCACAGTTGGGATAAAGGCCCTCCGTTTGAGGATAAGCTTAGAAGCTTATTCCACCACGCTGTTGCCAATGTTGAATCCATAGTGACTCGAGAAAGAAATGAGTTATCAACACAAATTAGGCACAAGAAAATTAAAAAAAAAAGGATTGAAATAACATTCATCACATGAAATTCAGATATTGTCAACACTGGCTCATATCGGCTCTCAAAAAACTGTTTATAAAATATAAACGATATCGTAAGAATACATTTAAAAGTTAAACATGTTAAATGTTGGTATTTTTAAGAATAAAACAAAAATTCCCCTTTTCAATGCTTTGTATTTAAAGCTCAGTTTTGATCAAAACATTAAAAGAGAAAGACATTGAACTAGATTCTCTTTTCGCAAACTCTCAAAGTTCAGTAACTACACGGCTCGTTTCCTCTCAAAATTGTTGCAATTGTCTTGAAATTGCTTCTCTGATCTACACAATTATTAGATACGAGCTCCGGTTTTTTGCGTCTATAACCGGTTTAATCTAGTTTCTGAACTATGTACATACTGCTTCCAATACGATGCTTAATATAAGCATGGTTTGAATCATTTTACAGTTAATACTTTTTAATGTTGTCTTTTACTCTCCACAGAGGTGTTGTCCGTACATTTGTTTTATCTTCCTATAGGTTTATAGTTTAGTATATTGGCGTACCTGCATATTTTTATTTCCAGGCAGCATCACAATAAAAAATATTGGTCAGCGATTTTTTCTTATTGGGATTCTGGATTCCAAGGCTGGTCTGGATGGTGTTCGGCCAGCCGTTTCATGTCGTCATCTCTATTATCGCCAATTCATTAGTCAAAACTAGTAAATTTTTGAAATGAATTGAACTGTTAACAAATATTGCTTAACTTTGTATTGCTGTGTTCCGTGTGTATTTGAATCGTGCGTGAGCCAACGTCATTACAAGCAAAAGGGACGTAACACAATATATTATTTTTATTAATTATTATTATTTATTTATTCAAGTAACAGAACTCATTTATAAAATTACAAAAAAAAAACAGTTAAACGGTTGCAAAAAGAAAATAAACACTAAAAATAAATATTTATATAAATAGTTTGGCGGTTTTTTTTATGAAACCCAGGAGGGCAAATTACTCTACTCCACCTGATGGTAAGTGGTAGTAGAGTCCAAACGCGACGATGGCTAGAACAGTCAGGAAGAATGATCTGCACTAGCCGCCCCGCCCTGCCGGGCAAGATAACTATGTACACTTGTACTTACCCAGAGAAGACCTACACAAAATAAAGGTCTTTCTTCTAATTTGCCGAATTTCCTAGAAAGCCGAGATGGCCCAGTGGTAAGAACGCGTTATTATTAACCGATGATCGTGGGTTCAAACCCGGGCAAGCACCACTGAATTTCATGTGCTTAATTTATGATTATAGTTCATCTCGTGCTTGACGGTGAAGGAAAACATCGTGAGGAAACCTGCATGTGTCAAATTTCACTGAAATTCTGTCACATGTGTATTCCACCAATCCGCATTGGAGCAGCGTGGTGGAATAGGCTCCAAAATCGTCTTGAAAGAGGAGAAGAGGCCTTAGCCGTAGCAGTCGGACATTCACATGCTGTTACTTTTTACTTTTCTAATTTGCAAAACGATTTTTATAACAAAAAGTATCAAACACGGCAGATCGCTTAGCATATTGATATAATTAAAAAAGAACGAGGATTATATTTAAAAATAATTAAAACGAGCAACAAAGTTCTAACAACATTGTAAATTATCCGTCCAAGTTTTCTTTGCGAGGCAGTTATTTTTTAAGTATGTTTAAGTTTAATACCCCCCGGGACTTAAGGGGATCGCGTTTCCTTTGCTTTATAAAATGTTACAGCTTTATCTTGATATTTCAATACATAAGTTTTAATCTAATTAAAATGTTTGTACATGACACATAGGTGTATGAGGATCACAAATTATATTATTAAAAATTGGATTAACATGTTTTCTTAATTAACACACATAAGCTGACATTAACATACACACACTCACACACATTCTGAGTATTTTTTCTAAAAAAAAAACAGTATTGATGTAAAATTTATAATACGACGTCTTATTGCCTCTAGTGGTTAATTGCTCATCCAGAAAATCAGAATTGCGATTCGACGGTGAAATGCTGCTGACATTCTTGCCCACCATACCACGCGGTCATAATTTATACAATGTAAATTTTTTATTTGTGTATACTTGTGTAAGTCCTCATCATAAGTATACCTTATGTAAATAAAGTATTATAAGCAAAATAGAATATTTATGGTATTGTTTACATAACTTATTATACAGCGAAACTGGTTTTTTTTCTCAAAATATCGTTAAATGTTTCATAAAAATATTATACCATGATAAAGTAGTTCATTCTTTAATAATATAATATAATAATAATAATATAATAATTTATTTATAATTTCAATAAATGTGTATAACTATTAACAATTTTATCTGTAATTTAACAAAAGCATTGTATTATTGCTTATATAAAAATATTGTAACAAAATATATAACAATAGTCTAACTTAACATTCAAATAATCCTATATTATTTTGTTAATCCCATATTATTTACTAAAGCAGTTCATTCTTTAAGATTTAGAACTAATTTTCAGTCACATCTATCGATAACTTTCTTTGATATGCCTTTTAAAAACTTTAAACGGCTCTTCAGTATCCTGTAAAGTATACTTTTTTATAACGATTTTTTATAACGACTGCCTCGTTGGTCTAGTGGCTAGATATAAGGCCGCAGACCCGGTGGTCCTGGGTTCAATTCCCAGGTCGGGCCAATAAATAGTTATTGGGTTTTTCTGCCAGAAAATTCTCAGTAGCAGCCCGGAGTCTGGAAGTTGGAAGTGTGTACACTCCCGTGCCTCGGAAAGCACGTTAAGCCGTTGGTCCTGCGCCTGAACTCTTTCCGGTCGTGTCGGATTGCCGTCCCATCGGATTATAATATCTCCTGCGCAGTTGGCTAATCTCTCTTGAGATTGGCCGCCGTGGCCGAAATCGGTCTGGAGGACCTTATTATTATTATACTTTTTTAATTACGCCTGTTTACGTAGGACAGTTAAATTTATTTAGCAGTTTCCGAATTCATTTAAGCGAGAAACATAGTTATTAACTCTTGTGAAAAAAATGCAATGAAACAAAAAATATATCAACTATTCTTTATATTTGTTACGTGACAAGTGACAAATCTGAATCACGCTATCAGTATTTTCTGTGACAATTATTTTATATAATCAACTGCTTATGTTACAAGAGTTGGTCTTCGGCTGGTTTTGCAACTACGATGTATTAAATCTCTAATACGCATTTATATTATGTATTGGCGATATAATATTAAGTTCATAATCAATAACAGTAAATCACAATTTATTAATAAAGACAAATTATATATTATAATATTTTATTTTTTATAAATAAATATCTTAAATTAAAAGCATAACGTTTGAGTCCGCAGTATATTATATGGTATTCTTCGTTTAGCAGTTATTCAGTTGCCACAGTATGATAACAATTCGTTGATCGTGCAAGGTTTATCACAGCACTCAGCGGCCACCTGCCTCTTATTCCTGCCCATGCTGTGTGCTCTGCGCGCTTCTATCCAAGGCCAGCTGAAGTCCACGTGTGTGTTACTGTGGTGCGGTTCAGATCTCTTGATCAAGTTGTTATCGCAGAGGAGAGCTAGGGCCGTTGCGAGTCGTCGCCCACAGTACACCTCTCCGAAGTCTTGGGAAGTTACCATTATTACCACACACAAGATGGCGAAGAGAACGAATACAGTTTGCGTCCTCATATTGTTGACTGTTTGAACTCTGTTGCGAAAGTGTGCTGAAAATAATAATCACTCCAGCTTTTATAGGTAGTGATGGTTTTTAATATTCATGTGTTTGATCATTCGGATTAATATGATTGGATGTTAATGTGTCGTCGTGTTAAGGTTAACACAGGTAGAGCGACGTTTGAACAAACACTCTCCATTTATTATATCACCGTTATAGATAAGCGAGTAACTTATTCAATGGAAATTCAACATCATTATCTCGACTGTTTTCGGCACAAATCGGTTTTCTCAAATAGGACACTAGTTTTGACTAGGTATTGTATACAAGAGTTAGAGTCGATTGCTAATTTATACGATTGTCTAAAGTTTATTTCGTACAATAGACTCGTTATTGTATAGGTAACACATGCGTTACTTATTTCCAGTGGTAATTACAACAACGCTTTTTATTTAAGAAAAAATGTACTAAGCAAATGAGACGTTCTTATTCAACTCTTATTTAGCAAATATTATATATAATGTAACCAGCGGACGGCAGACATCGTCCTACCATCATCATCATCATCATATTCAGTCCATATTGATCCACTGCTGGAAATTAATTATGGCCTCCTCACCGGCGCGCCAATTCTCCCGGTCCTGTGTTATTCTCATTCACTCAGCATTCGCCACTTTTTTAATGTCGTCTGCCCACTGGTTTTTTTGACTTTCTAGGCCACCACTCCGTGACGACTTCAGTCCACTTCCCGTCTTCCCGTTTGGCCAAGTGTCCAGCCCATCTCCACTTCAACCCCGAGACACTCTTCCCAATGTCTTCAATCATCTCAAAATGAATAGCGTCCTGCCATACAGACATTTTTTCGTTTGGTGGTATACTGACAGCGACGCCACCTACGCGGTCCAATTGTCTTTTCCAACCATCCAAAAATCCATTGAAATATACACACAAAATTTCATCCAAATCAAAATAATTTATGATTTTTTTCTTACACAAGCTAGGCAACTTAATATATAAGTTATATAGGTAATAGCGTAAAATAATAATATATATGTATGAAATACAGGTGCAGGTTTATAATTATTTTATATAAATGTATAAATACATAATAATTGTTTTTATACATAATATACCCAGAGTAAGAGCGGGAATCGAACCCGTGACCCCGGAGCGGAACGCAGAATAACTGCCAACTGCGCCAACGTGCCAGTATATAAACCATCCGATGCGATTGCCTGTTTCGGAAGTTATACTATTCAGGAAATTAGAAGCTACGAGTCTTCGAGTGTACAAGTTGTGAATTATTCCATTCATTAGCATCCCTGGCAGCTGTGTGAAATTTATTAAACAATTACGGATTTGCCGTCGCATGAAAACAATTTCATAGTTGGAAATCAAAATATATATAACTAGCGTTATGCCCGCGGTTTCACCCACGTAGTTTCCGTTCCCGTGACAATACAGAGACAAAATGTAGCCTATGTTAGTCGTAGATAATGTAGCTTTCCATTGGTAAAATAATTTTTGAAATCGGTTCAGTGGTTTAGGCGTAAGAAACAAACAAAATCACATGCGCATTTATAATATTAGTTAGGGTCAGGATTCAAACATATTCTTATAAGCACTTATACATCGTCATTATACAAGGATATATCAAACTTATACAAATTTAAACTTCTATTTTCTTGACTTTAAAGTAGAAATATTTCCAAAAATCCTTTCTTATCCGATTCTCAATTATAAAGTATGTTGCAAATTTCAGCTTTCTAGACTCAGTTTTGACAGGGCGTTGAACGTCAGTCATGACATAAGATTTTGAGAAATAGTGCCGTGCAGGGTATTCGTTAAATGCTTGCAGTTTATTTTTCATGCATCCACAATAATCTTTCATTTGAAGTCGACGGTTATATCACGCTCTAGCAATACGAGTTGGTTCGACGAACGTTTTCATATTAATTGATTCTAGTTAAGTATCGTTCTATTGCACCTTAGTTATACCAACGATATTGCCTGTGGAGATATGATTATATGAAAAAAAAAACAGGCCAGGCCTTTCTGCTATCGTCACCAGGCAAGTGTTACAGCTGACTTGCGTTCCTAAAACAATACCCGCGCGTGGTCGTAATGAACCAGCGTTTATTCAAATATGCAGAATGATTGTTTAGTTAATAATTTTTCACTAGGTCGGTGTACGGTATGTAGTAAGTATCGGTTAATATTTCTTAAAATGCCGATGTCTATAGCTGGACCTTCAGGTGGCCCATTTGCCCTTTCGCCTACAAATTCTATGTTTGAAATTTGTTCTGGATAAAATATAATCCATTTTATTCATTTTCAAATGAATTTTCACGAAGAACGTATTATTTCTCCCTTATATAACAATAATATTAATAATGTTACAATGTCACGATATTTTAGAATTAATGTTAAAAATTTGGCGTGAAAAACGTAGGCTTTACAAATTGAAAAGGTCGAGGACGCCAAATTATTTCTCACCCACTTTTATTACAATCACGTGTAAGAAAAGTACTAAATGCCAACGATAATGATTTTATATTAAAAGACCTTTTTAGAAACAAGCTTGTATACATTTTGTGCATAAAAAAATCGATTTTAATACATGCCAGTGTAATTACAGGCACAAGGAACATAACATCTTAGTTCCCACGGTTAGTGGTGCACTGGCGATGTTTTTTTTTAAAGAAATATACGATGCCACTGTCTATGGGCGTTGGTGACCACTTACCATCAGGTGGTTCATACGCTCGTCCGCCGCCCTATATTATAAAAAAAAGCACAAGTGTATGCAAAATATTAAGCTTTCCGATTGGTTGATACTGGTTTTCAAAATTGTACTGCATTATTTGATTGACATACAAACAGATGAAATTAAGTACAGGTTTTTAGGGAAAATACTGTTTTATGTTATTATAGACAAAATTAGCATTGTAAGAAATGTTAACCAATGCTTATATCGCCAATGCGCCACCAACCTTGGGAACTAAGATGTTATGTCCCCTGTGCGTGTACTCTGGGTCACACTTCAAACAGGAACACAACAATACAAAGTACTGCGGTTTTGCGGTAGAATATCTGATGAGAGGGTGGTGCCTACCCAGACGAGCTTGCACAAAGCTCTACCACCAAGTTAATAACATAATGTAATGTATACATGAAAATCTCTTTAAAATAAAACTTTTTGAGCTCGGAAAGTTTAAAAATGTTATTACTTTTTTAAGTACTCTTAAATTTCCAATACTTTGGCAGCGGATCAAAATTAAAAACGATATTTTATTTAATATTATATTCTTTTATATTTTTGGAAATCGAATACTAACTTTAAACTTTGAAATGTTTTTTATGTGAAACGTCTCGAACACCGACATGTCCGTCTGTTGCCATATTTATTTCACACCATATTTATTTATTGGTTTTCTTTCATTATACATTATTTTAATAACCAATTATCTACATACAATTTTGTAATACGTCTAACACAAATAATAATATCCAGGGACAATATTCACACAAGATCTGATCCCAAACTAAGCAGAACTCGTACTATGGAAACCAGACAACTGATATACTACATATCCTATTCTTTTGTAAATACATACTTGTATAGATAATTACACCCAGACTCAGGACAAACGGACATGTTCATGCACACAAGTATCACGACCTGCGGCGCGAAAGGCAATTATCTACCAACCACGCCAACCGGCTCATCAAAGTTTTTAATTTAATAAATTTATGTCACAGCTGTTTATGGATACCGAAATATACTGACAATGTGCATATTGCGAGCAACATTGTATTCCCTCGTGTTTGTTCTACATCATAGAAGATCTTGCGAGCTTTATAATATTAGTATACCTAGATATATTTTATATTATGTACGTGTAAATATGAATTCTCATTTAAATTCCCTGTTATTTTATTTTTTGGGGAACTATTCTTTTAATCGCTTGAGAATTATCTAAAGAAACTTAAAAGAAATATATAGGATCTCAGTTCAAAAGTTCTCTATTTAAACGATGTATGGGATTCTGTTGAATATCTTATACCTTACAAAGGAGTTATTGACTATGCGGTCGTATTAAGTATGTTCCTGTTCCTTGTATTATTTTGTCACAATTTCTAATAGTGTCACATAGTGTACATTTATACAATACAGTATACATTTATACAATACAGTATACATTTATACAATACAGTATACATTTATACAATATTAAAAAATATCTAACTTGCTACGAATATTATAATTAAGCTTTGAGTGTGTTACTACTGTATTTTAATTAAATGTTTAATTTGTTGTAATATCTAAATGAGCCTTTGAAGAATATTGTAACTTGGTTTTGGCGCGAGGCCAATTCTTCAGTTCTACAATATCGAGAGGAAACAAAAAGAAGTTCTAATCGTAGATTGATTAAATTATTTCGAAATGCTTCAATTAAAAACGTGTTGTGGTTATTTATAATAGCTTAATCTTTAATTATACGCGTTCCAACCATAAATTGCCCCAGCATAACTGCAAGCGAGTCAATTAAAGTTTACACGTAAGGTTTTCGTTTTAAAGTTCATGACATCATACGTCGTACGAGGAATTTTCTTTCTATACATACGTTTAACAACAATGAACTTAAGTGCATGTTAATGAGTTATACCGCTTATAAAAGCTGGAAAATTTCCCCCCGTGACACATAACATATTAGTTCATACGGCACACAAGATACTTCGAAATGAAAAGTCATTTAGCAGTTTTGTGGACGATTTTAAATGTAACCGTGATTGTGAATACGCAAGACGAAGGTCAAGTGTACTGCGGGAGAAGACTCGCTACAGTTTTGGCGTATATTTGTAACAATAGTTTCATCAAGAGATCGCACTATGACGTATTGGCGACGTCATATTCGATGTGGTCGTTGCGATCGGCGTACCAGGCTCTCAGCTTTGACAGGAGCAAGAGGCAGGTCGTCTCCGAGTGTTGTGACAAACCTTGCACTATTAATGAACTGTTAAGTTATTGTGGAAACTAATGCATTTTCATTGTTTTTTTTTTAACTGAAAACTTCTTTAGCGGCGTTGTGCTTTTTTATTATGGGTAAAAAAATGTTTAACTCGCGTCAGGTCACGTGATCCTGATTGAAAATTCGTAAGAGGGATTTTGAAATATTACATTTTTAATGTAATATAAATTGTCATCTTTGTGTACGATAGCGCAATAAATGAATATTGTATTTTATCACATAAATGATAGCACTTTTATACTGATAATTAAAGCAATTCGAGCAAAATTTTTCCCTAATCATTCCAAAATATCAAAGATGGACAACGTTAATATTCAAGTTTTCACTTCTGCCGGCACTCCCGGAGTGCAACCCGTTGTTTTTTTTTTGGGTTCCAATGATAAAATAGTTTACGTTTATTGACTTGCAATGTAAAATAAATGTGCGCAATTAATTGATATTTTTTCTTCGTGTGTAATTTTTGTGAATTACAAATATTATTATTTAATAAATTTTAAATACCATGTTTGTTGTTTTATGTGTATCCTTGAAATTGATTTTATTATTTGCATGACGCAGTATTAATTTGTAGACAGACAGTGTAGTGCAGTGAACGGGGATTTCCAATATTTCTATTGTTTGTAAAAATACTCCAGAAACACCACTGAATTTTCCTGTCCTTAATATAATAACTGTAATTAATTTAGTGTTCAGCAGTGAAAGAAAAGAATATTTCAAATTTGTTTGTATCCTTACGCGGTGGATACGCTTTAGGATTTGATGGCGGATTTGCCCAGCATTGGGACATTTACGAGCTATTAATAGCAATAAATATCTAGTATAGTTTCTAAACGTGTATTTTTATTTCAGTTAGAAACTCATTTAACTCTTCAATGTGACCTACGTTGTTTCCAGTTAAAAGAAAATAGTAATTTCTTTGGTTTAATGTCGGTCGCTGTAATAGCCTATTTTCTAGTCTGAATTACCAAGACTATTCTGCTGGAAATAAATACTACTAATGATGGCGCTTTCAATCTTGAAATGTATAATACTTATTCAGTTGACAAGCAAACTTTAATTCAATTGTATGGTAAATTAACGATGCAAGAATCAATTTCGCTTATCAATGTAATTCAGCTCGAGACTGACAACTATTCTCAGTTGTCAATCGAACGTGAAATTACACGAGTTGACTTATATTGATACAAGAATTATTACTGGCGTGAAAAAAATGGCAGTCCCGGGACGCCCAGCAGATGTGAAACCTTGAAATTGATGGATTGAAATAATTTAGGATTGAAGAAAACGAATATAGAAATATGGAGTAAAATAAATAAAAACAATGGATTTATAATTTTAAAATAAATATGTTTTCTTATTGTAGTATTTAGGGACGAACACACAAGGTTACAGAGAGTGGCGGATATGGTGCATGACGGAACAAAAGACCGTCATGCCGGTTGTCGTCACGGTATACGATTGGATTTTATCCTCAGCCAATCGATAATTATTAAAAAACATCTAATCGCTTAGAATGCGTTAAAACGAAATATGATAATAAACGACCGAGACAATGTTATTACATTGTAACATTACATTACAGACATTTATAACACTCAGAGTGATAGGCCTGAATGTAGATTAGGCCTATAATGCCAGAGAAATGGATCGAAGTTTAGATTGTAGATAGAGGAGAAGACCAACAATTTGCTTTGATAAATGTTCATGATTAATAATCCATATTAAATATACAGTCTGTAACAAAAACCCTGACCGATCCGTGAAGTGGTTATTAGGTATCGTGTGTCGGTTCTATTTATGTAATAATTTTTAAAATACTAAGCAAAAAAATGACTTTAAAAAAATATTAATTGTGTTTAACGACACTGTTAGTGGTAAACACATGGACTACTGAGGTCATGACCTCGTGTCTTAGCTACCCGATAGGTAAGAGCTATCGAACGCTAATGCCCGCGCCTGTGCTGCCATGTAATTTCCCTCATTTATTTTTAAAAAAAATCCGGGATACATTTTTTGCTTAATATTAAACATCATCATGACTTAAGCAGCTTCATAGCATATTCAACTCTTATTTCGTTCTTGGGTTCTATAAGAATCTCCGACATTTTTTGAATCTATTTTTTCTGTAACGTTTAATTGATTGTATGTAATAATAAAAATGCGTTTTTACGAATATATTTATTTATTTATTAGTAATATTTACACATATTCATTTACAATAGATTTCCGATGAAATGCCTTTAAATTAAGCGGCACAATATGTCATTAATTCGTCTATCGTGCAAGGCTTGTCACAGCACTCTGCTACCACCTGCCTCTTACTCCTGCCCATGCTATGTGCTCTGTGCGCTTCGATCCACGGCCAGCTGGAGTCCATGTTCTGTGCTGACGTGTACTGTGAAGTAGTCCTCTTGATCAAGTTATTATCACAGAGGAGAGCGAGAACTGTCGCCAGCCGTCTCCCGCAGTACACCTCACCGTAGCCTTGGGAAGTCACCATGCCTGCCAATACTGTGACAACGAAGATAACGAATACAGTTTGTGTCCTCATCGTGTGTGTCGTTTGAAGTTGCGATAAGATGTGTTCTAGATGCGATAATCACAGTGGCTTTTATATGTGATAATATTCATTAATATTCAATTATGCCTAGTGCATTACCTAATCACACTAATGTGACCTGAATATATTTTACTTTCACGTGGGTAGCTTGATCTTTGTCGGCATTGAAATGTAGAAAAATCTCACAGAATGAGGCAGAAAACGTAACAACAGTTTCATACAAGACTAGCTGTTCCGTTTTACAACAACCAAACACCAACTCTTCAACAACTTTATTTTATACACACATATATACATATACATATGTCATACGAAATTGTATAGTATTTTATCCTTACGTCATTTTGTTTATTATTATTTTGTTTATTATTTTGTTTGTTAAATAATAATTTAATTCGTTTTAAATATATTATTTTGAACTGACTTAATTTTGTAAAAATGGAAAGGAATATTTTCTTTTATCTATGATGCTTTTAGATATCCTTCATTAATTAGTGCAAGCTCGTCTGGGTAGGTACCACCCACACATCAGATATTCTACCGCAAAACAGCAGTACTTGGTATTGTCGTGTTCCGGTTTGAAGGGTGAGTTTGCCAGTGTAATTACAGGCACACGAGACATAACATCTTAGTTTCCAAGGTTGGTGGCGTATTGGCGATGTAAGCGATGGTTAACATCTCTTATAATGCCAGTGCCTATGGGCGTTGGTGACCCTTGCTAACAACTAACAAAGCTTGAGTCGGCAATAACTTGTGAATGTGATTCTGACATTATTCATCTTAAAAAGATAGAAAAGCAACCAAATACTAAATTATTTTTTAATATTTTTAAAATTAATTTGAACATTTTGTGATCCAAAAATAGTTCACTTTATATATTATATATTTAGGTTAGTTACCAACGAGATTACGGTATTTAAATAACAAGTGTTCACATGACGTCAAGCATCCTGCCTATGATAAGTTTCTATTATTAGGTACTAACTTATAAATATATAAAATAATTTTTCCTTTCAACAATTCATTACTGATTGGAACTTCTAACGAAACACAACTAGACATTATGACTAAAGCTGTACTTATTTTGATTGCGCTCGGTATTATAACTAAAGTTTCGTGTGATGATGTAAAACGGGTTTATTGTGGAAGGCGTTTAGTTAACGCTTTAGCGACCTACTGCGATGATACGATCAAGCAGTCTCAGGTTGAGATGCCTGCGCAGGAGGCAGACCGCAGCATGCAATGGATGAAGCACAGACTGAACACGATGGGTAGGACTAAGCGGAATGTGGTATTCGCGTGCTGTGAAAATCCTTGCACGATAAACGAACTCATGACATACTGTTAATAACTAATTCGTTTTTGTATTGTGACGTTTGATTATGGTAATAAATGACTTTTCCTAAAACAAAAATCGTTTTCTTATTTAACTTCTTGTTTATTATAGATTGAGAAAAATGAAGTCGATATTTGGTAATTCAACAATTAACATACACAGCTTATTATATTAAGTATTACATTTAATGAAACCCAAAAGCAAAAAAGGATTAATTTGAATTACTAACTATATGAGAGACTTACCGTCTCATATAGTTAGAAGTGTAAAGAATAAATGAGAATCTTATATGTCTGTGTTTGCATGCGTGTGTTGATAATGTCGTTCAAGATGCGTTAATCATTCTTTCTTTATTTAAAACTAGCCTTTTGCCCGCGGTTTCACCCGTGTAGTTCCCGTTCCCGTGAGACTACAGGAAAAAAATGTAGGCTATGTTCCTTGCTGATAATGTAGCTTTCCATTGGTGAAAGAATTTTTAAAATCGTCTCAGTGGCTTAGGCTTGAAAGCATAACAAACAAACTCAAATTCACATTTATAATATTAGTTAGTTATAAAGCGAAATACATAAGTTAAAATAGATTAAACATAAATATCAGGTTTACATTAATAAGAACAGAAAAATAATCCTCGCGACTATATACTCGTATATTATATTATGCCAGCAATATTATTAACTAGTTTCCGCCCTTGGTTTTGCCTGCGTGCTGGGAAGAAGATAGTCAGAAGTTAGGTACTCTATGTCCTTTCACCCCTACAGTAGCCTGTGAAAATATGAGACAAAAGCGTAGACACGCTCACAAGATATCACTGCCAAAAACACTAGCGTAGTTGGTAATAATTTATATCTTACGTACCATGACATTAGAGACAGGTTTTAATAAAAGTAATATTTTTAAAATTTCTTTGTGATGCATATTTGTGATTGTTTTTATTAAACAGTATCCCTCATAAGTTCAATTTGATTGAAATTGGTAGTAGGGGTAGAATATATGATGAGTTGGTCCTACCTACCTCTACTGGCTTGCATAAAGCCCTACCACCAAGCTGGTACCAAATAGATTTGTCTTTACTCGGTCTGTCTAACATCGACTTCAAAAATATCTGATTATGTACATTTTGAAGAATTAACAGCACAGTAACAGCTTTTGAATGCCCACTGCTGGGCTAAGGCCTCTTCTCCTCTTTTAGGGGAGAAGGTTTTAGAGCTTATTCCACTACGCTGCTCCAATGCGGGTTGGTGGAATACACGTGTGACAGAATTTCAGTGAAATTTGACAGATGCAGGTTTCCTCACGACGTTTTTCCTTCACCGACACTCACGAGATGAATTATAAACTTTGGTTTGAACTCACGATCATCGGTTGAGATTCACGCGTTCTTACCACTAGGCCATCTCGGCTTCTTACATTTATGCAAAATTTCACACTGATCGGTTGAGTCGTTAAGACATGAAAGCATAACAAACAAAATCACTTTCGCATGTATAATATTTTTTGAAATTTCACCAAGTTCTGATGATGATATATACAAAACAGTCTATCCTAATAAAAAAAATATCTATACTACTATATAAATCTATTGGCTCTGACTGTACATTTTTTTTCACCTAATTTTAATTTAGATTAAAAAATTAGGTGAAAAGAATGATGCAGTGATTCACATTATACTATTTTTTTCATTTTTGTCTGTCTGTTTGTATGTCTTCTTATAACTCGAGAACCGCTTGACCAATCTTGATGAAAATTGGTACAGACAAAGAACATGTGATGGTGCAAATGATAGGTCATATATAAGATCGGTAAACCCTATGGTATCTTATGAAAATTAAATACGTATTTGTTTACCAGTAGCCATATGTGTGTGTGTGCGCTCGTGTGTGTTATTATAGTAATAAAATAATTTGTTATATTTTTATTAATTATACGCAGGTGAAGCCCCGGGGCACAGCTAGTAATGTTATAAATGTTTATGCACTAACTAGCTTTTCCCCCCGGTTTCACCCGCGTAGTTCTCGTTCCCCTGGAAGTACTAGGATAAAATATAGCATGTTACTTGCTGATAAGGTAGCTTTCCATTTTTGAAAGAGTTTTTAAAATCGGTTAGTGGCTTAGGCGTGAAAGCGTAACAAACAAACAAACTTACTAACATTCGCATTTCTAATATTAGTTAGGATTACAGTCACCGAATACATTGAATATGCCATTATTTTTTTTGCCTAAAAATAGTAATGGTCCTTATCATTACAAAATTGTTAAAGTATGCGTGATCTTTTTCGCATCGTATTGCCGCAGCCTAATCATTAACGTTTACTGCAAAGCTTAATTCAGTGGTATATCAATTGTTATTATATTGGAAGAGTCAAAACTTTAAACAATATTATAAACAAAACCTGGTCTAAGAATTAATTGAAACTCTTAAAACATGCTTGGCCGTATATTGTCTTTGCAATAATTGACATAAATTTATTAATATAATTATATATTTTAAGAATTTAAATATGTACAGACATGGAAGTAAATAAAAACATTTTATCTTCTTATGAAATTCTTTATAATTTTTCAAAGCATTTGTAGTTAGCCAGTCACAAATTTAATAAATTCATATCATATAAAACAAAACTCGTAAATTTCATTATATTTATTTATTCACGTAACTTACAATTATTATTACCTGTATATTTTCAAATTAACATAAAAGATTATTTAAATTTATCATTCAAGAACAATATCGTTATATCGAGGTATATGAGGAAGTTACATCGTTTTGGGTAAGATAAGAATCAGTTGCCGCAGTAAGACATAAGTTCATTAATGGTGCAAGGCTTGTCACAGCACTCGGCAACCACCTGCCGCTTACTCCTGCCCATGCTGTGTGCTCTGTGCATTGCAATCCATGGCCAGCTGGCGTCTACGCCCTGGACCGATGTGTAATGCGGCTGACTCCTCTTGATCAAATTGTTATCGCAGAGGAGTGCCAAAACCGTCGACAGTCTTCTGCCACAATAAACCTCTCCAAAACCCTGAGAATTTACCATTCCTACGAATCCCGATAAGGCGAACAGGATCAATACGGTTTGTGGCTTCATAGTGGTTGTTTCACGGCGCTTGATGAAGTGTGTTGAAAGCCATAATTACAGCAGCTTTTATAGGTGATAATATTAATTAATATTCAATCATATCATACTACACTGAACTAATGTGACCCGAATCCATTTTACGTGGGTGGTATATTTGTGAAAATTTGAATATTTCAACGTGATAAAATATGTTGATCGAAAGCCAAGGACCATCTATCATTCCTTAACCGACAGTCTTCCTTAACTTATCTAGCTCTGAAAGTATCAGAAAATGCTAATATTCAATTTTATGTTCTAGATTATTATTAGCTGTCTATTTTTTGGATATTTTCTTTGTTAACAGATATTTCCTTTACTGTAATTTCTTTAACGTAAGATACTTTAAAACGAGTTAGATTAAATGACGATTGAGTTCTATTTGACTGGGTACTGAAATAATTCAGTACCCAGTCAATTGTTTCTTATCATAATAATAAAATAATATTCATTTATGGCTTTGTGATAATAATATAAACCAGTACGTTTTGTTCTTTTATTAAATACAATTATTACACAAAATTACCATACTAATTCAGTTAATAAACAGTTGTTCTTTTATAAATACTCTGGTTTATTTATAGGATTTGTTTGTACGTGTGATTATGATTATTTAGAAAGCTTAACGATTATGTTAACGAATGTTTGTTTATATGTCATAATTTAAAATATATCTTGTGGGTTAATCTTTATGCTTATAACATGCGAATTCATTCACGATTTTCGCGTTTTAACTTCAGATAAAGAAGAAAAAAAGTCGATTAATTATATAAAATATTTTCGAAGATAAAGCAAATTTATAATGACTTAATGCTTTACGACTTTTCTAATAATATCCTCCAGACCGATTTCCGCCACGGCAGCCAATCTCAAGAGAGATTAGCCAATTGCGCAGGAGATATTATAGTTCACAAGTGTGTGCGCAAACACAGGTGCCCTCTCTCTTCTCTAGCTCTCATAATCCGATTGGACGGCAATCCGACAGATGGGATGACAATCCGACATGACCGGAAAGAGTTTAGGCGCAGGACCAACGGCTTTACGTGCTTTCCGAGACACGGGAACGTAGGTACACATTTCCAACTTCCAGACTCCGGTTTGCTTCTGCTACTGAAATTTTTCGACAGAAAAAAATCAATAACTTTTTATTGGCCCTACCTGGGATTTGAACCCAGGACCACCGGGTCTTTTATGTAGCCACTAGACCAAGTGGACAGACAAACTAAACTTTTCTATTAATTCTCAAGTCTAATATCCGTATTTTGAAGCAAATGGTACGGTGCCATAAATTTAACTATTTTTACCACAAAAATCATAACACGCGTTCACAATAATATTGGAAACTCTCAGATATCTTATGATATTTCTTAACAATAATTGAAGCTGTCAAAAGCATTATACCATTAAATAAATAAAGGATTTTTTTGTAAACATTTTTCTACTAAAACAACGACAAATATTGATAATACGATCATTTAGCCCGCACTAATGTAAATGAGTTTACGTAAACATCTTTAAATGTTAAGCATTTAAAAATACTTATGCGTATAATATTATTGTCTTCCAGTTTGAAAGGTGAGTGAGCCAGTGTAATTACAGGCACAAGGGATATAACATCTTAGTTCCCAAGGTTGGTGCCGCATTGAATGTTTTATAAATAAATACGAGCAATACTTCGTTTAAATTCCAAATAAATATAAAAATTTTAATAGGAAAAAAACAACCATAAATATATTTGATAACATACTTGATGACGGTTACTCATCCAGAAAAATACATCCTTACTAATATTATAAATGCGAAAGTTAGTTTGTTTGTTACGCTTCCACGTTTTAACTCTTCAACGGATCATCATGAAATTTTGCATAGACATTCTAAGGGGAACAGAAAATGAAATAGGGTAATTGATACCTCCCATAAAAACGATCAAAAATATTATATGGTAAAATTTAAAATAATTGTTAAGGAACGTTTATGTATTAAATTACATTACAAAACCAATGATTCTTCAACATGTTGGCGGCACACATTGGGAATTAAACGAACCAGCATTTCAAATAAAAATGTAACTTTATTAACCTTACTGTAAAACATTTCTTATAAGTGAAATTTAAAAATCTCTCTAAGTTTCTTTCGTCGCTTTCTCTTACCTCTGAGTTATTTCTTTCCGAACTGGTGATAAAGTAATAATTGTAATAGAACAGTCATGGTAAGTTATATATATTTAAATAAGAGTTCAATAACTTATCATTAATGGAATACTTTACATGGATTCTGGATCGGTGTTAAAAATGGGAGTTTCACAAGGATCAATTTCAGGTCCTCTACTATTTTTGATACATATAAATGACTTTTCTTTCGTTATTAAAGATCGTTGTGTATCATAAATAATAATATGAGATGGATGCTAGACAGATGTTTTTAGGAATTACTTTAAATCAGAAACAATAGAAACCTCATTCATCAGGAAGACTTAGCTCCACTGACAACTAACCTTACCTATTATCTTTTATGGTATTTTACATTGTGATAACGCTATATATATTGCGCTATATATATTATTTCAATATATATAGGTATAAACCATACCAATTTTTGCAAACTATTTGGTATGTATTTAAAGGAACAGGAATACACTAAAACTCAAAAATAATATTACTTCATATTGGTATATTTATTAAATTATATCTTATAATGATTATTATCGAGATATAAATAAAAGTAAAATAAATAATTATTTACATTTATCATTTAAGAATAGCATTGTTTTTTTTCCGATTGGGTAAGAATTAGTTGCCGCAGTAAGACATAAGTTCGTCGACGGTGCAAGGCTTGTCACAGCACTCCGCGACCACCTGTCGCTTACTCCTGCCCATGCTGTGTGCTCTGTGCATTGCAATCCATGGCCAGCTGGCGTCTACGCCCTGGACCGATGTGTATTGCGGCTGGCTCCTCTTGATCAAATTGTTATCACAGAGGAGTGCTAAAACTGTCGATAGTCTTCTTCCACAATAAACTTGTCCAAAACCTTGAGAAGTTACCGTTGCTACGAATCCTGACAAGGCGAAGAGGATCAATACGGTTTGTGGCTTCATAGTGGTTGTTTCACGGCGCTTGATGAAGTGTGTTGAAAGCTATAATTACAGCAGCTTTTATAGGTGATAATATTCATTAATATTCAATAATGGTAATATAAAATACACTACACTGAACTAATGTGACCTGAATCCATTTTACACTTTCTTGTCTCTTTTTTTCTCGTTATTTTATGTTGGTGGTTGGTATCTGAAAACTTGAATATTTCATTGTGATAAACAAATGATCTTTTAAGATATCATTCTTTAACCGACAACTTTCCGCAATTGTGAAATCACTAGCTTTTTACTAAATATATCTGATATTAAATACGATACTTTTAACAAAGAAAACTATTTTAAAGTTTCGTCTGTCTGTTTGTTCGGTCGTTTTTCCGAAACATTTGAACTGATTTAGACAGGACTTTCACTGGTAAACAGTAAAATTATAAAGAGTGTTAGGCTACTTTTATTGCTATAAATTTTTTTATTAGTATAAATTTTAATAAAAGCGTAAATTTGTTTACCGAAATTTTCGTTTTTAGTAAAAATAATTAATAAACTCTAAAAAACTTTGACATAGTATTAATGTTATAAAACATTTTCTAAGGCAAAATAAGCTTCATATCTTTTCTAGTAATTTCAAATGTTATTTGAAGCAAGTTACACGATATCATTACGTTTGCAAGTAAAGCGATTTTTGAAACTATGAACCTTAATATCTTAAGTACGCCGTACACGAGTTTTTGAGGCTTTACAGGTATATTGTTATATAGGAAGAAAAATGGTTTAATAAAAGTGTATTAATGTATTTCAATATTCAAATACAATTAGTGTTGCTGATAAAGATAATTTAACGCATACTGTACATATGTAAACATATCGTAATATCTAAATCATAAAAAAAAACCTTTGCTGTTTAACACTATTTAAACTGGTTCATGGTTCAAGCTACTCGAACCTAAATGGTTATTATTATTTACGGAAAATATTGATATAATTTATTTTAATAATAATGTAAACACGAGCTATACTTATGTTAGAGTCAATACCATACAACTGCTATAATATTGAATAGGGAAAAATTACAATAAACGAAATAACTACCGACTTGGCGACTGTTACTTATCTATCAAATTATATTGTAAAAAATGAATGTTCTTTAATTGGTACTTAAACGAACCAGTAATCGTTTTCTGGTTCATTTCATTAAAATTAATTGGAACCGTTAGTAGTCTTACTTTGTAAGAAGTAAACATAGAAAGTTTACTGAAGTAATGATTCATAGAGAACATCGTATTTGTTAAATTAAGCCTGTGCTAATAATGAGTGTTCCACAGGGATTGATTTCAGGTCCTTTTATTTTATTAATATATACATATAAATGATGTTCCCTTCTATGTTATATGTGTTTGAGGTAACATAGTATTAAACAGTAGTGATCTTAATCTAATCGATTCCACAGTGTTTCAGTTATCACTAGATTCTAAATGGCAGTCGAAGCCTCATTTATGGTCCCAAATAGGAAGACTCAGCTTCGTAACATACATGGTTAGAAAAGTATATAGCTAAGTTAAAAGAAATAGTGGATCTCGATCGCAGCGCCAACGATGAGGTTTGATACACTCAACACACAAAAAAGATCACCAAAATCGGTTCAGCCGTTTAGGAGTTCAGTAACAAACATGCTATGGTGTTATCATTTGTTGATGCTGAGGATAGACATTCTTAAATTTAATGTAATTGAATTAAATTAACATATCTAAGTAATTTAATTTGTTAAAATGAGTAACAGCCGAGTTTCTCGCCGGTTTCCTTCCTCGGTATTATGTACACTGTGAACCAGTGGTAACTTTACATAAAATGTAGTCCTGTGAAATCCTGCGTCCTGTGTGACGGCATCAAAACTGCTTATAAAAGCCAATTTAATAAAGTATATTTTGATTCAACCAAAGTGTTGCTAAAATATAACTATGATATTTTTAATCCAATATTTTAAAGTAATTTTATTAAATAGAATTTACTATATCCTATTTCACGATATGAACGACTTTTTGACAATATATTCAATGACAATTTATTCAGTCAGATCGGGGATGTTTGCGTAACAAATATCCAAACATTCAAACTTTCGCATCTATAACATTAATACGATATAAGTATACAATTATTAGTATGTATTTTAAATCATAACGTATAACGTGAAGGGTAGCTTGTTGATTTACGAAACTACTACGATTTTACTATATTGGATATATTGTTTTACTATATTATTCATTGGATATATTGTTCATATCAAATACGAAAATATAAATTCTGTTCACAATAGTCGTCTATTGTGAACAGAATTTATATATCTCGCGTAAAATTATATACAAAAGATCTGATATATTGAGAAACGTCTTAGTATATAAAAGTAAAATAAGTTACCTATTTCTTTGCGTTACCTGCATCTGGTCTGCTAATAAGCCAATAAATATTGTTACATGAACCTTAAGTCTTTATAATGAAGATTTACTATGGTTACATAAATCTTTCGTTATTTTAGACCTTCTCTCATTTATTTTACTTTATTATTTTGTAACCTTTTTTGCTTTTAATAATAATAGTAACCAACGACCACAGAAAGCGCTAGGGGACTTCGAAGACCATAATGCAATAATGACACATAAAAAAAAAGTGAATTATCATGGCATGACGATAAGTTCTTTCATTTCTGGCATTTTTACGGAACAGTTCTTGGTAATATTTATACGACATATATAACGAGAAATGCTTTGTTGGAAATAAATATTTATTATATATACATTTTTTATATTTCATGTTTTCCTTTGAAGAGATTTGAAGAAGATTTCCTTAAGCTGTTGCAAATGCATCCATACATTTGCTGCTGAAATTGTTAAATCCATCATATAATTAAAATACAAAAAAGAAACTCGAATATTTATTTCGTAACTATTTATTCACATACATTACTAAAGTAAAATAAATATTTATTTACAGTTGTTAATTAAGAATAACATTGGGTTTTTCGATTGGATAATAATAATCAGTTGCCGCAGTAAGATATAAGTTCGTCGACGGTGCAAGGCTTGTTAAGTTTGTTAAGGAACGTTTATGTATTAAAGGACATTATAAAACCAATGATTCTTCAACATGTTGGCACACGTTGGGAGTTAAACAAACCAGCATTTTAAATAAAAATGTAACTTGATTAACCTTACTGTAAAACATTTCTTATATGTGAAATTTAAAAATTTTGCTAAGTTTCTTTCGTCGCTTTCTCTTACCTCTGAGGTATTTCTTTCCGAACTGGTGGTAAAGTAATAGTTGTAATAGGACAGTCATGGTAAATACGTCATATATATTTAAATTAGAGTTCAATAACTTATCATTAATGGAATACTTTACATGGATTCTGGATCGGTGTTAAAAATGGAAGTTTCACAAGGATCAATTTCAGGTCCCCTACTATTTTTGGTACATATAAATGATTTTTCTTTCGTTATTAAAGATCGTTGTGGTATCATAAATAATAATATGAGACGGATGCTAGACAGATGTTTTTAGGAATCACTTTAAATCAGAAACAGTAGAAACCTCATTCATCAGGAAGACTTAGCTCTACTGACAACTAAACTTACTTATTATCTTTTATAGTATTTTACATTGTGATAACGCTGCATATATTAAAACTGATTTTACAAGAGACACCTGTTCGGTCTATTTATAATATAAACCATATCAATTTTTGCAAACTATTTGGTATGTATTTAAAGGAATAGGAATACACAAAACTCAAAAATATTATTACTTCATATTGGTATATTTATTAAATTATATCTTATAATAATTATTATCGAGATATAAATAAAAGTAACATAAATAATTATTTACATTTATCATTTAAGAATAGCGTTTTTTTTTTCGATTGGGTAAGAATTAGTTGCCGCAGTAAGACATAAGTTCGTCGACGGTGCAAGGCTTGTCACAGCACTCCGCGACTACCTGCCGCTTATTCCTGCCCATGCTGTGTGCTCTGTGCATTGCAATCCATGGCCAGCTGGCGTCTACGCCCTGGACCGATGTGTAATGCGGCTGGTTCCTCTTGATCAAATTGTTATCACAGAGAAGTGCTAACACTGTCGACAGTCTTCTTCCACAATAAACTTGTCCAAAACCTTGAGAAGTTACCGTTACTACGAATCCTGATAAGGCGAAGAGGATCAATACGGTTTGTGGCTTCATAGTGGTTGTTGCACGGCGCTTGATGAAGTGTGTTGAAAGCTATAATTACAGCAGCTTTTATAGGTGATAATATTCATTAATATTCAATAATGGTAATATAAAATACACTACACTGAACTAATGTGACCTGAATCCATTTTACTGATACGTGCAAGCCTCTCGTCATTTCGTGTGGGTGGTTTTTATCTGAAAACTATTTCAATGTGATCAACAAAATATTTTGGTTGAAAGCCGAGGACCTTCGACGATATCATTCCTTAACTGACAAGGAAGGCTCCTTAACTCCTCTAACTATTTTAATGTCACATTTCATGCCGAAGGTTTCTTATTTAGCACTTTCGCGTTCGTTGCTTTAATCTAAATCTATTAATAAAATATAGGAATAAGTTAAATTACTATTTAACCTTTGTTTATTGTAATAAACCCATAAATTTAATATATGATATTTTAAGCAAAAATAATTTATTGACTTTAAATTGCCTTAGACCTAATATTGTAACTGTAAACTAGTAACAGGATTTGTTTTCCTTGTTGTTTCAGATAAAATACTTATGTAATAATATTTTACCATACACGTTCTTTAGAGTTTGTTTTGACTGGCTTAAAATATTATATTATAAAAAATATTATTAGGTTTGTTTGTACGTTGTATTATGATTATTCTGTTATTAAAGTATGACACACTTTAATTGTCGACAGATGTTTATTTATATCTCATAATTGACTTAGAGGTACACCAGGTACAGGTTTCAAATACTTGGTGGATGGGCTTTCTGCAATCTCGTCTGGGTAGGTACCACCCACTCATCAGATATTCTACCGCAAAACAGTACTTGCTATTGTTGTGTTCGAGTTTGAAGGGTGAGTGAGCCAGTGTAATTACAGGCACAAGGGACATAACATCTTAGTTCCCAAGGTTGGTGGTGTATTGGCGATGTAAGCGATGGTTAACATCTATTACAATGCCAATGTCTATGGGCGTTGGTGACCACTTAGCATCAGCTGGCCCATATGCTCATCTGCCTTCCTATGCCATAAAAACAAACCAGGTAACGCCCAACAGCAATACTCGGTATAGTTGTGTATCAGTTTGAAGTGTGAGTGAGTAAATTAGGGTTAGCTTAAGGAATATGACATTTTAGTTGCCGAGGTAAAGGGTGCTTTGGCGATGTAAGGGATGGTTAATAGTTCTTTCAATGTGCGGCGGTGACCATTTATGATCAAGTAGCCCACTTGCCACATTGAATAGGGGTAAAGGCGCATAAGCGACTAATTACTATCGCTTATCAATAACATTTCATAGTAAATATTTAATACATGTCCTTTTAATTTTTACATAAAAGAACTACTAATATTCTTCTGGTTCCTTTCGTTAAGCCTTAGGAAATTCTGAATCAAAGAGCTTATAAATAACCGCGGTAATTGTACACAAAATTGTGATGCGGCTATTAAGCGGCCCGTTGTCAACTTTTTTTTTCAATACACCTAATCTTGTTTATACGTCACTGGCTGCAGCGTCATATAACCTCACACGAACTCTTCTTGTCTACTTACATCTCTTTTTTTTCCGGGGTCAAATGACTACTCCACCTGATGGTAAGTGGTAGTAGAGACCAAACGCGACGACGGCTAGTACAGTTAGGAAGAATGAACTGTACTAGCCGGCCCGCCTCTTCACGCCTCGTTTGAAGGAACCCAGGTCATATCTATGTATAAATACTTGATATATGTATTTTTGAAATAATTTTTCATGTAAATCGCTATCATGTCCAGCTTAATAACAATATAATACAGCTTACGATTGAATCGTTACAAACAAGTGTTGAAGTTCACATCCTGTGTATGATAAGTTTTTGTTATTACAAATATATAAATGTATTAATTTCCTTCTAACAACTCATTACTTTGTTTAGCTTCTAACGAAATACAACTAAGATGAAGAATCAAACTGTTCTGATTTTGTTTGTAATTTTCGGTATTTTAACTAAAGTTTGAAGTTGGAAGGAGGAGGGAGAATACTATTGTGGAAGACAGCTTGCTTCGGCTTTAGCTTATTATTGCGATTACGATTGGACCGTGGAGCGTCAGGCGCAGGAGAAACCTGTACAGGAACCGCAGCTTGCAATGGATGGCGCAGAGACTGAACACGATGGGCAGGACTAAGAGACATTCGCCTGGGCTATTCAGGTTGAGGTTCAGGCTCCTCTTGGTTGTTCGGATCACTGCCTGATATCCACCAAAGTGCCACAGGCCAAGCTGCCGCAACCAGCGGTATGCAAACGTCGCGTTTGGCACTATAAGTCGGCAGATTGGGACGGTTTGCGCGATTACTATGCGTCAGTCCCTTGGAAGGAACGTTGCTTCAGGGAGAATGACCCGACAGCTAGCACCGCTGCTATTGCTGATGAGATCCTGTTAGGGATGGAATACTACATTCCTAACTCAGATCTCATCAGTAAGGGCACGCGTAACCGTTGGTTCACTCGCGAATGTGCCGATGCTGTGTCATCCAAGCAGGCGGCATATCGCGCGTGGATCAACGGCTGCGTTAGCGGGGCATCTAACATTGACTCACTGAAAGCAACCTATAACAAAAACTCCAAGTTCTGTAGGAAGGCATACACGAGAGCGGATGCACAGCGCGTTGTACGGATTGGTCATGACCTTGTTTCGCACCCTAGGGGCTCCCGTAGCTTCTGGCGTCTGACCAAGTCTGTGCAAAACAATTTTTGCCAACCTTCGCTGCCACCGCTCAGGAATCCGGACGGCTCACTAGCTCACAGTCCGCAGGAGAAAGCCGATCTTCTGGCAAAACTCTTTGCGGAAAACTCTGTGATCGATGATTGCGGTGCGCTACCACCTTCAATTCCTTCATGTGGCCACACGATGCCTGACATCAAAATCAGGCAGCGTGATGTGCGTGCAGAGCTGCAATCACTCGATGTACGGAAAGCTAGCGGTCCCGATGGAATACCAGCCATAGTGCTGATGAAGTGTGCAGCGGAGCTGTCTCCTGTGTTGACACACCTGTTTCAGCTGTCTCTCTCTACAGGATGTGTGCCGGATTCTTGGAGAGAAGCTAATGTGCAAGCGGTTCCCAAAAAAGGGGATCGGTCTGACCCGGCAAATTATCGGCCAATAGCTATCACCTCAGTACTTTGTAAGGTGATGGAACGGATCTTAAACAACCAACTGATCCATTACCTAGAAGATCACTGTCTGATTAATGATCGTCAGTACGGGTTTCGACCAAAACGGTCCACAGGTGATCTTCTAGCGTACGTAACGCACCTCTGGGGTGAAGCTATCGATAAGCGTGGGGAATCGTTGGCTGTCAGCCTCGATATCTCCAAGGCTTTCGACAGGGTCTGGCACAGAAGTCTTCTCTCCAAGCTGCCGGCATATGGTCTGCCAACTCAGCTCTGCACCTGGATTGCCAGCTTCCTACACAAGCGTAGCCTTCGCGTTTTAGTTGATGGTTGCGCTTCACAATTCCATGTAGTGAATGCTGGGGTCCCCCAGGGGTCTGTGCTATCCCCGACACTCTTTCTTCTGCATATCAATGATATGCTCTCTCTTGGAAACATACATTGCTATGCAGATGATAGTACAGTGCACGGGGGATACCACGGACGCGCAGTAGCTGGGCGGGCGGAAACCGAGGAGAGGCGGAGGGATCTTGTTGTTGAACTCGATAGGACGTTAGGTCTCATTGCCAAATGGGGCTCTGACAATCTTGTTGAGTTTAACGCCAAGAAAACACAGGTATGTGCTCCCACAGCGAAAAAGTCACCATTTTCGCCTCCTCCCTCCCTCTGTGGCACTACGCTGGAGATGCAAAGCAAAGTCGCCATACTGGGAATTGACGTTCGGTGCGACCTCAATCCAAGGGACCACATCGAGGCTGTTATAAAAACAGCTTCACGGAAACTCGGAGTCCTGAACAAGGTGCGGCGTTTTTTCACGCCACAACAACTGCTCCTGTTATATAAAACACAGGTGCGGTCTTGCGTCGAATATTGCTCGCACCTCTGGGATGGCTCCGCTAAGTACTTACTGGAGGCCTTGGATCGGTTGCAGCGACGTGCGGTTCGCATTATTGGCGACGTAAAGGTCACCAACACCCTCGAGCCTTTACAATTGCGTCGAGAGATAGCGACACTGAGTGCTTTCTACCGATTGTATCACGGCGAGTGCTCAGAGGAATTATTCTCCCTCATTCCTGCTTCCCCATTCCTTTACAAGTCTACGCGTGCTGGCTCTCGATGTCACCGCCTAACTGTGACATCAATTCCATCGCGCACAAAGAAATTTGGCAACTCTTTTCTTTGTCGCACCTCCAAAACATGGAATTCTTTACCAGCACACGTGTTCCCCTCCTCTTATGACCTGGGTTCCTTCAAACGAGGCGTGAAGAGGCATCTTGCGGGCCGGCAAGGCGGGGGCGGCTAGAGCAAGTCATTCGTCCTGACTGCACTAGCCGTCGTCGCGTTTGGACTCTACTACCACTTACCATCAGGTGGAGTAGAGTCATTTGCTATCCCGGGTAATATAAAAAAAAAAAAAAATGCTGTTTAGATCGTTGCACTGTAAGCGAAATTCTACAATACTGTGGTTGATTATTTTTACTGACCCTTTCTTGCATTGGGACATTTGATCTTGTTAATAAATAGATTTTCAAACAGTTTTCCGTTTTCTTTTTTTATTCTCGTTGATTACAAAGTGATCTAGTAACCGCGTCGATTATAAGGTAAAAAATTAGTCCGTCAAGCTTGCTTCCTAACAAATTCTATTAAAATCGGTTCTGTGGTTTTGTCTTAAAAGTGTATATTTATAGACAGAGCTACTTTCGCATTTATAATATTAGTATATATATACTAATCAAATAAAAACATCTGTTTTTAACCATTCTTATTTGAATATAGATAATATATTATTTCAAATACTTGAGCGATATTCGATTAAAAGTTCAATTATTCTGAATCTGTACCAAAAATGGGCGTGCCGCAGGGGTTCATATCAGGTCCATTTTTATTTTTGGCATATATATAATAAATGATCTTACTTTCTACTTAAGGTGAAATTAAACTTAAAAAATAGTGATTGAATTAGAATTTTCACTTGAATGTTTATATATTGCCCCTAATACAACACCAATACTAATATAATAATACAAGGAAGATTCAGCTACGCTCCATACGGATGATAAAAAACTCCTCAACGGTCAACAGCATCTAAGACAATATTTTTTGTATAAAATCTGCTTATTTTAAAATTATAATTATTTCTTTAGATCCTATATCTAACTATAAATATAATCTATAAAAAATACGAGTTCTGACTCGACTTATGAAAGTCGATTAGTATAAATTGTCATATGGTATGACAAAAAAAATCTGAAATTTAATGAAATTATACATAATATGACATGAACAAAAACTCGAATAGATAAAATTATTTCGTAATTATATATTTATTTACAGATATTACAAAAGTAAAATAAATAATTATTTACAGTTGGTTACAACATTGGGTTTTTTTCGATTGGGTAAGATAGAATCAGTTGCCGCAGTAAGACATAAGTTCGTCGACGGTGCAAGGCTTGTCACAGCACTCCGCGACCACTTGTCGCTTACTCCTG
Organism: Nymphalis polychloros; assembly: GCA_905220585.2. Taxonomy (NCBI): domain Eukaryota; kingdom Metazoa; phylum Arthropoda; class Insecta; order Lepidoptera; family Nymphalidae; genus Nymphalis; species Nymphalis polychloros. Next base: position 2,739,285 of record HG992251.1, read on the forward strand.
CCCATGCTGTGTGCTCTGTGTATTGCAATCCATGGCCAGCTGGCGTCTACGGCCTGGACCGATGTGTATTGCGGCTGGCTCCTCTTGATCAAATTGTTATCACAGAGGAGTGCTAAAACTGTCGACAGTCTTCTTCCACAATAAACTTGTCCAAAACCTTGAGAAGTTACCGTTGCTATGAATCCTGACAAGGCGAAGAGGATCAATACGGTTTGTGGCTTCATAGTGGTTGTTTCACGGCGCTTGATGAAGTGTGTTGAAAGCCATAATTACAGCAGCTTTTATAGGTGATAATATTCATTAATATTCAATCATGTACAGTACACTACACTGAACTAATGTGACCTGAATCCATTTTACTGCTACGTGCAAGCGTATCGTCATTTCGTGTGGGTGAAAAATTTGATTAATTTAATGTAATAAACAAAATAATATAATCGTAAACCAATATTATTCCTTTAACGAGTGCTTTCTTTTATTGCTTTAGCAGCGAAAGTATCTGAAAATGATAAAATACTATGTTTATGTAAAATTGTATACCCTAGACTTTGTCCCTTCCACCTGTAATTACACTGGCTCACTCATCCTTGAAACCGAAAAATAACAATACTAACGATAAGTATTACTGATTCGCGGTAGAACATCTGATGAAGTTGTTACAATAAAATTAAATAAGCAATTTTAAATAGAATAGATATTAGAATATATTATTTATATTGCAAACTAAAAGCACATTTTGGATCTCAGGTTTTTATTTTGAGGTATTGAAGCTATAATAGTTGTAAGGATACGTATTTTCGTTTTAAAATTAATGGTAACGATAATATTCTAGTTGGCTGTATTCTTTAGTTAATTAATTACTTATAATTAAATATATAATTATTATATAAATTTAAATAGTATTATTAATATCGCTAAAGGAGGCCTTCAGCTAAAACGACATGGTTCATAAGATGCATTAGTACCTACAACACGCTCGGATAAATCGCTTCCCGCGATATTAATTATACTATTTAAAATTACAGTCTATATACGAGTATCGATAACAATTATTTTTTTGTTGTGTGTTTGCTCTTTGATGTAATCACCAAGTACGAAATGCTTACGTTTTTTTATGCGTAGATTAAAAATGCATAAACTTCATTAAAGTATGTATGTTGAGAGAAGAATCGGTGAGAAGCGTAGTAGTTTATCGTTATGAAGAAATAAATGGCGTAGATGTCTTGATAAAATAAAAGTAAAGTAAAATAACTGCATATAAACAATCCCACTGCTTGGTTATGGTATTACTGCACCACGCTGCCCCAATGCAGATTCGGCTACACGTGTTGCACCTTATATCCGCCACATGCAGGTTTCCTCGCGATATTTACTGTCGAGCACGAGATGAATTATATACACAAATTATGCCAATGGAAATTCAGTGGGCTTGAACTCGGAATAAAGGGTTAAGATTCTTGTCGTCTTATTATTGGGCCATCACGGCTCAAAATAAAAGTTTAATTATTATTATATATCTTGATTAGCGTAATTTGGTGTGAATCTTGAAAAAGTTAACAATAAACTTCACGTTCCGTTCTACGTGTATCTTACTATATTAATATGATATTTCTAGATTTTTTTTACGTCCTACATACACAGATTACAGCCTTTTTAGACTTTATTATACATTTGAAAAAGTAATTTGTGAACAAATAATACTGCCGTGCCTAACTTATGGCCAGACTTGTTTATTCGATCATAAAACCAAAAAGAAAATCCAGAGCACTCAAAGAGCCATGGAGAGAAGCTGCCTGGGCCTGAAAGTAAAAGTTAGAGTAAGAAACACCATCGCAATACGCAATAAAACCAATCTAGCCGACGCTTTAAGTTTCTCCCAAGGTTTAAAGTGGAAATGGGCGGGCCATGTTGCTAGATGCACAGAGGACAGATGGACAACAAAAGTGACGAGATGGAAAGGACCACCAGGATCCAAAAATAGAGGCCGACCATACGCAAGATGGCAGAACGACATAGTCGCGACCGCAGGATCAGACTGGATACACACCGCAGAGGACAGAGAAGAGTGGAAATCTTTGGAGGAGGCTTTTACCTAAAAAGGGTCCATTACATAGAAAATATATATAATATATAATAACAATTTAATGATCTCGAATTTAATGAAGTTCCTAATAATTTAATTTTGTAAAACTGTAATGGATTTAATAAAGCTTATTTATTTATTTATTTTTTTAATGATATAAACAGTCATTATTATACATAGCAGATATTATATTATCTTGCGCCCCGTAACGATCACATTTTTTAAATTATATTTTACCAAAGTTCAAACAAGATATTATTAATTAATATTTAAAGTAACGTCAAAGAACAAATAAATATAAGCATTATTTTAATTAAAACGAAACAGAAAAATGATATTTCTTTCATTTCAATGTTCCCGAGCGCAAAAGCCTTCCAGTAATAATTCTAGAGAAATCGTTTACTCAAAGTAAAAATATCGTTCCCGAGCTCGTGCTACGGACATTTGAAGTGATTGTAACCTATTTCTTAAAGACTCTAAAAATATGAGATGGGTAGTGAATTACATTATATACAATTTTAATATGAGCGGTAATTATGAATTTTCTAGAATTCATTTTAATATATATAAGAATCACTATTTAAATTACTTTCTACAAACGAATTGTATGTTCGAAATTTTTGACTAAACAGAAAAGATAGATTAGAGATTAACATACTCATATATGACAATTAATAACTTATGCTACGGGATATACGAGAAGGGATAATTATCAATTAGAATTACATAGAGTATTATGTTTGAATGTGGATAGTTAGCTATAAGGCAAGTAGGATAACGAAAGACAGACATGCGTGAAAGAAGACACTTGCAAGGAAGTATAAAAAAAAATACTTATTAATATTATAAATGAGAAAATGAAATTGTTTATTTATTTGTTTGTGACGCTGTAACAGCTGAAATATTAAACTACCCAAATAATTGTTAAACGGGTAACGGAATAATGACGATGACTTGTGACACTTTCTCCACGATACTCTTCCTCCGCTTGGATACATTACTGTTTTAATTTGTAAATTAGATGTCTCAAAAGATCAACAGTTTACTTTAGCGCTGAAAGTCTCAGGTACGATTGGCCTCTATTATCTTCGTATCTTATCCTCGCCTAATCCAATTATGTCGCTTAGTTTGAAAATAATGTAGGGACTTCTTCACTGTTAAATCATTTAACTCAATCTTTTATATTAGATAGAGACACTTCGTTCAGTTTGAAGTTCTACCTAACTGGACTTATTTTTGCACTTAATAAAACATCAATTATTTAAAGTAAATTTACCTATTTATATAAAAGTAAAATAAATTGTATCAAGCACTCACATTTTTTTATGGCATAGGAAGGTGGACGACCATATGGGCCACCTGATGGTAAGTGGTTACCAACGCCCATAGACATTTGCATTGTAAGAAATGTTAACCATCGCTTACATCGCCAATGCGCCACCAACCTTGGGAACTAATATGTTATGCCCCTTGTGATTACACTGGCTCACTCACCCTTCAAACCAGAACGCAACAATACAAAGTACTGCTGTTTTGCGGTAGAATATCTGATGAGTGAGTGGTACCTACCCAGACGAGCTTGCACAAAGCCCTACCACCAAGTACTATGTAACACGAGCTATGAATTGAACAAATACATGAAATAAAAAGTATTGTTATTATATGATTGTTGTTCAGGAATAATAAAAGAAATACGAAGCGATAAGGGTACGAACGTAAGTGTTTGGTTCCATTACGTTAAAGCTACGTAAGCTCTCGTGTTTAGTTCAATAGAAAGATTTCATCTGGATTTGCAAGAAAATTTATGGTTATTATATCGAAAGTCAATATTCCCATTTAGATTACAGGGGATTGCTTATTTATATATTTTATTTATAAATTTTCATATATGTTTGCAATAAAATAATATTTACTGTGACTTTGACAATCATCAGTGATCTGGATTGCTATGTACCGTTTAAAAGGGTGACGTAATGTTGCTGATATCCATGATTGCGAATGCGTTTATATTAAATCATAAAATACACTTTATTCAAGTATTTTTGAAACCTCATTTTAAAGATTTTAACTTACCACACGTCCGCAATAAAATTCTATCAAGACGAACCAGCAAGAAACTCAGTAGTTAAGTTCTGTTTTAATTAGAACGGCTGCAAAATTTGGCCACAGCTTTTATCTTTTGTCTGGGAAAGTTTGATCGTGTTTCTCAGCATCGAGCTCGGATAACGTAGCTACCAACCAGACAGTGGAAATTTGCTTCCTCGTCCCATCTTTATTCTGTATTATACATAACTTTTATGCCATCTCAGAACTTGAAAAACGCCTTAAATATTTTGGATGAAAATGCATGCTTCGTAGTAAACTGCATAAGACTGACAATAATCTTATTTACCGTAAAAACCATCAAGGTGTGGTATGTACTAGATACATTTGAATGTTTTTGAACATCAACCTTGTGAAGCTTACAATTGTCCACATTGGACGACGTTATATGGGCTTTGGTGATTTATCACATGACCCAATTACTTGACCGTCTACCTATTTTATAAAAAAGGAGTTTGTTTTTTTTTCTACTCAACCGATTATCATGAAATTTTGCATACACGTTTTCAGGGGTAGAAAATTATACATAAAATACCTAATATCGGATCCCTCACACGCTGGAGAAGCCGCGTTCGGAAAAAGTACTATTTAATAATAATACACTACCTAAAATTCTACCACTTACTGGTTAGGAAAAGCGTTGGTTTTAGATATAGTAAGCTTTATTTTAACACGTTTCTTTTCTTTCTGCTTATTTCCTTCATCTTTCAATCTTCATAAGATTCTAACTCATAAATAACACAAATTAAGTTTAGCCCTCATAAAGAGAACGGCGAAGTTACACGTATATCTAATGTGATCAACTGTACTATCTCTAACGTGGTATGGTATTAAAAGGGCGTTTTTACGACTGGTTGGAAAACAGCTATGATCTTTTATGACCTTTTCACACTGGCGAATTCGCTTCTATATATAATTTTTTTGTTTTTTTTATTTGTGCACTTCGTTAAAACCATGATCGTACCCACATATTGCCGACCTGCGCTATTAATAATATAAATGTATTAAATTGATCGCACAATCACTCTGTGGAACCAGCTTTCGCCGGCGACTTTTCCGAACCGATATGACATTGCAACTTTCATGAAGAAAGCGTACACTTTCCTCAAAGGCCGGCAACGCACCTGCTAGTCCTCGGATGTTGCAGATGTCCATGGGCGGTGGTAGTCACTTTCCATCAGGTGAGCCTCCTGCTCGTTAGACTCCTCTTACGAATATAATATATGAGATAGTCAAGACAAATAAAAAATAGAAATGTTGTATACCTGCAAAGGCAAATCACACAGCACAGTTAGATGAAATGTATTTTACAACAATTTGTTTAATGATTATTCAATGGTATATCATAATAATAAAAAATAAAAAATAAGACGACCAAGGTTGTGGATTCGAATACAGACAAGTACCAAAGAGTTTTTATGCACTACATTTGTATTTAGAATGCATATTGTGCTCGGCAGTACTGTACTGTCTGTACTTTTTTAATTATAAGAGATTAAAGCTATTATTCATTAGTCTTTTATCTTCAAAAAGAAAATGATGGGTTAGAAAATAATAATAGATCGTATGATTTCTGTATAACGTTCATAATAGACCGCTAGAGGCAAGCGCCTTGCATTGTCATAGCCCTGAAAAATGTCTGTAAAGTTGCCAGTGTGAAATAGACGTTATATATTGAACATTAAACACTGTCATAACAATGGTTGATAGTCTTCGGCAACATTGAATCTTTTTTTTTAATTCACTTATAGTAAATATATAATATGTAATTATTATCGAGTAATAATTACGTTATATTTACTATATATACTTAAAGAAATATATAAGATAATTAATTATGAATTCTACAAAATGGTGAGTACCATTTTCTATCTCTCTTTCTCGGTTTTTCTTTAACCGTTACTGTGTTCTAGTATCGTCTATGAATGTAAAATTTTAATTGGCCTTCATGTTATTACTGTATCAAAACTATTACATAGCCTTATCTGTTAGATACCCATGAATAAATAAAAGAATTATTCGATAATCAATGTAACAATAATGTACAATAATCACATAATAAACAGCAAAACCGTATATTATTGTATGTGCGTTGGGTTTGTACCCAATAAAACAGTTTTATTGGGTTTGTACCCAATAAAACACGCACATACAATTATATACTATTATTTTATCTATACTAATATTATAAAGAGGAAAGATTTGATTTTTTGTTTGTTTGTTTGTTACGATTTAATTCAAAAACTACTCGACCAATTTTTCAAAATTCTTTCATCATTAGAAAGCTACGTCCTTACCGAGTAACATAGGCTATATTATATTTTCAAAAAAATAGAGATCCTTACCTAAAATGGAACAATGTAACCCAAGGTATCAAAATGTTGCCTATAAAAGTCATTGTTTGGCGTGCGCTGCGAAAACTATTGACGCTATATAAAGAAGTGTTCTTAATATTAATAGTACGCATGATTGCTCACAAAAAAGTCCACAATGCAATATGCCTAACTATTATACGTAGTTAAGCAACAGTTACAGTTTTTGTTTAAATTATTAAGTTCAAATACGGGTGGAATCGAATAGTGGTGATATTGGTATCATTATATTAATCCTTATCCATTTAAATAGTTTAGTAATTAACGTTGATTTTGTACGTGTATTATGATGTATTATGATGGGTATAAAAATTCTCTAAGTAAGAAAAATGTCACGGTTTCAACAGACTGTAACTGTCCTACGTTTAGTCTATTAACAAAAACTAATTTACGTATTTACATTATATAACAGTTTTTAAATTTTCGCGGACGAAGTCGCGTGCGACGTGCTAATAAGCTAGTAACTATAGCGGCCTGCTTCGTCCGGACTGAACAATTATTTATCTCTTTTATATAACACACACGCGCGCACACACACACACACACACACATGGCTAATGGTAAAAAATACGTAATTAATGATTTGAAATTAATTTTCATAAGATACCGTAGGGTTTACCGATCTTTTGTCGGAGCGTCACGGTAGCATGCGCAAGCGATCCCGTGGCGCTCCCGTTAAGACGGGAAGGGTACCGCTGGGTTTTTAGTGGGTATTCCGATGACCGGGGCACACTCGGTGCCTTGGACATACGGCGAGTCCCACATACCCCCCCCCCACTGTTCCCGTGGGGGGAAACGCGTCATGCGTTTTCCCAGCGTCAAAAAAAAAAAAAAAAAAAAGGGTTTACCGATCTTATATATGGCCTATCATTTGCGCCATAACATGTTCTTTGTCTGTACCAAGTTTGGGTTTGGTTTCATCAATAATGGTCATGCCGTTATTGAGTTATAAGAAGACATACAGACAGGCAGACAAAAATGAAAAAAATAGTATAATGTGAATCACTGCATCATAAAACGATTATTTATCACAAAATTAGGTGTAAAGAATATTTTACAGACAGCCAATAGATTTATATAGTAGTATAGATTGATGCCTTGGATTTGAAAATAAAATATAATAATAAAAATATATAATAATTGAAAATAAATATAGCCTATGTCACTTGTCGATAATGATAGCTTTTTATAGGTAAAAGAAATTTTGTGCTTATCCATTACAGACAAATATATTAAAAAAATCTTTTCTCTTTGTACCAATAATTAATTAGTCATAATAAGTTATGACGCTATTAGAAACGAAATAAATGAACAAATAATAATGTTCAATTCCGGTTTAGTTGTCGAAAATATACCTGCAAAGGATGCTCGTAATAAAATTTCAAAAACTAAATAAATGTCTTAAAAGTAAGTATAACAAAATCCTCATTAAGCACAAAGTAAAGTACAATAAATATCAACTTCGCTAACATTTACAGTTTCCTTATTTCTTAAATGGGACCCGGATTCAATACCCGCAAGGGGAAATAACCATCCGGTCTAATAAGTCACGTAATTTCAACAGCTGAGAACTGCGCGAAAGAGTGTTATTGTATCAATCGTGTTTTTTTTTTAAATCATTTAATATTTAAAATTAATTGTAATTATGTAAAATTAATTGATTTCAATTAATATTTAAAATATGACTTCAGTACAAGTTATTTTGAGGAATATAAACAAAATTCGTGGGGGCGGTTCTTGCTACTCAAACAACCTTTTGATCGCGTAATAGCGACGCCCACTACGAGTATTACATCCACCAACTCAGTGATAAAGGTCGATTCACATTTTTTATTACGAATTTACACACACGCGTACAAAGCTACGAAAAACAAAGTACATTGCACGTAAATCAGACTTATTGTTAAACACAGCAGCATATCCTCTGCCAGCCAATCTTAGGTGCTTTAGAGCGGGAGGTTTTTTGTTGGGCGATGAATAAATGAGTAGCACTCACACAATAATAAAACAAACTTATTTAAATATATGTATATATTTTAGCTTCATGAAATAAATATCGTTTATTGTGGGATAATTCTGTTTTTATAAACTTTAATTTTCTGGTTTAGTTAAGCTTACAGCTTGTTTACAATAATAATAATAATATTTACGACAACAACAATAACGCTTGTTATGTGTCGATTTGTACCACGCAACCCTAAAACCTACTGCAGTGGTACCGTGGAAATCGCCATCTCAGCAAGCTTTGTTCCATTGTATGATCGAACCATACCGAGACATTATTATTAATTTTTTTTAATTATAATTCACTTTTGTAACTAACATTGTACAATTGTCACGTAGCCTTAGTTTTATATTGATTAAAATATTTTTAAATTTATATCGGTCTCATTGTAACCTCGACGGCACCCGTACTTATTTCGCTCAATAACATTGAGCAATGAGCAACAACACAATGCGATGTGTTGTGGCAATCGTGCCCACGCATTAAGCTGATAACGCATTAAAAACCCCAAAACGACACTCGTACCGTGTATTACATTTTATTAAATAGTACTCCGTTGGGGTAATCAAGAAAAACCGTAACGCATTAGTAACCCTTGCAGATAAGACCACGGCGTGGCAGGCTGGAAGTCGGCAACGACCATTTAAATATACAATCTGTATATCCCCTCAAATTGCGCGTTTGTATGAAGATAAAACTATATATTTATTTGGACAACTTCACTCGTATACTCAAAATTAAAAATGTTACCGCTCTAATCACGACCATAGAATGGTAGCAAAAAGAAGACAGTAATTCTCTCGGCAGGTGTAGTAGACACCTCCACTAGAGGAGGCAATAAGAGTGGGTATTATTATCTATAATAATATCCATCGCAAATTTTATAATTATTATTATTATTATCGCAATATTATTATTCCAAGATCTTTTAATATTATTAAAAATTATATTCCAAGATACAGATGTTTCAACAGCAAATTCCAAAAATATATAATTTGTAAAAATGAGCATACAAGCAAAGTAAAACAACGTTTCAAATGATCGATAGTGGCTTTATTTTAACTTTGTTCGTATGAGATGAATGTCAAGGGGATACGAACCGCTCGTGTTTACAAACATCGTAGATGTTCGTTCAAATATTTAGAAACTTTCGGTCCAAGATTGTATTGATTTACGCAATTTGAAATGTTTTAGACGTTTCAAATATTATATTTTCTTTATAATTGTTGTCAGTTGTCTATGGATACTCTAGGATAGTTTTTGATCTGCGATAGTTTTTGATAAGCTCTTTTTTAGGGGTTGACGCAGTTTAAAATAAATTGGTGCGGTCGGGGGACTCCTGTCAGGAACGAAGTTCTTTTCAAAAATGTTCAACTCAGGTTAAGACACGTTTGAGGTTATTTGACAATGACAATGTAGATTTTTATTGCAAAAAGCGCAGTCATCCTTTATTTAACTCTCTCTCTAATTTGTTTGTTTTAGCTACGCTTGAACTTAGCTTTGTATTGAAACAGTTAACACTCGATTTACATGTATATTAAATGTATGTAATATTATGTATTAAGATATATGATTTATTAACTTACTTATCTATGTTTTCATTGGCATGTCACCTGTGAACGGGCGTTCTTATATTACTTTTTAATATAATTTCTATAAAATAAATTATTTCGAGTAAAATTCTATTAAATATTTAGTTTAAATATTAAAACAATATATCAAAAATTATTTTCCATCAATTCAATTTGTCTATTATATAATAATTTATTAGTTGCTAATAATAATCTAACAATTGAATTGAATCGATTTTGTTACATGCGTATACTATAAATTCAAAAATCTGATCAATAAAAACTTTTGATTGAGAGATTGAGAAATTAATAGATCTATATAGTATGTATTATAAAGCTGGGGAGATTGGGGAAGTTTCAAGAACTATCAGTCTGATTGAAAAAAAACATTTGATAGCCCGCTTTCTTAAGAAGTTTACGAGCCACATATGAGTAACTTCACGCTACGACCTAGCGTAGCGGAGCAGTAACCATGAATATCAATCAATATGGAAGTCAGGTCTAGAATCAAATAAAAAAAACTACAGCTGGTATTGTGACTAAACCCGTATATTATCGTGTGGTATATAATTTCTTTCACTACCCGCGTATTATAGTTCGCTATTGTCTGATGTATCGTCTATCGTAATGACTACTACAAGTGTCTTGATTTTGCTATGTATTTATTTACCGACTAGCGTTGGAGTAATCTGCTCTAAACATTATTCTTAAGGAGTGAATTATTTATAAGAAGCATGATTTGACCATTTCTTGATTTGTCTTCCTCTTTTTCTTTTTCTTTTACGTGGTTGCCATTCTGTAATAGTTTCTGTCCATTTCATCTTGCTGTCTCTTTTCATTGGTTCGGTTTATCGCCATTTCAATTGCGTCATATTCTTTATCCTCCATTTTTGTTGTTAGTCTTATTTCCTGTGCTCTTTTACGGTCTTTAGCGTATTGCTCATTTTTTTTAAATTCGATGATGTTCATATAATTAATATTCAATTTTCATTTTCAGGTACGTTATTAATTGAACTAAACCCAAGTAAGGATTAAAATATCTATTAAGGTAAGACGCTTTTGATGAACGATAATATGTTAAAATTAATAGCGAAACGTGTAGTTCCAAAACGCGAGGAAATTTGCATGAAAATTAATTTATGCCTTTGAATGAAACGTATTTAAATAATGGACGTGTTTTAAGTAATTTGTATTCTATGAATGATAAAATCATACGTATTTTATCTGCCTCGATGGTCTAGTAGTTGATTTGTAATACTCCTGATCACGAGGTCCTGAGCTTAACTTAAAGGCCGGCAACGCACCTGCAAGTCCTCAGATGTTGCAGATGTCCATGGGCGGTGGTAGTCACTTTCCATCAGATGAGCCTCCTGCTCGTTTGTTCTTACATAAAAAAAAGCTCGGAATTGGCCAATGAAAAACTATATTAGTGCCTACTGCCAAAAATTTAAGTAGCAGCCCACCGTGTCAAGAGGAATTATCATATGAATAATCATAATATAAGGTTATTAAAGTATTATGTTTCGTTGTTTTGTTTGCTTTTTCTATTTCACTTCTGAGTTTATTATATAATTTTGAAAAAATTGAATGAGTTATGAAATTCCACTTACAATTTTTTTTTTTATTTCTAGCAGTATTTGTTTTGTAATTTTCCGGGATCCTGTTATAAAATTGTGTGCGTAATTCATTACAAGTAATGGCTCTTTTCAGTTGAATAAGACAAATTAAACTATTTTTTAAAATATGCACTTAATAAACAGCAAGGTCGAAATATCACGTAATACATCATTTATTAGAGGGTGCAGTGGATTTGAAAGGCGAGTGCCCACTGGCTGTGAAGCAGGCTTAATAACGAAATTACTCAAGCGTACATAGGAACAGATCCAACGTTCAATGCAGGTTAATTTGAAATAGTTCGCTGGGTATGGACACAGGAATAGTGGTACGCTAATGTTATTGAATATTAAAAATGTTTGTTCCCGTAATATAGTTTGCTGGAAAAAAATATTTTAGAAGCGGTATAAAATTCTAAAGACGTTGTTAAAAATTCATCCAACAATCAAACGTCGTTCAGGGTTCTGTTTGATTCAAAGATGTTTAGAAAGATAAACAAAAAACTTACTTTCTTACTGAAACTGTTGACTTCTCAGTAACTTTGTGACAACTTCTCAAGACTAGCGATCCCCTCCGCGAATGGTTCTTTCTGATTACGAATTTATATATCATTCGTAAATTTTAGGCGAATGATATGATTAAATAATAATTAAGAGAGCTAGGTCCGGCCGGGCTGGCTCATTCACCTGTTGCGGCGCGCGCACATCGACCCGCGGCCTGCTGTGCTATGTGGGTCGCTATGACCTGGCAATATGCGGAGATATTGATATTAAAAATATCATTTTACATTATCATATATTATATTTTATTATTTTAGTTGGAAAGCTGTCATGGGACGGGGTGAAATTTGTATTTGTAATGTATTAAATGGACCTAGCTAGTTGGGTATATTGCTCGGCGTGGTGTGTTGTTACTTCTGATCGTAGTCTAATACCTTTACGACGAGACGGTGATATAGGAATCAAGTAACACGTAATCTTATTTGATTAATACAATGTAATGTACATGTGAATAAATCCTTACACATACCTTCATTCTAAAATAAATGCCAGTTTTAATCAAGCCTTAACTTTGATCTTTTGAATCTCAAACAATTTGCCTTCATTAGATACAAAATGTAGGATCATAAGGGTAAATATCACACTATCAAGCTGTTCTTTCAACATCTACTTACAAACTTAGCCCTACTTAACCCTTTTTGAAACGATGCCAATCCAACCGTGCGAGCGCGGGACTTTGAGTAATATTTAGTTGATTATTTAAGCAGCGACTTTTCTATTGATAAAGATAGTATTATTCCTGTTATGTATGATATAGATATACAACACAATCTCATGATTTGTAAAGAGAGAGTATTTAACTACTGAGTTTTGTGACCCTTATTCAGTTATTCGCAGTAGATGAACCTTTGCTTGTGTTTAATTTGTGTTTATAATTGATTTCGTGGTCAGGTAAAGAAAGACATCATGATAAAATTGCTTGTGTCGGATGACTTTCTGACACATGTGCGTCGTCAGCTCGCAGTGATACAGTAAATGATCGAATAAACTCCAAAACTTCTCCTTAAGTCCTTCTAAGGAAGCAATAGCAATAGCCTTCGTCAAGCAATAGCCGAATTTTATCTGACCTAAGGTCGTTTGTTGACACATTGTTTTTTTTCTGTTTCCTAATTAAATAAATAACAAGTTTGCCCGGAGTTGAAATAAACTTCGACGTTTGGTTTAGATTAAAGCGAAATATTCATTGACCTATCTTAGCTTGGGATGCTTGGTATCTGTCTAATAAAAGAACATCGCAATTCTTCTCTCGTACGTGAAAGTTATGGAATGACGAAGTTATCTAATGTTTTAGCGCTATCATATTATGGCGTTTATCAAATATCGAGTGTACGTGTTCGTGAGTTGCAATTCCTGTTTAGTATTTCTTTGGTAACGGTGAACACTTCCACTACCAGTTTAGTATATAAAATAAATAAACAAATACTAAGTATTAGTGGAAGATCGATGATATAATATGGGTATATTAGTGCTATGTATGTATGCATAATATATATTATTTGAAAAGATTCACGAAAATGTATTACGTAGTTTTAACAATCATATTAAGTTTGATACTAAGAATAGCTCGCTCTACAATCCTCTGTTGACTTAAGGTGTCAATTTGACATTACTTGAAGTCTGGCCTCTGCATTTGCAATCCAAGTGTCCAACATTTTGAAGTGGATCTAAGTATCCACTTTGAAGTGCAACATTTTTATACCAAATCTTGGTTAAAGGGGTATCATTTTTGGGACATTATTTTACAAACAAAAATGAAATCCTTATATATTCCATATGTAATCGTAGGAAATTCTATATGGAAACAAATCTAAAATATTTCCAATATATCCGATTTCCTATGCTTTTGTTTTATACGGAGAGTGCACTACAAATATTCCTGTAATCCTATTCTGTATGTACAGCTCAGCGCACCATGAAATTGGCTCGCTGTATGAAGCTAGCCTTAGAAGAGCGGTCGACAATCTATGGACCATAAAGTTAATATGATAGTCTCCAAAGAAATTGAAATGTCATTTAAATTTATATGATTTCTATTCGTAACGCGAAAATAATATATTTCTTATTAGTATTCTAGGTTTTTTGCTAACACTTTGAAGATAGACTTTAAGTTATATTTTTAAGATATTTAAATTAAGTATAACAAAAAATCTAGGCTTAAACTTTATAATTGATTGTTGAGATTTTTTTTTTGTTTTTTCTTTTCTTGATTGTGTTTAATAATGAAAAGTATAGGTCAATAATTTAATTTTTTTTTTTGTTAATATATATATATATATATATATTTTAATTTTAAGAACGTGTTGACGCCGTATTCTTTAAATGTTGTAATTTATATCCATATCAGAAGTTGTTTCTTTTTTTGATGTTACATAAGTCAACCTGTAATATTTACATATATTGTTAGTGTGCTTATTAATTACATAAATAAGTATATTAAAGTGTTAGTTGTCAATTTCAATCAAGAAGCTGAACAGTCTTATTTATCTAGAATGTTACTGATCACTGCCCAGCAAAAGGATCAAAAGTTTAATCGTTTAAAATGTTTTGCAGCAAAATCTTACAGAAGTATAGTAATTTCATTCATTTTATTTTTTACATTCGCATAATATGTAATAGAAAATACTAATGAAAATATACATAACATACAACACGAATAAATCAAAACCAATATATTTTTAATGAACAAAACTATTAACTGAAATGATTAATTATTATCTGATTACATACCTCATTAACGTTTGATTCACATCCAGTTACCGAAACACTGATCAAACTCAAATTAACAAATTTTGCTTTAAACTCAATGTTCATTGGTCGACGCCAGCCGATGACGTAATATACGACCAATGAACATTCAATATTTTGTCAGATTAGTAAATTTTACTTTGATCGGCGTTTTAGAAACTGGCGGTTGCTCATTGAAATATTTTTATGTAACAATCATACCAACTTTTGCACTTATAATATTAATAGAGTTCTCGTTGTCAACGTGATGCACGTTTTGCAAGATCTAACTGACGTTAGAATGATCTAGATCATTTCATTTTCGATGTCGAAGCAAAATTGGGCCATTACTCAGCTAGTAGATATTCACGCTAGAAGGCATTCGCCATTCTATACATTGTCAATTACCCCCAACTTGGCATTTAAGCTGTTGCTTCCTATTGCCTAATGTTATGTCAGGTAAAACGCGAAATATCACTTATCACATGGATTATAATTTAATATCGTCGTTCATAATTCATATAAAGAATCAGAACCTCCGTGGAAATCTGCTATTTTTACCAACCCCCCATAAAACAGCATGGTAAAATAAGCTTTGATCGTTATGCCTTTTTTTATTGTATAGGTTGGTGGACGAGCATATGGGCCATCTGATGGTAAGTGGTCACCAACGCCCATAGACAATGGTATTGTAAGAAATGTTAACCATCGCTTACATCGCCAATGCGCCACCAACCTTGGGAACTAAGATGATATGTCCCTTGTGCCTGTAATTACACTGGCTCACTCACCCTTCAAACCGGAACACAACAAAACAAAGTACTGCTGTTTTGCGGTAGAATATCGCTTGCTTCGTGAGATCTCTTTTGCCCAACATGGGAATATTTACGGGCTTGCATTTTAGTTGAATCCATAACGTAGTTAATTAATATGTCCGTGTGAACAATTAAATTGTTGATGACAGGTCCCGCGTTCATCAAAATATATAAAATGCACAATAGTATTTCGATGGATGTTTTTATTAGAATCGTCGAATCCACGAATGTAGGTCAACGTTTCACAGCCATTCTGTGTGCCATTTGTAACTATTCTAGGGTTGCTACTAATTGTTTGAATTCAGGACAAGGCGCTGAAAAGTTGAGGTCATTTTATTTGAAATTAGAACGTGGTATAACTACGCCGCATGATTTATTTTAATGAAAGCGCATACATATTTTATGTTTATAAGCAGAACTCCCATTTGCGTCTGTAAATTGTTATATTTTATCTTATATCGTACTTAAATTTGCCCTGATTTTTTTATATGTTAGTAAAGCTATAGATAATTTTTTAATAATTTTTTTTTTTTTTAGTTTAGAAGACAGATTATTTCTTTCAAATGTTACATTTAAAGGAATATCTCACAGAACAAAACATTATTTGGCAAGAACGCTTAAAATTTGTCCATGTACGTTTAATATAAAATGTAATTGTTGGCAACCCTAAAATATTCGCCCCTTTTTTCAAAGCGAAACCATTCCTATATTTATCTTGACTTTAAAACGGTGAGGTAGAAATGTAGCTGAGTAAAAAGTACTGTTTTACTCTACACGGTTATTTTTCTTGTAGTTTTTTTTTTTTAATTTTGCTATCGCTGACGGGAAGGAAACAATTAATTTAATTGTAGTTTTTATTTACGATAGTATTAATTATCAACAGAAATAACGTATTTTAAGCACTTTCCATTTAAACTTGGTAAATTGGATCCGTCTTTCTATAGTAAAATATCACGAGGGTGGCGAGTTGTGTGAGCGCTGGGGGCGCTATCAGGCTACGATCAGGAAGTAACTGCCTAGTGATACCTAGTTACGCAATATTTTTGTGTTAATTTGACTGCCTCGTTGGTCTAGTGGCTAGATATTAGGCTGCAGACCCGGTGGTCCTGGGTTCAATTCTCAGGTCGGGCCAATAAATAGTTATTGGGTTTTTCTGTCAGAAAATTCTCAGTAGCAGCCCGGAGTCTGGAAGGTGAAAGTGTATACACTCCCGTGCCTCGGAAAGCACGTTAAGCTGTGGGTCCTGCGCCTGAACTCTTTCCGGTCGTGTCGGATTGCCGTCCCATCGGATTATGAGAGCTAAGGAAAAGAGAGTGCACCTGTGTTTGCGCACACACTTGTGAACTATAATATCTCCTGCGCAGTTGGCTAATCTCTCTTGAGATTGGCCGCCGTGGCCGAAATCGGTCTGGAGGACCTTATTATTATTGTGTTAATTTCATTTTGCTTAATAAAAAAATATTTCTTATTCCTTCTATTCTTCTTGATTTTTTTTTTGGCGCGTTGTTCGTGCATTTGGTGTAACTTATCATTAATTGATATTAATGTTATCTTAATGCGCCCGCGTGTTTGTTACCAAGCAGCATCATTCTCTACGTTTCAGGATTAAAGAAAAAAAATAATATTAAAACATTACTCTCATTATTGTCAAAAACGTGTTACGTATTATGAACAAGAAATATGTCAAGCCTGAGAGAAAACGGCGAAAGAAACTTAGTGCGCTTAATTGTATTAAAATGATGTTGTTTTTTTAAATATAAAGTTCAATTATTTTATAATTAAAAAAAAAATTTAATAAGTCATGGATTTAAGTACATAAATTATGACTTGAAACCTTTTCATTAAAAAAATAATACTTATCTGTACTAAAATGAATAAAATAAGTGACGCGCGATTGCGGAACATATTTAAAAAAAAGAAGTATTTGCCACGCTGCTGTTTTTATTTTTTTTTATAATTCGTCAGCAATATCTTTATTAATGCCAGTAAGCTTTTCTTCATGTCTTTGTTTCAAATAAATATTGAAACATTTGGTAACCACAATGTTCTATTGTGTTATCTGATTGACTGATCGATAGCTAATTTATTATTGATGTTTTTCATTCCTGTCGATAATTTGACATGAAACAGCGTGTCATGTAGGAATCGAAACGGAATTTAAATTGAATTCGATTGAAGATATTATCATTACGAAATAAAACACGATCCTCAAATTAAATTCAATTACAATTTATATGCAATTAAAATATTATAATTTATATACTCGGTGGTAGGGCTTTGTGCAAGCTCGTCTGGGTAGGTACCACTCATCAAGTACAGGTACAAGGGACGTACCATCTTAGTTCCCAAGGTTGGTGGCGCATTGGCAATGTAAGCGATGGTTAACATTTCTTGCAATGCCATGTCTATGGACGTTGGTGACCACTTACCATCAGGTGGCCCATATGTACATCCGCCTACCTATACAATAAAAAGGTGAAGGTACACATTAGAGCTAGAAACCAACGCACCAATAAAACAATTCCCAAATAAACGGGCCGGTAAGTGAATAATAATTATGATGAAGATTATAGTAAATATTTCAAGTAACATTTACAATCTAATATAATGAAAAAAATTATTATGATGTGACAATTTCGTTGTCAACAGAAAAATCTAATAAATGTTCATTGGCCCAACCTGGATTTTGAATCCAAGACCGGGATCAGCAGCGTTATATTTAATTTTAATTTTTTTATTAGGGAAATATGCAGTACCTAAGTATTACATACATTATACATTAATTAACATACTCATACACCAATCAAGTTTAAACTTAAAACTCATAAAATTCATATATAAAAAAACAGTAAACGTGTAATTCAGTACATTTTAAATAATAATTTTAAATATTCAAAATGTTACGTAAACAGCATAGAATATAAAAAATAAAATAACTAAAATGGCATGATACGCCACAATCAATTAAGACGTCAATTTAAATACAATAAAATCAAACATTTATTTCAAACGTATGAACAATTTATGAGGTACACTTATTATCTCCGCCTGGCTTTATTCGTGACGCAGTTAAGCATAAAATGAGAATAGACATCAAATAAAGCCGTGTATTCATAACCATGTGCTTCCAACATTATGATATTAGCTCCCATTGAATACGAGAGAGGATTGAAGTCATCTATTATTCTGGCTGTAAGCCGCGGAAAACCACATCGGGCCTTTACGTATTATACATATCTCGCCCTTTCTTATCTTATGCTAGACTAGATTTGTACAAGCTCTTGATTGAGGCACAAATATAATCTATACGAATATTATACATGCGAAAGTAACTCTATCTATGTGTTACGCTTACACGGCTAAACGAATGACCTGAATTTAATAAAAAGAAATATATAGAAAGCTTGAATCCCAATAAAGGACAAAGACTATTTTTTATACCTAACACTTAACTAGTATTATATAATATACAAATCCACGATGACACAGTGGTAAGTAATTTGTGTGTTATAATTCATCTCGTGATAAAAGAAAACATCGTGAACACCGACCTGCTTGCTTCGGAAAATCTGCCATTTGTATATTCAGCAACCAGCTTTGAGGCTTAATATCAAACCTTCTCCTCAACAGGAAAGTTTGAGTTCCCTTACCTTAGATACCCTTCCCTTACCTTAGATATGTATAAAAGGGTTTTTGTATTACTGTCTTTACATACAATTATTTATTCGTCTTTTTTTTCTCCATTTTTGTATTTGGAATCGCTTTAAATGTTATCATTTTGCCTTTCATACTGAGTTATTTTTCTATTGATTAAAATTAACTTCTATATAAGTTTAAAAGAAAATGTAATTGTCCATCTCAAATCATTATACTATGTCTAATTTATATTTTAATTCTTAATGCTTGTACCATATTTTATCACATTCAACTTCAATGTGCTTAAATTGGTAAATTATTGAATTAATATTTACTGCTGAGACTACCTGTAATAAGTAGAACATATACCATGATAATTTCAAAATGTAATATTGTTTTTTTTAATGTGATTTTGTGTCTACTGTTTCTTGTCCTACTTAAATAAATAAATAAGAAAATTAGATAGTTTTTAATTATATCGATCCTTAATTATTGCGAAGTGCAATATTGCAACATTACTATAAAAATATATTAATTTCTCATTTTATAGCTTAAGATAACCGTCCTTGCAATGTAGCTTCCACGGTCGTATACACAGGTCTTGCAACTGAGTCCAATTTCAGTGGTGCGAGATGAGGTGCTAATGTGTTACAACTGCTAATTCGCAATACCATCCGCTTGAGGTACTACGTCGCTGCTATCGAAGCTGATATTTTTCTCTCTCAAGTATTGTGTTATTTAATCATTGTTATATCGTTTTGTTGAGTTTTTGTTTTTGTTATTTAACTGTTTTGTGCGGATTTGAAAAAGTGTTCGGGATAATTATTACGCGAATTGTCATACCTTTGGCGGCCGTAAATTGAACTTAACAACGTCATTATGTCAACGTACCCCATATTGAAGTTGCAAGACCTGTGTATACGACCGCGGTAGCTTCTAAACGTCTGTCAAGCGCAGATAATGAATCTACGTCTGTTCGTAAAACTTTGACGAGCCAATCAAACTTCAAGAATGATATTAAGAATTTTAACGTCGAAAACTTAATAGAAAGCGTGTTTAAGTTAGAATTCGCCAAGTCGTACGCTAAATCAGTGTAAATTTACTGAAGCAAGATATTTGCGAATACGGCATTTTTCAATTATAAAACAAGTTCGTAAATTTATAACTTTAGTATACAGATAAATAAGCTATCAGATATAGGAGCCTAGCAGTTGTGCCCGCGGCTTCGTTCGCGTGGATTCGAATTATTATATATGAAAGATATGTAAAGCCGAGATGGACCAGTGGTAAGAACTCGTGAACCTTAACCGATGATCGTGAGTTCAAACCCGGTCAAGCACAACTGAAAATCATGTGCTTCATATGTGATTATAATTCATCTCGTGCTTGACGGTGAAGGAAAACATCGTGAGGAAACCTGCATGTTAGACACATTTCACTCAAATTCTACCACATGTGTATTTCACCAACCCGCATTGGAGCAGCGTGGTGGAATAAGCTCCAAACCTTCTCCTCCAAAAAGGAGAAGAGGCCTTAGCCCAACAGTGGGACATTCACAGGCTGTTACTTACTGTTGAAAGATAAACAACACCGATTTGTTTCAAGTTAACAAGAACAAGTACTATATACTAGTACAATATACTAATTTACTTTTTGTCAAATGACTGTAAGTGGTTACCAATGCTCATTGGCGTGTAAGAATATTAACCGTTCTTAACATCACCAATGCGCTACCAACCTTGGAAACTAAGATGTATGACCTTTGTGCCTGCACATTGGCCTACTCAAACTTTCAACTAGAGCGCAATAATACTAAGTACTCTTGTTGGTAGAATACCAGAGTCTGAGTCGGTGGTACCTACCCAGACAGGCTTGCACAGACAGGAATGTTTAATGTAATATATTTTTATTACATTTAAAAAACTAATTTAAGTAATATTTTAAAGAAGCGAATTTAAATTTATTAAACTTGTATTTAATAGTTTACTAACTAAAAATTTATTCATAATATAATTAAATTGTTTAATAAAATTCATTCGATTTTCGAAACATGAATAGAAGCTAAAAACTTCGTTGCTATTAATTCAATATTGAAATAAACTTAAGTTACTTTTATTATAATACTTGTTTAAGTAAAGTGAAATTAGTCTTAAGTTATTTAACTTTAAATTAGAAAGTAAAATGAACCTACATTAGATGAGTTATGAAGAATAATAAATGAAATAAAAAATATATATATCTTTTTGATTATGGAAATACTTAGGTAGACTAAAAGAACCTGATTGTAAGTGTTCAGAACCATTCACAGACATTGGCGCTTTACGAAACATTAACAATATCAATGCGAAACTTACCGACCTTAGGAACTAAGATGTTGTCCTTTATGTAATTAAACTGACTCACTCACCCTTCTGACTGAAACAAACTAATCTTCGATCAATAATGTACTAGATTACCGGTAAGCGCTTCAAAAACGGCCTGAAAAACAAGAGCACAGATACGTTAGTGGTCTTATATCAAATTAGTATGGTCCAATCATAACCTTGTTTTTTTAAATCAAATAATGATTTATTTATTTTTTCTTTAATATAGATACTTTTTCGCTCTCTTGTACCTTGTCTCGCTCATACACATAGGCAAAATGGACTATATGCGCTACTCAGCCTATGAGATGTGTTGCGTTCGCTGCGTTCGCTCATAGCAACCGACATTACACCGACATACTAGTGTTAGCTAGTTCGTCAAATTGTACGAAAAGAAAGCGTGCTATAATTTGTGGTAACTATGACGTCACGAAAACAATTTAGTGTTGGAAAGGCACACTTTTTTTGAGTTCCAGCTAAGCTGATTTTATCAAACTATATCATACAATCACATCGTTCGTTATTTTTTTGGTAACCTTGCTTCGCCAGAATTCTTACTACCCGTCGCGTCGATCCATTTCACTTTAAGCTAATTTTGTTTTTAAATTTATTTTCATTAGGTAAATTTCATTAGATTATCAACAAATTTATTACACAGTTATTTGATTTACGTTATATACATACAACATAATTATAGATGGGAAATATGAGGAGGGAAGAGAAGCTTCGCTAAAAAAAAACAAAATTAAACGCGTGATCGAATGCGTTGTTGAACAAGAAAATTGTAAAAGGAAATGAGTCGTGATAGGGCTTTTAAATCGAGCGTAAACGATTTCGTTGATCTGTGAACTATTGTAGAATAAATTTAAAGTCTGAGATTTTGTTTGAAAGAAATATTACATTATATCGATACTAATATTATAAATGCGAAGGTCGTCTGTCTTGCGCTTTCATGACTAAAACGCTGAACCGATTTTGATGATATTTGGTATGAAGCAAGTTTAGGAAGGACATAGGCTAGTTTTTTTAACAACCCCTCCCCCCAACACCAACATGTCGTCTAAGCCGCGGGCGATCACTGTTAAACTATATAAATAAAGTAATTTGATTGTCCTAAAAAAATTAAATTACTTTGTATCAAAATCACAGACAATTGTGATGAAATATTTTTTTGAAGTTCATCCATCTTTTACGTACCAATCAGCTCATCGGAAAGCCTCTCGAGGATATTTCGTTGAAACTTATAATACTCCAAAATATTCTAAAAAAATCATACAATAGGTAAGCACAATCGGAAAGAAAATTCGAGTTGGGTCGTCATAAATCCATCGAGTAACACTTGTCGGGTGCTAAGTGCGCCTAACGACGAGTGGGGATGGCGGATGGCGATGAACGGCCAGCGTAATTGTGATTAAACGAACTATAGGTACAAACAGGATGTTTAACATTTTTCACTTAACTGTACTTGTACTGAAAGCTTATACTCGTGACTTACCATGCTTAAATCCGAAATCAATAGAGAGTTCTACGAAATATATTTATAAGGTTTTTACATTGCTATAAGCTTTACAATATAACTACATATTTACCCATACAGTAGCGTGCAAAATTTACATATTATATATAAATATATATAATATAAATATATATAATATGTATAATATAATATGTGTAATAAGTTATCAATGGGCACATTGTTTATTAATTAGAAATAAGCCTAAATACTAAGGAGATTTTTTTTATTATTAATTATAATTTATTAAATTTTTAAATTAGTACTTGAGAGTTGCTAAATTATCATAAGTACTATCTGTATACTCTAGAGGCGTTAGGTTGGTAACTCTCAGGTAAAGCAGCCCGCGTCGGTAATAGTGGTGCCGTAACGCGTTACGTTACGAAGCGGTTTACCCTCCCATGAGAAGTTGTCACTTCAAAAATTTAAATTCATTTTAAAAACAACTCATTAATCATTTTGAATATTTTTAGAGTATACTAGGTTTTTCATCAATTAATAATTCAGATGAAATATTTGACCTCCTTATATTAACAGACTAACTGTGCCCGTGGCTTCGCCCACGTGGAATATAGATTGTGGCTTTTTCTTCTAACTTGCATTACAAAAAATATTTACGTAAATAACGTTACTTCTAGATAGAGTAGCTTTCAATAGTTTTAGAATTTATCGCTCATAAACAAACAAATCAATCTACTATCAAATATTAGTATAGACCTACAAATTATAAAAAGCTTGTAATAAAAATACAACCAGTCGACATTTCATCGACTCAATCTTCCCCAACGACGACAAGATTTTTAAGAAATCTTTTATTTTGTTATATGCTTAAGTACATGTTTTGTAGTAAAACTTTATTTTAGATGAATCAAGTAATGTTTTGTGTCATACTTTTTTCCCTTCTAAGGTAAAGAGAGTTCTTCAAATAACGGTTTATAAAAAAAAGCCGACGTGTCTATTCCCTCGTGACAATTTGTATTTGTTTTAGTAATATAAGTGCCGATATTAGAGTTGAAGGGAACTGTCACGCGCACAATATTGGGAATTGATAAAGTAATTGAAAGCAATTTAGAACTATTTTTTCAAGAAAAAAGATATTTGCTTTTATTGCGATTTCAAATTCTTCATTTCTGAGAGAAAATAGTTACTTCTAAAACACATAGAGTAGCTGTGCAATAAAAAGCCTCTGTTTGGTTAAGCTTTACGCGTTTTTACCATTAGGCCATTTCAGTTCTACCAAATAAATTACGGCGGAAGAGCATATGGGCCACCTGATGGTATGTGTTCACCAACGCCCGTAGACATTGGCTTTGTAAAAGCAGTTACCCATCGCTTACATCGCCAATGCGCCACCAACCTTGGAAACTAAGATGTTATATCCCTTGTGCCTGTTATTACACTGGCTCACTCACCCTTCGAACCGGAACACAACAATAGCAAATACTGTTATTTTGCGATAGAAAACCTGATGAGAGGGTGGTACCTGCCCAGACGAGCTTGCACAATGCCACCAAGTAAATTAATTAAATAAATTATTCATCATGTATGAATATCAACGAATATCAACTTAGCTTTTTTACCATCTAGATAATCATTGTCCAATAACAATGGCGACCTCTTACCATAAGGTTTTCGTCAAAGGATTAATTCGCAGATTGCTGACAGCATATACGACGCATATAGTTCACTAGTCAGTCCTACTAATTGGTTTTTAGAACTTGATTTTTGCTTACTTTCTGCTTACTGTGTTGCGCACTGGTTACATAAATCACTAGAACGTGATATGGTTTCCGAATAACTCTTGGTAAATTTGGTTTTGAATCGAAGATTACCGAATCAAATTCCAACACGAGTAAGCTTTTCGAGTGCTTTTGTATTTACATTTCATCACATGCTCGGTTGTAAAAGAAAACATCGTTAGGGCAAATACACGTGTCGGGTGAAATTCTGTGATGTATACATACATATGTATCTTTGTATAGAGTGGAAATTACCACTAAATGGAATGATTGGGCTGTGGATTTAAATTAAGATTTCATGTGCTTAAGATTTGTTTATAATACATTTCATGATCGGTGATAAAGGGAAAATTCGTAAAATTACATGTGTACCCACTATCTCGCATTAGAATTAGGTGGAATAAATTCCATATTTTTTTTCTTAAAGAATAAATGAGATCGTTATCCCGCTATGGTATATATTTGTTTCTCAAATTCTTATCAAATATTCACGGACAAGTTGTCCGAGCATTTATTGTATATTTTCTATTGTTTTGATTTACGTTAAGGTGCTGCCACTTAAGGTCTACTAATTCGCAGTGATGCCCAAATTCAAATGTCCGAAATTCTATATTCAAATTTAGGCGAATTATATCCGTTATATCGAGCTATACACATTGATAGCTAGACAGATGAATATACATGTCTTTACTATAAAATATTTTTTTTATTTAGGCTACGAAACCTCCAAGTGTATACAGCCTTACATGTTCTTACAAAATGTAATCTACTGTAACGAACTTGACACAAAGAGCGAACGGAGTAAAGACCCCTTCACCCGTATCATACATGTATGGTGTAAGTAGCAGGAATACTTTAACCGTAGCTGTTATCACCTGTTGTATGTATAATAGTTTTCGCCGAGTGGTGGGCGGGTTGGTTTGTTAGGTACCCTATGTGTTTCTCTGTACCTCTGATGAGTATACAAGAATTCATGATCTTCGGTTGAGTAGTGAAGACGTGAAAGGGTTACAAACATACTCACTTTTGCATTTCTAATAGCAAGGATATACCTTGATGGCATCGAATCGTATATAATGGCATTTATGCCAATAAATTCTCAGTGATAGACCGGACGTTGGAAGTTGGCAGTTTTTAAAAACCTTGGCCCCAGTATGTTCGTAAAATCAATTGTCCTGTATCTGAACTCTTTCCGGTCGTGTCATCATAATTTTACCCGTTTAAACCATTTCAAGTTATTTATTAATATGAATGTATTAGTGATTTTATTTTGTTCAAATAATATTAACACTCAAACGTGTTCTTTATTATATATATATATATATATATATATATATATATATATATATATATGTATATAATAAATATATATATATATATATATATAAAATAATATAAAATGTAATGTATATTTTATACAAAATTTTGAAATTTTAGTTAAGATGATATCAGGCCCACCCATTCTGAAGAACTTTCACTCGAGTTCATTTCTACTTCATGTCATTTCATTCATTTCTACGTCGAATCCCAATATCCAACATTGTGGGGTCGGTTCGGTGATCTGTTGAATTGTCAATTTTTTTTTTTGTTTAAACGCGTCACTTTGATTGAAAGAGCAAAATGAAACCCTTTGCAATCAACGTAAAAAAAAAAAACGAAACCAAATCATAACGTGAGGGACTTGCATGTTTCCATTAAAATGATGAACCATTTAGTTGGAAATTCAACACCGTCCTACGGATATGAATTCCAGCGTAAAGCTGCTGCGGTTTTCGGTACTCTTGACGTTAATTTCCGAAACCTCGTCTATTCGCGAACAGGTATTTAGTGATTGGAATATTTTTCTATTCTATTAGGGCGGATAATATATATTAGTACATCATATTATGAGCAGTAAATAGGAGGTAATCATTAAATAAATTGTAACATTGGTTTTTAACACTAAATTTAATTTGGCCTGAGCTGAGAAGAACCGGTGAAAGGAAAACCCAGCGGTTATCATTTATATAATTTGCATACAATTTTCTATATCTATATATATATATTATTCTATTCTATCACTGTCTAATTAACAATGACAGAACATCTCAATACCATTTTCTCTTCCCTATTATGTCAACCGAATTAATTTTTCCTTTGCTTCGTATATATTGACGAACTTAAGTGTTATGATTAAAAAAAACGTCTGCATCTCGGGACGCTCGACAGAAGTGATAATATTTATTATTAATTATAATTTAAATTAGTTCTTGAGAGTTACTAAATTATTATAAGTACTATCTGTATACGCTATATGGCGTTAGGATGGTAACTCTCAGGTAAAGCAGTCCGTGTCGGTAACAGTGACACCGTAACGCGTTACGTTACGAAGCGGTTTACCCTCCCATAAGAAGTTATCACTTCAATAATTGAATATTTAAAAAAATGTTCGAATCATTGCAATTCTCAATAATTTTTCTGTACAATTTTCAATAATTAACTTAATAGAAACACAACAAGAAAAAACACGGATTTCATTAAAGAACGTGCAATATATCGAAATTTTAGTATCCCATAACATATGTGTAACCAACACTTTTATTTAACTTCGCTTGTTTTTTGTTTATTGGTTTAAGTCTTGCAAGCTGAATTAGAATCATTTCATTTTCAGTTCTGGTAGCAACGCAATTTTTATGTTATGGCATGACCTGATTCTATACCTGAGATGGCTAAAGACGAAGTCGAACTCCTTTTGTTTGTTTTAAAAAGGATTTTTTTATGGCTTATTGGGTAGGCGGAGAAGCATATGGGCCACCTGATGGTAAATGGTCACCAACGCCCATAGACATTAATATTGTAAGAGATGTTAACAATCGCATACATCGCCAATGCGCCACCAACCTTGGGACCTAAGATGTTATGTTCCTTGTGCCTGTAATTGCACTGGCTCACTCACCCTTCAAACCGAAACACAACAATAGCAAGTATTACTGTTTTACGGCAGAATATCTGCTGAGATGAGTGGGTGGTACCTACCCAGACTAGCTTGCACAAAGCCACCAAGTAAATTAATTAAATACATTATTCATCATGTATGAAAATCAACGAATACCAACTTCGCTTTTTTATCATCTAGATAATCGTTGTCCAATGACAATGGTGACCTCTAACCATTAGGTTTTCTTCAAAGGATTAATTCGCAGATTGCTGACAGCATATACGACGCATATAGTTCACTAGTCCGACCAAGTGTTTTTAATTTTTTGTATATTAATTATTTTATCTGATATTTCAACTTAAATATAAAATAAATAACAGTCGATTTTATCAATAGTCATTATTTTCCTTTATTCACTAATAACTATTAGAATAGAATTGTTGCTATCAACGAAACGCTATTTTCTTCTTACTCAATCCACTCATTAAGGACGATATCTTATCTAATGCGGCATTCACAGCGTTAAACACTGTTATTCTATTCAATTAATTATCTACGAGAATACTCAAGACGGACCGTTTTCTCTTCATTTAACATTAAAAGATAATTATCGCGGTTATCCTATTTATTTATGAGGCACATAATATGACCTGTGTTATCGGTACATTCGGCAATAATGTACATTAATACATAATTAATATGTACATTAATATATACATATGTTAATATGTAATAAATCTTAAAAAAGCCGAGATGGCCCAGTGGTAAGAACGCCGATCGTGAGTTCAAACCCGAGCAAGTACCACTGAATTTCATGTGCTTAATTTGTGATTTATAATTAATCTCGTGCTTGACGGTGAAGGAAAACATCGTGAGAAAACTTCATTGTGACAAATTTCACTGCAATTCCATCACATTTGTATTCCACCAAGTCGCATTGGAGCAGCGTGGTGGAATAAGCTACAAAAACCTTCTCCTCAAAAAGAGAAGAGGCCTTAGCCCAGCAGTGGGACATTCACAGGCTACTTCTGTACTGTAATACATCTTAGAGCTTATATATAGATTTGTCTAAATGTATCATATTTATAAAAAAACTGTTAATGTTTATGACGTTAAGGCTATATATATATATTATAAAACGGCGACGTCAAAAATATTATGTTTAATAAAATATAGTTAAAGTCATCGAGATAATTAACGTCTTCATATTTATAAAATACTAATTTCAGTGGAGTCAAGTACCCCTTTCTGGTACGCATGATAAAATTTCATGATCATCGGTTGAGTTAAGACTGGAAGGCATGTCGGAGCGTCACGGTAGCATGCGCAAGCGATCCCGTGGCGCTCCCGTTAAGACGGGAAGGGTACCGCTGGGTTTTTAGTGGGTATTCCGATTACCGGGGCACACTCGGTGCCTTGGACATACGGCGAGCCCCACATACCCCCCCCCACTGTTCCCGTGGGGGGAAACGCGTCAGGCGTTTTCCCAGCGTCAAAAAAACAAAAAAAAAAAGACTGGAAGGCATAACAAACAAACAAATAAACTCACATTGCATCTGTAATATTAGTATTTTACCCCGGATGTCTATTTGAACTAAAACTAGTTTAGGAGAAGCTTGCTTCTATAGTATCTCCCTTCCAAAATAAAACAATCGTTGATATCGTTTGGCGTGCTATAGAACTATTCAGACATATGACATCCTTTGTAAATTTAATTTGAAAAAAATATACTTTTCACCTATATCAAGTTTTCTGAGTTGAAAAAAATTGTCATCTTCATATTGTTTGTATATATATATACTATAATATAAATGAATTTATGCTGAAATTTTATATACGAGTATATTTCTAATAATTTATGCTAATGCTGGCGACAAAAAAGACTAATAATTTTGCATACACAACAATTTAGTTAATTTAAGCTTGTTGATGTAATATTATTGCTCTCCTTTTTCGTCGACAATGAAAACTTGAAAACCCAACGCGCGTGGAACTGCTCATTTATATTCAGGCAACAACAAATCGTATAAAAGACGACCAGTAAATCTTCCTTTCTCGTGTGTGTTGAATCATGAAATGTTAGTTCCATAGAGTGTAGCTCTGAAGCGATGCGTTATTGATTCGACTCTGGTGCATTCTCTCGTCTCAGTTTCAGGTATTTTATATTGATACGTTGCATCCAATCCTTTACATGAAACATCTATATGTGCACCTTGGGGGGTAATAGAGACTCGTACGCCGTAACGGTAAACGGCATGGCGTCATAAGAGTCATGCTTTTGCCTTCTACCTCGTTGCTGTATATAATAATAGGATCCATTTATTTTATTAAACACGCTTTTATTTTTTGGTTTTGTTTAATCTCTCTGATCTGATTGACTTCATCAGCTTAATAAAATTAAATTTCATTTAAGAAGGCAATAAGTTTACCTTTATTTTTAATTTAGTGACAAATTGTGGTCTTTTTGATGAGAAGGCTTAGGAGCAATTTGCTTGATTGATTGATTGGAACTTTTCAAAAAGTGGCTCCTCCAAGCGTGTCAGCTTATTTCTCCTGTAATTAGCCTGCATATGATCATATTCAGCTCCCATTCTATATAGCAAGCCTTTGTACACTGCAAATTTTATTATGATCGAGTCAATGGTTTTTAGTAAATGAGGTAACAAAGAGACAGAACACAAGTCTGATTATTTATTTCTATTCAATAAATATCAGATAGCAATATTATAATGTAGAATTGAAAGCAGATAATTTATGCATTGTTCGAATCAAAAGCTATTTTGTATTCTTTGAGTAATAAAAAGAAAATTCTAGAAGAATGTTATGTTTTATTTATCCTTTGTTTCAGCTTCGATTTAGATGAAATCGTTTCTTATTCAGCGACTGCGAACATTGCTCGCCCTGCATCTACGTGATTTGTATTATTTATCTATATATAAATAGACAGAGAAAATAGTTCAGTAACTTTTTCTCTGCTGTCTGTTATCTTACTTTGTTTTTTGGTAGCTTTAGTTTTTTCTATAAAATACTTTTGAAAACAAGAATTAAAAAAATGTTGACAACTTGCTTACATTTATGTGAATTTGCAAATTGCGAATAATGATTCTATTTCACAACGAACGGAAGATGTGACGTAAATAAAAAAGCAAAAACTTGAAAGAAATTTTTATATAATAAATAAGTTTTGTATAAAGTCAGAGAACAAACCTTGTCGCTTATGATACGTTATTAATATACTCCTCCGAGGTTATTAATATTTCACAAACGACCATATTTTCATTAAAAAATTTAATAATGATTACGGTAATGACTTCGACCACCGGGCGAAAGTATACTCTAACCCAACTTTTTTTTTTTTTTTATTGTATAGGTAGGCGGACGAGCATGTGGGCCACCTGATGGTAAGTGGTTACCAACGCCCATAGACAATGGCATTCAAGGCAAGAAATGTTAACCATCGCTTACATTGCCAATGCGCCACCAACCTTGGGAACTAAGATGTTATGTCCCTTGTGCCTGTAATTACACTGGCTCACTCACCCTTCAAACTGGAACACAACAATACAAAGTACTGCTGTTTTGCGGTAGAATATCTGATGAGTGGGTGGTACCTACCCAGACGAGCTTGCACAAAGCTCTACCACCGAGTATATAACTTATGTATTTTGGTTCCTAGTATTCCTGACTCTTCGATAAAACTATCCTGTACCATAAAATATTGTCTATCTTTCTTCAATTATAAATACACTAAGTAAATGTGTATTAGAAAAATATAGCTTAGTTATGAAAGTGTGTCTTGTTTGTGTTCGCATAAATAAATAGATGAACTTTTTATTCTACTCTAATTATACTGAAATTATGTTTTTAAAAAAACTCGAGGACTTTATTTAATTCATTTTTATTACTTTAACTATTTTAAAACACATATGTAAATGCGATACAGAACTGAGCATAGTTTGTAAGTAGCATTCTATGGAAAATTATTTAATGAATTGAATGGATGAATTGAAACTGAAATTACCTATCATGACACGGAGCGATACCCGTCTGCTTCTTAAAACGTCTTACCGTTGTAAAGTATTGTCCTTTTGCACACTTGGAACGCGAAGCGGCGAGCTAGTGCTCCGTTGGACACAAAATAAACATCGCGATTCACTTAGTTTTTTGAATGAATTTAAACTATATCCCTTAGCTAAGATTAATAAATAATATGTTACGATCATTCGTATATGCCGTCGCCGAGATGACCCAGTGGCTGGAACCCGTGAATCTTAATCTTATCTTGGGTTCGAACCCGGGCAGGCACCACTGAATTTTCACGTGCTTAATTTGTGCTTATAACCTGCATGTGTCAAATTTCACTCATGTGTATTCCACCAACCCGCATTGGAGCAGCGTGGTGGAATATGCTCCAAACCTCCTCATCAAAAAAAAAAAAAAGAGAAGAGGCCTTAGCTCAGCAGTGGGACATTCACAGGCTGTTACTTTACTATTCATATATACATCTATCATTCGCTCAATCACACTTTACATTCATACTGTTACTATCATTCTCTCATTCTCCCATCACATTCATTCAATATTCGATGAGACGATTTGACAATTGACCGTCAGCCATTCAAGAGTCATCCATTGGTTAAAAAGGTCGTGTGCTAATTGGAGCTTAAAAGATATAATAAATATAATTAGTGAATTATATTTCTAGTGTTATTTCTAAATTCCTTCTAAGCGTATTAAATATAATAAGATTAAATACCAAAAAATTTACGTGATTAGGTATTTTATCTCGATACGATGACGAGAGATGACGATAAAAATTATGAAAAGTAACCGATGAATACTAAACTAATACTCTAATAAACTGAAACCACGGCAGACTTACGTTAGTTAGGATAAACCAGCAACATAATTACTTCATACTCCACAGCAAAATCAACTTTACGATTTTCAATAGATTGAGATATTTGGTGCTCTCGCTGATGTTTAAAAATCTCTTTACTGCGATATGCTATTTCGTTGCTCCTTTTTTATTTATTTTGATTATGTAATGTTTATCTCAACAGACATGTTATCCGTGCTGATGTATCTTTCTATTAATTACTCTTCCCGACTCTCACCATCAGGTGGAGTAGAGACATATAGCTTCCCGACAGTTATAAAAAAAATTATAGTTTGCTACTTTGATGAGTGTTTGTTTTTATTTTCATACACTACCGCAATAAATATTTCAGGATTACAATTTTTGCTCGTCTTCTTTCTTTTCGTTGTGAATTCGGACAATGACTTCGGTGGTATTCTGTAGAAATCCAGTGACTGGTCAGAATTGTATTAAGCCTATTTAAAATAGTGTTTCGGTACCTATTGCTTTTATATTATACAACTATAAACTATATACCCTCCCATGCCTCCGAAACCACCAAATCTCTCTAGAGAATGGCTACCGTAGCTAGAAACAAGAAGATCACTGTTAGATCCTATTTGAATTCAGATTCTTTTGTTTTTATTTCAATACTAAAAATAATTTTAAGCTATTCCAAACATCATGCAACACTTTGTTTATTTAAAAAATAACGTTAAATTAATTTTATTATAATTATTAAAACTAAAATGTATATCAATGGTGTAAATCAAATTGTGGTTTCTTAATGGCCCATTAATTAAAGTGAAATGACGTTATTTGATAGATCACGAAACATTTTTAAAAGCATGTTTCCATTGTGTTCGAAATTATTTCAACCGATATGAGGTATATGATTTCGACTAATACTGAATTCATTAGAATTTTTTTAATCAAATTTCTTTAGAAGCTGTTTCACGTGAACAGAATCTTGATTATTCAAAGTAAATCAATATTAATATTTTAAATTGTATATGAAAGAACAATTGCATGAATTATTATAATACATAGAACGAAACATTTCTCTTTTGATTTCAGTTATATGTCCCTGCGAGGTTATTTAATATTTTACAAATAAACGCGTGTACATACTAAGTATCATGAAGAGCTGTTAAATAATATGAAATTGGAATGAATGCAGTGCACATTTAGCGGCGAGTTACAACAAAGCTCATAGTACAACAACCTTCTCTATTAAATAAATGTGGGCGTTACCAGATGTCCGGCAGTTGAACCATCGCATGTGATGAATATTGAAATATTTTATAATTAAAGACAATAATTATATATATTTTTATTAACATAATAATAATATATAGCAAAGAAAAGTATATTTTATGGTATGTGTGCTACGCATACACAAGGGAGCAGTAAGACTGTGTAAGAGAGCGTCATGCGTTTGTCAATACGGTATACCAGTCGGTCTTACCCCAAACGCGCACCAACAGATGGGTCACATTCCAGTTAAGAAATCTTTCTATCAAGTTACCCAATTTGCCGTCTTCTTAGGGGTAATACAACACAAGAGTTTTCCTTTTATCTTACGAGAGAAATCACGTAATTTTACAATGGAAACTAATGTAGTCCTAACGACGACCGATTGTTATATTCAACACTCTTGGCAACGCGTGTATCATAAATCAGGGTTTGTGTCAAATGGTACATTGGCTCGATGACGAAAATCTCTTGTAAAGGTGGTTTTAAAATTAGCGTATAATAATTTTAGTTTTCTTTTTTCGTTTTCACCGATACAGCTGGGAACTTTTCTGCTTGACAATTGTTTCCAACAATTACGCAACGTTGGCAACTTAATCTCGACGCAGACGCAGTACCAAAACAAAAATATGAACAGGCCTTATTAATACTTTCACTTGATTTTATCCAATTTATTTGGGTAAGCGCACTGTATTTTTTTTTTTTTTTTTGGAGATGGTATCATTAGCTTACTGAATATATGTTTTAATTCATCTCAGGGCAGAAGTCGTCTGTTGATCCCTGCACTAATGATTCTCAATTTTCGTTATCAGATTTAACTTACATCTACTAGAACGAAGACTGATGACCGTCTGGTATAGCGACCTTTACTCACACAAAGGATAAATAGTTAAAAAATAACACATTTATGTAAATAAGCATAAGATCTATATTCGTGTGGGCCAATTGTAACTCATTCGTTTTCAATTAGTTATCAGCTTAATTCGCAGTTGTATATAAAACATACAGTTAAAAACTAACAATTAATTTCGATCTTAGTAGAAACCAATTCTTAATTTTTCAGAGTACCGTCGTGTTATGTACGAGTGGGTACGTACTCTTCAAATCAGAAAGACGTAAATACGTTAAGTAGAATCCTATGTTTAGTAATTTTAGGTTAATTATTTTTGTATTTTAAATGTGATCATTTATTTATTTATTTAATAAGTACACTAACAATATATACATTAATAAATAAATAAATTAATTAATAACAACACAGCACACATATACAAATAATTTCTATATGTATATCAATTGTAACATATTTACATTAAAAAACGCTGAGTTTCTTTCGCCGGTTCTTCTCAGGGCTGGGTGTATCTTTTCGGAACCTATGGTAGTTTCTAGTTTGACCATCAATAAGAAAGTGTAATACTTCAATATTGAATAAATTATTTTGATTTTGATAAGTGTTACATAACATTCATGGAATCATCGCGTGAAAATGATTTATAAAATGACAAATGAAATGTTCAATGAAAAGAAATAAGAATATATACTTATAATAAGAACATATACTTTTAGCGTTTAACACAAAAACAAGAATTATAATATTTTAAATATAAGGTCCTCCAGACCGATTTCGGTCACGGCGGCCAATCTCAAGGGAGATTAGCCAACTGCGCAGGACATATTATAGTGCACAAGTGTGTGCGCAAACACAGGTGAACTCTCTTTTCCTTAGCTCTCATAATCCGATGGGACGGCAATCCGACACGACCGGAAAGAGTTCAGGCGCAGGACCAACGGCTTAACGTGCTTTCCGAGGCACGGGAGTGTACACACTTCCAACATCCAGACTCCGGGCTGCTACTGAGAATTTTCTGACAGAAAAACCCAATAACTATTTATTGGCCCGACCTAGGAATTGAACCCAGGACCACCGGGTCTGCGGCCTTATATCTAGCCACTAGACCAACGAGGCAGTCATTTTAAATATAATACGCTAGTAGTATAATTAATAAAATATAATGAAGAAAAATCAGCCTAGAACCTTCCTGGATAAAAGGACTATACAACACAAAAATAATTTTTAAATTCGTACCAGTAATTCCTGAGATTAACCGGATCAAACAAACAAACTCTTCAGCTTTATATATTAGTATAGATATGAAGTACTATATTAAGTACTTTGCTGTAAGTAATTTACTGATGGTAGGGCTTTGTGCAAGCTCGTCTGGGTAGGTACCGGCGATGAGTGGGTGGTACCTACCCAGACGAGCTTGCACAAAGCTGTACCATCAAGTATCTTATATAGTACATTTATTGAAAAATGGTTATTTGTGGGGTGTAGCCGTGCGAAGCAGCCATTGTAAAATACAATCCAGTTTGACAATCATTGTTAAAAAGTAAAGTTGCTACAAGTAATGAGTCTGTAGCACAAAGATATTCTGTTCCTGTCTCTATAAATCATTAAAACGTAATTCTAATGTCGGTGCCAGCCGTGGGCGCTGGCAGGACTCCAGTTTTTAACATTTCCCCACTTTCCCGTGATTAACGTCCAATAGCCAGCGATGCTAATGAACCGGTGATGCTTTGAAGCGTTTTACGAGTTATTTTACTTCAAAAATGATTAATACTTGTTTATGTATCCTTAATAAAAAGGGGCAAAAAGCGCTGAAGCGCTTAACGTGAAGAAACATAGATATACTAGCTGTTTCTCGATTATACCGAAATACTGGAACGTTTTAATATAAAACTATCCTGAAAAAAGGGTGATACCCAAAAGGATAATCTATCACTAAATATAAATATAAATTACAAAAAGTCACAAAAGGTGAGTGTTTGTGTTTAAAATCATTGACTGATGCCAAAGTGTTATTGTATTGATAATGAAATAGTTAAGGAACTCATACTTCATAAATAACGCTAAAAATTGTTATATATAAGTGATCCTGAAATTTAAAAAAAAATAAAATAAATACTAAACAAATTTAGTGATCATCATTAAACGTGATTGTAGTGAGTGTAAAATTAATAATAAGCAATCGGCTAAATATCTGCGCAAGAAATGATTAATTAATCGAAACAAGCAACAAAAACTTTGTGCGACGGTAAAGTGAAATAAAATATAGTCAATGAGATTGATACTTACCTTCGGTTAATTTTATGCGTCATCACGTGGTACATAAGGAATAAAATTTTTAACTTTCTACCTATGTACGAGATTGGTATAGCGGTAACAACCGCAAGGTGATACTCGAGTAACTCAGGATCCATTCTCAGCTGCAATTTACTCATTCGAATTTTATATACATATATTTTTTTATTTTATTTTTCTTTTGAAATATATGTCAGTGAAGAAGAATTGGATTTTTTTTTTTTTAAATTGAAATATTATTTCATTGCTAACTATGCCACCAAAAAAAATTAATGTTAATAAAAAAACAGAATCAAAATGCACAAAATGTAAGCTATTGGTAAAAGAGGAAGACTATCTAAATTGTGCCTTATGTACAAAAACCTACCATAAAGTATGCGATACCAGTATCGATGATATCGATAGTAATGAGCCCTGGGTTTGCCACGAGTGTAAAGTTAATAGCCGACGCCGTATAAATAATACAATTACACCAACGGTTAGAAATGTAACTAAGATTTTTGAAAATAATAAATTTAAAACTACCGACTGTAGATCTAATTCTTCATCTCCTAAAGATATACAAATAACTAAACAAGACATTAGAGATATAATTAAAAATGAAATGCAGAGCATGAGGACTGGTTTATTGGATATTAGAAGTATACTAAGAGATCTGATTCAGGAAGAATTAAAATCAGTTAGAGAAGAAATAGCCAGTATAGAACAGTCGATGATTTTTTTGAATGAAAGCTACGAGACTGCAAAAAAGAACATAGCAATTTACCAAACTAAGTTAGATAACCTTGAAAAAGAAAACAAAAATCAACAATCAATAATACAAAATTTACAAAATAGACTCGAGAATATGGACCAGCAAAACAGATGTAATAATATTGAAATTCAAAATTTACCAGAACATAAAAATGAAAATTTAATAACAACTATTATGCAAATTGCCAAAACTGTGTCGTGTAACATCGTGGAAAACGATATAGTTCAATGCACACGCGTAGCAAAAATTAATAATAACGACAAAAGACCACGTTCCATAGTAATAAAATTCGCAACACCGAGGCTGAGAGACACAATGTTAGCTCACGTAATTAAGTTCAACAAATTAAATCAGCAAGATAAAATTAACACTGCTCACATAGGAATGGCAGGAGACAAGAAACCTATTTATATTATGGAACACCTATCACCAGCAAATAAAGCATTACATGCAGCGACCAGGTTAAAAACTAAGGAAAAACGCTACCGATTTGTTTGGGTTAGGCAAGGTAAAATATTTGTGCGGAAGTCGGAAACTACGGAATGCATATGGATAAAGAATCAATCAACTTTGGATAAGTTATAATAAGGTAGGAGATGTTCAACGTATGTTAGGCAAGATATATCTCATAAAATTCTTTTCGTTATCTATTTATTACCAGAATGTGCGAGGACTTCGTACTAAAACACATGACTTTCTATGTAACCTTTTGAGCTGTAACCATGATGTTATAATACTCACAGAGACTTGGCTAAACAACCAAATCAACGACTCCGAATTGTTTGATAACCGTTATATTGTATACAGAAAGGATAGAGAAAACTCTGGCTTTCATAAAAATAAAGAAGGAGGTGGTGTATTAGTTGCAGTGTTAAAAAAGCTTAACTCGTACAGGCTGAAAACATATGAAAGTAAATGTGAGGAAATATGGATTAGAGTTCAACCTGCGAATAATAGTGGCTATGGAATTAATCTATGTGCGATTTACCTTCCTCCACCTGTAAAAAATGAGATTCTTACACATTTCATAGAAAATTACAACAAGATCTCCGAAATCATTAATAACGTGGTTGTCGTCGGTGATTTTAATCTAAGCTGCATAAAATGGTCTCTAAACGAAACGGACGTCACCTACTTTAATAAAAATAACGTAAATGTAGCGAAGGAACTTGTGAATTTTGTATGTCTCAACAATTTTACTCAACACAACAATGTTTTTAACTGCAATGACAGAATACTAGATTTAGTTTTAAGTGATAACAATAACATTAAAGTGTCGCAGAATTTTATTCCTCTGGTACCAGCCGATCAACATCATCCACCACTGGAGATATTTCTTCATAATAACACGTCATCAAAAGGAATTTGTAATAACAAAAAAAAAAGAAATAATTTTTTCAAGGCAGATTATGAAAAAATTAACAGTGCACTGGGTGAAATTGACTGGCTAAATGAATTCAAAAATTGCAGTACAGTTAACGTAATGGTCGATGTATTTTACCAGAGACTATATGAAATAATAAATAAATATATACCTAAATGTAAATCCAAGGGCAACAACCACCCACCGTGGTTCACAGGATGCCTTATTAAAATGTTAAAAGAAAAACATAAACTACTAAAAAAATTCAGAATATACGGGAATCCGTTAGATGAAATATCATTGCAAATATTAAATAAACGTTGTAGGGTGCAATCAAAGGAATGCTACAATAATTATATTAAAAATATTGAAGATCGTATAGGCAGAAATCCGAAATACTTTTGGATATTTTTAAAAAACAAAAATAAAAAACATAGTAGCTATCCTAATAATATGTACAAGCAGGGTAAAAAGGTAGAGGGTGTAATCAACATCTGTAACGCGTTTGTGTCGCATTTTTCATCAGTATATAGCCCACCATTACAAACCATTATAGAAGAGCGAGGTACTAACTTGATGGGCACAGCTCTTCTGAATCAATTAAATATTACAAGAAAATCAATAAAGCTACATTTAAATAGTCTTAAAGTAGATAAAAGCACAGGCTCAGATGACATTCCACCTATATTCTTGAAGAGATGTGCCGATCAATTAAGCCCTCCGTTATGCTTGATATTTAACAAGAGTCTGCAAACAGGAACATTTCCCTTGAAATGGAGAGTAGCAAAGGTTGTCCCAATTCACAAATCAGGCGATGTAGATAATATTGAAAATTATAGGGCAATATCCATTTTACCAATAATTGCCAAAACTTTCGAAGCTTTGGTTCTCCCACACCTTACTTTTTATTTTAAGCAACATCAAAATAATAACCAACATGGTTTTGTAAAAGGCAGGTCGACAAACACTAATTTGGTAGCATATATAGACCGTATTATGATGTTAATGGACAATCAAATGCAAGTCGATGCTATTTACACAGACTTTTCGAAAGCGTTCGATAGAGTAAGTCATGATATACTTTTAAAAAAAACTACACAATTATGGAATAGCTGGATCTTTGCTCGATTGGCTTAAGTCGTATTTAAACGATCGAACACAATACGTTGTTGTAAGTGGTTTTCGATCTGACTTCTACAAAGTCAGTTCTGGGGTTCCTCAAGGGTCACATTTAGGTCCGTGGCTTTTTAATGTTTTTATAAAGGATGTAACCAATACAATCAATCATAGTGAAGTTTTCCTTTTTGCAGATGATTTGAAACTTATTAAACCAATAAAAAGTGATTTAGACTCAGCACAGCTTCAAAATGACTTAAACGCTTTACATACGTGGTGTGAAATGAACAAAATGATTATGAATCCCGAAAAATGTTTTCATATAAAGTTCACCCGTAATATAAAAAACCTCTCATCAGATTACTACATTCAGGGATGCACCTTAAAAAAAGTTACACAAATTCGAGATCTGGGCATCATATTGGATTCTAAGCTAACATTTTTGCCGCATTTAGATAACATCACTGCAAAGGCGTCAAGAAATTTAGGTTTCCTTATAAGAAATGCTAAAATATTTAAAAACGCGTCAACAAAAATAATGTTATACAATGTATATGTGCGAAGCATCCTAGAGTATTGTAGTACAGTATGGTCACCACATTATAACGTGAATCAATTAAAAATAGAGAGGGTACAAAAAAGATTTGTGCGACATTTAAATTTTTCAAGTGAAGGTTCAAAACAAAGTTATAACTACAAGGATCAGTTAACACTTTATAACA
The DNA here is from genome assembly GCA_905220585.2 of Nymphalis polychloros. NCBI lineage: Eukaryota > Metazoa > Arthropoda > Insecta > Lepidoptera > Nymphalidae > Nymphalis > Nymphalis polychloros. The sequence continues at coordinate 2,780,509 of HG992251.1, forward strand.
TGTACAGCCTTTCAAGTCGTAGAATTCTCTTGGATCTTTTGTTCTTGTACAAAATTGTCAGAAACAAAATCGACTGCCCCCAAATTCTTAAGGAAATAAATTTCAATGTGCCTAGGAAAGTATGTCCACGATATCCAATAAGTGTATTTTACATTAGACCATCGAAAAGTAAACTAGGACAAAATGCACCTCTTGTAAGATTAAGTAAAACTTACAATAAATACTCAATATCACTTGACATCTTCGAGGATTCCATTAAAAAATACAAAAAAAAAATTCTGCACTTATTATTAGTTACAAAAAAATCATTGTAAGCATGTTAGTTTAAGATATAAATAATTAAATTTACTTAATTTATTATTGTTCAATTTATTATCCAATCTAAATTATTATTCAACTTAAATTTTTAATTCATTACTATTTACTGTTTTTTTTTTTTTTTGTATTAAAATTTATTTTATTTTTATTAATGTGATAAATTATATTAGTGTGCTCGTTAATAATAATGCATATTTATTGGTTAATTTTCAATTTTTTAATGAAATGTAGTCAACAATAGTAAAAAAAAAATTTAGTAATATAAAAAATATTGTTTATGTAATAATCTGTTATGAAAAAATATATTAAAATGTATGTACCATAAAATGCATGCTGTGGCCGTCTTAAAGAGTCGCACACTTTATATTAAGTCTGAATATGTTTATATTATAACATGTGTAAGTGTGGTGACTGCTGATGGTCCTCAATAAATAAATAAATAAATAAATAAATAAATCACTATGCCGAATGAAGCGCTCTTATACGAAACTAAATCTTTGAACAAGGTGCCCATAACGATAACGATGTTTAAAAATTATTATATGATAAGAGAAAATAATTTTATTATGATAAAAGTGCTTACTTGTTCTCTTCACTATAAATATTCGTTTAAGTAAACTTAATATCATAAATACCAATACTTAATAAATTATTTTAAGTTGAAATTTCGCTGACCTTATTTATAAACGCAGTTTAGCGGCTGATTAGTTAACCAATGTGGTGTCTTCTTTCATATTTCCAATCAATGATGATAGAAAGAGAAAAATTATTGTATAACTAAACAAGCAACGGTGTACATAACCAAAGCCTTACATGTTTGATTAAGTTTACATCAACGGTACTGAAAATCAAACTATTATATATTCAAAACTATTCAGATATTCTACCGCAAAAATTTGAAGGGTGAATGAGCCAGTGTAATTACAGGCACAAGGGACATAACATCTTAGTTCCCAAGGTTGGTTCACGCATTGGCGATGTAAGCGATGGTTAACATTTCTTACAATCGGTTTAAAGACATTTATTTCTCATAAAGAACACAAAAGTTCACTTATAATAAGAAATTACAATAATTTTTCCTGAGGGTACATTTAAAAGTCTGCTTTATGAACTATATACAGTGAGATAAAATGTTGCGGGTAGTTATATTACACAAACATGTTTAGGTAGGGTACATTAACTTATAAATTATTTTGCACATATTCCATTACACGTTTTTTGAATATAGGAAAACTCTTGCTATTAATGATTAAGTCTGATAATTTATTATAAATTTGAACTCCTTCAAATAAAATGTTTTTCTTTCCATAGTTGGTTCTGGTTTTTGGAAGTTCTAGTTTATTACGTTTTCTAGTGTGGTATGTGTGTTTTTTTATGAAAGTGTAATTGTGAATGTGTTTTATTTGTTATTATTTTTCTAATCAACATGCAGGTTTTTAAAGTGTATAATTGATTTATATTAAGAAATTTTGTTTTTTTGTATAATTCAGCGGATGGCGTCATATAGGTAATCATATTTATAAAGAACTTTAATAATTTTATTTTGTAAAGTTTGTAATGGCTTTATGTTAGACTTCGCAGCAGTTCCCCATATTTCAATAAGATATTCTATATGAGGTTTTACTAAAGAATTATAAATAATAGGACGAATTTTATTAGGTATAAATTTTATTAGTTACAATGCCATTGTCTATGGGCGTTGGTTACCATCAGGTGGCCCACATGAACGTCCGCCTACCTATACAATAAAATAAAAAAAATATGCTCTTAAAATCACTGTTTGAAGTTTGAACCTTCATATTACACTTTTGAATTAAATGTAAAGCTACCACCGGATCATATCGAAACAACCCGAAAGAAGTAGAAATTTTCACAAATTTACATAGATACGTTATATACGTATACATAATTTTAATAAATTATAAAACCTTCATTTAAGTATAAACAATAACTTTAAAAGTTTCGACTGAGTCGGATGAATGGAATATAAACACATACTACTAGTATATTATATGATCTGTGCACATACGATGCAAAAGTCAAATAGTTCAATTTGTACTTATCGTATTCCTAGATATTTGAGAACAACATACAAATGGAATAACACTAACATAAAATACCCAATGAAAATATTATTATGAAAAGAATTTATTTTTCCCAGCAGACCGCAATATGAAAATTAGGTTCAAATATTTTACAAAAGATTTAAGGAAAAATCCAGAGGGAGCGAGACCGAAATTGAGAGGTTTTAAGGAGATCCAAGTTTTATTCCTCGGAGAATAATAATTCTATTATTCAATTATGAAGATTCTTATATCTTTATGCTAATATTGAAACGTTTCAAATTATGGATTTGATACAATTCTAATAAGTCTCATATCTTATTTATAAAAAAAATATATCGGAGTGGTTGATATTCTTTGGGATTAAGACTTGGTACCGTTTGTCCGGTTATAACGTATATTACCATAAACAGTTGGCGCGTACATGTATTTTTTTCATAGGAAAGGTGTTTATAGTTTCCATTATCATAATAGTCGAAAGTATCCATTGCTGGAGTAAGGTATCCCCCAAGGATCTCAACGACGGTCGGTCTTGCGCTACCTGCATCAAACGGCTTATTAAAGTATCTACTTTTTTGTAACTCGTAAAGCGCTAGAAAGCGCTGCAGCACATCATTTCTGATACCGTTCAACCGATCACCATAATGAAAGGTATATATACCGACACGGCAACGTTTTCTGGATTCCTTTTCCTCGTTCTAAATTCATTTTTTTCCTATTTTTTACTATATCTATCAAGATTTGTACAACACGTTCTATGTCTTGTTGTATATCTTACAAGTAAATATATAATAGATAAATAATTATAATATAATGCTCTTCACTAGTTTATATTTATATCAAAATTCAGTTGATTATTTTGTCACTTGTTTTTTTTTTTTTGTCAATTAGAGAATTATTTTGTTTGAATGTATTTGTATATATATTTTGTTACAAAATTTTTATATAAGACAATGTTTTTCTTAATATATAACGGTGGCTTCCTAATTAATAAAATAAAATAAATTCTCAAACAATACAAATTCCCTTAAATACAAAACACATTGTTCTGGAACCAATTATAGAGAGCGGTTGTCGTTAATTAAAAATATATATTATAACATAATACTTCAAAGACTACACTGCGGCTCGTGTCTCCTAAACATACCGAGAAATTAACAACAACAATTACAAATTTTCGAAACAATAAAAATACGATATTTAATTTATTTAAATCTCGACCAAATTGATTTGATATTTCAAGAGAAATGCTCGTAACAAATAGTTGACAAATTCTTTGAGATAATTTCAGCTCTGGCAACGAGCACAAATATAATTTTATTCGCCTATTATACGAAACAGAAATACGATTTTAAAATAAACTGAGACTTTGTAAGAGCTGTTTGTCAAACTCGCGTTCCACCTAAGCTACTTGCACATCAGCAGTTTTGGAGAAGCTGTAACCAGTTTCACTAACAGGTGACCTGCTTTTTACTAATAATGAAGAAAGCTTCTGAACTCGTATTAGCGTTATATTAAACTGTGAAGTCGGGATGGCAGCTAGTTTAAAAAAGTTTTTAGTTATAATTATTAGAAACATATAATCATTGATCTAGTAGCTAGCTTATGGGTCTGTCAAATGTTTGTCAGGTCAATTACTTTGTGGTAGCGTGGTGGAAAAGTGAGTGAGCCAGTGTTTCTACAGGCACAAGGGAAGTTCCCAAGGTTAATATTAATTATTACGAAACAAATGTCTATCTTCGGTGGTGACCACTTACCATCAAGTAGCCCATTTTGATAAACATACATATATACGCTTATAATGTTTAAATCTCTAACAGAATGGTGTATGTTAAGAGCGTGTATACTCATATTTTATTTGGATCTATTCGAAATTTTTATTTGTGCAATATTTTTTGTGCAATTTTAACAGCATTGACCTATATCTATGTTAATATATCTTTATATAAATTGACTAGAGTCTAGATCCGTGCTGCGTCTGTCTGAATATTTATTCGCGCTAAACTTAGGGTACTATACAATGACTAGTGTGGAGATTGGCAATCTGTTTCCACTAATTGACTAATTCACCAAGAAGGTAATAACCGCCCATTGTGAAATTGTAACACCACTTGTTCAATGACCCACATCAGCGACTATTGGGCGGGTACACAGAACTCTCGTAGCATTAAAGTTTTATACGGGCAATGTTTATTTACAAAGAGGCTAATTTGGATTTGTAAGGTTTCCAAAATTTTGTTCCGGTTACCAAATATCTTTACTGCACGAAAATGGTCGGAGTTTCTTGTTTTATATTGACTTTTTTCCACTAGCAATTTCGAATCTTATCTGATTGAAAACAAATGATTAAATTCTTTATATTATAACAAAAATTAGGACTAAGTATGCAAGAAACGATATGACGTTTAAAGGAGCACAATTTTATTATAAATTACCACCTATAAAAATGTAAGCTCAATTAACGGATTCAAATATCAACTCCCACAATATATTTTGGAAAATGTATACCGACCTATAAAAGAAACTGTGTACACTATGTTTAATATACACTATCAAATAAGTTATTTGATATTTCGTTAAAAAAAATCCGAGATGGTCTAGTGGTAAGAACGTGTGAATCTTAACCGATGATCGTGGGTTCAAACGCGGGCAAGCACCACTGAATTACATGAGCTTAATTTGTGATTATAATTTGTCTTGTGCTTGACGGTGAAGGAAAACATCGCGAGGAAACCTGCATGTGTCAAATTTAACTGAAATTCTCTCACATGTGTATTCCACCAACCCGCATTGGAGCAGCGTGGTGGAATAAGCTCCAAACCTTCTCCTCAAAAAGAGGAGAAGATGCCTTAGCCCAGCAGCGGCACATTCACAGGCAAACAGTTCACAGTTAATCCTAACCAATATTATAAGTGCAAAAATGGGTTTGTTTATTCATTTGTTACGCTTTCACTACTTTATTCAATCAAGACTCATGAAATTATCCATACATGTTGGTCACGGCACAGAGAAAAACATAGTATAACATGTATGCTTATATTGTCTAAAGGAGTATTGCTATTATCCTTCAAAAGTACACATCTCCATCTCCACAGTCCTGTTGGCCACGGATATAGGAATATAGGATTATGAACACAGTGACAAAAAAGAGAGAGGGACGAAATAACGAAAAAGAACGCCAATGAAAATATTTGAAATTGACGAGCCGGTTGGTGTGGTTGGTCGCGCCGCTGGTCGTGGGTTCGATTCCCACCCAGGACAAACATTTGTGTGTGCATGAATATATCTGTTTGTCTTGAGTCTGGGTGTATATATATAAGTATGTATTTACAAAAGAAAAGTAGTATATGTAGTATATTATATAGTAGCTTAGTTTGGGATCAGATGGTCGTGTGAATAATGTCCCAGGATATTATTATATTATAATCATAAAAACTAAATTGTATTTTATATTTAAAATTCCATAATACGAATTCAAATTGGGCACTTGTACGCGTAAAGCTAAAAATGCCGTCGGAAATAAACCCGTAGTCTGGATATTTCATAAGTGATATTACAGCCAGCAGTCGCAACGGCAGGTTGGCGTAACGCCAGACCCCTACCGTAATTATACGCTCGGATTTTAATGTTATTATTTATTATTTAGTAGCTTTCAGCGCGTTGACACGGTGATACATTTTTTATGACAATCTCCTGTAACTATAAATTGGTCCCGCCGGATTTCTTCTTGCCATTTCTTCTCAGCTTAATATTTGATGGGTTGATTTTTGACAGTCAATAACTATTATGCTTTTTTTATTGTATTGAATAGAAAATATGATTGTGCTTAGTTTTATTTTGTAATTCGAAGATAAAGATAGAATCGTTTCGATTTTTTTTATTTTTGAAGAATGTAGACCCAAATGGGTTCCCTTACTTTTCCAAAAGACGCAACGCAAGAAGAATAAACATCTTATGCCATCAATTCGTCGCCATCGGCCTAAGGAGTGTCGTCTTTGTAGCTGTAATTCCACTGGATCACTCACAGGTCTACCTTGCCTGAGTATCGTTAATAATAACACTCTTTGTTTTTCTTATACATTTTATATGTAATAAATAACGACCGAGACGTCAGCCAAGCTTTCTGTTATGATTTATGAAATGGTTGACATTTATTTTAACAATCAAAATATTTACGATTATGGATTGTCTAAATGACGTATCTGATAGCTTTACTTATAATCTTTTTAAGTTAAACACTTTCGTTCTTTCTATCATTAATCATTTGACATTCGAAAGAAGAGGACACAACATTATTTAACTAAGGCTGTTAAATTCTAACAGACATCCGAAATCAGTTGGAGACTTTGATTTTATCTATAAATCTCGTTTATTTATCTATTTTCTTTAGTATTTCTTACAATTGTCAATGCGCCTCCAACTATGAGAACAAATGTCCTTTATGCTTGTTGTATAATAACTCACTGGCACACTTCCACTTCAAATCGTATACGTGAAATGTTATTATTGTTAAACAGCATACAAGAACATAGGCTGCCTACCTTTTTTTATCTAACAAATGCTTTCTCCCCCTAAAACAAGTCACTTACATATCAAAGCAACATATAATTATGCCTGTGTAAATATTATATGGTAGCACAAATATCAATTGATTTATAAGTATTTGCGTGACATTCAAAATTAAACGAAGAAAACCCATGTATGATATAAGTGGTATGAGAAGTTACTGTCCGTTCGCCATGGGATCTATAAAACTTCGGCAGTAAAGAAAAGAAATATTACATGTTCCTTTAAGTTCATGATAGGGAAACTTAGACTCGATTCTCCGAAGACCTTATAAATGCTAATATTTTTATCGCTGTCTTTCGATTATTATAGTCTCCTCGTGGTGGGTAGGTACCACCCACTGATCAGATATTCTACCGCAATAATATTTAGTATTGTTGCGTTACTGATTGAAGAGCGAGTGAACCAGTAGTTACTACAGGCACAGTGGACGTAACATCTTGGTTGGTTGTTGGCGACCAAGGTTGGTGGCAAGTTGAGGATGTAAGATGGCAATGGGCGGTGGTGACTGCTTACCTACAGATAGCCCATGTGCCCATCCTACGTAATACAATAAAATTAAAAAGACTCGCTTACACACGGGTTTTATCATGCACATCATGATAAGATGATCATACCGCATGTTATTTCGGGGTATTATAGCAAGGTATTTCTTTTTTCTTCATTTCATGTCATGCAATTATAATGTCGTGATGACTTAAACATCCGTACGATATAAATATTAAAAACGCACACACGCACACACGCACACATACTCCTAAAAAATAGAATCCATCCAAAAGTAACTTTTAAAAATAACTTTTTTTAATTAATTTATTAATAATGGAAATATATAACCCATATTTTCCGTTATAAATAAATCCTCAAAGATTATCTCTATTCTTGTATATAACTAGTTTTTAATCAAAAAATTATAAACTTTTAGTTCAAAATGAAAACTCCACGCTGCAGCAGAGAAAGCTATCGTAGCTATTGTAACTCCGATGTTATCTCAACATCCGGCGTTCCGCGTCATTACTACATGAGTATGAAGACAAGAACTTGAGGTATAGATAACGTTACAATACAAGTTAATATTAATGCGGCAATACTTGTACTAGCGCGTTTATTCAATCTATTTTTATTAGTATTTATTAGATCACGGACAAAGTTTACACATATACATAAAAATATATATAGGCACCTCTATAGCTGTGTGATAGTCCTCCAGACCGATTTCGGTCACGGCGGCCAATCTCAAGAGAGATTAGCCAACTGCGCAGGACATATTATAGTGCACAAGTGTGTGCGCAAACACAGGTGCACTCTCTATTCCCTAACCCTTATAACCCGATGGGACGGCAATCCGACACGATCGGAAAGAGTTCAGGCGCAGGACCAACGGCTTATATTTCATTCTATTGACCGGTGAATAATGCAACAGGTCCGACTTAGAGTTAGTATTCGTTCATAATATACTTAATAAATTAAATAAAAAATAGTTTTTAATTTTAACTTTTTTTTTTCATAATTTTTAACTCATACTCGTTCGTCGTTAATCAAACGTGCGATGCAAATGCTCGCAACATCTGTTAAAATCAAAGCTTCGTAATATACTGACATCGATATAATAAGGCTCTTTACAGACTAGCGTTGTTATGGGATTCATGAATAAATTAATTAATTAATTAATGATTAAATGTCGGCACTTCTTGAATTGATTTGACGTTATTATATTGTATATATAGTAAATCTTTTTTTAAAAATATTTTTGTATTTTATAATTACTTTTTATATGCGTGTGGCATGTATGAATGTCATATTACTTAGTTTTCATATGCTTAGTTTGTGTATATCTCGTTCTCAGCGGTAAAGCATTATATTAGAATAGCGTGGTAGAAACTTAACGTTCTCCTTAAGAATAAAGTCGGCTTTTGCCCAGCAGAGGGACATTCACGGGCTGTTACTATACCACCTCTATTAAACATACAAACGCTTGTGAAATGCAAGCCTTGCCTTTCATGTCATACTTTCAATACGCGTATGTATCGCATACTAATACATCCCACTGCGAATTCTATTCAAATGACAACTTCTGGAAATACACGAGTGACGTGAATACTCAGCCCGAAGCTCATTGGTCCGCACATTTAAGCGACTTGTTGGGAATTTTGTTTCGCAGAACATTTCCGATGCATTCAGCTTTGAAACAAGGATCGCCAACCACTTTGGATTCGAGAGCACAATAAAAAAAATTAAAAACAATTATTAATGATAATTAGGTATTTAATAGAGGATTGGTCTATGTCTAAGAGTGTAAGGGCGTTGATATTCTGGCATTCGGAATATTTCAATATAGATGTATAGTTATACTTTTATTGGTAATGATTTGTTAATATTTATAAAATTTACTAGTACTATTCGTTTCCATAAAATACAAATAAATAAATAATGTGTCGTTTCCATTCCTTACGTCACAATTAAATACAAAAAAAAATGTTGTGCGGTCGGGAGAACCCCGTCAAGAACGAAGTTTTGTGCGATATTTTTTCGACTTGCACCGCGTTTTAAAATGTAGATTTCAATTGATCACATTACTGTATTTTAGCTACACCAAAATGCACCTCAACCTCCTTTATATCGACCTCCTAAATTGTAACGCCCAAAGCATCGCATTTAGTAGGCACAGCATGAATCTTGGGCCACTGCAATTTCACTCTACTGTAAGCCGCGTCAAAGAACTTCGTTCCAATACTTTGAAGAGCTAATCGTGGATTTCAAAAAAGTTTAGTCAGCTTTCGTAAATATTTTAACATATTTTTTCCTGAATATTAACGATTTTGTGAATAAAGACTAATCAAGAAATTAAGCCTTTACGAAGCTTATTGCTGACGTTACGAGAGAAGAGAAATCTTATTAATATTATGAATTCGTTTATTGTTCGGATGTCTGTTGATCTTGCTCAAACACTGAACGGATTCTAATGAAACGAATAAAAGTATGAATAAGTCGATTATTTCGTAAATTGGACAGGGAATACTCCTTTGTTTATTTTTTTACAAATAAATATATATTTGTATTATAATTATTTACGTCGGGTTTGTTAGAGGGTGGGTGGGTATCAACTTGGTAGTCGATACTTGGAAGTGGAAATCGATTCGAACATTCAAATTACCTCAGAGCAGTGACATTTAGGAAGTGGTATATGTTCTGAGATACGCTATCTTCATACTGTTCGTTAACTTTTAATCTCGTTCTAAATTCAATTAAAGTATAATAATTCAGTAAATTATGAATACAAGTAGCTGATCACTGACACAGTGTTCTTCGCAAGGACTTTAGATACGGAGATATGATAGAAAGTAAATATATATACTAGTAAGTAGAACTTATTCATTTATCGAAATAATTTAGAATGAGAGTTATCGACGAACAATATGTAGAAAAAACTTTATTAGGAAAAATTTTATTATAAAAAAATGTAGCTGAAGTTCTAGAAATTATCGGATATGACTATTTGACGTTTGACAAAGGTTTTTGGATATATACTTTTTTACTTGGCAGTTTACTGATATTCTAGATCGCACCAACGCCCGAACCGAACCAATTTAGTTGATCATGTAATCGATCATCGACATTCCATCAATCTATTTCTCAACTTTTTGTCCCGAATTACTTTACGAAATTGTTTTTTTTATTAATAAATAAAATTAGATAAATTATTATGTTATATTATAACACATTATGAAAGACAAATTGTATAATCAACCGACTTTATAGAACAAAAAGATGTGATATGATAAAAAAAAATTAAGTTTAAGAGAGAATGCGCTTGTCTAAAAGATGCCTTTAATTCAATCCTTCGCTTGAATTAAAGGCATCTTTTAGACAAGTTGGCTCTGTGTTAAGTGAGTACAAAGTATTTCGGCAATGTCAAATAGAATGGAAAAGACGCGGAAGAGATGAATCTATCAAAACTACAGATATCATCAGATCAACCCCTGTATTTGGCGTATCGAGATAGACATCCGCGTTCGACACGTAACCAAGGTTACCAAGGTTACATGTCGAACGCGAATGTCAATCTCATACATTGATTGTTATTTTCTATTCTATTCTACTAACGTAAAAACCACTTGTCTAGGCCCCCTGATCAGAATGTGATTGTGTAGAAATATATTCGTTTCCACATGAAACTATGAAACGAATTGTAATCAAACTAAACACGGTACTACCGTTTGCCATCGCGTGAACAAGATATACCTTATAGACGGCTTACCTAAAGCAGAATTTTATGCTGGTACCCACAATATTACTAATACTAAACAAAACTACTCTGTTTAGTTGTGACTCTGTAGAGTGTGACCCGGTTTATAAGGTAGGTGAAACGGCATTTTACAGCGCTTTGAAAGTGCATTAAATAGTATATTAATTATAGGTGACTACTTGTAAGGGGTTTCTTGCTCGTCAGCTTTCTAATGATAAATAAAAAAGTACCTTATATAATAAGTGTATAAGTTATGATATAGACGACGGTGCCATGTCTACGGATTCCCTTTTCTAACCTAGTAACGAATGCAGTAGGCAGTCTGTATAATTGAGGTGATACCGTTAGTACAAGCGGGAATTCAATTCCAATGCTTGTCCGATTGACTATGATTTTTCAAAGCCGATATTGAACTAGAAAAGACATTCATATATTTTAAAATACTTATACTTCAAGCTTTTTAAACAAATTTTAAAGTTTTAAATTTTACTTCTTATTAGCTTTAACAAATCTTCTTGTATTTGAGGTTAGAAAAAAATACATTTGAAAGATAAAAAATAAAGTTTAGCTTATCATATAAAGTAATTTTATAACATAAACGATTATTAATTATTATTGATAATGTTTGATATTAATAGCTGAGATGGCCTAGTGGTGGTAGAACGCGTGAATCTTAACCGATGATCGTGGATTTAAACCCGGGCAAACGTCACTGAATTCTCATGTGCTTAATTTGAGCTTATAATTCATCTCGTGCTTGACGGTGAAGGAAAACATCGTGAGGAAATCCGCCTGTCTAATTTCACTGAAATTCAGCCACATGTGTATTCCACCAACCCGCATTGGGGCAGCGTGGTAGAATAAGCTTCAAACCTTCCCCTCATAAAAGGAGAGGCTTTTACTTTAATGTTTGATATTAAATAGATTTGTTACTTTTATACTGTTAATTTTTTGCAACAAAAATTAAACGATTCCTTATATTGACACGTAAATTTGTCTAGACACAATACATATAAATTATATTTAAGCTCTCTAGTTATTGGACTCATTTCAATACATAGGTTGATGGTTTATTGTAAAATCTGCGTTTTCTCCACTGTTTATACTTTATAGGGATTAGGGTCGCTTCTAGAATGTACACTATCCTGTAACGTCATTTGCGCTTCGGAAATATCGTATTTTACTATATTTCACAGCGTTATATCAGTATTAATATTTCAATACATTAGTTGTATTGAATTTTTCCAATCAGCCATAATATTACCAGTGACTTAAAAAGAAAAGGAAGGACTAATTTGTAAAAATATGTCTTCTGCAGCGAGGTCCACACTTCCGCAAACTAAATAATCAATCGCTAAAATATTCACTACATTTTGTTTCTCACTTATTAATATAAAACCAACTACATCCAAAAGTATTATTTCGTACTCTTGTAATGATAATTGTTTAAAATTTAAGCATCGATTTTAAAGTAAACTGATGTGCTTACGTCTATAACATACAGGCAGTTGCATGTATCTACCGTCATATTTAAGCGATGGTTAACATCTCTTACAATGCCAATGTATATGGGCGTTGGTGACCACTTATCATCAGGTGGCTATATGCTCGCCATGTGCTCGTCCGCCTACCTATGCTATAAAAAACCACTGGTCTACTGTTGAGATATTCTTAAATTCTAAAGTGACACTAAATGTGACATTTATTACACTGGCTCACTGGCTGTTTGCACTAAAATTTAAAAAAGACAAATGTTTTGCCTGACTACCCAATATTTCTATTGGGTAGTTTAGTGTCAACACTAACATATCAGAAATGGAAAATGGTAATTGCAGACAAACCTGTAATGTAATCTTCACAGAGAGTAACAGAGAATCGAAGAGTTCCTAGATAAAGGAATGCTGTATATACGAGTCTGTACGAATACAAAGTCAAAATCGCTTGATAAAGACAAGGACTGATTAATTACCATCGTAAACCATTGTGCTGTCGCAGCTTAGCTTAAGGAGATATCCATCACACTTCAACCATCGCTCACCGTCTGAAAAAGAAAGAGAAATTTTATCCATTACATATATGCCATAAACATTATTGAAATCAATTTTAATAATTTTCGTACGTATTGTTTGACGACTTTAAATTTCTGTTATAGTTATTTGTAATTTTCAATTTTTAAAAGTGCTGTTTGTCGTGGGATATCCAGCCACGATTAGATAAGGCTTAAAGCTGCTTATATACGTTAAGTAAGTAAAGAAAAATATTGGTATTTTATTTCAGTACCAAGTTTTATAATTCTTACTCAAAATTCCTAATTTTACCGCAACTGTTAAAGCAATGTAACCTTGCTCTAGTAATGGCAACAGCTCAAAAGGTCAGAATCAAATCCCTCGAACCGGTGAAGCTTTTTTTGTAACAACGAGTGATTAATGGATCTGAAAACCGTTTCCTGATATATATACCACTTATCGACAAGATAACATTAATCTACGAATATCGATTGGGAGTTACTTGCATCTACATTAACCCTTACTAGCCACCTTTGGGTACAAAACTACCCCAGGCCTATTGAGGAAAATAGTAATTTTTCCACTTTTGTTGGCTCTAGCATTTTTTTTAGTGTTACTTAAATTTTATTTTTGGTTATATAAAGTGAACAATCTTTTAAAAAAAGCTTTCAATATGTTCTACAACAATTTTCAAATCGAAATACTAAGTAGTTAATTTTTTATAACAATTTTTGTCACTGGGGTACAAATCTACCCCATGGTGGCAAGTACGTAATTCTACAGATGTTTGGCAAGTAAGGGTTAATCATGACTATATAATATGTATATAAAGGATTCATGATAATCGCTCCATACAAAGGGTTAATCCATCCAAACTCTCAATGGGGCTTACCGTTATTATGGAAGTTTTTTCAGTAAGTAGAACACTTTTGGTCAGCGATGGGATTGATATTATAGCATTGTACATATTGAACATTTAGCGCAATGCCACAAACAGTTAATTCAAAATATACTATTATTGTCATTGGTATTTGATGAAGTAAGTACATATCTAAGAGGAGATTTAAAATTAGCACCTGTAAAATACTGAAAGGCCGAAATAAAACGTGCTGTATAGAAAAGATATGTGAGAGAATTTTGACAATTTTTTCGCTCATATAGTTAAACCGCAGGATAGGTTTTATTGAAAGTTATTTATGAGGTTCGTCGATAAGTAAACACATGTTTTGCTTGGAAAGCCGCTGTGACCGCACAATATTACTAATGGAATCCCGAGCTGCATTTTATATTATAGCGTAATATAATCGAGGTGGCATTAGCCTTATTAATGCAATTTTCAAGATTACCTTCGCCCGAGCATTAGAAAATTACGTCGAGTTGAAAGGATCGAAATTAAAGTGATATTTGACGTCTTGGGAATTTATTAAAAGGTGACCTTCGACTCGATGACATACAGATAATAAATTTTATAGCTTATTTTTATAATGGCGCCTTAAATTTATAGTCTTAATGAGGTTTACTTTATCGCAGTTGATTTAACTTGTAATGAGACAATCAACTTATTTACTTATTGTCTATTTGATCTTGATCTTGTAATATTTAACTCAAAACCTTTTTTTTTTTTTATTGTATAGGAAGGTGGACGAGCACCTGATGGTATGGGTCACCTGATGTTAAGTGGTCACTAACGCCCATAAACAATGGCATTGTAAGAAATTTTAACCATCGCTTACATCGCCAACGCGCCACCAACCTTGGGAACTAAGATGTTATGTCCCTTGTGCCTGTAATTACACTGGCTCACTCACCCTTCAAACCGGAACACAACAGTACAAAATACTGCTGTTTTGCGGTAGAATATCTGATGAGTGGGTGGTACCTACTCAGACGATGCCTTATAAAGGCGGAATTGAAGCCTCGTTGGCGTCATCTGCCAAATAATTTATAATGTATAATCTATTTATATTAAGATAAAATAAAAGACTATAAATATACCGCTGCTGATCTCCTCTCCCTGTGAGGAGAAATTGGATATACTTATAGCAGATTTTCATATGCCAGATGCAGGTTTTCTCACGATGTTTTCCTTAACTGCTCGAGATAAATTATAAACAGAAATTGAAGTTTTTTTTTAATAAAATTATCAAAATAATCATGGAGTCAAAATAGATAAGATAAATCAAATTGTTTTATCTTGTTTCAGGGGCTTCGGTAAACAAGGCTTCCAGTGTCAAGGTAAGATATAATTTTAAGTAAACCGTTTATGTCAATCATGATTACCTTCACGTCGAATGTTATATAAAATATACTTTTATATAAATAAAACGATAATAAATTTCATTTCGGTATTTAAATATGTAAATTCAATGACAACGTCGTAAGCTGTAAGCGTTTATCTGCAGGATCAAGCTAATTGCAAATAGTCGATAGTGTAATGTCAGAAAGTGTTATGTGACAATGACCATAACCAATTTTATTACTTGAAGTTTCCTAACATAGAAAAAACTATGTTGATTTTCAACTTTTTACGAGTGAGTAACAAAATGAGTTTCGCGGGTTATTTGTTAAACAATGATATGTGTCGTTCTTCCGAATGACAAATCAATAATGACAGAAAGAGCGAAATCACTGTTTAATTCAACAGCCGCTAAGAAACTTTTACAAGTAAGGCCGTAAGTAAATACTAGTTGACTAGTTTTGATATTCACTTAAGAAAAGTCGATTATAACTTCGGTTGAGGATTTATAGCCAAGGTACTTTGCTCTCATTCTTACCTGGAAAAGTTCCATTCAATTCCAACACTTGCCAGAGTCAGCGTTTTATATATCTACGTTAGGTACGTTTTACATATCTTTGTTGTTTGTAATGAAGGCCTTTTGCAGGTCTGTTACTATGTTACCAGTTATTCTTAAGTTAACAGTATATAACACCTTAGATTCTATACTTGTCGGCGCTTTAACGTGTAATTACTTTTTTATTTTTTTAAAGTAATGTTTATGGCCGAAGGTCGTCATTATCAGCCAGTTAGTTAATTTGCTCAATTAAGAAAAAAAACGGTTAGCGGTTTCAGTATATATATATCCTACTGCTGGTTTCCTCTCCTGTTTAAATAAAAATAAAGTGAGAGTGAGTTCAAATTAAACTATAGGGTTTTCCATTAAGGGCGCTTGATCGCGCAGAACTTCCATCGTAGCGTGTGCTGTGTGGCACGTAGCGCCGTCCTGTTGAAACCACATGTTGTCCAGATCCAAATTCTCGATTTCAGGCCAAAAGAAGTTGGTTATCATCGACCGGTATCTCTCACCATTGACGGTGACGGCCACACCATTATCGTTTTCGAAAAAATACGGACCAATCACGCCTCCGGCCCAAAATCCGCACCAAACAGTCACTTTCTGCGGGTGCATTGCCACTTGGTGAACCTCGTGTGGATTGGTCTCGTCCCAAATACGGCAATTTTGCTTGTTGACATAGCCATTCATCCAAAAATGCGCCTCGTCGCTGAAGATGATTTTTTTGCCAAAATCGGCGTCAACTTCCAACTGCTCTAATGCCCAGTCAGCGAACACACGGCGCTGTCTATAGTCATTAACCTTGAGCTCTTGGGTCAGCTGGATCTTGTACGGGTGCAGGCTCAAGTCACAACGCAAAATTCGCCAAGTTGTCGTCTGCGAAAGGCCGAGTTCCTGTGCGCGACGCGGAATTGACTGCCGCGGGTTTTCGAGGACACTGTCGCGCACAGCGGCGATATTCTCGGCAGATCTCGCGTTACGTTGACGCACGGGAACCGGCTGATTGTTAACTGACCCGGTTGACTCGAATTTGTCCACCAATCGACGGATAGTCGACTCGGCAGGACGATCATCGCGACCGTAAAACGGGCGAAGTGCGCGGAACGTTGCTCGAACTGAAGACCCATTTTCATAAAACAATTTTATAATTTGCACGTGCTGCTCGACACTGTAACCTGCCATGGTGGTTTGGGAGGAAGGAATGAATATAACACACTGCATTTGACAGCTGTCACTCAAACAACATGGCCGCAATCAGCTGTCAAAGTTCAAGCGTCCCTATTGGAAAACCCTATACTTTTATGCATATCTTATTAAATGAGCAATTCTTGTCTATGTTTAAATATTTATAACGTGTATCTCGGAAACGGGTCTAAAGATTTGGCTCAAATTTTGTATTTAAATAACGAGGTGTCATTTAAAAAAAAAACAAAAAAATACCACGAATGTGTATCACAAAAAATACAAAATATAACCGAAGCATGCTCAATCGTTCACTTACTATTAATTAATTAATATATATAAAAAAAATTTAGTCAAATGAACAACAAAATGTAGCGAATCATTAACTTTTTATTACATTGTTGATTGCGCCGCCAATTAAGTCGATTAACGATTTAAGTTTGTTCCGTGTACCTGTAATTACACTGACCCACTAATAATATATTCTGGAGCTCACTAATGCGAAACCACGCGCTGACATTACAATTAATCGTGAATGAGCAATTCCCAGAATGTGCCCAAAGCACTAATCCATTATTAAGTATATATAGATAAAGATAAGATCATTTGGCAGAGAAAATCAATTAAGTAAAGTAATAGTTTACTTTTGGAAACTTCCGGAACTTATTCCACCACGCGGCTTTGGAGGATTAATTGGTTATAGGTCTTCATATAATAAATTTTCCTTACAAGCTTACATTTTTTTTATTATATAGATAGGTGGTAGGCCCAATTGGTCACCTGATGGCAAGTGTTCACCTCTACCCATAGACATTGGCGCCTAAGAAATATGATTCCTTATATCACCAATTTAAACCTCTATGGAAAGGAAATATAATCATAAATTATAAAACATGCAGTGGTCTTCGCCTGAGTTTGAATCCGCAATTCACTGTTATTTGAATATGTGTATCTTGGCTGGCATACGCAAATCCCTGGGCCATATAAGTTCTTCAATCATCAAATGAATTAAATTATTCATTTAAATCCATTTATAAATGAAATGTTAATACACGACCAGGACATGTTACAAGTAATTCATCAATACGTACAGGTGTACTAATTACGATTAACGTACTGATTAAGATTAATTACTCATTAAATTTTGTTTAATTAGCACGCATCAATTAAATTTATACCATTAATTGCTAATTTGATGCTCTAATCTATCTAGTATTGGCTCTTTGTCTCGGTCATGTAATTACAACTATAATTGACGTATCTCTGAAATTATTGTTTCTAACATAAGAGACTCTAGTTTCTAACATTAGAGACTCTAGTTTCTATGATTAGAATATAGAATTATTTACTTTTTAGGAAAGATCATCAAGCGTGCTATTTGCCCGTATATATATATTTAGCATCCAGAATTGAAACTGATTTTATACGAGATGGCCCAGTGGTAAGAACGCGTGAATCTTAACCGATGATCGTGGGTTCAAACCCAACCCGGCGCCACTGAGTTTCATGTGCTCAATTGGTGATTTATTGCTCGTGCTTGACGGTGAAGGAAAACATCATGAGGAGACCTGCATGTGTTAAATTTCACTGAAATTCTGTCACATGTGTACTCCACCAACCCGCATTGGAGCAGCGTGGTGGAATAAGCTCCAAAAAACCTCCTCAAAAAGAGGAGAAGATGCCTTAGCCCAGCAGTGGGACATTCACAGGCTGCTACTGTTATAAAAACCTCGGATTGATCTTTATAAAAATAGAACACAAAATCATATAAATTGATGCAAATAACTCACTCAATTACACTTAAAACACCAAAAAACAAAACTGAACACATTCAACAAATCACAAGTCGCGCCAGTAATTAATTAATTACTCTACCTTTGTGCCATTACCAACAAAACGGCGGTTTTAAAATTAGCGCGTGTCTTGTTTTTTGGAACAACGCTGTTGTATTTATCAAGGAATCCCCTAACTATAAGTAATTAATGTAATTCTGTAAGAACTCACTACTTATCTCATATGTGGAAAATCAACTAATGGTGATACACCATTTTGACACGTGTATCCTTTAAATGTAATAGTTATTATAGTCAATATTACATAACACTTTCTGATATATTATGATCGTATTCTACGGTTAGCTTCAGACCGGGATGTAGTCGAATATTTACAGGATAATAAACTATGTATAATATTATTTACAGTATGCAGCTTCGTGGTTCACAAGAGATGCCACGAGTATGTCACGTTCACCTGTCCCGGAGCGGACAAGGGTGCAGATTCCGACGTAAGTTCATTTAAAATACCTTAGGTCGTAATGGTGGCTTCCAATGGTGTTTTTAAATAAGTCATAAGTATAAAAAAAACATATATCATAATATGTATAATCATAAACGTATTCGGAATTTGTTTCATGGTCGGAAAAATACTATTTCTTTGAAGCATTATTTATTCGCATGTATGATAGTAAGAATTAAATATAAAATCGTTCTTATATGTTACGATTAGCAACTTCTCAAACAAATGGTAAAATTTTAGTACCGAGTAAGGTAAATCTTTAAGGTAAACAAGTCATAAAAATGCATTGATTATTTATATAAGGTTAACTTAGTAGAATATGCAATTCTCATATATTCCTAATGCATACTAACATTTATGGTTATCTTTGATTACATACTTACAATTAAATATACGATTGAGTTAACAATTAAATTAAAACATAAATAATTATAAAATCGTTATAAACATAAATGATTATAATTAGTTCTTATGATATATCATAATATTTTGAAGTGATAACTTCTTATGGGAGGGTAAACCACTTCGTAACTTTATTACCGACGCGGACTGCTTTACCTGAGAGTTACCAACCTAACGCCATCTAGCATATACAGATAGTACTTAGAATAATTTAGCAACTCTCAACTACTAATTTAAATTATATTGAATATATTATAATTAATAATAAATATTATCACTTCTGTCGAGCGTCCCGAGACACGTGTTTTTTTTTTTGGTATGATTTTAGTAAGTCTTTTAAAGCACCACCTACTTAGATTCTAAGTTAAAATCTCCCTTTTGATTGTCTGGAAGAAATGTGTTTTAAAAATAATTAAATGAAAAAATCGAGGTAAGTGGAAGTTCTTAATAACTGAGATGAGATCTCACACCACTCTACAATCAGATAAGATAAGTTTAAAGAATAATAAAATTACGATTTTTATTCTATTTCAATTACGGTTTTACACTTCAAATGAAACTTTTTGCAGTGAAACTTTTTAGACGGCTATTCGATAAATAATCGATAGTTGGAAAATTATAAAGACACTTCACGTTTAGGCATATTATTTCGATACACGGCAGAGAAAAAAGATATGTCATAGAGAGAATTAGAAAAAGTTTTACTTTAAAAAGTTTACTCCTATCACATTTGTTCTAGACCGCAATCTAGACAGCTATGTCAAGATCAGTTCGATGGACTGAGTAAATCTATTAAATGCCGATTCACTCCAACTGTAACGGCATTTCGGTTGTAAGTGCCCGGAGATGCCGAGAACGAATTCCACAAGTTGGTTGTGCGCATTTTGAAGCTGTTTGCAAAGCGCTTGGTTTGATAGGAATTTCTACCAATTTTGGACGTTATCCTAGAAGATCTTAGTTATACTTTCATGAGCCGAGATGGATCAGTAGAAAACGGTGACGGAAAATACCGTGAGGAAACCTGTATGTGTTACCTTCCATAGGTGTGTCCAGCACCCGCATAGGGGCAGCGTCTATAAGTTACAAACCTTCTCAAAATATGAGGAGGAATTAGCCCAACAGTGGGACCTTTACAGGCAGCTACTTTTATTTTCATAATTTATTTTTTTATCATTACATTAACACTAAATGAACTAAGGATCGATTTCTTATAGAACCATTATGTCAAATCATTTCCGCTTTTAAACATTGACAATATAAATGATATCATAAAAACATTAAACATAAAAAATATCAGAAAATATGTTTAAAAGTGAAAAATTACTCAATTTCATATTAAAATGTTTTATATTAAATATATAAATGTCTGAAGTAAACTCACTGATCCAAATGACAACGTGAAAAATGTCAACTGTATTTGCTAGAAACATTTAAAAATTTTAAACATTTATTATGTACGTTCAAACAAACGCGCTTAATCCTAAAATCACTCTTTACTAGCCAATAATGAACAATTACTTCAAATACATCGCGCATTATATATATGTGTATACCACAACATATATATATAGCGAAACTTCCTTCGATACATCTAATACGATCAAACTCGAAATGAATTATAAACACAAATTAATCACGCGAAATTGAACTCAAAGTCAAAGACACACACGCGTTCTGCCCACTGGATAGGATGAAGCTATTTGCTTTGTTAACATTAGGAACAAGTATAAACTTGTAACTACTATTACCCGATTATACATGGTTAGTAAATCTTTTGTGGGACAATGTATAACGTTTACAACGGGATCCCAGAAAGCGTTCAATAATATTATATGAAACGTTTATGTGAAAGGATGTTACAAAACCAATGAGTTTTTAGGTGATTTTACACCTTGGTAATGGTAATAACTACAATCATTTAAACGAATATAGTACAGATACAAATAAAAAAATATAAATAGTATGTCTGTACATAGATACATTAAAATGTATTACTAATTATAAAATGTAGAATTTATAAAATTATTTTATTTTAATGTCATTATACACTTTGAAATTAAAAGTCATATGACGGAAAAAAAAAAAAATCACGAACGCTTTAGATAGTCTGTGGAAATTTAAATATATATTTAACAAAAATAAAAAAACATTTTCTGGCTTCTTTTCACCGAACCACTTGAATAGTCAGATACTCTAAATAATGTTATAATTTTCGTATGAATATAATGAAGCCCAATTCCCCGAGGGAGACTCTTGACCCTTGTCTAATTTACTTTGATTTGAACCATTGTTTGTAGAATCATATGAATAAGATATCAAAATTAAAATAGTTCGGCCGTCATAAGATTAGTCAATTTGGCAACTAATTTATTTTTATTGCATTTAAGTCTAAATTGTCAATAACATATTTGTATCACGCGAATTTAATAAAATGTTTTAAAATACCGTAATCGATAAAATTTATACGTCAATCAGCTGTTACCAGCAGTGCAACGAAATGTCTAGCATCCGCTTCCGACACGTCAAAAACCAAAGTCTTTTAATGTTTTCTTTTTCGAAAGCGCCGTAACGTAATGGTTCTAAGAGAATCGTCTTTATTAAAAAAAAAAAACGTGATAAATTTTCTATGTGACGAAAACTTTTCTGACGCTCAATCACCGATAAGTTTTTTAACAGTTGATATTATTGCGAGTACTTCCATAAGCTACAGTGTTAAAAGTTAAAATTTAAAAATAAAATAATTCGCAATTTTGCCCCGCGAAAGGCCTCGAAAACGTGCTTACTGTAATCAGGGAATTATCCGCAAAAATTGGAAAACATTCACCGCACTCGTTCAAATAGCCGAACTACTTTAATCATTCTACCAAAATGATATTAGCAAGAAAATATTGCATTCAAATTTATAAAATTGTTATTGTTATTTATTCTGTAATAAATTAAAATGCAATCAAATATGAATTAAATCACTAACGATCTTGTTTATCAATGTTGCTTAGCGACTCTTTAGTTAATGTTGTCTCTCTCTGTCATTACTGATTTTACATTGGAAAGAAGAAGTTAACTGTTAAATTACTGTTTAACTAATCAGCCGCTAAACAAGTTTATAAGTAAGGCCGTAAGTGATTATCAGATAAATTGTATTGTAAATACGATATGTATGTATAAGAAATCTTAGCCATGTAGTCGTTTTTATAGTTTGAAATATACAATTATGTATTCGTTCTTGTTTACATAAATAATAGTAAATGAGCTTATGAACTCACTAGCTCCATCTTGTGATAAACGCAAGCGAAAGATTCTTATTTTAATTGTTGTGATACACTAAGTGCTCTGTCCTAGACAATCTTTCCGCTAAGCACATTAGCGACAAATATCTAAATAAATATAAAATTAAAAAAAATAAAGTACACTAATAATATAAAAACAGCTAGACATAAAAAGCTTCATTACATATTAGAATCGATATAATACAATGTATAGTGGACAAATGTTGGCATTTGATAAAGTGTTTATCAAACAAAGGCTAATTAAAATTAAGTGTTCAATGCGCCTCGCACTGCACGCCATATTTACATGCAAACCAATTACTTTAATATAATTAATATTTATTTTATACACGATAATGTATATTATACATAGCTACTAAAAGTGGGACATTTTTAAATTACCAAGAATCCCCAACTACTTTGTCCGTATAAAATTTGATCCTCTATGTCACAATGTTCTTATCAGTCACAGGCGATCACAGTGTTTAATTTCATTACGATTCGGTTCAGTAATTTAGTCGTGATAAGGTTACAAAGAAACAAACAGATTTTAATTTTTGCATTTTCTGAGAAAATTTACCATAGTAACGTATAAATTTTTTTTCATCATCAGAAAGTAGAGATTTCAAAGAACAAAAAGCCCACGGACTTTTTAAAAAAGCTTATATTTTGACGTAAGAATTTTCGATTGAAAATTCACCCCAATTTTTCGATATTAAGTCAAAATAAGGTGAAAAAATAAATATTTTAAATCAAAAAAATTACAATGTATTTGGGACATAAAAAGATAAGTTTTAAACAAATAACGTGAAAAAAAAATTGTTTACAAAAGATAAAAATAAAAAACCATAGACTTGGTTATTTGCATTTTTCATATAAATTTTGAGGTTATGTGAAAAAAGTGTTAATACAAAAGTTGTATTTACACTTCTTTCTTCAAAATGTTTTTACTACCTACAACTTTGCCATTTAACTTTTTTTCAAAAGACTTGTAGTTTTGCCGGTAATCGAGTTAACCGTTTTTTACCCTTAAACCACTCCACTTGCCGACCTCAGATCGCCCGTAAATTATTTTTCCTTTCATTTTTGTTATATTCTTTTCCTTTTCCAATGGGTTTCATGCTACTATTAGTTTTTTTCACTTTTTACCATTTTCTAAGCTATCGGCACTGGTCTATAAATACATAGCTAGAAACGTGACTGATAGGACTTACCAAAAAATCGATAATAATTAAAATATATAGCAGTAATTGCTTGTGGTTACCCGGTAGTACTGTACTACTTTTAGAATAAAACCACCGAGTATGTCCTGCTGGTCAAATAGATTAATTGTTCAGTCAATTTAAATAGGCCAAGCCTTATTAAGTACTCACAAAAATACGTAGTTATAGCGCGATGCAAAATACGACTAGCACCATCTATTAATGAAAAGAAAAATTAAAAACGATATTTGACATAACGTAATTTGATCTGAAACAGTAAAGTAAATGCTTTGTAAATTAAAAATTGAGAAGAAATAAACAGTAAGATGGGCTTTAAACTGAAACATTAAATGTAAAGGCTACAAACAAATTGTATTTAAGCTTAATTTAGTTAATTACGAAACCAATACGAACATTTAATGGAAAACATCGTACCGTTAATAATAATTATACATAATTTAGGACGTCGTTAATAACGGTATATGATCATTAATTACATCTGATAATAATAATTAAAGCTATTTAAACAGGGATTTGCTACATTGTAGAATATTATACCGAAAATCATTTAATTCTGCCTGCTATCTGCAATTGTACTCGCATGGTTCTAACCAGCGCATTGACGTTGTGACCACTTACCATTGGCCCATTTGCCAGTCCGCCTACCGCCAGTCTGCCTACCTTTTTTATAGAATAGGTAGGCGAACGAGCATATGAGCCACCTGATGGTAAGTGGTCACCAACGCCCATAGACATTGGCGTTGTAACAATTGTAAACCATCTATTACGTCGCCAATGCGCCATCAACCTCGGGAACTAAGAAGTTATGTCCCTTGTGCCTGTAATTACACTGGCTCATTCACCTTTCCAACCGGAACACAGCAATACGAAGTACTGCTGTTTTGCGGTAGAACATCTGATGAGTGGGTGGTACCTTCGAGCTTGCACAAAGCCCTACCACTAGCACCTACCACCTACTATAAACAACAAAAAAACTGCTTCTAAATATTACCCAAAACACTTTGGACGGGACATATCTTTGAAAGGGATGAGAGTTCCCAACCTTTTTGATATTAACACAGATAGTTTTTGTTATCTTATCTTATCTTAGTGGTGACAAGCTATTTAATTGTCATGTGCATAATTTGTGTTTGTGTTTATAATTCATCTCGTGCTTGGCGGTGGAGGAAAATATTGTGTAGATTTTCATGCCCCATACAAGTTTTCTGACTATATATATATAGACTTTGTATTCACCGACCTACAATTGGAGCAGCGCGGCGTGGTGGAGTAAGCTCAAAGCCATCTCTTCAAAAAGGAGAGGAGGCCTCAGTTCCGTAAAATATATTCAAAAACAAATATTGTTTATGAGCCAGATCAACAAACCAAGAAACGTGTAGAGGACAAACATACAGAGAAATTTCTTTTTAGTTATAAGATAAACATGAGGTAGCTCGAGTCATTCTTCAAAAGACGTATCGTATGTATATACAGTTACATAATTAACAGATCCCATTGAAACTAAAAATGTCAAGATGAAAATTTTAATATTTAATATGTATACATTTCATAGGCTCTTCAAATTCCTTCCAGTTAAGTGAAACTTATTTGACAATTTTAACATCTAAAGGAAAAAATATACAAAGAGCTTTTACAATTGCACCACTTTCAATTTAATTAAACGACACCGAAACAGGAAAATTCCACCGTTTAATAGGTATCTTTTTGTCTACGGAAACGCCCGTCGAACCGAATTTTATCGAGTTCAATAAAAACTTACTTTGACGTAGATGTTATTTACGAACTTTCTCTTTTCAGTGAACAAATATTTATTGCGATAAATATTATTTACTTCTCATTAATTACCAAGTTTCTTATTATATTGTCGATAAAATTGTTTATTTCTAATTTCTAAAGCCCGACTTACTTTAGGTATTCGGTAATGTAATGTTTTTCATTACGTCGCTTCTTACATTGATAAAATGTAATTTCATTTTGTTAAAACGCTAATTCGACTCGTACTTTAGTACAACATAATAGTAATTTTTTTTAAATAATGCGATCACATACATGTGAATAGAAAAATGTTTTACGTGCTAATAAAGATTTCCTACAACAGGACACGCGTACAAAACACAACTTCAAAATTTACACATACTCGTCACCGGCGTTCTGCGATCACTGCGGATCTCTTCTCTACGGGCTAATCCATCAGGGCCTCAAGTGTCAAGGTACAGCGTGCACGCGAAAGTCTCCGAGCTACGCTTCGCTTCACAACTGCCTACTGCTACTAAAGCCTACCGCTTTCTTCTTAGATCTGTTTTCAGCTTGGTGGTGGTTCTTTATGCTCATGCGTATTTTATTTTAGTATTCTTTGTATACTTTTCTTCTAACTCTGTTTTATATTTCGTCCCATTGACAAGTTTAGGAGCGGCATTTACGACGGTTACGAGAGTCCTAATGTATTGTATGTTTTGGGAATATTGGTATTAATTAATTAAACGATTTATTCTTGCAAAGGCCGCATACGCTCCCCACAAATGGAACAATTGGACGTTCATTACGCCAACGTTTTGTGACCATTGTGGCACAATGCTTCATGGCCTCGCCCACCAGGGATATAAATGTGGAGGTATAAAATATAACTAAATCGGTCCCAGAGGAACTTAGCATCCGACGTACCCCTTAGCGGCAGATGGATTGATGTCACGGAAATTGTAAAATCACTGTATAATGTCGTAGATGTCTGCATATTGTGTGAAAATCGTACGTTTGCTCGCATATTGAAATCCGTTTGAAGTCCCCCTGCACTCGAAAAGTAAATTTACTCGGCAAAGCAAACCAATTTAGAAGTCGAATTAGAGACTGTTCAGCTGATCATTCAGCTTGATCCGAATGAATCGATGGATTTTGAACTTTTCCTGAGATTTCCTATATTAATGTTGATATCCTTCGAACGAATGCATTTTATTACTTTAATATTCATATTAA
The DNA here is from genome assembly GCA_905220585.2 of Nymphalis polychloros. Lineage (NCBI taxonomy): Eukaryota > Metazoa > Arthropoda > Insecta > Lepidoptera > Nymphalidae > Nymphalis > Nymphalis polychloros. The sequence goes on from HG992251.1 coordinate 2,807,838, forward strand.
TGTAGTTAGTTATATTCAGGATTTAAAATTCTAAGCTATTTGTTTGTGCTTTAGTTGCGTATTTCATATCTGTTCGATGTTTGCGTAGAACTTCACAACACTGATATCAAGCATGCTCTTATTGTTATTTACTTTGTTCGCTCGCCACTTGTTTTCTATTCACTCTAGAAATTTCTCTACGAAATAATGTAATAATAAATAACACATTTTTATATCAAGCTTTAATTTAATCCATATGTGAATATAATTTATCTTTAGTATTATATTGTATTAATTGTATTATCACAAAGAGCACGGTTGTGTCGAATTGGTTTAAAATTGAGTTTTTAGATTTAGGTGATCAACAGGTGAAGTTAAAAAACCTCTAAGTTAATGCGATTTCTTTACTTATACTCTAGCAAATATTTATGCATGTCAATAATATTGTCGTTTATTAAAATGATGCTGCATTGTTTGTTCTAGTAATTTTATTGTGTAGTTTCTATTTGTGTAGATTTGATGATTTGTTAAATCTAATACATAGTAAGTCCGCTAAAATTTTATACTTTCTTTTCTATTTTACCACTTAAGTACATTATAGCTACAAATCAATTGTCTAAATAAGCTTGTGAATAATGCATGAATTCTATGTTTATTTTACTATCATTTCTTATTTACACTGGCGCTATCTACATTACCTGATCACAATAACAACTCTAATGTTCTCTTTAAACTCATATTTTCCTTTATGACATATTTTCTTTTTAGGTTCCGAGTCCAAAGGTTCGTAACCGTATTACTAACCCTATGATGTCCGATTTTTTTACTTAATACATGTAGGGGCTATTCCGCCATATCATGACAAATAAAAATAACAATATAATGTATAACATTAAGATCTCTTAGATACTGAGCCCAACTCGCCCTTAGCGAGTCTTTCGTTTGAATTCTATATTAACGTGCATAAGTATAATTTTTGTTAATGTTATAGAAGTTGTGTTTTTGCTAATGTATAATAGTTCATCATTGTTAAGTATATTTATTCGAAATGCATTATATTGTAGCATGCGACATGAACGTGCACAAGCGATGCGAGGAGTCTGTGCCGAATCTTTGTGGCTGCGACCACACCGAGCGCCGCGGACGTATCCAGCTCTCCGTGTCTTGCCAGGGGTACAAACTTACCGTTGTAGGTGAGTTTGTTTTGGAATGTATATCAAATCTAAACATAACCATAAACGATATAACACTGATTTACTGACAAATTAGAAAGTCACCAAAACTATAGTTACGATTGACTTGAAACTTGAAGCTTTTACTTTACTTTCACTAAAAAAATACGAAATACGTATCAAAAATATTAATTTTAACATTTAACGTACTGTATTCAAAAAGTAAATTTCTCCTAGAAAGCGATAAATATAGGGGTTTCCATTAAGGGCGCTTGATCGTGCAGAACTTCCATCGTAGCGTGTGCTGTGTGGCACGTAGCGCCGTCCTGTTGAAACCACATGTTGTCCAGATCCATATTCTCGATTTCAGGCCAAAAGAAGTTGGTTATCATCGACCGGTATCGCTCACCATTGACGGTGACGGCCACACCATTATCGTTTTCGAAAAAATACGGACCAATCACGCCTCCGGCCCAAAATCCGCACCAAACAGTCACTTTCTGCGGGTGCATTGCCACTTGGTGAACCTCGTGTGGATTGGTCTCGTCCCAAATACGGCAATTTTGCTTGTTGACATAGCCATTCATCCAAAAATGCGCCTTGTCGCTGAAGATGATTTTTTTGCCAAAATCGGCGTCAACTTCCAACTGCTCTAATGCCCAGTCAGCGAACACACGGCGCTGTCTATGGTCATTAACCTTGAGCTCTTGGGTCAGCTGGATCTTTTACGGGTGCAGGCTCAAATCACAACGCAAAATTCGCCAAGTTGTCGTCTGCGAAAGGCCGAGTTCCTGTGCGCGACGCGGAATTGACTGCCGCGGGTTTTCGAGGACACTGTCGCGCACAGCGGCGATATTCTCGGCAGATCTCGCGTTACGTTGACGCACGGAAACCGGCTGATTGTTAACTGACCCGGTTGACTCGAATTTGTCCACCAATCGACGGATAGTCGACTCGGCAGGACGATCATCGCGACCGTAAAACGGGCGAAGTGCGCGGAACGTTGCTCGAACTGAAGACCCATTTTCATAAAACAATTTTATGATTTGCACGTGCTGCTCGACACTGTAACCTGCCATGGTGGTTTGGGAGGACGGAATGAATATAATACACTGCATTTGACAGCTGTCACTCAAACAACGTGGCCGCAATCAGCTGTCAAAGTTCAAGCGTCCCTATTGGAAAACCCTATATTATAATAAATCATCGTATTAGGCATCATAGATAAATAAGAACATATTATTATTAAATTGCCTATATACCCGCTTCGTGTAAATATTATTGAATTATAGATATTGTTCTCATGTAAGTGTCTAATGTCTTTAAGAGAAATAAAGTTCTTTAAACTGAAATAAACATATCATTGTGTCGCTTTTCCAAAAAAGATACATTTTCGAAGAAGACAATATTTAAAGTGTTTATTGAACAGCAAATATTTGTTCCACTTCTAGTGAAGCAAGGTCGAAACTTGATCCCTATGGATCCGAACGGCTTGTCTGATCCCTACGTGAAGTTGAAGCTCATTCCGGACTCGGATAACGTGAAGAAAAAAACCAAGACCATTCGTAGCACGCTTAATCCCGAATGGAATGAGACCCTCGTTTTTGATCTTAAACCTGAAGATAAAGATCGACGACTCCTCATCGAGGTAACTTTGATAACCATTCTAATACTTGCGTACTAAAATACGCAATAATTGCGTAATAAAAACAGGTTTGTAGAGATTTTAATTTTAGCATTCGCGTATGACCAAGGTATATCAATGATGTCATTATTTAAAAACTTGATCAGGATATTTATTTTCAATTCTATTCAGATATGGGATTGGGATCGCACTTCCCGAAATGATTTTATGGGATCTCTCTCATTCGGAATCTCCGAAGTAATGAAGGCACCAGCTGAAGGCTGGTTCAAGCTCCTCACTCAGGAAGAGGGTGACTTCTACAACGTACCTGTACCAGAGGAAGGTGCAGATCTCGCTCAACTGAAGACCCAAATGAAGTCCACTAACTTGGGCGCTCGTAGACCTCCTCCACCACCTGATAGAGAGGTCCCGCATAACATGGCGGCCGCTGACGTTATTCGAGCGACCGATTTCAACTTTATAATGGTGCTCGGAAAGGGATCTTTCGGAAAGGTAATATTAATTTTATAAATAATTTTTGGCAAAGTAAAAATACTAGATAAAAAAAATACATGTAAAAATCTTTTGCATCATAAATTTTCAGAAATTAAATGTGCCTCACATTGCAAGTTTGTATTTATTATGCGTCTTCCTACATGGTAATTTTTACATAATTTAAGAAACCAATAGACATTGGAATTGCAAGATGTATAAATAACTCCTCAAATTGCGACCAACTCTTCCACATGCTATCTAATCTCTTATATCCCCTTTTTCTTTTTCCGTTAATTCTACTAGTTCACTCAACCTAAAACAGAATTATTATAATTATCTTAAAGCTTGATTCATCATGATTAAGTGATACCTACTCAGCAGATCCGTGTAAAGTACTAACACCACTTAAAAATCTAATGGATAAACTTTTAATTTTGATCAATCTCTAAAGGTAATGCTTGCGGAGCGTCGAGGTACAGATGAGCTCTACGCCATTAAGATTCTGAAGAAGGATATCATCATCCAGGATGACGACGTGGAGTGTACGATGGTAGAGAAGCGAGTGCTGGCGCTAAGTACTAAACCACCTTTCCTCGTTCAATTGCATTCCTGTTTCCAAACTATGGTGAGTTATACGAATTTTCATGAGATTGAATCTCACAGTGTAAAATTGATGTATACAAGCACTTTGCCCGCGACTTCGTCCGCGAACATTTAAAAACTATAATTTAACGTAAATTAGTATTTGGTAATAGAGTTACAGTTTGTTCAAACTGTGACATTATTCTTACTGAGAGAATTTTATACCCATCATAACTTCTAAACGAAAAGTTCGATCCGGATCATTTAAAGTGTAAATAATCATCCTAAATTATTAAACCATTTAAATAGATAAGGATTAATAATATTATGATACCAATATCACCTCTATTCGATTCCACCTTATTTGAACTTAATAATTTAACAAAAACTGTTATTGTGGCTAAACTATAATAGTTAGTCATATACCATCGTGGACTTTTTTGAGAGCAATCATGAGTACTATTAATATATAGAACACTTTTTTATATACCGTCAATAGTTTTCGCAGCGCACGCCAAAAAATGACTTTTATAAGAAACAATATGATACCTTGGGTTACATTGTTCCATTTTAGGTAGGGATATCTAATTTTTTGAAAATATTATATAACCTATGTTACTCGGTAAAGATGTAGCTTTCTAATGGCGAAAGAATTTAAAATCGGTCTAGGAGGTTTTCAGTTAAATCGTAACAAACAAACAAAAAATCATATCTTTCCTCTTTATAATATTAGTATAGTTTTCCTTGACCTATCACATTATACTATTGAGCTCAAATGAAAAAAAATGATTATGCTTAAAAAGAAATATATTAAAGACCATGGAATAAATTAGCTTCAAAGCAACGATTAGCTGAAATTTAACCAAAAAGTCCTACAAGACTTGCAGAACGTATAGTCCCTTTAATTAATTAATTATTATTTGTTATATCGTAAACCTTGTATATATGTTTATGTATATATCTATTCTTCTTCTTACAGGATCGACTTTACTTCGTTATGGAATACGTAAATGGTGGAGATTTGATGTTCCAAATTCAACAATGTGGCAAGTTTAAAGAACCAGTCGCTGTGTTAGTAGTTGATTACTTTAAAATATGAAATTATTCAAAATATTTTGAATATTATATTCTTTCCTTACTGGTTTTAGTTTCTATGCTGCTGAAATTGCTATCGGCTTGTTCTTCCTTCACTCCCGTGGCATCATCTATCGTGATTTGAAGCTTGACAACGTCCTCTTGGATCAAGACGGCCACATCAAGATTGCTGACTTCGGTATGTGCAAAGAGGGAATCACCGGCGACAAAACAACTAAGACCTTCTGCGGTACCCCAGACTATATCGCCCCGGAGATCATTTTATACCAGCCGTATGGGAAATCAGTAGATTGGTGGGCATACGGTGTGCTTCTGTATGAAATGCTTGTCGGTCAGCCTCCTTTTGATGGGGAAGATGAAGAGGAACTCTTCGCGGCGATCACGGATAATAGTGTCTCATACCCAAAAACGCTAAGCAAGGTCAGAATCAATTAAAATATAATTATTCTTCAGACATTTCTCAAACATATATCAACATAAATCATTAAACAGTAAACACTCAACAGTAATATTTACATAGTAAAAATAATTAAACGTTTATACATATATTGATACTCATTATTTTCACAATAATTATTGGAGGAAAAAGGTTAAAAAATATAATATATTTATAATTATTCTTTCGATGCACGCACTGTACGAATTTACTTATATATCTAATAAATCATAATAATTTTGCAATCAGGAAATTTATATTATTATGTTACTTAAAATTGCATATACTAAAGTAATTGTCGAAGATCAAAATATAGTAGTCTACGCATTGAAACAACCAAGAAAACCATGTGTTTTAACACACATACGCACAACACACAACATCCTAGTATATCGAGTATGTACTAGGATATATATGTATATTGTATATAGTAATAATTTTAATAAAGTTATTTATAATTTGTCGAAATAATATTTCCTTGACAAATTTGGTCAAATTTGTCTTGATATGGAATTAAATTGATTAAAATGATTCAGTGCAATAATAATATTACAGCTTCCACAACAACCAGAGAACATTCTGTTTTCATAAACAAATCCAAATTTTTTATTAAATATTTTAACGGAACGCATGCTTCAAATCTTCATCACTATAACAATATTAATTTATCAAAATGATAATAACGTGAACTGCCGTTTTCAGGAAGCAAAAGACGCGTGCAAATCCTTCCTCACGAAGAATCCTCAAAAACGTCTCGGTTGCGGCTTGAGAGGGGAAGAGGACGTCCGCACTCACGCGTTCTTCCGTCGCATCGACTGGGCCAGAGTGGAGGCCAGAGATGTTCAGCCGCCTTTCAAACCTAAAATCGTAAGTATTGCACATTCATTACCTTTTGCATGCCCTTTTAACGTTGAGGTTACTGCTGCGCTTGACAAAATTCCATTAGTCGATTCTTACGAACCCCACAAGTTAAGGTATGGTGGTTCTATTATTCTATCAACTCCTAAATGTAAAAGAAATACATATTTAATGGTCACTGGAACATTTGGAATCTTTTGCATTGGCTAAAACACAATCGCAAATTTTTATCCAAAGCTTTGACTTGACTACATTCTTAAAATACTCTGACATAATCGTAACTAGTAATGACCAAAAATTTAATGTTTATTTTTATTGTTCTTTAAAAGAAAATACATGTTTAAGGATTTAATTGTGTTACACATTATGAGCAAATTCATTACATCTTTATAATTCGTAAAAACTATTCAAGTCTCACTCACTATTAACCACGATTAGCTTAATACCAAAAAAAATATATAGGTAACTGCCAATTTCCTGCGTGCCATAAATTTACGTTTCTGCTTATCTAGTAATTAAATCCAATGACGACTGTGACGATGGATATATTTTTAAATCCTATCGTAATTCGTATTAATTACCCAAATTTAAAATGTCAAATTATTTCACAGAAACATCGCAAGGACGTGTCCAACTTCGACAAGCAGTTCACTCAGGAGAAGACGGAACTGACGCCGACTGACAAACTGTTTATGATGAATCTTGATCAGACCGAGTTCATGGGCTTTTCCTTCCTCAACCCGGAGTATGTGCAACATGTGTGAATATGCAGGTAACACTTATAGACTAGGTAAAAGTATCGAAGACCTGTTTCCTTCATTTACAGCATATTAAATTCTATTTTTATTTGGTTGACTGTGAATATATTTATTATCTGTTAACAGATTGTATATATATCTGTGTTTGAAAATTGATTTTGAAATAGAATTTTCACGAGACCTTTATTAAAATAAAATTGAAGAGCTTCATTCATCATATAAATTAATCTTACAAGCTTTGATTTGCTTTGATAATTAATAAAATAATTTATATTTGTAAACATAAATAAGATTCGATTCGATTGAAATATTCGACTTAATTAATATTTATCCAACATTTTCTTTTATCAATGTACGTGTATTTTTTAAATATTATTTATCATTTTAGGGTCATCTTTTTGCATCATTGAAGCTAACTCAAGGGCTGTCCTGGCGGTGGCCCCTGAACTTCATCTGTCGACTCTCTCTGTCACTCTTAAAGCATACGTTGTTTGCTGTCTCGCTCATCGTATAATCACTTCGTTTCAGATTCAAACACTGACTTGTTTAATCTTTAAGAGTGAAGAAGTTTATTTGTTCCAATTAAGGAATTTGAGAGAATAATTTGCTCATTTCCTCGTAGTTTTAAATTAATTTACCTGAGTATTACTCGAGGACTGTTTCATCCATCCAATACGACATGACTTTATAGTTGTGTAGTTATTGTTTCGGAACGCAATAAATATCAAAGTTTATCTCAACGAATTATCCAAAGCAATATTATGTGGATGTAAATCGTCGTTATTATAATACCTTATATCATTTAGAAGAATTGCTCTCTTTTATTTATAAGCTGAATAAGTGGTTACTCATTACTAACTTATATTTAATCTGTGTCATAAACCATAGATAAAAAAAAATTCAACAAGCTTCCATTATTGAAAATATCTTCCATTAATGTTACAATGTTTTGACATTTTTTAGACAGAATCTTTAAATATCATAATCTTGGGGCCACTTGATAATATAGTTAATATAGGAAGCTGTTATTTTCACACAACAAATGACATATGACGAAATTATACAAACTAATTTTATCCGTAGACACGAGTAACTAAGGTCGATATTAGCGCGTACATTTCGGAGTGTCGTGTAATTACTTGTGTGATTCAGGTTTCGGTATAATTTCTCATTCACATATCAGTGTCTTAATTAGAATGTTATTGTATGTCGTGTCGTGTGGATGGCGCCAAACTAGAGCGTTTCAATCGTCTATCTTGAGCTTTATTACTATAACAGTATGGGTCACTATCTTCCAGCTAAATTTAAATAATTTTGTTGTATAATCTCTCAAGCAATATGCTATTTTCTTGCGCGTAAGTAACTCAAGTAAAATTGAATCTCTATTCAAATATTTTATTGTTATTTATTTTTATTGTTAGTTAAACTTATTTTATTACATGACATTAATTTTTTTTTAACATTTTAACGCTTAAAACGCGTATACGGCTGTATTGTGGCTGTCATTAAGTTTTCATTGTCTATGGTATTATTTAAGTTTGTTTGTTGTTTATGCATTTAAATAATTCTCCTTTGGTGTGGTTACAAATGGTAACAATTTTTTGTTAGTTGAAGCCTGTGAATGGACTATTTGTGTGTGTGTTTGCGTATGTGAATATGTGTGTGTAAATGTTCTTTTCTTAAAATTGCGGTTTTATTAGACGATAACCTACCTTACGACGTTGTATCATTTTGATAAAAAATTTAGTATATGTTTGTATTAAGTAAATTATTTTAATATATTTTTCATGTTTTCATTCCATCGTCTAATCACACCGCAAAGAAGCTATTAGCTATTAATAATCGTATATTAAAAAATAGCCTTACTAACATTACTTATAATAAATAAACTAAAAATACATGTAATAAATAAATCGTAACCTTGCTAGTTTAAATTAAAATGTGAAATTAAATTAAATGAAAATCAGTTGATTCTAAATTGAAAGTAATAAAATGACATTTTAGATGTTATAATTTTTATATATTCTTCCAACGGACGTTATTGGAAAAGAAATCTTAAATGGATAAGCTTATGGTACATTTTCTTTTGTTTTTTTTTTTCAATAACGTTCATGATGCCGTTGACTTCATCGAGTTTAAAAGTTTCGGTGTAACGGCTTTCTTTGTTCTGTATGTAATATTTCATATTGTTTTTAAGCTTAGTATTAAATAAGGGTAGTGTGTCGACTCATTTTCAAATTATCGTCAGTCTTGAGGCCATTTAAGAAAAACATAATTGATGTTTAATATAATCAAACAACTCAATGCGTTCTTAGACAAATTTTGAATCTAGTCGAGTTAAGTTTACTTTTATAAAACGGACGGCAGTGACTGCATAATGCTGTTTTTATTTTTTTACGACATGAGTTTATTTGATAAACACTCAAATATTTATTAAGACATTTTACTTATAATTTGATCAAGCTATGAAAATGTGTCGACGTAATTATAATCAGCTGGAGAGGGAGTCAAGTAGAGCGCCTTTGCGCTTACCCCCATCCGTGCATTAGTACAAACACATGTGTACTTCAACCATAGACAATCGGATGCATATTAATGTATAATGTAACCTCTTTAGATTTCATTTTTGATATGAACCCATACAACAATAGTGACAGCGATATAAATCACTGACTAGAGGAAATAAATAGAAAAAAAGTCATAAATAACTCTATGAAATATAAGTGTTCACACTAACCATAGACTAATTTAATTTTGACAACGTCAGCTGATGTAATGTGAATGATTTGATTGACATTATTTAGTCTATGGTAGAATGCTATAGTATAAATTATCCGTGCTATTCTATAAAAATACATATCAGGGTAATATAAAAACAAGTACTATATTGAGATTTACTTAATATAATAAAACTTTTTTTGAGCGTTCTATTAACAGACAAATGTTTATTTGTTTTTATAAGTTGATTTAACGAGTTTTATAATGTTGGTAGTACATGTGTGTTTTAAATACAATTGCACTATCCCCAACCACCCTTTTATGTTAAAAACACTTTTAATAAATTTACTTTAAATATGTCAATGTCAACAAGTGACGTTGCTGCATAACGTTCGAGAATAAACGTTGTTTTCTGTCAATACTGGCTATTATTAAAAGTGTTTTTATAATGCCCACCCAGCTAGCTAGCTTACATAGATATATATTCATTATTGATCACAATTTAACAAACTTTAGCGACACTATTGTTTAATTAATTCGAACAGATTTTCGTTTATAAAATATCTCAAATAGTTAATAATGAACACAAAAGCTATAATATGAAAAATAAGTGATTACGACCAATAACAGAGCTTATACTGATAATAAATAACCGTAAACCAATCAAATTCGACATAAATAACCTTCATATAAATATATTAAACATCAAAATATAGAAAACGTGATCGATAGCTTATTGCATGTGTATAAGTACGTAAAACAAACGCGATACACAGAATATTATAGCTTGTGTATTCATAGCCTTATTCTAAAATATAAAATTCTCAGTCATTATATATTTTATCGTCTATATTATATCTCAGCATTGTTGAGATTTGGCGAAGTCGCCACTGTATTCTGAACACCAATTTTATAGCTAGTTAACTAGTTAAATATTAGAGGTTCTTTTGTTCATCTGGTATCATGTAGTGTTGCTAGCTTACGCCTTTCGACATAAACTTCACTGACTTGGTCGGTTTTTATATAAGATATAAAGAGTTTATGAAACTTGTAGCCATAATTAACGGTATTACGTCATATTACCAATATATTTGCTAAGATCTCACTTGTACATAGCGTTATCATATATTACTTTATTGCAACGTTTAAGCCTTTATGACAAATGATATTTAATATTTTGCCATCACGCTTTTTTGCTTAAAATATATTTCAAATATATATATAATATATTTCTTTAAAACAAATTCGAAATATTATATGAAAGACATTGTATTATGGAGATATAATATAAATTGTATAGTTTACGTAAAACATTGCCATATATAAAAAATAAAGTTCGCTAACAGTATGTACCGTGGCAATGTATGTTTACTGACGTGACAGTATCAGTTGCTACAGTGTTGCCCGCTAGAAAAATAATTGTTAAGTTTAATAAAAAAATATTATTGAGTAATGATATTAATTTGCGTAGACTCTGTAATAGTATTAATATATATTATGTAGCTGTACTTCATAATTCCTTAGTATATCGACTATATTAAAGATTGTAGAAATAAATATGGAAAATCAATGGCAGTCGCTTTATAGGCCTAATTACCCAGTTAGTAAAAGCCCGTAGTTAATACAGGTTTTAGTGTACTCTTTAATATTTTTAACGTATTTTAATGGTGTCGTATTAGCAGTTTATGCACGTCGCCTGTGCCAAAAGTGTATATAATTTTTTCCTAATATTATAGGAATGTAATTTTCTAAATCGTTTCCATTATTATGTGTGCAGTAGCATTTTACTAGTGATTAAAAAGTTGTGAATTATTTCAATTCAACCACTATTTCTCATAAAGTTTTATATGATTAACTAAATGCCAAGATATTTACAATGGTGACTTCGTATGTAGCACAGAACAGGCTAAATAAAATCACCCGACAAAAAACTAACTTCTTACGCATTGTATGTCAAATCCAATTTTTCAAAGCTATGAAAAATTTATGGCCATTTTTATTTATGTAACCTAATATTGAAGAAAATAAATGTTTAGACGGTTTCACAGATAAATAATAATCATTGCAAAGACAGATGCGCTAAGACGTTTCATAAATAATCTGTGCGTAAATTTCATTAAATAAAATATAAAACATAACTCAGTTGAAAGTTTGAGTGAATAAAATTTTCGGTCACCAGTAAAATGCCATAATAATATTTATATCACATTAAATTTTTATTAATAATTGCACCATTTTTTCTATTATTCAATACGTGTCTTAACTGTACGGCTTATATTAATGCGAATCCAAGGGCAAGTTATTGATTGTAATAAATATTCTAAAATGAATGTAAAAGTTCAAAGTCGCCCCATATTAAAATGTATAGTTTTATTAAGTTTATTAATTCGTTTTTCATACCAATCAAATTTAAAGCTAAATAAAATTATGTACTTGGATTAAAAAATCATAACTATAGGTAACTCGGATTTGCAATATGAATAAGCTATTTTGAAAAATTATCTTTCAGCTACGATTTTTGGAGAATGTTACCTTTGTGCAATTGTCTTAATTCATAATATATATTGGAATATACATATACCTTTTTCTTTGAAAATTAATAAAATACATTTCATAGGATACTTAAGATCTTCGAAAATTTTGACACGTCTAAATATCCTGGAGAGATGTCATTGGGTCGACGCGTAACTTTGTGCGTAATAATTGTAGCACACTCGTTGCCTATAATGATACCAAGCTACAACCTATTTTTTAATTACGGAGAAATTTGAGCATACGTTTTGAATATAAAGTGTCATTTTTGTACGTAATTTTGAAAACAAAGATTTATTTATATTTACGTAATTTCAACCTCTAAAATATTGTAATAATGTCTCAGAGTAAACAGTGGGAATTCGAACGCAATGATGGTATAGAATGGTAACACTGAAATAAATTGCGTCTCATATTATAATCTTCACAATACACATCAATTGAATAAACATATTTTAGAAAAAACAATTGAAGTAACGAATGCATATGTTTTCAACTTGTTATTTTGCTATACTTTGTGTCACAAAATCTGAAAAATGCGTGATAAAAGTTCAGCGGAGTATGTCGAATGAATATCGAATTGATTATTCACCTTTATTTATATTTATAGTTTTTGTGTTTTCTACAAACAAATTCGAATTCCTCAACTGATTTGCAGCTCTCCTAAACCCGCTTGCAGCGGTTAGAAGGTTATTTTATAATTAATAATCTGATAACATCTTAAATTAAAACAAAGCACCCCGCTTTGACATTCTCGACTAGAATCTGGACGTGTGCAATTTCAGCATATTGAAAATCTAAAAAATGTTTTAATGAGAAGTATTTTATTAATTTATCTACGTATAACATACCTATATGTATATATTATTTTTTATTTTAAATCTTTAAAAACGACTTAAATAATACTCAGTATTACTATACTGTACAATAACGAAGTGTTAAAAATACTAAAATTGTTTATCATACAGACCCATTGCTCATCTAGGTTATGTAAGCGTCAAAAGTAGTATTATTGTTCAAAATAAACTATATCGTATTAGTTATCTGTACAGATGCAATGGGTCAGTAACAATAAAACTACAAAGAAAAAATGTAATACATTATTAACGTCGTCGTAATTATATGTAACATTATTTTTTTTAATATTTCTTATATAATTTTTCATTATCTGTAACGCTTGAACTGAATGTACTCACAATATTATAACTATCTCTGTGATATGATCATCCTTTCACGTTCCTAGTAAAAAAGTTTCGCGCTAATTTTAACGTCATTTTTACAACAGACTAAAAACATTTTAAAAACTTTTCTTTGCAACATGTGCCAAAGAGGTTTTATGTTTATTTAATAAAAAAAACATATAAAGCAGAAAAGTCGGTATTCATTTTTTTTAATTATTGATCGCGAAACCTTTTTACTACTTTATTTAAAAACTTTAACTCTACGAAGTGCACTTTTGTATTTGCGTTATAGTGTACCGTTGTCGCCTCTCACTAGTTTTAATATAAATATTATCAAGTTTTGAATTTTAACTACTGTATAAGGGATTTTGTGCGGAAAGTTCTAAATAATGTAGTTGACGTTTTATAAAAATTTCCTCACACAATCTTTCGATATTTTATTGCATATACCTACTATTATTAATATTAATAGCGTAGTTACAGAATTTCGATTCGTAGTTACATTTGCCATTTTCAAAATAATGTAATATTGTCATTTTCGAGGGATTCGTGGTATTGTCTATGGAGAGTTTCTAACTCTGGTCTGGTCCATCGGACCAAGGAATGTGTGGTTTTCTCAAATGTGATCGTGGATTGTACTCAATAATATACATTTCTAATCCATTAGATTCCAAGTGTTTTATTTAACCCGTACCCTAAAATAAATCTAATTATACAAAATTAGTATGTATATTTTTTTTAAATTAAAGTATTTTGTTATTTATAATTTGATTTCCTTTTCACCTCTCATAACTTGACTTAGCATTTGATTACAAAGGGCAGCGTAAGGGTTGAGTTCCACGACCTGTAAAATATATAAAGTAAGTTATTTCTTCATAATAAAATAATAAAAATATTTTTATTTTAATAATAAGAAAATAAATATATATAATAAAACTGTGAAATGTATTTTTTTTTATTTAGGATGTCCCAACAAGAGCGCCAGATTTAAATTTACCGCCATTTTGTTACTACGAGTCAAACAACAAATTAATTTAAAAAATAAATGTGTTTTTTCTTTACAATTAAATCCTGCGCTCTTGTAGGGACAACCTATAATTAACAGGTAACTAACCTGTTTTTTAGCGAAACCGCTCCCAAGTTTAGCAGCTTCTGCGAAGGCGGCCCGTGCGGCGTCGTCTGCACCGCGCTTGCGCAGTAGCACTCCTCGTTGGCAAAGTGCAAGAGCACGTGCACGGGTTTTCTTACCCTCAGTAATTTGTAGTACATGGTCTATATCTTTCATTGCGTCTAAAATTAATATATATTGTCTACATTATGACTTCAGACATCTTATATAGAGATACCTTGTCTCAATCAAGGAGTCAAATTTTTTTCAGTGGTCAACGCCTAAATCTTACGTATAAAGTTTAGGCTACATAATCATTATATATAGGGTTTTCCATTAAGGGCGCTTGATCGTGCAGAACTTCCATCGTAGCGTGTGCTGTGTGGCACGTAGCGCCGTCCTGTTGAAACCAAATGTTGTCCAGATCCATATTCTCGATTTCAGGCCAAAAGAAGTTGGTTATCATCGACCGGTATCGCTCACCATTGACGGTGACGGCCACACCATTATCGTTTTCGAAAAAATACGGACCAATCACGCCTCCGGCCCAAAATCCGCACCAAACAGTCACTTTCTGCGGGTGCATTGCCACTTGGTGAACCTCGTGTGATTGGTCTCGTCCCAAATACGGCAATTTTGCTTGTTGACATAGCCATTCATCCAAAAATGCGCCTCGTCGCTGAAGATGATTTTTTTGCCAAAATCGGCGTCAACTTCCAACTGCTCTAATGCCCAGTCAGCGAACACACGGCGCTGTCTATGGTCATTAACCTTGAGCTCTTGGGTCAGCTGGATCTTGTACGGGTGCAGGCTCAAGTCACAACGCAAAATTCGCCAAGTTGTCGTCTGCGAAAGGCCGAGTTCCTGTGCGCGACGCGGAATTGACTGCCGCGGGTTTTCGAGGACACTGTCGCGCACAGCGGCGATATTCTCGGCAGATCTCGCGTTACGTTGACGCACGGGAACCGGCTGATTGTTAACTGACCCGGTTGACTCGAATTTGTCCACCAATCGACGGATAGTCGACTCGGCAGGACGATCATCGCGACCGTAAAACGGGCGAAGTGCGCGGAACGTTGCTCGAACTGAAGACCCATTTTCATAAAACAATTTTATGATTTGCACGTGCTGCTCGACACTGTAACCTGCCATGGTGGTTTGGGAGGACGGAATGAATATAACACACTGCATTTGACAGCTGTCACTCAAACAACATGGCCGCAATCAGCTGTCAAAGTTCAAGCGTCCCTATTGGAAAACCCTATATATACTTACTCTATTATCCCCATCTCTCTCCTACAAATGTTATACAGTTGTCATTAAATACATTAATTAAAGAATAAGCATAAAAAAAAAATCTAGGTACCATCGTCTCTCTTCATCAGTCTGAACACCTGTGCTCTGTCGTTGTATCCAGAAGCACGTTCCGGCGCCATCTCAATGCCTTGGTTAAGGAGTTCCAACGCCTCATCTAACTTATCAGCTTCAGCGAGATTCACGGCTCGAAGGCATAACGTTTTAGAGTCTTCGTCTTTCTCTGTAGTATCTAATAAAAGTATATTATTTTTTTTTTTTTTACTAACTTGTTAGACTTAGACTTTAAACCTTTGTGCCTAAGCTTTTAAAATCAATATATAAGCTTATAATAAAAGGCAAATTGTCTATTGTTCTATCAAAAAATATGGCGTATTATATAGACGTATATATCTGTGAATAAAGCGTTTTTTTCACCATAGTTCGCTTAAAAACCAAAATCCTATTTAAATACAACATTTGACCCAAATTGTTAGAGTATTTTACAATATACATGAAGCCTCACCTCTAATAAGAGCGCGTACAAAGAGAGGAGCTAAGTGAATACGACTCCAACAACTAACTCTTGTGTCCTAATGATCCTTGTGCCTGTAATTACACTGGCTCACTGACCCTTCAAACCGGAACACAACAATACAAAGTACTGCTGTTTTTCTACTGCGATAGAATATCTGATGATGGTGATACCTACCCAGACGAACTTGCACAAAGCTCTACCACCGAGTAAATTATGTCTTAAGCTAATTATTTGAATGAAATTCTGTGGAAGAGCGGAATAGCGTTAAGATTTCGGCGTAAAAATATTTTTTTTATTTTTCACGAAATATATGTAATACAATTACTTATTTAATATCATATGATGACGTATAAAACAAAAGACTATTTTAATAAAATAATTGATGAGTATACCAATAAAATAGCTGTATATATAAATACCTACGTCAATCAACGCCAACTAATATTATAAATAAAAAATGCCGTAACATTAAAAAAATCCGTTAATTGTATCTGATTGATAACAAACATTCGAACACAACCACAACCACTCAAATCATCTTCGCATTAATAGTAGTAGTAAGATGATATTAAATAATGAAATAAAATAAATATTAAATAATGCAACAAATTAAATTGCACATATTAAATTTAATTAAAATTAAATATAATTTCATAAGAAGGGATAATTTTATAATCTTAGATTTAGAGTTCGCAATGAAACAGACATTAAGCATTTTATACATTTTAACTGAACCTTGAACATGACAATTAATTCTTGATCATAACGCAGAACATTATTTGAATGCACATATCTCTGTTAATTTGAAATTCGAATCAGCCAATCCTTTTGTCACACGTTATCCCTTACACAATCTTCCTTTTTTATATTAATTAGTAAGGGGGACTGGCACATGGGTCACCTAGTGGTAAATAGTCACCATCACCTACATGTACCATTCCTTACATCGTCAATGTGCCATCAACCTTGGGAACTGAGATGTTATGTCCCTTGCTGCCCTATTGCTGTTTGGCGGTTGAAAATATAATGAGTGGGTGGCACATACCAAGATCAGCCTATACAAAGCCACCAAGTGAGTCTCTGCTTATAAGCATAACACTCTCCTTGACAAGAAGAAAGACATACCTACTCATTAAAAGAAGTTCTTGACTTGAGTCTGCTCCCTCCCTATGACCACGCCCACATTCATACTCAGTAACAATATGACCATAATTTCTACAATGTTTAACTTAAATTCAAATATATTTATAATCTATATGGCTTCATATCTTATAAAATTTATATATAGTATTTCGAGTGTCTCGGAAACGATTCTTCTAACGATTTGGCTCATTTTTTTGTATTTAGACAATGTTTTGCTTTTAAAGTTTATTTATAAGTTTCGTTCCATTAAAAAAACAATTTTCAATTATTAGTCGGTCACTAGGTACTTAATACAAATACGAGATAGCCTAGATGATGAAACGATACAAGGACTATTGAGTTTTAACCAGACAGAAGCAACAAACATACACATACTACAGAATATGCTCAGGACAAAAAAAAAATTATGTTCGACGCGTATATTCTTTAAAACGTTTGGACCGTGATGCTGCGTTTATAACTCATCTGGTGCGCAGTCGAAAAGCAAAATATCGTGGAGACCTGCTTAATATGCTTGATAAGATTGCCACATGGACCAACATGCAGTACAGCAAAATTGTGGATAATAATAAGCGTAAGCACCAGGGCAGACTGGACCATATTCTAATTATTTTGATAGAATTAAGCAAATACATAGATTATATAATGTCATATATACTGTTTAATCTGTAATAAAAGTTTTTCAAAATCGCTATTTCGTATTTGCATTCCCTTTAGCAACCTCGTAGAGTAACATATACATTATAGAGCGAACGTAGTTAAACTACATCTTAAAAACGACATAGCATTTTCATACTATTGCTTTGTTTTGATATTTAGTTATATACCTATTTATTATTATTTAATTTTCTTTAAAATAAGTTAAATGCTAATACTTCTAAAATAATTCTACTTATAAAAGGAAATAGAACTTCAAAATTAACTTAAGTATCTATACCAAATAAAATATATATTCACAAATAAAGTTGTAATCTGAAGTATAAACCACGATTTACATAGTCATCGCGTTTCCAAGATGAACAAAACCGATCCCAGATAATTAATTTTTAAACATGATTTTTCATTGACGTAAAACAAACAATGTAAAATTCACACAAATCATATAACTTTGTTTTCTCTCATTCATTTGATTTAATGAAATTAATCATAGATGTTGAAATAACGGCTTCTTACCTTCTTCAATGAATTGATCTCCATCGTCAGCTACATCGCCGATCGTCGCAGTCGGATCGAATATACTCCTCAGTATAGCGCGGTCCCGTTCACTTAAATTTTCTAAATCAGCCATTTCCACAAGTCAACTGGTCGCTCAACTATTATAAACTAACGATTCTTGATGTCAACAGTAGTGTTTTAAGTGAGTATGCTAATAAGACAACTTGGAAACATTATAGCAAAGTTGTTGCGCAAGAAATGTGTTTATTAGTATTTATCTCAGAAATCGAACGATAAACATCTCCAGATGTATAGAAATATTATAATTTATCACATCAAAATATTAGTTCGAAAATATCATATTTTAATTGCTGATCGTAGATAAGAGTTTTGTAAGAACAAAGTCGAAACTCATCGATAGCTCGAAAAGAGAAATTTCGAGAATTTACAAATAGTCAAGCGATTAAAATTGATTACCCTATTTCCAAAATTGAGTTTAACCAGCCGAAAATATTCAAATGAATTTTGATCCATACATGTCGGTTTTCATTACGGGGACTTCCTAGTCCCTCAAACTGTTGGTGTTCCTTTAGTAGCAGTAATGGCCTGCCTAATGTACCACCACCCAACCTGCCCAAACTATAGCCAATAAAATAAATGTCCACGCCCTTTTCCACTGGACAATCTCAGCTCTCACCATGCATTAATTAATAATAATTATTAAAAATCTTCAAAATTATAACTTTTTAATCTTATTAATATTCTAAGATGAATGGTAGAAAAAAAAATCAATAATTATTTTCAACAATTTTAATAATAATTTCGGTTAAAATACAAATCAATAAACTAATATGTCTACTACTTAAAAATAAAGAGTGAACCTCAATGGATAGAACATCCATTAGGGTAATTAGACAAACTCAAAGCTGAGTTCCAAGGTAAATTGTACCTTCTATTGTTATAAATAAGATTGAAGATATTGTGCCACATTTTATTCTTAAACTAAATAATGTCAGATTTAAAAATTCCAATTCAGTTCCTGTTTCACATCATTTTTGGACATTTTTATTGGTGTTCTTGTTTGCAAATTCGCTTATATTCATTCGGGCAATTCGTTAAACTTTTAAAATTTTCCAATACGCTACCTGACACAATATGTGCAATATAGTGATATTTTCATTCGTTGTATTGCCCTCAGAAAATGCGCACACTTACAACACAAACAGTCCAAAGGTAGCCGGAGTTAAACAGCGCTGATTATTCTATAATTGTACCGATATTAATTTTATAGAAGGAACTCACTTAAATCATTCGCTTGTATTTTAATCATTACGAAAGGAGTATTATATTGCGGTGACTGCTTCGAGCATAGTCGGTGCGGACAAAACACACGTTTTGTAATGAGAATTGTCAAAAAACTGAATCAAAGGCGAACTCATACGAACCTTTGTAACAAGATCGAATTCTCGAAGCTGATATGGAGTACACCGGTCGTATGTACCATTTATATAATGTTATGCAAACTGACTTAAATATATTTGTTACGATACATGCGAATGCGCTCGGTGAGTCCATTACAGATGACGGCCTTGTGAAATATCATGAGACCAAAATACATTAAATGGACTGGTAAAGTTTGCGGATTTTTGAAGTCTGTGAAGTAAGCGTCGAGCGTCGGCGCTCACTTCTTACTCTTTAATAAATACAACACGTACGAAATATTACATGCGATTCCAAATAACTCAAAAATACTCCTTCGCGTTTTGAAACGGTACGAAAACATCAAATAGACACAGAGCTTTTCTTTTTGTCTCATAGCAATTATCTTTTTTTTTTGTTAGAGTACTATTTTAATTACTTATACGTTTTGATTCGTTAAAATTGAGCAATTTTTATGCCAGTCCATTTAATTTAAATTGATAAATGTTTGATATTATAAAACATAGTATCGTCTTATCGATAAAACGATCGATAAATCGATAAAACGAACGACTTAAAGAATAAATGCTTTGTGATGATCATTTCGATGTTCGAAAGAAAACATACATAATACGAATTCTAATGCAAGCAATAAATATGTTAATTGGCACTAATAAGGTTTAATATTAAAAAAATGTATTTACAAATCAGTTGATAAACTTATAACTATAATATCTTGAGATATATTTAAACTCACATTTTTCGATCATTGAAACAATGAAAAAATAGAAGCCTCAAATAAATCAATTCCATAGATACCATCAATTCTTTTGCTATTTAAAGGAAGTTCTATTTTTAAATATTAAAAATAACAAAAAAAAACTAATTTTTTTTTAATTTGTTCTCTATTACAAATATCATTAAGGCTAAAATAATCCTATTGAATACATGAAATCGCCTTAACCTTACGTCACTTCTTTGTAAAAAATATATCAACTAGTCAATTATTATATAAAAAGTTATATTTACAAAAATAGGTACGTAACGATTACCATTTTAAGCTCTTTACAATTTACAATTTTGAAAGCATCATTTCAACTAATAATTTTTTAAATGTTTTGTAGTAACGCATATAGATTGAATTCAAGTGAATTACGTATTAGATTGGAAAATAAACGATGTTATTATTTATTACTTATATATCATTATGTATAGTACGAATTTTCTATTGTTATTTTAAAAATCTAATTAAATATCCAATACTTTTGGCCAAAGAATCTTTAAATATTAATTTAATATGATATTATTTATAAATCTATTTTTTTTAAATATAAGATGGGATAATAAGGCTTGTTATAGATGATTATTTCTATATCACAATCCTCAAGTATATAATGTAAGCTAGCCTAAATTTAATGTCAGATTTTATTTAGATTACATCAAAATGTTTATCACAGTTAAGAATCGTTTTTTTTTTCTTAATCAAGAGAACAGATAAAATAATCTTTGTAATTTTTTTTCGATCAACAAAATACGTTGTGAATTATACATAATAACTGTAATCTAAATAATATAACTGAATTATATATAAAGCTTTAAAAGAAATATTATATCTGCCGTGGCTAGTGTTGCCAGGAAACGGAGAAATTAATTTAAATAATACAAGCTTTTATTTAACTTATGTAATTAATTTTACAGTCACATCTAGACAATGAATTTCGCAAAATGTACCGTATGTTTTTCAGTGTCCTCTAATCATCAATAAGGCTGAAATTTTACACACTCGGTGCAAATAGATGAAAACTATTCATTTTAGTTCAAAGATTGTTTTCACGAAGGTTTACCTACAAGTAACATTAATTTTGTTACTAAAACAACAAAAAAAATGACTAGGCTGTATCGTCATATATCGGCTGTATAGTCTATTCCAAATATACATGACAATATCAGTCAAACATAGACACGACAAGATATAAAATTTCCGATAAAGCTTTGTGCACCATGAGAATTAAGATGTCGACACCTGCTTTAGGGTCGTAGAACACCCCACATTAGATTTACTTTGAAACTTTAAATGTCTTAATATCATCATTATTGTTCCTTTAACATAATTCTTTAGACGATATCAGAATTTTAAAGCAGTAAACACATTAATAATTAAACTAAAACATAATAATAGCCTAAAATATACAAGTAACATTATTCTTACACTAGACGGCTTTTTAATTATGTATAAAAAAGCTAGATATAAAATTTATCATGTCATTTAGCACAAATAAACATCAGGGCAAGAGGTATGAAAAACAACAAGGAACGATTACCACTAATTCTTATATAAAGGTTTTTGATAACGATTTGGATATTACAAACATATTAACTGAAAAATAATATGTAAGTGAATTCTTAAACTACAAGAGCTAGTTAGCACATAAAACAAACCTATGAGATTGCTTAAATTAAGCATCTTTTTATAAAAATTATCGTTCCAATATTATCTCAGGTATGATTAGCCCACAAGTGTGCACAAACACAGATGCACTCTCATAATCCAATAGGACGGCAATAAAAACTTTTTATAGGCTCGACCTATGATTCTAACACAGGATTTATAGTATCTGTGGCCTTATAAGGTCCTCCAGACCGATTTCGGCCACGGCGGCCAATCTCAAGAGAGATTAGCCAACTGCGCAGGACATATTATAGTGCACAAGTGTGTGCGCAAACACAGGTGCACTCTCTTTTCCTTAGCTCTCATAATCCGATGGGACGGCAATCCGACACGACCGGAAAGAGTTTAGGCGCAGGACCAAAGGCTTAACGTGCTTTCCGAGGCACGGGAGTGTACACACTTCCAACTTCCAGACTCCGGGCTGCTACTGAGAATTTTCTGACAGAAAAACCCAATAACTATTTATTGGCCCGACCTGGGAATTGAACCCAGGACCACCGGGTCTGCAGCCTTATATCTAGCCACTGGACCAACAAAGCAAGTCAATGGCTCCTCATGTAACTCTTCCGCAACACGAAATTTTATATACTTTATGTAATATTAGCCAAGATTTGTGCATATTCATTTATATATATATAAATGAGTATTGTCTCACATATTACATTCCACATAAAAATGTTGCATTGCTTATATTTTTGATGTGAAACATCTATAGCCGCGGGTTAAACTGTTCGTTGGCGTGGCGAATGGCGATGCATTCTGTGGCGACTGGCAACGCATCGCCACGCTATACGATGGTATATATATATATATATATATACAGTCTATGCGTAGTAGTGCGTACAGTGAAATCGCTGAGTAACAGAATTAAGTTTCCGCAATTTGAAATAAATGAATGAATTTAAATTTTTTGTATTTAATGAAAATAAACGTTAAATGAATAAACAAACCGTCATCATTTTATTTCATTCGATGTTTCACATCTGCCGGGCTCGTGACGGTTCACATATTTTAAAAATAGTATTATTTTCATATACATGTATACTTGCGCATGTACAATGATTTATAATAGAAAGGACATTACAATTATTTAAATATTTTTAAGTAACAACAAACGCAGCAGGTGAAGCTTTTTTATGTACATAATGACTGAAAACCCTCCAAAGGCTTCTTATCAAGAACATTGTATTTAAGCTGATTCACTGCAGTTTGACATATACAGTGGTGGTCTTATAATTAGAAACACTTCTTATGAATAAAGAAAGTATAACTTCAACGTACAAATGTTCATAAAAAATATACACATTCAATAATTAATAAACATGCAATAATATAGCCGATCAAATAAAACACTCATTAAATGCATAAAATATAAAACATATCTTACTTTTAATTACAAAATGCGTCTTACACATGTAGGAGTTTTTCTGTACTGGCCGCTTGGACGCCTAATTAGAAACATTTAAAAAAAAGCATCTATTGCTCGTTCTTGTTTTGAAATTGGAGAATAACATTTCTTTTTCTACTATTTTGGCGGCAATTCAAAATTTAATCTGAATTTTATTTTGTTCAAAATGGGCAAAAATAAAAGTTGTGACGTGTCAACTAGGAAAATCATTGTTAATTTACATATAGATCATAAGTAATTTACATATAGTTAAATTGTTTGGAAGAATCTCTCGAAAGGTAGGGGAGTGTGGGGTAAACGCGAACGCGGGGTAAACCCGAACGCAACGGTTGTGATATGTTAGAAAGAGATAGGCATATTTCACTTGTCGCTATCTCGAACATCACGCCACAACTAGTGCCAGTCAACGACCCGAGCGACGCGGACGCACGTACTTATTAAGGTATGCATTTTGTTATATTTTGCAAGATTTTGATGTAATTTTTTCGTAAATGCAACTTGATATTACTCGATTTATATTAACAATATTTATTTAACTTTTATTTACTGGAATACTTACATAATAAGCTGCTAAATAACAATGACGTAATCGGCAAAAGTAATATAACCTAAAATATTTAACTCAATATTTTTTTTTTCGATTTGGCGGGGTAAACCGTCGTCATTCGTTCGTCATTACCCCATCATTTTGTTGATTCCCATTTAATCTAATTTGTATTATTGTTCCAGATGCCTCGTAATTACAAACGAAAAACAGTGACGAAATACAGTCTAGAAGATCTCAAAAAGGCTGTGAATGATGCTCAAACCAATAAACTTACCATCGGCAAAGCTGCAGAAACTTATAATGTTCCAAAAACTACAATTTTTGATCACTTAAAGAAGCCAGTGATTAAATTGCCAATAGCTGGTCGAAAAACTTTATTCACAGGCGAGCAAGAAGCTGAACTCGTGGATTATATAATAAAATGCAGTAAACTTTATTACAGCCTAACCATAAAAAAAATTCGCCAAATTGCGTACCAATATGCTGAGATAAACAAACTTCCTCATAATTTCGACCGAGTAAAAAAGCTAGCCGGGAAAGACTGGTATTACAGTTTCATGAAAAGACATCCCAGCCTATCTCTGAGAACACCTGAGGCGACTTCCCTGAATCGTATCACAACATTCAATGAAACTGAAGTTCAAGTTTTTTATGATAATTTGAAGGGCATACAAGAGAAATATCATATTCAACCTGATAAAATGTTTTACGTCGATGAGACAGGTATATCAACAGTCCAGAAGAATCAGAAAATAGTGGCAATAAGAGGTCAGAAACAAGTTGGTAAGGCAACAAGTGCCGAAAGGGGATCTACAACAACAGTGGTTTGTGCATTTAGTGCAGCCGGTCAATACATTCCACCATTTTTTTTTTTTTTAAAGTAAACGCTTGAATCCACTATTACTAAAAGGTAGTAACCCTAACATGATTGGAGCTGTGTCAGACTCTGGATGGATAAATGAAAGTCTTTTTGTTGATTGGCTACACCACTTCATTTCATATGCAAAGCCTTCAAAAGAAGATCCAGTGTTGCTCATATTGGATAACCATGAAAGCCACATAAGTCTTGATGCTTATTCACTATGCAGAGAACATGGAATCATTATCCTGACTTTGCCACCGCACACCTCACATAAACTTCAACCTTTGGACTTGACATATTTTGGCACTATCAAGACAGCATACAATCAAGAATGTGAGAATCACATGGCGGATCGATTTGGACAGCCCATCACACAATACGACATAGTAGAATTGTTTACGAATGCTTTTAATCGATGCACTAACCTTCAAAAAGCAGCAAGTGGATTCAGATCTGCAGGAATATATCCCTTGCGCCCCATTGAGTTCGATCCAATCGATCCAAATATATCCCAAAATAACGCACAGACAACAATAAACCCACCACAAAACATTGATACGAATACCCAACTCTCAAATAACCAAGAAACTGAAGTTCAACAAGTTCCTAATGCTGATACGACTGCACTAACCCAAGTTCACAATGTTGAAGATTTTAATGTTCAGGCATCCGATGCAGGTCTTGCTAATTCACAAATCGAAAATACAAGCACACAAGAAGTTCATCTATCCGATATTGTTGAATTCCCTGTGATTACTCCAAAAGTTTCAAAACGCAATATTAGGAAGAAAAAATCTACTATTCTGACGAGCACACCTATAAAAGAGCAGTTAGAAGAAAAGGAAAACAGAAAAAGGGCAAAAGCAGAAGAAATCAAGGAAAAACCAAAAAAAGAAACAAATAAAGGATCTCAAATAAAAAGACTGAAACGTAGTGATAAGAAACCTTTGAATAAAGAAATTAAAGGGGTATTGAAAAATTTCAATAATATAAAAGAATTTAATTACGCTAGTCAAAATACAAGAGAAAAAGGAAAAAAGGAGAGAAATGAAGACTTCTTTTGTATTTTTTGTGAAGAAAAATATATAGATCCCCCCGTCGAAGACTGGATAATGTGTTACGTGTGTGCACAATGGGCTCACGAGCATTGTACCGACGGACAGTCAACATCGGCGGGTTATAAATGTGATCTCTGTCGTTATTAATGTTACGTAAATTACTTACGTAATTACCCCATTTGGTGTTCGTATTTACCCGACTAATGTCGGGGAAAGCCGAACACTAAGGGTTTTATTTTTTATTCATATTTTCATACTTTATTAAAAAAATATAAATGTTGTCTAGTTAATTCGTTGCATAGATTAGTAAACTTTATAATTAAACAATTAAAGAACCTATGTGATTAAATTTCACTGTTTCATTTGAGTTTTCCCTTAGGTGTTCGTATTTCCCCCACTTTCCCCTACCGCTTTTTACCAAGCAGCACCGACAGAAACGATTATTATTCGCTAAAAAATATGTTAATTGGACAGTACGAGAATGGAAAACAGTGTTATTTTCAGATGAAACCAAAATAAATATGGTAAATTCCGATGGAAAGCGCTATGTTAGACGCCCTGTAAATAATGCTTTTAATTAAAAATACACAAGAAGTAAAGTCAAACACGGTGGCGGTACAATGGATCAATGGCAATGCAAAAATATCTTAGAGCACACAATGATTCCCTACTCGGACGATCATTTGCTTGTAACCTGGATCTTTCAGCATGACAATGACCCTAAACACACGGCCAATAGCGTCAAATGTTTCCTTAGCGAACAGCGTATATCCGTTTTAGACTGGCCAGCAAATAGTCCGGATTTAAGCCCGATAGAAAATCTCTGGTATATTGTTAAAAAGAAAGTCTCAAACAAATGTAACACCAGTCAAAACAAACTATATGAAGCATTTGTTGAAGCATGGAATTCAATCCCCCTAGAAAAATGTATGAAATTGATCGAATCAATGCCCCGTCGTTGCAGTGCTGTTATCGAAAATAAGGGATACGCCACTAAATATTAATTATAACTATTGGTAGGCTGTGGATAGTAGCTATTTCGTAAATAACATTACTAATTACTAATACTTAAAAAAATATTGTTTTTTTTATTTTTTGTTGTTGTTTCTAATTAGTTGACCATAATTGTTCAAACCTAAAACCTGTTTTAAATGTTTGTCCGTAATGTAATATTGAAACTGCACTTGTGTAATGGGATTTATATTGTTTTTCTAATAAATGATAAATCGTTGAACATATTGTTGTCCTATTTATTGTTTAATTTCAAAATAAAAACGATTGTGGTGTACGAAGTATCTTACATAAAGTCAAGGACCGTTGGTAGTGTTTCTAATTATACGACCACCACTGTATATACATAATAAATAACTTTCACAACACACACATAAGCTAAATTTTGTGTTTCTAACTCATCAATAAGAAACACAAAATTTATCATTTAAAATAAATGTACACGCTCATTTAAAATCCAGATGTGATATCACCTAAGGCAGCTTTCTTAAATTTTTACGTGAAATGTAACAAAGTAAGTTTTAAAAGTAATATTAATTATGAATTGTATAAGTAATTAATAATCAAACGCCTTTAAATGAGAACGAGTGGTAATTTTTAAAATATGGCTGTTTAATAATACTTTTTGATTCAAACCTCTTTCGACTGACTATGAGTGGGTCTATCTCATAAATTTGTTGTCTATCTAAAATATTGTAATATTACAATATATATAATTTGTTCCCTGAAATGAGCACTCATAATTAGTTGTATATTTCACAATTTCTTCTTTGGCATTTGTTTTGAGAATATTTACTTGCAAAGTAGAAATTTAGTCATAGCAAGTTTCAATGGTTTTGATAGTTTGTTTATATATAATCACAGTATGTGATACAAACGCAGTATTATTAAGGTATTAAGTAATAAGACTATCTGTAGTGTTAAGAAATTGTGAAATAACATCACCACATTTCATACCTTCCAAAAGATATAGGTCCAATGGACTATAATTGATGAAATTATTGGATGGATTATAATAAGATTAATATTAGCATAAATGTACTGCTACCTCCGCACAAAACCTTTGGTTCCATCTGGGCCTCTAGGAGTTCTTATGACAAGGACTCCAGGTGGTGGGGGTGAAGGGTAGACACCAGCCACTGTAGCACCTGGTGGTAACCTTGCAAGAACTTTTTTCTCTTTGCTTTTATTGTTATCATTGTGACAGTTTTTACTTTTACCACCACTTTGATTGTCATTGAGATTGTTGGCTTGTAATTTATCTTGTAGCCGGGTGAGGCTGAAACAAATTGTAATTCTTTAAAAAAACTTATAATATATTAAAATTTCGACAAAATAATATTAGCTTACTTATCATCGATAACGTCCTCTGGGCTTCGAGCTTCGCCGAGTATCCTTAAACGAGCCTCCTCATACTCTTTCTGCCTTTGTTCCAATGTTTTTACAGGGCGCGCGCGGCTTTCTCCATTAAGCTGCCCGCTTCCCAGAGACGACGGACGCTTTAATATACGAATTGCTGGCTCCGGCATAACGCACTGAGACCCTATACACGCGCTCTCTTCCACAATTACGTTTGTAACCTTGCAACCTTTCAGCGGCGGAACACTAGACATAAGTTTGATCTTTCGGTCTAGCTGAAACCATATAATTTATTAACTGTTAAGTCACTTAACCTTGGTATTAAGGATACGTAGCGTTAGAGTTAATTTTCACAAATAAACTTACGCCAATTTCGTCCATATCCTCCCAACTTTCACATACGTCAACTTCATCTTGCGCCGCCATGTTGCTGTGTGAATAACTGACACAAATACTCAAGATTTGCCATTACGAAAAATAAAATATGACGCTATCAATCAAACCGGACAACATCATTTATATGCTTTAAACTAAATTTCAATATTAAGTTTAATAATATTATTTATGTCCTGTTTACGTCTCATTATGTTCTTTAAAAAAATATTTAGAATAGTATATCAATCCTGATTAGTTTTAGGTCTTTTCAGAATACCTTTCACCTTTGACTACTAACAATTTTAAATTTATAATTATATAGAAAAAAATCGTTAACTTATTGGTTGCGATTTGTAACGATTGATTTGAAAAATGATTCAATTTATGTAATTACATTGTATAGTTGTAAAAATAGTTACAAAACATTTGACGATTCACAAGACCTTAACATATTTTTGTTGAAATATACTTTATATTTCAAAAAAAATATTTAAAATCTTGTTTTGATTGACAAGCATATTTCATAATAAATATTTTGCTAATCATACTAGGCTAGGCACTATAAACGGAAATTGAAAGGCAAACATAATCAATGCTGCATTTCAATTTCTTTTTCTGGAATTGACAGAGTAGTCGTTTATAAAAGAGTAAATCGATGATTGGTGAATTAACAATATAGTCGAATAATTATCTAGCAGTTAGACGTGAATGATAGATAATATTATACATGTAAAAAAAAGAATTAAATTACTTTTTAATATCATTGACATGACATTTTTTTTATATTTTCAAAAACAATTAAGAATATTATAATCTCGATCACTTTCAGCCAACTATTAAATTTTTTACGTTATTTATTAAATTTAATAAAGCAATTCAATCTTAAATTTACTCGACTTCACGGATACTTTCTTTACACGAAAAAAATGCTCCTTACCTTTACTTTAGGTACCTACTCATACTTATTATCTTTTAGTGGAATATGTCAATGTCAAAACTTAGCATGGATTATTAACGTCAAATAAACCCATGTGATGTGATGTGGGATGATATTATGATTTTGTTAAGTTATTATAAAGTATTACATTTATTTTAAAACAAATTTGTTTCTAAAATAAATAAGTAAGTATTTTGTATTTGATCTTTGTATTCATTCATTTAAAGGTAAGAAGTGATGAGCTTTTATTTAAAATAAATTTTGTTTACAGAAGCAAACATGGATTCAAGATTTACTTCAGCCATAACAGGATTGACATCTGTGCATCCTGACTCGATTCAATTCCTAATGTTTAATGATGAGGACATCAAAAAGCTTAGTGTCGTGAAAATAACTAATATGACATCTTTCGATTCTATGGGCAACCCTACTAAAGCTGGTCTCTACGATCCCGCCTTGGGACCAATCAGGGAACGCAATGATTTTTGTACAACATGTTCAAATACTCTTATAAACTGTCCTGGACATTTTGGGCATATTGAACTACCCCTAGTTGTGGTAAACCCATTATTTATAAAGAACATCTATACTCTTTTCCGAATCACTTGCCTTAAATGTTTTAAAATCCAAATGGATGATCATATGAAGTTTATACTAAAACTGCAGTTAGAGTTACTTGATGCAGGTCATGTTACAGCTGCTTTAGACTTAGAAAATTTTGTAGGAGATGTTAAAGATAATAAAAAGGATGACACATCCCCAACAAAACCAAATAAAGTTATAAGAAAGTATCAAAAGCTATTAAAAGATAGGGATGCTATTTCAGAGATTTTTCAAAATAAGAATACATTTAAATTACGAACAAAAATCATAAATAACTTCTTTAAACCTATAACTGTATCTAAAAATTGTCTATACTGCAGAAGCAAATTGATTAAAGTAACAACATCTGATAATAAGATTATGTACAACTTAAGTGCTGAAGGTTCAACTAAGGGTATCAAAATATTAATGCCAGATGATTTAAAACTCTATTGCAAAGCTATAGAAGAAAATGATGAAGAGATTCTTACACATTGTTTCCCAATACTTAAATATGCAAGCAGTAAACCCTTTACTAGTGTATTTTTTATGCAAATTGTCCCTGTGTTACCTCCTAATGTCAGACCATGTAATATAGTAAACGGTGAACTAATTGAACATCCTCAGACTAATGTTTATAAAACTATAATGGGTACGGCAAATAATGCAAGAGTAGTTCTGCAAATATTAACTGCTTCCGACCAACAAAAAGCAATAGACGGTCTTGATCAACAACCAAGGCAGGCCTATGAAAGTCTTATGGGTAAATCACCGCCAGAGAAGTTACACACATTATGGCAAGAACTACAGAAACACATAAACCAATTACTCAGTTGTGAAGGCCAAGGTACTACTAGTCAGGGGTTGAAGCAGATACTTGAAAAGAAAACTGGTGTAATCAGGATGCATATGATGGGAAAAAGAGTGAATTTTGCAGCTCGTTCTGTTATCACACCAGATCCTAATGTAGATATTGATGAAATTGGTATACCCGATGCTTTTGCTACTAAGCTTACATATCCTGTACCCGTTACTGAGTGGAATGTGGATGAACTAAGAAAGATGGTAATTAACGGCCCGAACAAACATCCCGGAGCTGAAAAAATAGAAGTAAAAAATGGTAGAACAATAAGAATACCACCAGATTCAATAGAAAAAAGAAAAAGTCTTGCAAAAAAATTGCTAACCCCAGATGAATATAAAACATCGGGTGTGAAGATAGTCCACAGGCACTTGGTGAATGGTGATGTACTAATATTAAATCGTCAGCCTTCACTGCACAAACCTAGTATGATGGCTCACAGAGCAAGAATACTTAAAGGTGAAAAAACACTTAGACTTCACTATGCCAACTGTAAATCATACAATGCTGATTTTGATGGTGATGAAATGAATGCACATTTTCCACAAAACGAAGTTGCCAGAAGTGAGGCATACAATATTATGTCTGTAAGAAAGCAATATCTTGTGCCAAAGGATGGAACACCACTAAGTGGCTTAATTCAGGATCATGTCATATCTGGGGTAAGGATGTCTTTGAGAGGTACTTTCTTTACAAAAGCAGATTATCAACAATTAGTGTTTCAAGCACTATCTAGTCACAAAGGCGAAATTAAATTACTTCCTCCAACTATTTTAAAGCCAGTAACACTGTGGTCGGGTAAACAAGTTTTGTCTACAATTATAATAAATAACATACCCAAAGGTAAGCCCTATGTTACTTTAACTGGAAAAGCAAAGATTAGTGCAAAGGCATGGCAAAAAGAACATCCAAGGCCTTGGAATGCTGGGGGTACTCCATTTTCAAATGCAAATGAAATGACTGAAGCCGAGGTGGTTATTAGAAAAGGAGAACTTTTATGTGGAGTCTTGGATAAAACTCATTATGGAGCAACACCATATGGGTTAGTCCATTGTATGTATGATTTGTATGGTGGAGACAGTTCCAGTGCACTTTTAAGTTCATTTTCCAAAGGTTTTACTTTCTACTTGCAATGGATTGGGTTCACACTTGGAGTGAAAGATATTCTGGTTGTACAAGAGGCCGACAAAAAGCGTGACGATATTATATGTTTAGTTCGACAGGCTGGAAGAGTTGCCGGTGTAAAAGCAACTGAACTCCCAGCAGATGTTGACGACAATAATCTTAAAGACACTATCGGTGAAATGTTGGTCAAAGATCCGAAATTCCGTGCGAATTTAGACAGGCAATATAAAAACTTGCTAGATTCATACACTAATAATATCAACACGGTATGTCTGTCTGAAGGATTGTTGGAGAAATTCCCTTCAAACAATTTACAATTAATGGTGCAATCAGGAGCGAAAGGTTCAACCGTTAATACTATGCAGATTTCTTGCTTATTAGGTCAAATTGAATTAGAAGGCAAAAGACCGCCTTTAATGATATCCGGGCGATCACTACCTAGTTTCCCTCCTTATGATATATCCCCAAGAGCAGGTGGTTTTATAGATGGTCGCTTCATGACCGGAATTCAACCGCAGGAATTCTTTTTCCATTGTATGGCTGGTAGAGAAGGTCTTATTGACACAGCCGTAAAAACAAGTCGTTCGGGTTACTTACAAAGATGTTTAATTAAACATTTAGAAGGATTGAGTGTTGCCTACGATAGCACAGTAAGAGATGCTGATAGTAGTGTCATTCAATTTGCATATGGTGAAGATGGACTTGACATTTTGAAATGTCAATTTTTAAAAGAAAGTCAATTAGGGTTCCTTGATGTAAACTCTAGTGCAGTTGTCGCCAAATCGATTATTAAAAAACTTAAAGAAGATACAGATAGTAAAGTTATAACAAAATGTCAAAAATCTTTAAAAAAATGGAAGAAGAAATACGGCAATCCTTTTGAAAAAGTTCGTACTAGTGGTTTTACACAATTTTCTGCTATTACTAAAAGAGATATAAATCTAGATGAAAAACCGACTAATGAAACTCGAGATCCATTTTATTGGGAACTAGAAAAAATGTGGCGTTCTTTAGACGATGAAGAAAAAGAACAATATATGAGAAAACCATGTCCAGATCCGATCCCTAGTAAAATGTCACCCGAATATAAGTTCGGTACTATCAATGAACAATTGGACGGTCTAATCCAAAGTTATTTAAGGAAGCGCCGTGAAGGTCCATATGATGAATACACAGAAAAAGAAAAATTCGTTGAAATTATTAGTGCCAAATATTTGTCCTCAATGGCAGCGCCCGGAGAGCCTGTTGGACTTTTAGCTGCGCAGTCAATAGGCGAACCATCAACTCAGATGACATTGAATACCTTTCACTTTGCTGGTAGAGGTGACATGAACGTTACTTTGGGTATACCCCGTTTACGAGAAATTTTGATGACGGCTTCAGCTAAATTGAAAACACCTAGTATGGATATACCTTTCAAAAGCAATATTTCTTCTATAAATAAAAAAGCGGAAAGACTCAGGCAAAAAATGAATAGAGTGACAGTGTCTGATGTCCTCGAAAAGATTGATGTAGAATGCGAAATAGTTACGAACCCACAACGACAATTGAAAACTACGATGCGTTTTGTATTTCTACCACATTCTCAATATAAGACTCAATATGCCGTGAAGCCGCCACAGATAATAAAACATATGCAAAATAAATTCTTTAATGAGATGTTTACAGTAATTCGTAAGCAAGCGAAAGTGACTAGTGGTGTTTTGTGGGCGGCTGATAAAGATAAGAAACGTCGTGCTGCAGGTAGTGATGATGACGACGAAGACGGAGATATTGCTGCAGAACCTAAAGAACGTGTCGATGATAATCCAGATGTTGATAGTTCTGATGAGGAAGGGCCTAACGACGATGATGACAATACTGAAGTAAGTATGAATATACATTCAAGTATAAAGGTAGTTATTTCCGATAGCAGATTAAGGCACATATTTCTTTTCAATTTATATTATGTTTTGACAAGACAAGATACATTCTCATTCTAAATGATATAATATCGTTTACGCGTTAAATATTAATTATACATTTGGTTTTTTTTTTTTTCAATCTAATTACAGGTGAGAAATCGTAAAAAGCGTACAGAAGACCAAGAATACGAAGACCCTGAATCAGGGGAGGAAGAGAAATCAGAAGATGAAGCGGAAGATGAACAGCAGAAAAAAGAAAATGACGACGAAATTGATATAACTGAAGACATTACTGCTGATGAAAGTAAAATAATGGCTGACGTCGTTGAAACTATTAACAGCGCAACAAATTACATATTTGACACGAAAAATCACCAATGGTGCGAGTTAACAGTGCTTTTCCCTATTGCGTTTTTAAGGGTCGATCTCTCTCAAGCATTACGCGATGCCGCGATGAGGTCCGTTGTATACGAAATCAAAAACATAAAACGTGCTATTACTAATAAAGAAAAAGATGTTCTATATATAAAAACTGAAGGCATTAATATTGTACAAATGTTTAAATACAATGATCTACTTGATTTGAACAAACTATACAGCAATGATATCCACGCAATCGCTAACACGTACGGAATAGAAGCAGCTAATAAAGTTATAATAAAAGAGATACAAAACGTATTCAACGTTTACGGTATCACAGTCGATCCGCGCCATTTGAGTTTGGTCGCTGATTATATGACTTACAACGGAATATTTGAACCTATGAGCCGAAAAGGAATGGAGGCATCCACTTCGCCATTACAGCAAATGTCTTTCGAGTCTTCATTGATATTTTTGAAGGAGGCCGTGTTGAATTCGAAGAAAGATTTTATAAGGTCTGCTTCGAGTTGTCTCATGATGGGTCAGCCTTGTCGTAGTGGAACCGGCGCGTTCAGTGTGCAACATTACAGTAAAATTGTCAGCTAATAACGATTTGGTAAATATTATTGTTATATTGTTCCCATCTTATAACACTTTTTTTTTTTTTAAACTTTTTTTGTAATGTTGCAAGCAATAACATAATGTATTATGGGATAAATAAATTTATTATATGTGTAAATTGATATTTTATTTTTACATTTAATTTGATATATATAAAAATGTGAGATTATCATCATAATCAAAACCCGAATGTTTATATATTACATATATAAAATTCCATATATTGGTAG
The DNA here is from genome assembly GCA_905220585.2 of Nymphalis polychloros. NCBI lineage: Eukaryota > Metazoa > Arthropoda > Insecta > Lepidoptera > Nymphalidae > Nymphalis > Nymphalis polychloros. Next base: position 2,843,614 of record HG992251.1, read on the forward strand.
AAAATAATAAATTATTAATACATATTTGAATTTTTTACTTATCTATATTAAAATGAATGAATTATAGAGTGTACTAATGCGTTGCTTACATTTTTTGTCGTCAGTCATTTAATTTTCATTTTTCAATGTAATAATGCAACATGAAATAATATAATACATTCATATTGCACTACATAATATATACATATAACATTTTGCCCAAGTCTATTGAGGCTATTAGTGTTAGGAGCTAACACAAAACTTGTATTCATGAAAATTATTTAATTAATCTAGTGCCATGGACACAAATATTGTGTTCATGAATATTGGGATTAAAATCAATGAGGCATATGTAATAATTCATTGAACTCAGTGGCAGTGGATGTGTTAAGCCCGCCAAAACGGACCAAACATTTCGTTTTGACTCGTACTTTAGGCAGCTTTTAGTGTGGCTACAGTGTAGTGAATGCTGTGACTAGGGCATATAGCGGGCGCGCGTTGGCCACAGTGACCGATCTGTTGTAGCGCTAAGACTTATTTCAGGTGTTGCAAAACATGGACGAAATTTTGATATTTTTATTAATTATTATTAGATGGCCCGATTCTATCCTTTTATCCGATCCGATAGTAGATGTATATTATATTAAACTTACATTCACCTTCTGGAAATTGTTCTTTTATTTCGCTCCATAATTTTCTTGTTATTGTGTATACTCGGTGGTAGAGCTTTGTGCTCGTCTGGGTAGGTACTACCCACTCATCAGATATTCTACCGCAAAACAGCAGTACTTTGTATTGTTCTGTTCCGGTTTGAAGGGTGAGTGAGCCAGTGTAATTACAGGCGAAAGGGACATAACATCTTAGTTCCCAAGGTTGGTGGCGCATTGGCGATGTAAGCGATGGTTAAAATTTCTTACAATGCCAATGTTTATGGGCGTTGGTGACCACTTACCATCAGGTGGCCCATATGCTCGTCCGCCTACCTAAACAATAAAAACAAATATAGCTGGTTTAGATTGAATCGCACTTCAGTGTATACCGTCATTTAATTATTTTTAAAATTACCACAGGTCACTTGTTGACTTGGCCCGTAGTACGGCCATAAACGCGCGGAAAGGAACGTTTAAAACAACTCGCTCGGGCTCGTACTAGTCGTACTACACTTTGGACGCTTACGGCGGTTTCATATGTTTGATACTTTGCGCCCGTCGTCGATACCGTTTATGCCGTCACACATAGTATAGATTTGCTATTTTAAATATTATATTTAAATATGAACATGTGTGCATGAGTAGTTAAAACTTGGGAGAACATAATTCTTTGTTTTTAACTTTATACCTTCTAATTTTAAAATATTAAAGGTAATAAACCAGATATGACTTTTATTTAGCTATACAAGCTAAGCATTAATAAATATACTTATTTAGCTCGAGATAATGTGTATGACGTCACAAAAACCGTTATTTAAAATCGATTAATCAACAATCATACATTTTTAATAATGCTTTATAGAAGCATCAAACCATAGTGTTGGTATAAAAATTAAAACAAGCAAAATAAAATAAAAACTTTTTGTATTTATCTAAAACTACAAGTAGAGTATGTAGACAAAATCGTTTAAGAATTTAATCGGCATTTATAGAGGATATCACAAAATGTATATAATTTTTCTACACATTAGTCTTTATCCTAAACGGCTTTCGCAAGTTTGGCTAGACAATAACAATTCAATCGTAAAATATTAATAAAATAGTTTTACCTCATAAATATCTAGAACTAAAACATACAAAAAAAAACTGAAGTTACAAAATTTATTTAATTCCGTATATTTGAAATATGCATACTGTCTATTATACTCATTATATAGCTTATAAAAAATATTATGAATTTGAGTTTTTACTTTTTTTTTTATACAATTCAATTTTATTCGATAATAATTGTGGTATAAAACAGCTTACATTTACTTATAAACAGAATGATCACATTAGCTCTGGGCACACATCGTCGTTTGACGTCGCATGTACTACGTACAACTAAAACCATAAATAATTTACATATATACTATAACTGCTAAATTATCAACAACAAACGCTTCGAGCGAACAAAAAAAAAATAAAAAAAGAAAATCACATTACCGTTTTACAATCGACTCGTTTAGCAGCATAGTTTTATTTACAAGTTACACAATAATTATGTTTTATCTTTATTTAATTTATATATTTTTTTTTATCTGTGGCGTGATGTTAAGCAATATTAAAACGTATTCGAGTTATTGGATACATTTTTAAAAAGTTCAAGGCCATATTGCATTTCTATAATTAAAGTCAAATATTTGATTTTTTTTTTTTTTTATATCAACATAAGGCTGCGAGGTTTATGTAGTCACTGGCTAGGACGGTAACGTTACTTCCATTGAAATATTCTTGGACCCATCGTCATTTACAGCTTTCATGCATCTCTATTATCCTACTCTCAAGCTAAAAATTATAAACAATACTTGTATGGTACTTAATTAACATATATTTTAATAAATAAATAGCAAGTTTAACAATGTTACGATATAGATTCCATGTTATTTGTTTTTCTACACAAGATATTATCACAGCCTTAATGATGTGCGTCTCTCATGTGTTTCACTATTAAACTAAAATACATTAAACGGATATGAAAAGCATGCAAAATAATAATTTATTCGGGGAAGGAAAAACTTAAGGGTTCAGTCAAATTTAAATAACCACGGTATCACCGACGCTCTAAGTTGGCCCTTTGTTTAAAAAAAAAAATTACAAAAATGCACACTAAAGTCTCATCTAAAATTCAAAACATTAGAACTTATATCGTAACTGTGACTCAGAGCAACACAACTCAAATCAAATAAAATATTATTTAAATCGTCCAATTCATTTAGGAACCCGCCTATAGAGTCACTCATATCAAAATGTAACAATGAACAAAGGATAATTAAATATTATGAATACATAACTATAGCTATCCTGCTTGTTCGCGTTTTATTAGATCTGTGGTCATAGACAATTTAGTATTTCAAGTTGTGTGCACTGAGCTTAAACTTAAACAAGCTATTGGGCGGTTTCCGCTGTGTTCGGATTGTTGGCTTTCCTCTCTAGTTTCTTGGCGGCTGCCTTCTTCGCAATCGCCTCATCCTCAGCTGGATTGTCCCACTCTTGTCTTCGTCCTGAACCGAAGATGTTATAGAAGGTGGCGCAGAAAATGTACACGCCAGCCGCGATGTAGAATACTATCCTCCATTGGGCTTGGGTGGGCTGTGAATGGGAAAAAAACGTTATTGGTTTCATGTATATACGTCCTGTGCATATAATATATTTATTTAAATTCATCATTCATGTTCGTAAGGTACAGTGTCCGTTCCTATTATCATGGTTTAAAAACATTTCTACTTCTAGCCTCCTCTTTTCCCAAGGAGTTGCACGCTTCTCGAGTGTTTGTTAACGTATCCCATTTGGCAGACTTTATCCAATAATTACAGGTTTTCTTGGACATTTTCTTTCATTGCCGAGCATTAGGCAGTTCATCAAAAGATTGGCAAACCATTGACCACATCATAGCGCCAAAAATTGTATGATCATGTCGGTAAAATAAGTATATTATATTAAAATCACATGAATGTGTGTATACATACCTTGCCTTCAATAATGTATCCAGCAACAATGGGCGCCAAAAGACCGGTGAGATTAGCGAGGCAATTTGTAAACGCCATTAAGATTCCGGCGAAACGTGGGGAGATGTCCAAGTGATTAACCTATAACAAAAAAAAACTAAGATTAATACTTCATACCTATCAAATATCAACCAAGGAGGTTACAGTTGTCAGTTAATTTATAAATATATTTAAAGTAGTCCTGGCCATTAACTGAAGCTAAAAAATAAATAATTATTTAAATTAGATTAAATTCCATATACCTAAATCCGTTTATAGCTACTAACTAATATGAAACAGTTGGCAGTAACAACTACCAATTAATTTAATAGTGTAGATTGTATCAGTTGTTATAATACGATGAGCAGATTAAATTCAAAAGCAGAAGAGTAAGTACATGCTGAAATGAAGTCTGTGCTTATAGAATAAAGTCTAAATCACCTTGAATCCGGAGTAGATACCACCGTTGAGTCCGACACCCACGGCGAGTATGGCGACGGTGGCGGCGGGGTCGCAGCCCGTGTTGGCGGCAATGAACAGACCTATGGCTGGACCGTACTCACCTGGAAATAAAAAATAAAGTATTGAATTCAAACAACACAAAATATAACAATGGTTATTAACAAAAATAAATTACTACATTTAGTTTACTAGCAAAAAAGTGGGTTGCCAGTTGTCGGCGTCCTTGGTGGAACTGGTTTTAATTTTAGACACAACATCTGTCCCCTACATAGTAACAAGTTTAAAAAAAGCTTTTGATTTTTTTAAACCTCAAATGGGCCAAGGGCCCATGTAAAACGAAGAACTTCGTCAATACACGATTGTGCTCCATACTGATTCATGTGTAATTATAATTTATTGTTAGGATACAGACAACAAAACTGGCAACACAGGCGCCGCCAGTCAATAAAAGGAAGCCTGCCGCCTTATTGGGCCTCTTTCTGCTCCCGAAGATTGAAATTTGAATTCAAACGTCTAACGCCGCGTTGGAGTGGTATATTTCTTTATTGTTAATTTCCGTTATTAGAATCATTCTTTTTGGTTTAAATCGTCATTTCCGTTAGTTACCTATTAAAATCCACTTCTGGTTCCTAAAATTATCTTATTACTAAAGTCAATTGCTGGTAACACTTAAAGAAAAAATCATAGACAATAGAATTTGAAATTAAATATAAATTATTTTATCTTATCTATAATTCTTTTACCTGACCTTAATTTAAAAAAATACACATTAGTTCAAGAAGAATGTATTGTCACATTAAATAGTTGAAGATCTTATAACATACCAATACTGTTGATGATCTTCCTGACTTGGGTGTGGTTGAAGCGACCACTTGACAACATCCAATCGGCAACCACCGAGATGAACATAGAGAACAGCCACATGCACAAGTATGGTAACGCTGATACGAAGCCGTTCTGAAATTAAAATAATAATAATAGTAATACAGTTTCTTTAGCATTTTGTATTATTATCATTGTGACTGGCCGTGGCCGAAATCGCTCTGGAGGACTATAACTATATGAAAACTAAAAACTGACGTATCCTACATCGCGATATTAAAGTTATCCGAGCGATTGAACATATATACAAGAACCCGTCAACAACCGTCGGGCAGTAGCCCACCAGACAAACATCCGTCTGTCTGGTCGGAGGATCCTCGCTTTTCAATTATGGATGAGGGACTTTACACCAGGTTCCTCCCTATCTCCAAATAATAATAATTATCATTAATTAATAGTTTTACTTTTGGCCTTAATATGACAATCTCCTGAGCCATAGATAAATAAGATTTTATGAGATGGATGGATTATTGGTTGTAATTGTGACAGAAATTCATTCGACAAAGGAAGTTAAAACTTATTAGAGCTTTGTCGTGTCTAAATTTCAATCTGCAATGTTTGGTTAAGCGTGAATAAATCTTTTAGCTATAATATTGATCTTGGTCTAGTTAGAAATAATTCATGATTTCGTTGTGATAACAAATACAATGAAATCTTTACGAAAGATAACCGATAAATAAATTGTGTACATGAAAGTGAATACCTGGATCAATAGTACTCAACTAAAACATCACACGGATATTTATACGTTTTGGTCTTTAAGTCAATAAATATAAGGCATAAAATTAATTGAACGAATGTATCTTTTTCTATGTGTGGGTTGTAATTTCAATTCCGATAATCAATGTTGTTGTGTGAGTGTTATGTATTTATAAACTCGGAGAAAGAAAAATATTATCAATAAAAAGAACGAAATAAAGCTGACGCGGAGGTAAATAGTACAATTTATAATAATTGTAAGCACTTTCAGACCCATTACACATGTGTATCAATTGCAGTTACATAGGATATTTTATAATTATTTGTTAATTCTTATAATATATAACTTCATATTTGATTGGGTATATGAAAGGGGATACTTCTGAACTTCTTAACGATTCTCTTTAATAAAATTTAAGTTCCCCAACAATGTTCGCCATTTATTTATTAAGGCGTGTAAAAGAACGGTTTACAAGTAGAATTTTGCCATAAATCTTCTCTTCTTAAAGTGCCATCATTAAGGCAACTTGTATCTTTGATGCCGCGACTCTGAATAAGGAACGAGCGCTTTTTCCAAACCATTAGCGTAGGTTTTTCAGCCAAGATGTTCTTCTTCGACCCACATTTCGTTTTCCTTGGATCTTGCCCTGTATGATGAGTTGAAGTAGGTTTCTCATTATGTGGCCGAGATATTAAAGCTTTCTTTTCTTTACTAAAAATACAACTTCTGTTTTTTTCTATTATGCCATAAATAATTTAACAAAAAGTTCCAATATGATTTAACTAAAGACAAATTAATAGAAGTAGCCATAAAAAGCAATGTAGTGTAGTATGAGTGTATTACGTTCAGTTTAGTTTAATTGGAAGCCGTCAGAGGACTTTATGATTCAATGGTCAATTGACCAACGCGCCTCTTGACCTCTTGACAGCTGAAATGATTAATGCGGACCAAATCGTCGCTGCTTTACTCTTCTATAAATAACGGACGTATTTATCGAAACATCTGTGCATTTTATATACTTATTGATGGGTTTTGCCAGCGATATTGACCAGCGTTTTTGTTACTAAAGATTAGTTATAAATTTATTTCAGAGAATCAAAATCAATTCAATTGAAGACATATCCCATAATTTTTCCATAAAGCTTTTAAAAATATCCAAAACAATATTCGGATGAACCCACTTGAAATAACTGGGAAAATATTCAGCTAATATACTCACATCCTTGATAGAGAAGTGCAGGACTTGTCGCATGAAGGTAGGCAGCTCCGTCATGAGGGTCTCGTAGCCGTAGTTCTGTCCCATGTGAGCCAACATAATCGCCCAGAACGGCATCGAGAATAGGATCTTGCTCCATGGAATCGGAGGAGACTGCAGATAAACAAAGACGGATTATTAGTAAAGGTATCTACGAAAATTATGAAAACCTTATTTTTAACATTTATATTCTAATAAACAATTATTTAATCAATGTGATTAAAACAAAGAAGTTAGCAAGAAAAAAGAAATTGAAACTTGTAAAGGATAATTATAAATTAAAGAACTCACGCTAGAACCTGCAGCGCCCCAAAGCGAACTCAGGATATACTTCTTCTCTGTCTCCTTGATCGATGGGCAGTTCTCGGGATCCTCGGAAACGAAGAATAAGAAGGCCAAGCACCAGATGGTACCGATGACACCAAACACGTAGAAGATGGAAGGCCAGCCTCCCGCAAAGCCATACGCAGAGAGCAGGCCAGACAGAGGCATTGAGATAACTGTACCGAACTGAGCACCTGAAAATAATACAATCATCAGTAATAATTTATATTTCATCCTATTTGCTTAACAGATAGAAAGATAGAAGTCTAATTTTCATTAGTTGGTTAGATCCAATAAAGGCTCAAGATGAGGTCTGTCATCTGAAATCTTTCGAGTGTAGAGACCAATAACTTTATTGGTCCGACCCGGTGTTTGAACCAAAGACTTTGGAATCAGTAGTATTAAAAAGTAGCAACTCGATCAATGAGGTAATACTGGAAATTTAAATAAACAAATATAAAGAATCTTTGGAATTGAAAAAAAAATGGCTAAAGAAAGTATAGACGTCGGCACTATTACTGACAAAATCGATATCGACGCTCGTTACAAGCGATGCATACTAAACTCAATACAACACATTGATATTGGCGGGAAAAGGCCTTATCGCTATCTTCTATATCGTGTTCACAGAAATCAGAACAGAGTTTTTCTAAAAAAGACGGACGCGAAACTAAGCAAGCTGTGCGTCACTACAAAAGTCTCCGGCTACAATCCGGCACACGACGTCTCATCTAAAAAGACACAGAAATTCTATATCAGAAAATATTTATTGGCCCGACCAGGGAATTGAACCCTGGACCACCGGGTCTGCTGCCTTATATCTAGCCACTAGACCAACGAGGCAGTCGATCTATGAAATACTTAATGATCATAACATAACTAATATACGTGTCCAGAGGTTATCACTTATCATAAACAAAAATGAATAATGTGTATATATTTTGATCTAATACGTTAAAAACTACTTAAAAAACTAACCTGCATATACAGCTGCTCCCATCCTACTCCTTTCGTTTGGTGGAATCCATTTCGCTAACATAGCGTGTGAGCATGGTACGATAGGCCCCTCCCCTAGACCCTGGATGAACCTGACCAGGATTAGCCATCCGTAGCCAGCCTCCGCGGCCACTGGTACCAGAAGACCGAACACCGAGTTGATCAACATGCCTACACCCAGGAACAATCGGGCTCCGTATCTGTACAATGATATTAAAATTAGTGAAAATAATATATTTCGTTTATATTTTTTTTTTAAATTACTAATAATTATATTATTCACATTCATTAAGATTGAACGATATATACCTCAAGAATAATATTAATTAATACCTTTTAATTATAGACTTATTTAGCTACATTTGTATCATGTATTAATTACTTTTAGAATTATTTAAGTTACTTTTCCATTAATATAGAATATTATCTAACATATTTCATATTAAAATGAATCGCGTTTTCGAACCATCCAGAAAAAATGTTTTGCAAAGCATTAATTATATATTGTACTCCGATTCTATAGGAACATGGTGACATCTGACTTATGGTGACATACTATTTAGATGCGTGCGTTCTTGAAATGTTATAATAATTATGGTCAAAGTCGCATATCACCTCCGACACTTTACGACCGTTTACTGCAGTGGGTTTTACATTTACAGAATAGCCTATATAGTATTTTCGAATATGATTTATTAAAAAATACATCGCTTATACAACATATTAATAATAAGTTGTAAATAAAATCTTATTACAGCATGAATAGCGTTAATTTTTATTTGCATCGCGATCAAAGTTGTGGCGTTTATTTGTTATTATTATCAAGTATTATATATATCGAAACGTTTTAAGAGGCCTGCCTCTGCGCTCGGTCAACTAATATAAATTTTACATTATAACCTATAAAGTTTAAAATAGTACATTTGTCATAAAGAGTGCTAAGTAACCCGTAAAACTAATGGAATTTGAACTTTGAAGCTTTGCATTAGTAATATGATATTAAATAAGTTATTTACAAATGTAGTTAGTAGGACGAATAAACTTCAAAATAAACTCTTCGAGTATTTTAATGCATCCCTACCCATTCATTAATCATAGTTCTCAAACATAACCTCGAATATTATATTTAAAAAAAAAAAACATTCTCTATTTTTATAGTTTTGCATTAAACGTAGTGAAAATGTGCGTATTATTTAATGAAAGATTAACTCTTAACATGTTGTACAAACCACTTTTCTTCTTTATACAAAACTGGTGCAATAAAATTTGTCTTAAACATTGTAAATTATAAAAAAAAAAGATTAAATGAATTAAAAATAAAACGTACTTTTTAGACAGGATTCCGAAAGGAATTTGTGTGATGACGTAACCGTAGAAAAAGGATGACAGGATATAACCTTGTAGAGTCGAAGTCCAAACAAAAGAACCGTCTTGCGTTAGCGCCTCCTATAACAAAACCGGTCAATTACTTTTTTACAAAGAAAAAGCAAAATAAATTTACATTTTTAATCTGTTGTTTTGTCTACACATTTCTCGTACAAAATATATAACTATGTAACTTACTTAAAAGGAACAATACCGCTGAATTTTCACGTGCCTTTATTTATGTTTATAATTCATGACGTATCTACTCCAAGGCCATCCATTCACATGATTCGAAAACCGCATGTTCCGGGCGTAATTCAGCCATAAATTTTTAAACTAACACAGCGGAGTAGCTTTAGCTCTAAACTTTCGTCTTAAAAGCAAACGAGACCTTCGCCCAGCAGGGAAATTTATGGACTGTTACTCCCAATGGTACAATTTCTCTCTTTACTAATGATCAATTCTATATTCAAATATAAATTAGGAAACTTAGGCTTTATTAGGCTGAAGTCGTTTAAAAAGTTCGTTACAGGTAAATGCGAGTTATTATTGCGCGTTATTATTGGTATTGCGCGTTAAGCTACGAGTACCGTATTATGTATTGTGTGGCCAAAATCTCTTACGTCCACAGAAAGTACGGTAGAGTTATATAGATATTTTAATAATTAGAATGATCTCACTAATATCAGAGACACGTGAAAATTCAAAGAAGGATAGAATAGATACATAAAAATCAGACTGCGTTTTAGAAGTTTATATACTACACTATAGTCTTTAGTCATTGACAGACACATTGCGTGATACTGAAGACAATATCCAAAGTTTCCAAAATCAGTTCTCACCTTAGTGGAGTTAGAATCGACATTTCCGCACTCGGTGTCCATAGCCTCTTTGTCCACTGGAAGTGCTGTGTGATTTACCATTGCGACTATTGCCACGGACATGTTCGTCCGCATGATATATGCGTTTGCCATACCCAGGAACAACATGAACGTCACCCAGTGACGCGTGCCCAGGCCACCTGTGGAAACATGGATGGTTATTATATGGTTATTGAAAAGACGTTCAGCTAAATTGTTTTAATTTTAATATATGTATATAAACTAATACTATCTTTAGAACCATATTGTTTATAATATTAAATATAGAAAAGTATTTTTTTAAATAAAATATTGAGTAACTTGTTATAAATGCGACGACTGCATCTTATACACCTACCAACAAACAAAAATATTATTTATAAGTTATACTGTCATATTAAAACAAAATCAACGTATTTAAATATAAGACAATCTAAAAAATAAAAATTTTAATACTGCCTGGTAATAAAAATATGATATATAAATAAAGTTAATCAAAACATTAGAAAGATGGTTACTTAATAAAACAATAAATATATAAGATGTATATATACACTGCATGATGTAATTTTTTTGTACAAATATTACAGCGTTTTCAGGACAGTATATAAATATATATACCATTAGCATATTCAAAACCAAGACAATAACTAATATTGATTTTGCAAAAGTAATAAATTTAATATCGAAATTCAGAAAGGAGACGCCTCAAAATTTCCGAATGATTTATTGCGTCTCGCAGCACCGACAGGTAACCAGTTCTGAAAATGTAATTCTATCTCGCATATGATCATTATACACACACGTAATATGTAACTATACCATTAAAGTTGGTATGTGAAGATTCTTTCAAGCAACATTTTTAAATTAAACGACTGAGGTCATTATATATTTTTTTAATTACAGTGTAAAATGTACATGTTTGTATTATTGTCCCAAAGTATATATACATATGTCTCTTGTCTTGTTTATTTAACAATTCACTATTTACGAGTTAATTATGACATAGGTATTCGGCATAAAGCCTATTCAGCCTTGTGGCGTATGTAATCGATGATATTAAAATGAGAGCATAGACAATTAAGTACTTTTTTTATTGATTTGACATTCTAGTAACAATGTTATCTGGTCACTGTATCTTTTTATTTAATCATAATGTTAATTAATTAACAATTTATTAATTATATAGTCTTTCTAAACAATATAGAAAGACTATGTAATTAATAAATTGTTTATCATATTATCTTGTTACCCGTCCTGACTTCGTACGGACAACATTATGGTTACAAATGTTTAAGGATATACTAAATCTTTGTAAAAATCATTTGACGTTATTAAATTAGACTAAATAATTAATAGTTTATAGACTTGTAAACAAGTCGCGTTTGGTCTTGTAGCTATTGAAAACATGAACATTGTACTGACGTATATTTGTTAAAAATGGTGGTTATTTGAAGATCAGTGGTCAGCTCACCAAAATAGACTATAATCTTTCGGGCAGCCAAAACGTCAATTCCCACAAGCGAGGCATTATAATTAATATGTAACATTTATTTTAATTACATGTTAAGTCGGAAATGAAATAATCAAATTAATTTAAGGTTTATAATTATGCTTTAACTTCATACGAATCTTCTATTTCTGAATTTATATTTTGTTGTTTTTTTTGTCTTTACATATTCAAATAATTATAAGTAGTAATTAATACAAAAGTTCTATTTGAATAATATAAAAATAGGAAAACGAAGTTCTTTTACGCGGCTTACAGTAGAGTGAAATCGCAGTGGCCCAAGGTCACGTCATATAACGAAATAGCGTTCATACTACATGCCTACCAAATGCTACAAAATGCGATGCGTTGCGCGTTCGAATTTAGGAGGTCGTTATAAAGGTGGTTGAGGTGCTTTCTGTTGTGACAAAAATACAGTAATATTGATTATATTAAAATCTACATTTTAAAACACGATTTGAGTCGAAAAAATATCGCACAGAACTTCGTTCCTGACGTGGTTCCCGCGACTACACAATTTTTTTGGCTGCAAAAATAATATTATTCTTAGTCTTATTTATTAAATAACTAGTTTCCGAACGCGGCTTCGCCCACCTATTCGCCGGAGGACGTTTTGTATAGATATCGTATATCCTTTAAATTCGTCTTTAATTCTATTAGCTTTAATTAATAATAACAATAATATCCTGGGACTTTATTCACACAAAGCCATCTGATCCCAAACTAAGCAGAGCTTGTACTATGGAAACCAGACAACTCATATACTTACATAGACTACTTTTCTTTTGTAAATAAATAATTATATAGATAATTACACCCAGACTCAGGACAAACAGAGATGTTCATGCACACAAATGTCTGTCCTGGGTGGGAATCGAACCCACGACCTGCGGCGTGAAAGGCAAGTATCTTACCAACCACACCAACAGGATAGTCTAATTCTATCATTCTATCAGAATATTCTAAGATATTATAATGATGACGGTTAAAAACATGTTACAAGTTGTTTGATTAACATTTTAAGAAATAATGTCCTAAAAAACCTAAGTCATTTATCGCGTCTAAATGAGTGGGGGTTTTGAATGCATTAATATCCTAAGTCTAGTATATTTTTTAATATAACAAACGTTGCAGTACCTATTTCATTTATATATGAATTTTACACCACAAATCTGATACGCTTATTCATAGCCATACACGTTCTTGAATAAATAATATAATCAATGGCAATCTATCAAAACATTATAATTAATATTTAGTATTTCTGCTCTTGTGTAATACTTATATACATATTTGAATGTGAACTTTCTTAATTAGGAAATTTATGAATCGTTAAATGTTCACGTTCAGCGTGTAGCTATTTACGTTAGCTTAGAACGAAAATTTCAAGAGCTTTTCGGCCATTTTGTGTAATAAATGCATGATGACCAGTCTGCGAAACGTATTTATGGCTGAGAAAGTATTTAATCTTAATTGAAAATAATCTATTTCAGGCGATGTCAGTTGGACGTTTTATTTGATTTTAATTTTTTTTATAATTATATCCCAGACATATATTGACAGACTTATAAAAAAACAGATACAAAATACAGACTTCAAATTAAATTAAAATTTGTGTTCAGTGAATATTTGTTAATAATTATGTATAATATATATCTTGTCACTATGTAAATTTAGTAAGTAAGCCTATTTAATAAAGAAATAAAGAAATAATTGAACTCAGTGATAAAAGTATATAACTGTATAGTTAATGATTATAAATATAGTTACGTATTGAACTATTATATACATTCATCTCTCTAATTATTGGGATAATTTACATTCATCTCTCACTTTTGAATTATTAGTGTTCTTTATTAGAAATACATTTAAGCATTTATAAATTTAGTAGTAAAGATTTTATTTATCTTTTTTGATTTCGTCGAACGACCCACATCAATCAAATCGAAACTATAAAACTAAAAAAGTTCGTACATATTCATAAGCAATAAGTAAGAAACCAAAGATAAAATTGGCGATCTGCGTCGACAGTTTGTTTCACTTACCAAAATAAAATGTTATTTCAATATGACGTCAACTGCCGAAGTGGTAAAGAAAATTTGGTGAAATCGAAACAGACAACATTTTCATTTACTTTTTTTACATTTTCGTGGCTTTGATTATATTGTCTAACATTATTTTTATAGGTACTGTTCTCCCCATCAAATTGCTTCCAAATGTGATGTTATGTGTATCATGTAATAAATTATCCCATTCCAAGCTATTTAATATCTAAAGTGAAAAACTTTGTAATATGTTTCAAAAAACATATGTAGAATTTGTAAAAATACCTGTCATGCAAAACAATTTGGAATGGAACAAGAAGGATGCTAGTCACAACGATACGAATTAAATTAAAAAATAAAGGTTTTTTAATAGGCATTTTTCAAATTTCTTATTTTTTTGCCTTTGTCTTTACTGTAATGAAAATTTACGATAAGTCGATTCCATTTTCTAACATGTGTTATCTGTTAACATAAGTTAAAAGTTTTAACAAAAAAAAAATGTAATCGATTATAAGCATTGCATTTTTTGGCGCGCATAGTAACTAACATGAAGCCATTGAGTTTCAATTATATGGGAACGCATTTCAAAGGTTTGAGTGGACGTCAGCTTGACAACACGACCGTTTTCAATTATAATTTAGCTGCGTTGTTGTATTAAACAAATCTATGGATTGTAAACTTGAAATTTGTACCATACCAACCAACAAACTACAAATAGACTATATAGAAATATTAATTTATACATTTTCAAATTTATATCGAATTTACTCTTTCTATGATTATTTTACATTTTAAACACAGAAAACAAAGCATTGTTTGTATAGCTAAATCGCTGAACTATTTTATAAAGGTTTTTTTTTTATTATAAATATGTGATTACCTGCATTTGAGAAGACAGTATAGTATTCTTATAAGATTATAAAAATGTAGCGATGGAATGATGGTCGCTAATTCATGGTAATTGGTAAATTGATGCCACATTCCTAAGGTACTGCAGCAAGGTCGTTTCCTTATAGTCCATTATCAGGAAAAATAGTACAATAGGTTTTTATCATAAACAGCTTTCCGTCTAACAATGACTAATTGTTTTCTATTGATTATATGTTGTTTTACATCATGTGAATTAAAACGTTAATTTAACTGCTCACTATAAGCAACTTAACATGAAGTATCTTATTATTATTATATTATTATTAGTTATCAATTGAAGTATATTTGTTTAAATATCGTTTTTTTAAAGATTAATTGAATGTATTTGTTTAAATTTAATTATTTCTTGTATCATAAGACCAGAGACAATTCGACGCAGGCGAAATCATAAGAATCAGCGTAGCAAATATTTTAAATATGAAGTGATGTTTTTTTATTACAAGTTTGTATTTAGAACGGAGGCAAAGTCCGACGATGTCGTCAACGTTAATTCAGTACTGTATAATATATTTCGAACTTATTTTCGAGAAATTTATGTTTACTTTCTCCTAATATTATTATAAAAATATTTTAATATGTAAGTATCTTAATACGTAAATTATATTAATTTATTTCATCATGACATAGATATATTTACCGCCTTATTCATAAACTTTATTTAACTGGTGATTAGTTAAACAACAGTTTGTCTTCTTCTTTCGTATGTCAAATCAATAATGACAGAAAGAGACAAACCAGTGTTTAGCTAAACAGTAACTAAGTAACGTTTATGAATAAGGCCGTATATGTTTGAGTTCCTTATCGAAAAAAACAAGTTACGATAAGAGTTAAGGAATTAATTAAACAAAATATATAATTAAAATTACTTACAAGGTTTTTTTAAATAGCCGACCCAGTTGCATCGTTTTTGCAACAGATTAAAATAATAGTTACAAATGAATTAATAATCTGTGCCCCGTTGACACATCGAAATGCCTATATAGAATTTTGTTTGAATAAAGTCATTTTACCAAAGTGATTTAAATGTATTAATAACACATAGGTACCCTACATTTTATATATGTCGAATTCAGTGGGCGTTTGAAAATTTTGTCTATTTTGTAGTGACGCTATGTTATGGTGTAATAATATCCACGTGTTCGGTTGTGTGCGGTAGCATCTTGTCTCTTCAAATATCAATTAATACGAGTGAAAGCAGCGGTTGGGCGAATATAGCATGACAAACGACGGTTTTACGATGTTGCTTTACGTACATAGCAAATTCAAATTGTATTTAGTTGAAATTTTAATTTTAGATTTGGAAATTGCGTTCTAAAATTCATTTTAAGATAATTTATTCATTCCATAATATATAATGTAAGTTTAGTATGTATCGGTTTTTATTTAAAACTCATCTCATTTATTTTCTGTGATTAAAATTTTATATTTATACGTCACAGGAATCGTATTAAATGATGACTATTTTATTTGTTATCTCTTTGTTTTACACTACATAAGTTAATATGTCCCAAAATAACTAAGACGATTTTACTTTATGAATAAGACCGTTTTAATCGGTAGGTATACAAAATGTTTGTTGTTTAGTGAATTTGATAAAAAACTACATGTACGTATCCAGACAGACTACCAAATCAGCGTCGGTCCTGGTGTAGAACGTGAGGAGCTCTAAGCACCAAATAGCAACCAAGTACCAAGTCCCCTTGCTACTGCCTCTGTATGTTACTCTTTCATGGCTACAATATTGAAATGATTTTGATGAAATTTGGTTTGAAGCAAGCAAACCCGAAGAAGGACATAGGCTACTTTTTAACAATCGTTCACCAACACCAACATCCCTCCTTGCCTAATATTCGGGCGAAGCCGCGGGCGAATACTAGTTCTAAATAAAATCTAATTTACAATACACACAATATCACTTAGATATAATACATATTGAAATCCATAGGAAACTGCAGTTCTGTCATTAACATAACCGTTCTGTTCGACTTGTAAACAAATATAAAAAAATGTCTAATCTCTGGTAATTATTTAAACTTATGATGTTTTACTCTAAATTGTATGAGTCAACGAGATTATATAGTTAGCATGAACGTTGCTGTCTTTTATCTTATCGTTATGATTTCATCATATTTGACGGCAATTGCAAATTTTTATATACGTATATGATATATAATAATATATAGGTATATTATGTAATAAGTCACGCTGCTTCAATGTGGGTTGGTATGGTTGGTAGTATTTCATCTGACACATGCATGATTCCTTACGATGGTTTTACTTCGCCGTCATACACGAGATTTAGACACATGAAAAATCAGCACCGCTTGCCTTAATTTGAACCTGTAATAAAAATAATCTAATCTTTGATTAAAATCCACTAAGCTAATAAAATAATAAAACTTGTTTAGAAACGATTTCAATATTCCATTATTATTAGCTAGATCATAAGATTGCCGGTCTGTCCTGTGAAGAACAAAAAAAGTAACGGTGTAGACTCCTCAGCGTGTTTTTTTTAATATAGGTAGATTGGTCGTACTGTTGAGCCTCCTGATGGCAAATGGTCACCATTGCCCATAGACATCGGCGCCGAAGAAAGAAATATTAACCATTTCTTACATCACCAATGCACCACCAACCTTGGGAACTAAATAGTTATGTGCCAGTAGTTACACTGACTCACTCACCATTTCAACCGGAAAACAACATTACAAAGTATTTCTGTTTCGCGGTAGAATATTTGATGAGTGGGTGGAGCCTATCCAGACGGGCTTGCACAAAGCCCTACCATAGAGTCACCAAGTTATACTCTGGGTGAAGAAATAGATTGAAAATTTCTATTAGCGCACACACTTGTGTTCACACATACACATATGTCGCACACACATTATCTTTTTCGTATATGGCACATCACTGATATAGACCGCCATTGTATATCTGGCGCATCAAATTCGGCCATTTCGTTCGACGAATTTCTTTACACACGAATAAAATATCTAAGTTTACAAACTCAATACTTATTTTAAGCCATTTAGAGTTCAGTGAAACATCGATTTCTCTCTTTCAGTCATCACTGATTTGTCATTCGAAAGAAGAAGACAGGTTAAACCGTTCAATTTTGTTTGAGTTTAAAAAACATAAAATACAAAGTTTAAATTTTATATCACGTGTGATTTTTTAGAATAATTATATTCCAAAGACAAGTTATTCACAGCTCGTCTTTATTGTGTTAAACATTCAAATACAAAGAATAAGATCAGAGATAATGTCGAATTCAATGGAATAGCAATTCGTTTTTTCTTCGAGTACATTGAACTACAAATGTTAACAGCCATTTGTTCTTATAAGAGGAGTTTTCGCAAGTTTGCAATTTAATTCAATAAAACCAAAACCATTAATAAGGAGGAATTCAAAAATGTTGTCGCAAAAATTTATCAGTACAGGCTAGCACTCTCTTGACAATTAATGTCGTTGTATTCCATATTAACGAACAGTATATGTATATGGATTTTAAAACTAATTAAAAACTAGAAACCAATAGAGAAATTAATAGAGATATAAGACGTTTGTAGACAATACGAAACAACTTATTGTTTTAGAAATAATTGTCTTATTAAAATCACATTTAAACAATAGTTATCCACTCTAATCTATTCTAAAGTATTTTTCCTGTATCTATTTCTCGAGATAAATATCAAAATGAGATTAGGTATAATATGACAGAACTGGATCAGCGTCAAGTACAATATTTTCCTCGTTAAAAAAAACTGTTGTTTGTTCTGATTGGTTTTTTTCCGACAAAGCTGCATCAATTGCACCAACCACGTTTCAATAAAACGCGATCAAATGTAGTATGAGAAAAACTCGTCACACTGTTTGACCATTGACAATAGTTGTTTTTTTTATGTCCTTGATAGATCAGACTATAAAACATTGGCTATAACTATAGGACTATATACTATAATCACAAAATGACGTTTTGTTGTATAAATACGATTAAGCTAAATCTTTTACAAATTTTATAATTAATATTTACTTTTATAAATACTTTATCTGTGTTAATTGCGACTAGAATTTTTCCTTCCCTTAAACTTCGTACCCTAGACCGTTTAATCGACAATAAAAATAATAACCGCGGTGAAAGTATTCAATAAGGAGCAATCGATAAAATCAGGTATAGACAATAATCAAAACATAAATTATAAATCTAAACATTAATGACGATTAAACAAGTCATCTTTTTTACGATTGCTATATCAAAGGCAATCGTAATTATTCGATTGCCGCGATATAAAGCAATAATCCTATAAACAAGCGCCTCTTTCACAGACAACGTAAGTACTCAACCGGATTATTTGCTAAACCCGAATTGTCTATCTTATCGCGACCATTGCCATGATTAATCGTATATACACAATCTCATACGTAGTTTTAAATGTCCTTTGTGGAACAATTTAACGCTTCCTGTTGAATAAATAACATTTGTTTTGTTACATCATTGTGTACAGCGATTAATTTTAATGTCATAAAAGATGACAAGTAGTTAGATCATTAAAAAAATTACACACAATTTTCATAAGCATTTATCGTGTAAATTTGTTAGAAGATATAGAATCTATATTATGAAGAACGTGTATATAATATATTTGATAAACATTGGTGTATATATAACAAAAGGTAATGCAAATACAACTAAAATTTATCATAACTGCAGCGTTTAATTGGTCTGTCATATGATTTTTAGTTATTAATGTCATAAGCTTGCATAAGTAGCACGCATATATCCAACTGTTCTCATTATACAGTTTAAAGTATTAATTTGTCAAGAACGAGAATGTGTAATTGATAAAAAAAATTGATAACACAATTCACATAAAGCTGCATTACTTACGACGGAGAAGTGGATGCTTATTTGTCAGTAATGTATTAAAGTTTTTAGAACATTTTGTTACATATAAATAGTAACTGTATAATTTTTAAGGCTTTTGTTTCGAATTTATATTGTTTGTAAATTTTATTCCTAAATAAGTCATATTTATAAGGATTTCAGTATAAAACATATTTCAATATTTGTTTACTGGTATCAGCGAAAATTATTGTATGACTTGATTTTTTTTTAATTGTACTCTTTATGAAACAGTTGTTACGGTGGTAAGTTTTCAAGCCCGTCTGGATAGGTACCACCAGCTTGCCAAACATTCTAGCAACAAAAAAAGCATTGCCCTATTCCAATTTATATGATGAGAAAGTATGTAATTACAGACACGAAGGAACTAAGATCCCGAAGTTGACGCCACACTGACGGCGTTAAAGCAATTTAGGTATATAAGCCCGTATTTTTTTTTTCTTAAAAGAAATGAAAAACAGCTTCATAATGTTTAGTTTAATTATTAATTAATATTGACCTAGTTATTTCGACGGTTTAAATTGGTCCATTACAAAAAAAAAAATATACATTTTAAACATCAATTAAAAACGACAAACAAAAATATTTTATTTCAGCTGTAGTTTTATTATTTTTATCAATTTTAAATTCAATATATATTTCTATGTAAATATAGCAAAAATCTAATCTACCAGGTGAGTTTTAGTATAATCTTGTAAAATTACGACTCACAACGGCCTGTCTATATAAAATTATATTTTGATTCATTTCAAAGAGAAACATCACTAAATTACATTTGTAATCAGTGACAATCAGCATTATTATTTCACTCAAAGACCTGACAATGACAGTCGGACGTGAGAGAAATACGAAACAATGATAAATTATTGTGAATTATCTAATAACTGCCTTGTACGAGTACATACATGGTATTAGCGAAAAAGTTTTACATTATTCATGATTAACGAACCTTCTTAAACGAAAACCGTTTTTTGTTTTAATTTGATAGGCACAATTAAAAATTACAATTTTAGTCTCTTGTTAAGCTAATAATTAAAAAATCTAACAGTATGAACGATGGAACGATTTCAAGAATTTTTTGCAAAATCATAAAAATAAATCGTTAGTCTATGAAAGTTATCTGTGTTTAACGCCTTCTAATAGCATATTTTATCTTTCTCACATGAATATAATAAATGTTTATAAACTTTTATGATATTAATGAGCGCATGATAATATATTAAAGGTATAAATAGCCTTTAAACACGTATACAATATAAATACACTATGGTGTACCTGTTTTTTTTTTTATAATACCCGGTACGGCAAATGACTACTCCACCTGATCGTAAGTGGTAGTAGAGTCCAAACGCGACGATGGCTAGTGCAGTCAGGAAGAATGACTTGCACTAGCCGCCACCGCCTATCTAACCGCCTAAAAATATCTATACTATTATATATTTATATTATAAATGCGAAAGTAACTATGTCTGTCTGTTATGCTATCGCGGCTTTCATATATATGTACTTACATGTGTGCCTATGTGTTTAGGGTACCTAAGAATTCTTAGAAATTAAAAATCTGTTATCTGTGTTTGTACTTCTTTCATGTCTCAACCTCAAAAAGTCTTGACCAATCGTCTTGAATTTACGCATATAAATTAAACATACAAGTACAATATTATTTAATTATTTCTTTTTTATAAGGGAACATAATGATAATAATACCAAATTTACTTAAATTTCTCCGGGTTTTTTTCATTATAAGTTTAATAATAACAATAGTATAACACGGAAATACAACCTTGGTTAGGTTAGGAATTTAAAATATTTAAAGTAAGTGATAATTTCAGAACTGTTATTTTCGTACACAGATTGCTGTAAAAAAGTATTCGTCAAATGTCATTTGTGTTCATACTTCATAACCTTGGTAATATAGTGATCGAAATTTTAAAAAGAGGTCACGACGTATAATTTTTTATCTTTAATAAAAATTATTAATCCGAATATACAAAATTTTGTAAAAGCTTTATTTAAAAAGGATAAAATGCAGATAGGATACACACATTGTCAAATTAATAACGCAAATGTGATTATTAATTTTGTACGATATAGAATAAACATTTTTCCTTGTAGCCTAGGTTACTTTATATTTAGGAAAACCACGCCAACTCATTATAGTAGAAAAATATTGAGGTTATATTTTTACGAATAAAAATATAATATATTTATTCACTAATAAAAACGTAGAGGTTATCTAATTTATATACTGCTATAATACGATTTAGGTCAAAAGTTTTACTGTCCATTAAAATCGTAAGCGACGAAAATATATTGATTAAACACCTGTTTGATTTACTATGGGAAACATCATGCTTTTGTACTATTATGTATGGTACTAACTAGCGTGAAGTTTTAAAAGTCACGTGGAATATAAAACTGCAACAATTCGTTTGAACTACTCTATTATCGTATCAAATGATATCAATCCGGTTTAAATAACCAGATTCTAACTTCAAACGCTCCGCGCCGTCACCAAAATTTCGTCGGTGCGGAAGCGCACGTGAAGGCGAGCACAGATTGTTATAAAAAAATCGTAATCTAAAATGCGATTGCGATTAGTGTTTTCCAGTGATGTCATTCTGACTCACCACTATAGGTTTTGGGTCTCTGATCTTCCAAGCCGGGCTGTTCCCAGACCAGCACGTGGGCGCCACGATTCGATACCATATTGTCGACTGAAAATGAGAAACCGAACCGAACACAGTTGAAAACGCATGTGCAGACGCGTTTACGTCACACTGGTGTGTGTACCAATGTTGATTACGGGGTGGTAAGTCATCGCGAGGGTTGCACGTGATAAGGACGAGGTTCGGAACAGGACTGGAAGCTAGTCGTCGCGACACGCGAGTCGTAAATATACATAGAGGCGAGGGGAGGCGGAGTGAGCACGCGCTGCCGGCGTGCGCTGACGTCATCTAAGTTTTTACTGAACACTGCTGAAAAGAGTTTGTAAGTAGGAAACGGTACCGCTAGACCGCACCGTTATCACTTACATTCGAATTTAAACTGTATACAACAGATGTTAAGATCGATATTGGAAAATCGAGTTCAGATTCAAAATGCATTTCTTGCAACTTTCATAAGCCTGTGTTAAATATTTTTAAATATTTGAATATATGTTTATGTCCAAGTTTTTTTTTAGATCTAGATCTATAATTTACACGTATTCTGAATTATGAAAATTATACAATTAAGTATAATGTAAATGTATTATGTAAATATAAATGAAAGTATATAACGTAAAGACAAATTCAATTAAATATCAAGTGCTTATGAATATCGATTGACATTTGGAATTATTAAGCGTTGGCGAAATATTAGTTACTTGCTATAAATCTACACACAATCAATAAACTACACTTGGACATAACCACAATGATCTTATATTTATCGAATAACACAATACACTTTACTATCGATAATTTGGTGATTGCCAATTCGTTCTTACGAGATCGTTACATATGACGTAAAAATTCCTAAAACACCGTCTTGAAGGAAACCTATTGTTTCTATAAATACGAAAAAATATATTAAGACTGGCTGCCTATGAAAATAAATCTCTATACAGATTCAGTTGTTATACAAGTCAGTTTACTAGGTAATTGCTAAAGTTTTCTATTTTTATAACATCCTTATTTGGTACTTCTAATTCCATTTTATATTTTGTATAATCTATTTAAACCAGTATTTTTCTAAATTTGTGCGAGCACCTATTAAATTTTAGAATTTTTTGAAGTTTATATTAAATGAAAATAATCTTAGTACGTAAATTTTATTTTATATTAAAATACCATTCCACGATATACTAACGTCATTATTTAATTAGATAAATAATTTTATGTCATTTATTAAATAAATCTAGAATGTTCAATATAATTAAAAAAAAACAATTTATATAGGTACTAAGCAAATATTAAAATGAAAGAAATCCTAACATTATAAATAATTTTGTAGGTTAACAAAAATCGCATTAGAAAACAAAATGGAGTATATATTTAGCAACTGTGAAATTAAATCACGTAAAACAATACGTGTTCGCGGAAAAACACAACTGGCTACTATTAATGAGCTAATCGATTTCAAACACATCGACTTGTCAAACATGAAATTTAGATAAAGTCGTTATTCTCGATTATCGCTTACGATTATCCAGTAATAAAATGAATATGATAAAACTTTTAAGGTCGTATAATTATTAATGTATAATTAATGCTCTCTATTCGTTTATCTTTTAGACATAATATAATAATATCCTGGGACATTATTCACATACGGCCATCACTGATCCCAAACTAAGCAGAGCTTGTACTATGGAAATCAGACAACTGATATACTACATAATATACTACTTTTCTTTTGTAAATACATACTTATATAGATAATTACACCCAGACTCAGGACAAGACATGTTCATGCACACAAATGTCTGTCCTGTGTGGGAATCGAACCCACGACCTGCGGCGCGAAAGGCAGGTATCTACCAACCACGCCAACCGGCTCGTCACATAATAAAACCGGTACATTCTATGGGTACGATCAAGATAAATAGATAGATAAAATTATTATTTTTGCTCGAAGTGAATAAATATGGATCGTAAGGCTATCGCTATACAAGTTGATATATTATACCCTGAGTTATTTCTGAAAAATTATGCAGTATGTTGTTGCAAAGTAATATTTACTCGGTGGTAGAGCTTTGTGCAAGCTCGTCTGGGTAGGTACCACCCACTCATCAAATATTCTACCGCAAAACAGCAGTACTCTGTATTGTTGTGTTCCGGTTTGAAGGGTGAGTGAGCCAGTATAATTATAAGCACAAGGGACATAACATCTTAGTTCCCAAGGTTGGTGGCGCATTGGCGATGTAAGCGATGGTTAACATTTCTTACAATGCCATTGTTTATGGGTGTTGGTGACCGCTTACCATCAGGTGGTCCATATGCTCGTCCGCCTACATATACAATAAATTTTTTTTTTTTTTTTTTTTTTTTTTTTTTATTTTATTGTATAGGTTGGCGGACGAAAATAAATAAGTTATGCAATATGTTGTTACAAAATAATATTTACTAAACTGCATTCATCTATTTACCTGCTTCATTTTAAGGTATTGGAAATAGTATATTTTCTTAGTTTTCTTTTCGCTTACAACCGTTAAAAAAATTTAATAAATATTTTAAAGTCTTGTCGTAGTGTTTTTTTTCTATCCTTACTTTTTGAATAACACGAAAGAACAGCGATGTACAGATTTCATTCGAATGAATTATGATTCTAAGGAGTAAAAAATCGCGGTCAATAACCTATCAGATTTTTTGAGTGTAATGACATTTTAAGTTATTGAATAATGTGCGCTATCGCTTACTTATAAGTACTACATTTGCATTAACTTGTTCAATTGATATAAGAATTACTAAAAATAGATTGGTGTTTATTACAGTAAACGGCTGTCAGTTTACTTTAAAAATACACACTCAGTAATAATAAAATTAAATATAATTAATTATACACCTATGAAAAACCCTCTTCATGAAAAAAGGAAATAATAAAAAGAAAAAGAATTTATTTTAAGAAAGAACCATGTGTACCGGGTAATCATTAATCACAGCCGGCCGAGCCGAGCCTCCTATTTACGTACTCATGACGATTGACGACATTGGCGATAGGCGATGCCGATAAAGCAAGGTCACACGAACACATGTATAGACGAGTATTGCCACCTTTTGGCAAATTGCAGCACATTAAAAAATGCTAACAGCGCCATCTCTAACATATGACTATAAAACGTATTGTAAGAAAAAGTTTCAATATTTTTACACAATTCCTGTAGATGGCAGTAGTAGCGTAAAAAGTATATATTATTAATTATTTTGATTAAATGATTTAAAATAATGCAACGATATTTATTAGATGTTCTAATTTAAATTATTATGATATTAGAACAATAAACAAATTAATTTCTAAAACATCTTCTCGTTCTGATGTTTTATTACTGAGCAAATTTTGTCTTGAAGGATCTATTTACACAGTTGTACCAGTTTGCTATATTATAATTTAAGGGGTAAGTAAATTTTAAGTAATTAAAGTAAAGTAACAGCCTATGAATGTCCCACTGCTGAGCTAACTTCTTCTCCTTTTCTTGAGGAGAAGAATTTTAAGTAATTTACTTAAATATGATGTCCTGACCCATTTCAGCCATTTCAGTCAATTAAAGACTAGACATCTGCGTAAGGAATATTTTAATGCATAAGTGTGCACGCAAACAGTTGTGAACTTTCTATTTTTTAAAAATCATATTCCGATAGGACAGCAATCTGACGAGACAAGAGAGTTATAAGGTGCTAACGGTCACGTGCTTTCCGTTGTAATTACTAACTTCAGAACACCGAGCTAGTGATGAATATAACTTGACAGAAAGTCAGATTAATTAACTTAAAAACTTTAGATAGTTCCTCGACGGCACATGGGATTAAAATACAGGCCCATAGGCTTTTCAACCTTATAAGCTAGAAACAAGACCAACGAGGCTATAGCTTATAAACTATTAGAAAATTAATTAATCTTTCATATGAATCGGCTTCATATCCAAACATAGCTTTGTATTACTGATTTTTAGCAAGAATTTTTATAAGTATCTATATTATATAGTATTAAGAACTATTATAAGATTAAATAACCATTTTTTTTTAATGTAAACTTTGCATTAAGATAAGGTTTTGCTTATGTAGTTGTCATTCCAAAAATCAGCAAATGTTTACAAAAGGAAACACATTTTTTATACCATTTTTATAAGAGCTGAGCAAAACTCGGTCGAACATGTACTTACTACGAGTAGTATTTCCATTACACATATAAAACATCCTTATTTATTAAAAGAAACATGTCTTAAGGATAAACGAAGCGAAATATTTTATTAAACATAAAAACAGTTCGTTCTTAGCATGTAAACGATGACATTTATCACAGCTGACTACGAGGAAAAGTTACGAACGATAATGAAATTATTAACTTGGCCTTTAGATAATTTAAATTTCATTACGGGACAAACCCGTACCTTTCCAACCGGAACACAACAATAGTATTGCTGTGTGGCAGCGGAATATATGATGTACCAACCGTACCTACCAAGACGGGCTTGCACAAGGCCCAATCCTCAAGAATGTTTGTAAGCATAATTGTAAAGTAGGCGCCGGTATATCTACAATTCATACATATTCCAAAAGCAATCGTGTACAGCATTTACAACCTTATTTTTAACGTTAAACACTATTTTTTCTCATTTTTTCATTTGTGATTTTAAATTCGAAAGAAGAAGACAAACCGTTGTTTAACGAATCAACCGGCATTAAATTTTGTAATCTATTAATAGATAAGGTGAAAATTTACGTTTGAAATTGAAGTTGTATTAAGGATAAACTTTTCTCCTTACATAAAAATATACACACATATCAAACGTTCTATAAATTTATATATAGAACGTTTACGTTACCTATTGTAAGAATACTCCAGTAAAACAATTCTTCACATTAACTTTTAATACTTTATTCTCTTTCATACGTACTTGTAATATAATATGATAAATTAATTAATATTTTACAATACAATTTATTACAATTTACGTTGGAATTTCTTTCAATCCCGTTGACAACCCTCAAGCCAGTTTACTCTTTTTTCTTTTTTTGTGTCGCTTTTGTTTTCGCTCAATAATTTCCGGCCAGTGTTAATTTAATTAAAATATAACCATTATTTTCTAAAAATCTCAAAATAATTATTAAAAATCAGTAAAACCTTACACTATGTACCTTCTAGCCGGTAGTCCGTCATGTAATTATTTGCCAATTAATGTCACAACGATTCTTAGACAATAGTGTATAATTCACTTTTATTACAAGTAACTACATCACTGTTGCCAGCCATTAGTAGTAAATTAAAATGTAGAAAGTATTTCTTGTATGAATATAAAAATATATAGATAATAAATATATACGTACCTTATGTAGGTAATTAAAGAAACAACGTAGAGCTATATCGGTTAGTCTGCTTACTATAACCAATGGCTTGAAATTACGAAGTTGTCCAAGGTGTTATTAAGTGCGATTAATTTTGAATTTTGAATCAACAAAACAACTGAATTTTATTAATGGAGAAATAAAAATTATTAATTATTAATTACCCATTGTATCATATGAAAAATGTTAGTACGGAAACGCTTCGCTCGGCGTAAATTTAGTTTTACCAATGATTCTTTTCATAATTATTAATAAAAACAATAATTTATTTATTAAATATATAAACATAATACAAAATAATAGGCAATTTTTTATTGTTTATATACTACTTATTTAAAATAATATTAATTAAATTAAACTATAATAAAATTATTTTGCGTTCTTGTATCGACAGTCGAGGATGAACGAGTGACATCCAGTCTCACCTAATTTTAATTCCTTACTAATATTATAAATGCGAATGTGAGTTTGTTTGTTTGTTTTACGCCAAAGCCACTAAGCCGATTTTAAAAATTCTTTCACCAATGGAAAGCTACATTATCAGCGAGCGGTGACAAAATGTAGCCTATGTTAGCCTATGTTAGGCTACATTTTGTCCCCGAATCCCCACGGGAACGGGAACTACGCGGATGACAACGCTGGCAAAACGCTAGTACACAATAAATCGGGCATTAAGACAAAACATATCTTATGTTTAACAATTCATATCCTTATCCATTCCGCGATACATTGTAAGTCAAGCAGTTAATTACACTACGTAACTACCTACCTACGACCTAGGCACAATTGCTAGAAAACCCTAGTGTTTAAAACACGTGTTTTCATAAACGTGACTGTTTTCCTAGACGAGTAATAATATATTACGATTAGTTTATCTTTAATACATGTATTTAGCATGATCTTAATACATATTTACCTTCAACGGTAAATATTCTGACTTCTACGCTCTTATATTTTTGATGTTTTTGATTGGCGGTTTATAAATAATGGATGTTAACGTAGTTTTTTTATACGTACATAGCGAAGACTACACCTCTATGACGTATATAATATGTATAATAGAAGCAGAGGCAAAAACAAAATCTTGAGAATTGGAATGGTATTACAAGGATTTTTGTTTTTTAAAATTGGAACAAAATGTTATTTAAAAAAAAAATACGAACCGACGATGATCCGTGAGATATATTTATAATAGAACAAATATTTTTACGGTTTCTTTTGTGTGAACACAGCTTTGTATTTAAAATATTTGTAATAAAATTTGGTCGTCATATATAAAAAAAAACTGCAAGAAATAAAACACTCAGTGATTTCGATTACTAATTAATAAGTAATTTCATTTACAATTAACTGAAAAAATATTAAAATCCCTTTCTAGTATAAATCTATGTCAAAAAATATATCATGATTAGCATTAAAATGCAAAAAGGAGTAAAATAACAAAATAAATGTAGGTTAGTATCACAAAACTTGAATTCGATGCCAAATTCTTGAAGAACGTTCAACTTTTTTTGTGCAACTAACATACATGCACGATAAAAATCATAATTTTATTGTAAGCTTGCTTATTTAATTAAATGACAGAAAAGTAACGCGATATGATTATCTTGAATTATTTATATTTATTTATATATATGTTTTTGATCCCAACCTAAGACAATAATAATGCAATAATGCTAAAACCAATTTATGAAATATACTGTCTATTTCCTAAAAACTGTAAAAAATCTTAAGCGACTGTGATCGCAAATAAAACGATAAACAAAATAATTGAATTTAGAAACAAAATACCAAGTATTCAAACGTAGAACTAAAGGTAGGTCCTGGTGACCACGTAATCTGACACAGGGCGATTGAATAACAAGCAATTCGGCTCATTGCGAACCGGATGGAAGCGGTTATTGTGTCTACCCACGCCCGCTGCGAACCTGACGTGATTTCAGTGTTACATTATAAAATACCTAAAATATAAATTATAGTTGCAATAGTACACAATCAAAATGGTTAACAAGTAAAGATTTATACTACCTTTATTTATAGTAGCTGTTTCGCGCGGTTTCACTCACTTTAAACGTAAGCCTGTGGGTCTTTGCCCTATATTATACACTAGCTGTGCCCGCGGTTTCACCCGCGTATAATTAATTAGAATATAATGAATAAAAATTAGCCTAGAACCTTCTTCGATAAAAGGACTATACAACACAAGAATAATTTTTAAATTCGAACCAGTAGTTCCTGAGATTAGCCGGATCAAACAAACAAACTCTTCAGCTTTATATATTAGTATAGATATACCAAATTAAGCTATAATCGTTTTCAATAAATGAGCAACAAACGCAAGAAAGATTTTTTTAATTCGATTTCCAGCTTTATTTATAAACGTCGATTAGCGGGTGAGTAGTTAAACAAGTTGTCTTCTTCTTTCGAATGTCAAATCATTAATGACAGAAAGAGCGAAATCACTTTAACTAAAACAACTTTTAAGCAAAAAATATAAGTAATAATAGTTACGTAACTAAGTATCATATAAAAAGAAATATCATATAGAAACAATAGTGACATAAAAATAACGAAACAAAACCCTTACGAGCAGATTCTCTGTTATCTGTAGTTAGACACTCGTATGACAGGAAATACGATGCTTATGTATGTAACTATATTTTGACCTACTTATTCACAACACGCAGGACCTAGTTAAGGGTAATACTTCAATGAATGACTGTGTCCTGTGTGAAGTTAGTGTTGAAATAGAGATTGCAATTTATTAATTTTCACATTTAACTGGCACATTAAAAAGTTTTGGCATTCAATGAAAAACTGTCAATCTGTGCATTTTTAGTGTTAGTCTAGTAATGTTTTCATCGGTTTTCATAAAAGAAATGCGACAATTAACTGTTGACACTCTAATCGCAAGGCGAGGCTGAGAATTTTCTGACAGAAAATCCGAATAAGTTTTATTATTGGCCTTATATCTAGCCACTAGACCAACGACGTTAACACGTTTGGTGTTAAATGTTACATATGTATAACCGCCTCGTTGGTCTAGTGGCTACATGGTTATGTTGGTCAATAATAAAACTTATTGGGATTTTCTGTCAGAAAATTCTCAGTAGTAGCCCGGAGTTTGGAAGGTGGAAGTGTATACACTCCCGTACCTCGGAAAGCACGTTAAGCCGTTGGTCCTGCGCCTGAACTCTTTCCGGTCGTGTCGGATTGCCGTCCCATCGGATTATGAGAGCTAAGGAAGAGAGAGTGCACCCATGTTTGCGCACACACTTGTGCACTATAATATCTCCTGCGCAGTTCGCTAATCTCTCTTTAGATTGGCCGCCGTGGCCGAAATCGGTCTGGAGGAAGTTATGTTTAACGCAGGGTTGTGCGTTAAAATAACGATTTTAAAGAATAATTTGGCAGCTTATTTCAATCCGATGCACCAATCGATTAATGGATATTTAAAGTGTAAAGATTTGCTTCGATATTGCTATCGATATCTTCCTTTATCGCCAAACACATGAACCAGTGCTTGCACGGCTTCGAAAACGTCACCGTTACTATTTCTAGACGTGCTCTACCCACTTGGCAATTTCGTTCTTCTATCATTAAACATAACAATAGCTTCTAAGTTAGGCCGCCGCATTCTCGAACAACAGTACCGTTTATTATCATAATTTATATTCAAAGTGTAACCTAAAATATTTATTCGTTTCAAAGTCACGGACCTCTCGGTCAATGCTACGGTAATAATAGTTTACTAACTCGTATATATAGACTACGATAATGGTAAAAACATTCCTATGTAAAAATTATAAATTAATTTAAAGGCGTTAAATATTACGATATTCTTTTTATTTTTGAATTGAATATTTTATAAATTTTGTTGCCCTATCAATTTACGACAGACAAAAATTAAGTATTATAATTAAAATAATAATGTATATTTATTAATATGGAATATTATATCTTTTTTTTTAAATCTTTATATTAAATGTAGAGCTTGATAGAATCTACATCTCGAATCGGTATCTCTAAATTAATTTGAACCTAATGTCGATTTATTTGCCTTGTAGGGTTTTTTTCCAATAAAAACTATTTAGAGACCTACATAATAATGAAATAAGTTAAATGGTTATTATATTTAAATCTGTACAGGTTTATATTGACGCACTTGTGTGCTATTTTTATTTATTATTCATAGAAAATATCCTTGAAATATATTCTTAGCAAATAAAAGTTTCATAATTTACAATTAAGTAAATATAATTTATTTTTTCGTGTAAACAATTTTTTTAATTAGAACCGAAATAGAATACTTAGTTTACTAAGATAAAAAAGATTATATAAAAGTATTTTGTTAATAATGAAATATTTATACTGTTTTTTTTTATATTAATAAGGTGTCGGTTATTATCAATAATTTATAATGATAAATATTGTCTAAGATATATATTAATCTTCACAGGCGCACGGCTTCTCTTAATTACCATTTAGTAATAACAGTATGCATTACTATTTTTCCTTTTAACTAACTAAACTGGCAAAGAGTGTAAAACTGAGGCTTAGTGTAAAAGTAATTCATATTTAACCCTTGTTTTCATATCGAGATGTAAGTTGCCAATAAAGGTTTAAGATCAATTAAATAACCAGTCAACTTCTATATATGAAAAAGAAAATTATGTTAAATTTATTAAATTAATTTTAAATTAATTACATTTAAATTATGAATGCGAGAGTGAGTCTTTTAGTTGTGCTTTCATATACAGGGTTATTTGTAACACACCAGCAACCTCGCAGGACTAGATTGCTAACACCATAAGCAACAACTTTTGTTATATGACTTTTGATAATTTGTTAGATTTTATTTTCATACAAAAATAAGTGTTAATTTAATTTCTCGCTTGAATGTTTATAAATCTACGTGCATCGCAAAGATCGACGCGTCGTATCGTAATTTCGTTTATGAATGAAATATAGACCTACAAATGTCACGACAGTACGATAAAAACTTGTAACATCATTTTTTTTTCATGTATTGAGTTATGTCCGAAGTCGTAGAACAAAAGTTGTTGCTTATGATTTCAGCTATCTAGTCCTGCAAGGTTGTTGGTGTGTTACAAATAGCTCTTATAATGAATAACATAGATTATAAGCTTTTAATACTTTTCAACTACTAACCCACCATGAATGCTACTAATCTGAAATACTGTTTATTTTATTTATAGTATATAACTTATGTGTGATTACAGTTCGAGCTGGTAAAATGTATTATTGAAACAAGTAATCATAAACAAATATTTAAAAAATAATTACAGGTATTAATACCGCAGTTATATCTTATCCATTTTAATATTTAACTAATTACAAGCCATTGTGCCTAATACCTTTCATTTTACATAATTAAATGCCAGATTCTTTGTCATGCGACCGCGGCACGCGATTATTTATACAACGACCTTGAAATCAGGTATTTTTTCTAAAAACTTTAGTCATCCAACATAATTTCGACAACAAACAAAAAAAAAACAAACGAAATTATCTATGAATATGGATCATAAGAGTATTTCTTATGATCCATATTCATAGATTGCCTTGAAGTCGACTTTTTTGATACTACCGACATTAAAATTATTTAAATATTGTCTTATAAACAATTCGTAAAACAAAACAAACAAGTGATATGGCCTGTCATCACGCCGTATTCCTGTTATATAATAAATTAAACGTTTTCTTTTTATACAACGATTTCAATACCTATACTAATGTTCGTTCCAGTGGTCGATATTCGATTTAATCATAATCATTATTATAAGCTATTTTTCGGGCGCGGCTTCGCCCGCCTGTTGGGAGGCGGATACCAAATTTCATTAAGATCGGTTCAGTATTTAAACCATTAAAGCTTAAAAAACAGACAAACTTACTTTCGCATTTATAATATTAGTATAGTTATAGATTTGAGGAATACGTTATGAATTAAATATTTTTTTACTCTTATATTTCATTGTTTTTAATGAAACTCGTAAATAGCAACAAAAAGGAAATCGGTTGACAAACAGACGAGAAAAAGTATTTAGCTGTTTTGGCTTGCCTATTTATATATGGCATTACTTATAAACAATGTTTAGTAATCTCTCTTTCCGACATTCTTGATTTGACATACGAAAGAAGAACACGTTTCATTGCTTAACTAATTACCCGCAAAAGTTTATAAGTATAAGGCCGTTATAGATTTTATTTTGGCCGGCACGTCCTATAGTTTAACTTAAAAACGGTTGTTCTAATATTTTCGCGGCCTTTTATCATCAATTAACGTCAATAATTCATATTTCATGATTTAGGTTAAAAATTGATTTAGGTTAAATTATATAGTAATTTAACTAACCAAAAGTTACAGATGTGTATCAATTTAAAAAAAAAATACATTCAAACTCTGGGTTGCTATTGAGAATTTTAAACTAATAACTTTCTATCGACCCGGGCTTTGAATCCAAGACCTCGGCATCAAATTCAAATGTAATATTCGAATGCTACTACTAATTTAACATTAAGATGATATGATATGTCTTTGCATAATGAAAACATTTTTAAATACGACCTTTGGCAGTATAGCAATCGACATATTTCCTTTAAAGTAATTTATAGAAAGGTAACGATTAAAAAAGAAACATAAATAATTAAATAACCTCTTACCGAACTTATTTAAGGTTGTCAATTCATTTTTTACTGCGGCACTACTGTACAAGAATGTACTTTTGCTTGATCAAAAAAAAAAAATAACCTAGACAAAATCTCGTAAAAAGTACACGAAGCGGTTTTTTACGTTCGGAAAAAATTCTATTGGGTTTAAATTCGATAAACATATCAATGCTATTGCGATTGTTTTTTTCGATAACCATAGACTTTGTTAAGTTTCACCACAGAGACTGGGGAAACCTATTAATAAATAAGAATTACATATTATACGTACGAAAAAACAATGTACCGTATGTAATGTATATGTATTATAACAATGACCGAGAACTTTGCGGAAATAACGTTACTATCATTAAATAATAATAACAGGTTCCCAGTGTTTGACAAAAAACATACAGTAACAGCCTGTGAATGTCCCACTGCTGGGCTAAGGCCTCTTCTCCTCTTTTAAGGAGAAGGTTTGGAGGTTATTCCACCACGCTGCTCCAATGCGGGTCGGTGGAAAACACATGTGACATAATTTCAGTAAAATTAGGCACATGCAGGTTTCCTCACGATGTTTTCCTTCACCGTCAAGCACGAGATGAATTATAATCACAAATTACGCACACGAAATTCAGTGATGCTTGCCCGGGTTTGAACCCACGATCATTGGTTAAGATTCACGCGTTCTTACCACTGGGAAAAAACATACGACCAATGATAATTTTACAAAAAGAAACATCGTTTTATAAAAGATCACACACTCATTGCAACGGCACATTTGCATTAGAGTTGAATTTATACAGTTTTATATTCTAACTTAATATGATTATTAAATCAATTATTTCTTTAATATTTTAATGAAATAAATAACTTAGGATTTGGTATTACGATGGGATTATTTATAGAATCGATAGTTTGTATAAACATAAAGTTATGATTGATAGTGTTGCCAACTTCATTTTTCAGTTAAAAATTGTCGTTTATTTTTCGTCAAATGGCACTTAAAAATTGTATAAGATAAATTCTAAGATTAGTTCTCCTATTATAATGTAACATAATAGAAATATGTAAGAAGAAATACAAATAAAGGAATAATAAATTAATATGGCATTAATACAGCATTACCATTGTCGACTTCACGAATAAAAATATATGCAACTAATATGATCTCCACCATTCTCAAACAAAACATTCGTAGCCATGAAAATACACGGAAAATTCTCGTCGTTGATATAGTCGAACTACAAGCGTTATTAGTCAAAACAAACTAAACTCTTACTGATATTTGTTAAAATATTTTGACGTAAAAGGACATTTTGATAAGAAGACTTTTCGGTCGTCTTCCCTTTTCAGAACTGAGATAAAGAATCTGCTTGCTCTTTTCACTCACGATATATTTTTTCATTATCTGTTACAGGAGATTAGTCCATTTGACATTGACGTTGACAGTATATCAAATCATGTAATTAAATAAAATCAAACATCAAATCTGTTTTGTTCCAAATAATATAAATTTACCAAACTCACTATATCAGCAAACTGCCCACCCGTTGATATTAACTTACCTGTAAAATAAAAACATTATCATAATATATTATTATTATTTTGGTTCACACGCTGTTTTATAGAAACATTACTTTAAGGAATACTTCTATTCAAATTCATTTCGAGGAAATAGGATAAAGAATATTATTCAAAGATTTAACATTTTTTATTTACTTTAAAAATGAGCAAAGTTGATGTTAAACATAAGTTTGTTTGATTAAAACTAAGATAAGAATATTTTCACCTTGAAAGGCGATTGAAATTGTTGAAAGAATCGTCTGCATTGAATTAAATAATTAATATTAATTACTATTTACCTCTTTTAATATTTTTGTACAAACATTAACTGCTTATAATGAAAGTATCATCGATATATAATAGGATTATACTATTAATAAGCACATAGTAAGTTCTTTTAAGCAGAAAACATAAAAAAATAAAAATAAAGTATTACTCTTTCGGTATTCAGTATCTATGGTATAAACGAAAGTTGAATCAGAACAAATAATCCACGTGATCTTTGCCTAACATAAGTCACAAAAAAAAGAAAACAGTAACTAAAAACTTTTTTTCCATCGTCATCGAAATTCTTGATAAACATCTTCATTGATTCTATTCAGATTTACGTGTTGAATATTTGAGTCTATTATTAGCATACTATATTGCAACTTTAAATCAGTCAAATTGCACGAGCGTTGTGTACATAATACCTCAGCAATTTTCACTTCCACAGGACGTCGATTAGGTGATTCAGTTTAAATGGTCGATCTAGATCCTTTGTTAGAGGGCGTGACCTCAGTAGGAAGATTCCTTTAGACCTTCGTGGGTACAGAATTAAGAACACATATATACAAGTAGGGTTGCCATTATATTAAGATTATGTATCTGTGTCGCTTTTGTTACATTTTTTTAAGCTTATCATAATTTCTTATTTCAAATTGTCAGTTCTAAATTTAAATATATTAGATGTCAGAGACTATTGTGGGTTGTTTACAAAATAATAACATTCTTACCTACTAATAATAACGGATAATAACGACCTAATGTATGACGTAAACAAAGTCTCCACATAGCAGATAAAATTATTAACCAATTATTATGTATTCTCAATAATACTCGCAATACTATTACAATGGTCAGTTACCAAGTTATAAATACATAATATCATTACAATTATAGGAAGGATTTTTTGCCGTAATTAAGATAAGCATATCTATGACACTATGATCGTTGTTCATACAGTTTTATGATAGCTATTCTCTCAGTCGTCTAGTTTCGTAGAGAATCAAAGTTCGAATTGGTACTTGTAACGATATAAAGCGTATGGAAATTTTATCGAAGATTTTATTCTAGAGGCTTAGTGTTGCCATGTGATGTAGAAAGTCTAGGACAAGCAATATTTTATATGTCACTTTGTCCAGGTATGACACGTGACACGGTTAAAGGAATTATTAATATAATAATACATAAATAAAAACAAAAAAGGTATTAATTAAATAACAATAGTTTACATATTAAATATTTATTTAAAAATGCTCCAAAATGAAGGCATTGATTCTACATGCAAAGGTGGCAACGATTTGAAACATGGGGCTTTAATAAAACCTTTTTCCGAACATCGTCATTATTGTATTTAAAAACTAAGAAAATAAATTATGTACTACACGATAGACATAACTCAATATATCGTAATCAATTATACTTAAAATAAATTTAGATCTCTAATAAAACATTTAAAAAAACGGATGTACTTTAAAAAATTAATATAAAATCCTAAATTTTATTTGCATTTAATAATAAATTTAAATCAAAACACTTAAATTTTTAATATATTATCGATGTTAATTCCTTTGCTTAAAGAATGATATATGCACACTTATACAAGCAAAAAAGACGAGCTAACGAGTAGCGAAGGTAGCATACATCGTTAGATATTCTAAATATTTGCATTGAATTTGCTTGCTTAAAAATATGCCATGTGTCACTTATGTGTTGAAAGGTAAACAATAATTATGCACACGGTTGCACGGTAAGTTGTCTGCTCAATCAAAATATGGTTTAATGTCTGTTTAGTTATAACTGGTCCACTTTCGTTCGCACCATGGATCAGATACATATATGGGTCAGACATTTTTGTAGCTGGTCGACTAACGACTCTTATTAGGCCATACGGGCAAAGCTTGGGCGAGGTATCCGCGGGTACGTCATACATATTTTAACTTTCGTTTTCCCTAAACTTTAGAGTAGCAATGTAATGTAATCGATTATAAGTGCGTCCATAGTCCGACTCGCACTTGGCTGATTTTCGGGTGACCATGACCGCACCTTTTTTGAGGGCTGGATCAGCGCTTGACTCTTATAATGTCCGACTCGACAGTTAAATCACTTTCATGATTGTTGACCCAAATGTGTCGTGATCGATAGATTTATAAAACACCTATAATTTTTATACTGATATTAATAACCATCAGCTGATCAGCAGTATAGTACACATTCGACTTATTTGCCGAAACGATAAATGCGTCAGTCCTAACGAATGTAAACCAGCACTTACTTATTCGTTATATTAACAGCATAATAACGATGAAAAGTGACAATTGTTGTTGACATCAACAACCGCTACATATTAATCTTCCTTATATTTTTATTAGTGAAAGTTATTACTAATTCGAATGATATGAGTTTCTAAGAAAAAAAAATGTACTAAATCGAATTTTAATGAATGATTTAATTCGCGAGCAGAACGAATTATTAAACTTGTCAGACACGCCATCACTTATTTTTTAACCGTATAAAAATCAAACGTCAATCCTTCACAGCCCAATGGCTTAGGGATCGGCAACACCTGCGAGTATAAGATCTATTGTATTGTAATAAAGGTTGTAACCGTTCGTTTCCAAATGTGTAGCAAGGTATACAAATTTACTTTGTAGTAATAGTAGCAGAGGCTCCAAATTGTCGCGATTTATTTAATAATTTATACCTTTACTATAGAAGAATTTAAAAAAAGAACGAGGAAGTCATATTATCGCTCTAAGCTTTTAATTGTTAAAACATTTATTAGTATTGTTAAATAATAATTAAAGTTAAAAGCGATCATGAAATAGACCGATAAAATAAATAGTGCCGTGGTTTTTTTTTACTCATTATAAGTTGATTGCACTCGAATTGTAATATATCAGTCCCTATTTGGTTACTTGAGATATGGTTTTTATATTATTCTTCTTTCAATCATTGTAAATAGCATTAAAAGAAAAGTGGATGCCCCATAGTTGGTAAGGGCTCGTCTTGTTTGGAAGAAAAGTTTTACAAGCTTACTTATTCCAGCACGCTGAATAAAAATTAATTCAAAGAGTTTATAAAAATAGATGATTCTCGAATAATACAGTGCACTTACGGACACGACTCCGTTGCTATGTTATTAAATTGTTTATTCAGTAGGTAACGCAATGTTGTTTATGGTGTTTTTCTTACAAAGAACTCAAGGACTTTTTACGTGCGGTAGAGATTGCAAAAAGTATTTATTTGGATTTATTTTTGTGTGGCCGTTTTTTTTGGTACGAAATTATAATAAGTTTATGTATGTATATACATTTAGTCTTATATCATCGAAAGTCGGTGGTTTTCGTCACATCTTCACGCTAATAACTGCAGATGTTCGAAGTAGGACTCGTGGCAATTAGCGGCTCACGATTTATTTGTACTTAGATTTGTATATTGGATAATTCTAACGAAGTGTGCGAACTAATATATTATTATATATTTTATTTAATTTTATAATATTAATTTCATTATATTAGTTTTAAATTCTTATCAAATAATGTAAAACTATCTTAAAAAATTCTTATAACTTGCGACAATCCTCGATTACACTTTGCTTCTGTAATTGTTACGCATTTTGTGAAGGACGTCTTCAACCTCAATAACACGCAATTTAAGGTAATTTAAAAAAAATGTTTGTTCGTTTTTTCTTTTAAACTATTGAATGCAAATGTTATATTCGAAGCCAAAGTACCAAGTAGTATCGTAAGTATTACTTGGTTATTGATTGACAAATAATTATGGCAGGTTTGGAAAGAATTATCACAGATCTAAGAAGAAATTTAGAGGGATTATATTTTATAGGACAATCGTTGTTTACATTTTTTAATTGAAACGGTGCGAAAAGGGTCGTTTTATTTCAGAGATATCTTATTAGACCGCCAAACAACATTACTTAGTATTGTTGTGTTTGTTCCGGTTCAAAAGGTGAGTGAGTGATTCTTTATTTAAAATAGCAACTCAGATTGGATGATCATCAATATCTTTATCTAAAGGGATTTTTCTTTCGTCGAAATAGTGTTCAATTAGTATGTAGTGCATATCTCAGTTTCGAAGAATACTTGACAAGCTTCTAGCATAATAATGTACACAACGACTGGATACATTTTCCTGTTAGAAGTAACAGAAGCCGCCTACTTATTATCCATTTTATAGGAAGTGACGTTACGTCCTTCTGTTTAAAATTTTCCTCGTACGCTTTTTATTTTTTAAATGAGACGTAATATCCTAAGGCATAACTTTTATCAGCTATGTAAATAAACATAAAGTATTGATTGACATTGACTCATAGCTTTTTTTTTAAATTTCTATACGGTATTTAGTTCTGCGAATTAGGCATAGATTATTCAGCCAATTATTGAGTGCGTAAAATAATTGGAATATTTGTTCATATTACTAAGCTACCTAGTGTAAAACTTTGTTCCTACTTGGATAACGGAAATATTGGAATAAAAATGTATTAAGTAATTCTTATAATACATTAATGTAATTATAAAAACTAATTATTATTTTCTTATTTTAGGTCAAAAAAAAAGTATAAAAATAGGTATAATAATACGAATAATAATAATATATAATAATACATAATGTATTAAGGGTCTATTTATATATATTTTTAAATTAATACGGTGTTTAAAATGTTTGTAACAATACAAACCTCGTTTTAATTTAAAAAATATATAACATGTAAATACATATGTAAACGATTGTAGTGTTTTTTTTTTTTAATTTACATATTAGATAATTACTCCTCAGTCATGTACACATAGAGTGTAAAGAAATTAATGACATATTTCTTCGTAACGTATTTCTTAAGTTTTCGGAAATAAAGTTGTTGTACCTAATGGATTTGATTACGTGTTTATTTCGTTTGAACGATGAACGAGTTTGAAAAGCTAAAAGGGAAAAGATGCTGGATTAATGTCGTTTTAGAAGCAGTACTCTAAGTGCCGATTAGAAGGCAAGAAGACGAAAACTAATGAGGACTGTGTGTGAGATGTGTTTTCATGGAAGAATCAACTAATGATGTAAAATTTTAGAGTCAAAATTAATAGAAAAAACACACCACAAACACACAAATGATCTTACGCAATACGACGAATTAAACTATCTTCAAAAATAACAAAACGGTTTTTTTTGGTAGTTTATAACTACAGAACCGTCTGGATTAGGTTCCAAAAAAACAGCAACACTAATTTACAATAGCAATTTGTTATTGCCATCAATTTACTATCATTATGGTCCATCATATAAAACCGTTTTGGAGATCAATTTATTATATATAAATACACGGAATTGGAACTTGAAATTAATAAAAAAAAATCATACATTCATCGTATCATTTGAAGGGCGACATAACAACATAATGATATTTAAATAGAGCATTATCGTGACAACACGAAACGTGTTTTGTCACGTTATAAATACGTATATATCACCTGTTTATATTAAACAATACAATGACATTCATAGTCAATACCTGCGTTTTCACTCTGAGAATAAAATGGATACGATATTCGAAAGGCCAAATTATGAATGTTTTAAAATACTGGTTTGGTATCCTAAGAGCTCCATTCCAGAGCTCTATGTTGTTTTAGAACGATTTTTATGTTCCGCAAAGGCTCTAGAATTTATCCTTGCCTCAATCAAGGCTTTAATGTCGCTATGACGCAAGAACATATTATGTTCAATATCAAATGGTGGTAGTGGCTGGTGGATAAATATGTAAACCCATGCAGGTTTCCTCACGACATTTTTAAAAGAACCGCCGAGAAGGAAAATAATTATAAACACAAATTAAGCGCAATTCAGTGGTGCTTGCTAAGGTTTGAACCCGCAAACATCGGTTATGATCCACGCGTTCCAACCACTTGGCTAAACAGATAATAAGATAAAAATTAAATATACAAAGTAATGAATTTCTCTCGAACGACAATTTTCTAAATATACGCCATTTAGGAATACATCATCAAATACAACAAATCCAACAGCTACCTTTTATTTCTGGTGACGTCATATTACAATAAATTTGTAAAAACAAATAGGTTTTACCACCAAGTATTTATAAAAAAAATAACCATCATTTTGGTAGAGACTAAAATAAAATTCAAAAATTTTTTTTGTGTTAAGAAACCCAGACTTACCCACACATAGATGTCAACTTTCTGTAATAACGAGCAGTGAGACATCACACATATACACCCACTTCTTGTTCGACTTTCCTCACAGCGTCCTCACTTAATTACAAAACAACTGCGACTCAGGTTGCATATGGAGGAGTATGATTCATAAAACCATTGTTAATGCTCGCGCAATGTGTCACTGTGTACTTTTTTAAATCCACTAAAAATTGTAAGTTCTTCAATAGTAATTTGTCATCATGGCAGAAACAGAATTAAAAAGTATTACTGTGGTATAAGATTATTTAAAATATTTTAATAATCTTCGCTTGGTAAGCAATAACTATGTTAGATATTAACATTTTTTTAACAATTTCTAAAGCGATAAGGCGTATAACTAATATTTCTAGACGGAAAACTTTTAATTGGTTTAACTCGGGATCTCCAACGAGGCAGTTATTATGGTACCTATATATGGTATTTGTAGTCCAAACATTTTATGTTTCCGCCTATCTATAGGCGGTCGGGTAATTGAACCACCTAATGTCAATGCTTATGGATAGTGGTTGCGAAGTAGTCACCACTTATATCTAAAGAGCGGATAAAAGCTACTTTTATATATATAAACCAATAAACAAGATCTTATGGTAATATACTACATCATATCGATAAATATTTGAAAGGGGGAATCCCAATCCCAACAACACGATTTACTTAGCATTTTAAATGACCATAAAGTCCATTAATTCCATGTTATGTATGTGATTGTATCTGTTTTATCTGAAAGTGAAATCTCGAAACAGCGTATGTTTCGTTTCGTATTTACGTGTGAATATGTGCGTCCACATCATATTACAGTACTTATATGTGAGTGCGCATGAGAACAAATCGCTGTTATAAAATAATATTATTTTAAACTTGAAATTTTTCTTAATTAAAAACATACTCAAGGTAAATAGGTTTCTTACCTACCGTCTTAACTTATTATTATAAAATTAAATGCTAAGTAAAATAACTAAATATATTATATAATTGTCTTATATATAGTAGAGCTATTGTGAGTTTCTTAATTTTAAGCAACCATATTCGAAAAGGAAAAATTGTTTAAGGATTATCCCAAACACATAAATGTTAGACAATATTTATGAGATACATAAATGAGAAACAAATACTCGTAGGTATTCCAGCATAACGAATTTATTGTTATTATAACTTTTATGAATAAATTACAATAATTTATACGATCATAAAAAATTTGTTAAAATGAAAAATATTCCAAAATCAATGTAAGATTCCATTCGATATCAGTTATATAAAAATAAACAATTTTTCAAGTAAAAAACAAACGTATTTGCATACTACGAATTACCGAATAGGTAGCTGCCCTTTTAATTTATCCACTGTTAATAACTTCTAACTTTAGTTCTCTAAAACCTGTTTTGGTAACGTCATTAAATAATACTTGTTATATCTTTTTTTTTTAATATATTGTAGCAATGCATATGACAAAAAGCTACATTCGTCCATTAGCACTGTAATTTAAACCACATCTACGTCAATGCGCCTGCGCCGCAAATCTGGCTTTTAGATGTTATCTATTTACTTGGTGGTAGAGCTGTGCGCAAGCTCGTCTGGGTAGGTAGTAGGTACCACCCACTCATCAGATATTCTACCGCAAAACAGCAGTACTTGGTACTGTTGTGTTCCGGTTTGAAGGGTGAGTGAGGCAGTGTAATCACAGGCACAAGAAACATAACATCTTAGTTCCCACGGTTGGTGGTGCATTGGCGATGTAAGCGATGGTTAACATCTCTCACAATGCCAATGTCTCACTTGCTATCGGGTGGCCCATATGCTCGTCCGCATACCTATGCTATAAAAAAAATCTAGATATTTTCTTATGCGTGGAATTAAATACGAATGCAATATTTGTAGTGCTGTCAAATTAGTGTAATTTAGTTTCCTATTTGATTAAATTGTTTTAAATATCATATTCAGAGTAACTTACAAAATGAACCCAAAGAAAACATTTTCCGTACGTTGAAGAATGTAAATAGTAAACACATAAAATTTACTTAACGTTGACATTTGATCGAACATAAAAAATCACCAATGAGAACAAATAAAAGTAAAATGTGACTAACTTG
Organism: Nymphalis polychloros; assembly: GCA_905220585.2. Taxonomy (NCBI): domain Eukaryota; kingdom Metazoa; phylum Arthropoda; class Insecta; order Lepidoptera; family Nymphalidae; genus Nymphalis; species Nymphalis polychloros. Next base: position 2,888,350 of record HG992251.1, read on the forward strand.
ATTGGCTCTTAAATATTACGCATTGGTCTTGTTGAACCTACTAAGCCTTAAAAAAATGTGACGCGATATTCTACGTGAGAAGTTAACCTTACGCCGCTCAATTTGGGCTGATGTGCAAATTATCGGGTTGAACGACCCTAAAATGTAGGGAACAGGTTCTACATAGGTCCTACTGGCTTTCACACTATAATTTCGGATTGGCTGATTTTTATACATTCGATTAAAAAATGCCTGTCCGGATATCGTTCGACGTCTTTACATTTATGTGTTGTAAAAATATCCGTTACAATATATTTATTGATGAATTTGCTATGTTTTATCAAAAAGACTCGTATTTATATCCACTGAGTGTTCTTGCGAAAGTCAAAATATTATGTAAGTAATGTTAGTAATAGCTGCAATGTCATCAACGTAAATATATATATATATATATATATATATATATATATATATATATATATATATATATATATATATAAAAATGATTTGAATGATTTTATTCCTAAAAGTACCATGATTGTACATTAGATACATGTGGTATAGAAATCAAATATGGTGGATTTAAAATACATAATAAAAAGTTTTCATCTGTATTTTACGAGCTTAGATAATGTCGATATAAACATTTTTTATTTTAATTTATTCATGCCATTTTAAATAAATTTAAGACAAGCTATAATTTATATCGAGGAAAAATTAAATGCCAAGACAACAGATAGCCGACCTTAATCGGATTTTCATATTAGTTCTGTATTGACGTTGACATATTATAGGTAGGTATTTAAAATCGAAATTATACAACTATTTGCTAATAGCCTGTTAATAAATATTATAAACAAGATTAAATATTTTATAATTGTTTGTACATGAATAATATATCTCACTAAGCCAACTTATTATTGCACAAATGTTTGATTATCACCTATTGTTACAATAACGACACTAAAATATAGATAACGCAACCTTCATTTGTTTGTTTTACATTTATTTCCATGGAAATATAGAAAAAAAATCAAAGGTTTTCCGTTAAGTTTTTTATAGTTGGCAATACTGTTTTATGGTAATATAACCTTCGTTACTGTTGACTTACCTTTATCTGTTGCTTACGAAAAATTAAAACAAAAAAAAATTTAATTTAAAAAAATACTCAATTTAATGTAAAACAAACCAACTAGAGATTTTTGTAAACGCCGGTACATAGATAATTTAATTATAGGATGCAATGACATTAATTGAATTTTTGATAAAAGATATATCAATGTGAATTTCCTTGAACTAAATGTATATTATTGTATATTATTGGTAACGATAGTTTGGTATAGCAATGTCTTCTAACATACAACTTAAGCGTTACTAGTCTGAATATAGGTGATTGTTTTCAACGAATTGCAAGAACGTATTATACAAAGTAACATAAGATTGAAGTGAATTGTGAAAAATGATATCACTGTTAGACTGGCCTCGGACAGCCGGAATGTCCGAATTTATAATTCCCGTTAATTATCGAAATATATTACAAGAGTGGTATCCAAACCTAAGTCCTTATAAAAGCTTCTCGCTGAAATAAGAGTACGCGTTGAGCGAATAAACGTTGTGGTCACAGTAAATATTCAGATCGCGAAATTCGTCTTTTGGCTCTCTGTGTTGTAGCAAACACAGAGAGACCACATAGAGAAATTCGCTTCAAGACTATCACGCTATTCGATCACAACGCGTTATGGCAATGATGAAAAGCCACGCATAGCATATATATATATAAATTAAAAAACTATAGTCTTTTTTATAAATGCAATTAAGGTTAGCAAAATTATTTCAATATGTCGATAGGACAACATCTAATTGAAGGAAAAATGAGTGTTATTGTCCCTTGACATGAATACTTAACTATCTATCACATTATATTCTAAACTCTAATTTAATACAAATAAGGGATACAATAAAAAAACATTTACTTATTTATTTTTTACATCATAACTAGACCTTTTTCAATGTCTGAGAAGATAGCAGGCGGAAATGCTTGTGCTTGTGAATACTTTTAGTAATAATAAATTCTGTTTTGTAACACTTTATACGTAAAAATAAATAGTTTTGATACAAATAAAAGACGATAAACACGTAATACATACATATTATGTAAAATTAATTTCATATGATCTGTCACTAGGTGTCAAAATTATAAATACAAGGTAATTTAGATTAAACGAAAGGTCGTAAGCGGATGTTTTACACAATTACTACGTCCGTTTCGCTTGAGGTAAATTAAATTAAAGAAATTACTTTTATTAATACCCTAAGGTCGTAATCGACTTCGATGGCATTTTTTTTTTAATAATTTGTCCAAGCCAGATAGACTTATAAACATCCTAACAATTAAGTGTTCTTCACGTATCCTATAAATAATTACATTACTCATGAAAAATACTTTAATAATAACAATTGTCTCTGTGTATCATGAAAATTATTTCATTCATTCATACAAGATTCCCTGATACAGACTTATTAACCGAATAGGCTCGGCATAGGTGTGACATTATTTTCTTTCTTCAATTATGTATTATAAACTATAATGACTGCCTCGTTGGTCTAGTGGCTAGATATAAGGCCGCAGACCCGGTAGTCCTGGGTTCAATTCCCAGGTCGGGCCAATAAATAGTGATATTGGGTTTTTCTGTTAGAAAATTCTCAGTAGCAGCCCGGAGTCTGGAAGTTGGAAGTGTGTACACTCCCGTGCCTCGGAAAGCACGTTAAGCCGTTGATCCTGCGCCTGAACTCTTTCCGGTCGTGTCGGATTGCCGTCCCACCAGATTATGAGAGCTAAGGAAAAGAGAGTGCATCTGTGTTTGCGCACACACTTGTACACTATAATATCTCCTGCGCAGTTGGCTAATCTCTCTTGAGATTGGCCGCCGTGACCGAAATCGGTCTGGAGGACCTTATAAACTATAATGTTACCTACAATTTTAAATCGGTATCCATGTAATGTATTACATCAAATAAAACTGTCATTATTTCTATATAATTTAGTATTTAAAAAATGATTGAGTTTATTTTTATTCCGAGATCTTGGATTGGCAATTTTATATGTTCATTAGAATTATATCACTGAGAGTCTAGCGTACATAATTCCGCAAATTGTGAAGAGATACTTATAACATTTTACAGAAGGCCACGTGGAAATCATTGAACCTTTTGACTTTTTGTACACGCTATTAACACAAGGAAAAAGCAATAATTAGTAACCTCGGCTATCCGCTTAAAAAAAATCACAGTTACAGATTAAAATAACGTTTAGGTGCGTAAAATATAGTTTTATATATTTATTTTATTGTAAATCAAATTATTGAAGAGAAAACACCTACACTCCCTCTGAGTTTTACTAGCCTGCTTCTACTTCGCTCAGCTCTTAGATATTTCTATCCGAAACTGTGATTGACATGTGACAAACGATGTACAAGTATAAGCTTCCATATTAAATAAAGATTTTGACTGAATTACAAACACTGCAAAATATTTGTTGCTTTTTCGTTTCGATTAGTATCGCAATGATTTAAGGCTTTCAATGCAGTTCAATTAAAAATAGTTTTCAACGAAAAAAACGTCATAATATAATAATTAATGTGTATAATTTATATAATTGTTGTATTAAGGAAGGTTCACCATATTAGCGCTGGCACAGAAATGAGTTAATCCGTTGACCATAAATTTTAATAAATGGGAAAATGCTATAAAACGATATGATAGTAGAAAGCTATCAAAGTCAAAAATTTGCGTAGTATATATACTACTATTATAAAGCTGGAGAGGTTGTACTCGTACATAATCTAAAGAGATAAAATAACATATTTATATGTGGTAGTTAGTACTATCGTATTATACCAGTTAGTTTATTGAGGAAGGTAAAACTTCACGTTACGATCTTAAGGCTGGCGGTAATCATAAACGTCAACCAATGCAACAAACTATACTGGTAGGGCTATTAAGTTTTACTTGATGTACTCGGTACCTATCATGCGTACGAATATAGTCATGTGTATTTTAAGTATAGCGCGGGTAACCACGGGATACAGCTTTTAAATAAATCGACGTCACTTTGACACATTGCCGATTACGAGATTTTACAAATTTTCGTCTTGCTAATAAGTTTGGAGTCGCGTTTTTTATTGTATATCGTATCCTTTTCCTCGTGTGTCTAAAATCTCCCCTTAGACCGCTCAAACACACGCTTACACATCGACAGGCACTCACACACGCTGGGGATGTGTGTACAGAATCGTACACGTAAAGGTTCCAAATTTTTTTTAGTGCCACAGATCACAGGTGGTACCACATCGATATATTCGGCCGTGCGATAGGTTGAATGTCTATCAAATTTCGATATCTCGAAAAATATTCAAATGCTTTGGAGGGAACGTTACAATATCAAAAGAAAACTCTGTTGCTAATTTCATCTCGAAATTCGGTTATCACCTTTTAGAAGTTTTATTTATATTGAAGAAGCTCCTTAAGCTTTTCAAGAAAATCCTTGGATTCCTAGAAAAACATCCTGTAACACCAACATGTCCTACAACTACAAAAAGGTTGGCGACAGTACGTACATTTGGAGTCTATTCCGTAAAAGTACGTTTTAATAGCTTTGCGTGTACCGCTAGGATAAGGTCATAGGTCATGAGAAACGCCTGACTTTCTAAAGTCTAGACCGCTTGTGTGTTGAAACTAAAATTGAAATATCAAACAAAATAACCAAAATGTTACCATAAAACTAATTACTCTGCGCAAGCACGCCAGCGAGTGTAAAGGCATTGCCAAAATAATCAAAATATCACATAGGTACCCTATATTACTTTCTTATCCATCTATCTGTTCGAAACAAGTGTATTTATATTAACAAAGGCTATAATATTTTAACTACCAGGTCTTGGATACTTGATATAAACTATAAAAGATTAAAAAAGTAGGTACTATTTTTTTATTCTGTATGGGATCGCCAATGCTTGTACATTTAATAATGAACCACAAGATTTCAACTATATTATGTACTTCAAATTTATGGGAGAACACAGCACGTGAGTAATATAAAAAAGTGTAGCAATTTAAAAAAAATGCTTAAATTATTACTTAGGAAACAATTAATGAAAAAAAATGAAAATATCTATATATTACCAATCCAAATAAAAATAATGAAGTAGTTAATTGTAGTATTTCTATAAAAGATAATTAGAGATGCAAATACTGAAAGAGAGATGAAAATTAATGACAAATTTCTTTTCAATAATATGAAGCTAACTACTTTTTAAAAGAAAAAATAATTATTTTATTTTAATACTTATAATAACATAAAAAAGGTTTCATTTTAAAGTACTAACATGATATGTTGCGAAACTTAACTTAAAATTAAAACTTCATATTCTTCTAGCAATGGGCTCACAGCTTTATTGGTAGTACTTGAACGCTTTATCGAGATTGAAGTCAAATCCTGTCGAGAATCAACTTTCAACAAGATTTTAATATTTGTAATAAAAAGCAGGCTACAAATTTTAGTACCTATCAATGCGCGCTTATTTTTACAAACCAGTTTGCGCGGACAAACGCTTGTACGTGTGAGCGATTAAACGAAAACTTGCACAAACCACAAATGACAGTTTGTGTAATCGTTGCAATCCTAAAGATAAGTTCTGAACATTTGGATTAGGCAAATTTCCACACTATCAAGCTGCAAGTTATTGCTGGTAGCAAAAGTAAGTATCCGGGAGTATAAATTAAATAAAAATAATACTAACAAATATACTTATAACTGAGAATGTATAACCAGGAAATTACCAGGTGTTTTTGAGTAATTCAGTACAGTATAATAAACCTACTAAATAATACAATAAATTAAACTATGGCTTAAGTTGTAACTGTGTTAAAAATTCTAATTTTGTGTTGCCATTTTTTAACACAGAAAAATCCGATATGTCGTCGTCATCATTATAAACCGATGCGATGGCATTCCGACACAACCGGAGAGAGCTTAGGCGCAGGGCCAACGTCTTCACGTGCTTTCAGAGGAACGAGAACGTTATCACTGCCAACTTCTAAACTAACAACATCCAGCTAATATGCTGGATGATAAGATCCCACCAACTATTTTAACCCAACCAGCGATTTGAGTCGTCCTGCGTAAAACAAACCTACAAGCCAGCCAGCAACCAACAATACAGTTCTAAGATAAACATAAAATGAAGTTTACATACAATATTTTGCGTGTAGTGTCAGTGGCCAGTCAATAAAAAGAATGATTTGATTTATCTTAAGTGCTCTCGACATTTGCAAGTACTCGTAATATTATAAATTGCTGAATATCCTGTGGACGTTTGAAAATCTTATCGAGATTACGATGAAGTGTCATTATCATTCACGTGTCTGCGAACTGTCTTCCATTTTAAGGGCGAGTTATATTTATGACACCTTAATTTCTTCTAGCTAGCTTAACAAACATCAGGATATCCAATTAGCTCTAATATATCTATTTCATATTCCATTATAATTATCATTAAGGTAGATGGAATTATAAAAAATATATTCGAAGTTAACTTAAGTAACATCTATATATTTGCCTCGTAATGAGTTAAGGCCTTTCCTCTTGAGGAAAATGATTAGAACTAATTCTATTTAATTCTCAGACGAGCACGATATTAATTATTATTATTATTAACCGAACGCTAAGAACTACTAAGCACATGAAAACTCCGTGGTAATTGTATTTTCGGCCAGCTGCAATTCTAATATTTAAAAAACAATACAACTCCATCCTACGTACTACAATCACGTGTAGCGAGAAAGAACGTTATCTATACATATCATTTAAATTAAAAAATACTTTATTATATTATACGTAATATTATTATTATACGTAAATTCAAAATTTTAATACGGCGAAATAAACCAAATGAGGTGATTTCGTAACATTTTACAAACGCGATAAAAATCATTCATTTACTGGTTCCATACAGTATCTGTCAAGGATGTGGCGATTATGTCAGTCATTCGATTGAGAGATCGTATCTTTTATCTATCCGAAGTGACGTGAACCTCAAGTGCATTTTTAATCAAATCTTCTGAACAAATCATATACATGAATTAAAATAATAATAATAATAATATTGACTCCGCATTTCACGTAGTCATTATGACTAACCAAGCATAATTAAAAAAATAATCTCAAACAGATTTTTTTCAATTAAATTCGATGCAATGATACTAATAAATTAATATATAATTGGTTTAACTACGCCATTTTTCACCAATTATCGTTGAGACGAAGAACGTGTTACCTAAGTAGGTAACGTATATACCATTGACCCCAAATCTGTTAAAACAAATTTATTAGTTGAAAATAATAATTGTAACGGATGACAGAGTTTAAACAGACAACCAAACCAAATAAAAGCAAGGTTAACTGTTATTGACGACTTACATCTCACAATCAGTATAAAATCAAACAGCAAAGATATTTTAATTGTTTTTTTTTTGAAGAATTTGTATACAAAATTAATTGAATATTATCAATAATTCCTAGAGCTATTATATGTAAAATACATTTTTTAAAGTTACAAGAAATAATAATTATGTTTAGTATAAGAATAACTGGCTGACTGACTTTTAAAAAAAGGATTTTTAAAAATTTAGCCCCTAAGGGTTAAAGTTGGTATAAAAAATCTACATTTTTGAAGAAACTTAATCTCTTCAATTCTAAATTACGCAAGTGAAACCCCCGTGCTCATCATTGCCAATTACTAATTGATAATATACATAACTATAACTAATATTACGTAACGTCATACATATAAAGTAAATATTATTTAAATTATAATTTTATAACTAAATTATATTAAATTTATAACTATATTAAACTAGTATTTTAAAAATTATTACATAAATAGAACCGACACACGATACGTAATAACCACTTCACGGGTCGGACATGAATTTTATTACACCCTGTATATAAGGTCCTCCAGACCGTTTTCGGCCACGGCGGCCAATCTCAAGAGAGATTAGCCAACTGCGCAGGAGATATTATAGTGCACAAGTGTGTGCGCAAACACTCTCTTTTCCTTAGCTCTCATAATCCGATGGGACGGCAATCCGACACGATCGGAATGAGTTCAGGCGCAGGACCAACGGCTTAACGTGCTTTCCGAGGCACGGGAGTGTACACACTTCCACCTTCCAGACTCCGGGCTGCTACTGAGAATTTTCTGACAGAAAAACCCTATAACTATTTATTGGCCCGACCTGGGAATTGAACCCAAGACCACCGGGTCTGCACCCTAATATCTAGCCACTAGACCAGCAAGGCAGTCCCTGAACTCTGTATTATATATATATATATTAGTAAACACTTATAAACACAAAGAGTGCGGATGACACAGCACAAGTGTCAGTAGAAACGTTTTACGTTCACAAACGTTACACATAGAAATTAAAAACACATACTCCACCTTGAAATATTACCTCATGTCGCCCAAAGAGGTTTCACTTCGAAAACTAGTAGCAATTTGACACAGGCACGTGCAAAACCTCATTATGCAGATAGTAAATATTATTTACACGTGAACGAGTTCATTGCGCACGCGCAACTGAGAGCATAACATTGCATAACTATGAAAGTAAAATGCATCCTATCAACAAAATCATATGACTGGAACCGTTTTGATCAGTTCAAACAGATTATTTGCAGTGTGTGATTCAGTTAAGTAAATATTATATATTGTCTAAATAATTACATAGATATGAGTAGTATTTTATGTAATTAGATTTTATGTATTTTATGTAGTAGTAAAATTGTAATTTATTTTTTAAGGAAAACTGATTAAAAAATCATTTTAAAAATAAAACATTGTCAATTAATATATATTCGATAAACAACGATAAAAGTCCTTCATTAATTAAGCCTACTTGACTCATTTAATTTCACTACAATTCAATTTCGATTGAAATAAATAAATAACTGAATCTCTTATGAAGCCAATACGTCAACCCTATGACATAATTATTTCGATCGTCGTTTATTTAATTAATTTACGTCACATTCTTATCAAATATCTCAAATTGGCTTGATAGTTGAAAAGGCCTCAATGCTAACAAAGGCTATTGACATATGAACGGTATATTGAAGGTAAATACTCTAACAATCCTTAAACACGCTACTTAGTTATTGACCTCTTACATCTATTTACACTATTAAAACCTACATCTGTATGTTCATTTAATTACAGTTGAATAGATCGTGCGAGTATACCTAAGTATTTCAAAATGGATTGATATTTTTAATAAAATTTAAGTAATCTAAAAGAAAAACTACTTCAAAACATCATTCAAAATTTAACCGTTTTCGTTTTAGTAAATAAATAAATATATGTAAAGTTAATAAGATTTTCAGTCATAAAAGTCAAAATAACATGTTAGAGAGCACATTGAAAGTACATGGCTGTAAGCTAGCTGTACCTAAAGAATGAATACGCTAGCTATACAAATAATTGATTAAAAGTAAGCTTACAATATTAGATAAAACATTTACACATTTTTATATAAAACTATATCAATATCAATGAAACTATTACCTTAGTAACGAGCTTAAAATTTTGCCAATATCTATAAAGGGTAAAATAGCTTAAGAATCAATTAAGTCCGAAAAAAATACGAAATTACAAAGCTGATTATAAATGATTAAATTGCAATTTTTTATATAAACTGAATTTATAATGATACAATTTTAATATATAAATATATTTTTTATCTGTGATATTTAAAACGTCAAAGTATCAATGGTACCAAATTAAATCACCTGTTATTCAAGAATAACACCGAATGTGTTTTATGTGAGTCAATACAATCAATCATTACGTGACGAAAACGTTTAACAGTTCCTTTAAGAGTTAACAAAAGCATGGGAAGTGCGAATTTTATATTCACATTGAACAATGATAAAATAAAAACGGTTTAAGTGTTATAATGTCATACATTAAATTATGTTCAAATGGTATTTTTTTTTAAGTTTCGCCCTTAGTAAGGTCAAAGAAAAAAATATATAATACAGGGTATTGCACCGTACAGCCATTGCTTATTCCTAAAAAACGAATCACAATTATATACAATAACTAAATTAATTAAATCGATATTTTGTAAGTCTTTACACGTGCCGTAAGTACTAATAATAAACCAAGCTCGAATATGAAATCGATTTTTGAGAAATCATTTATTTAATGATTAAACTATTTAAATATATGTAATCTGTGGAACGTGGAACTCGTGTAATGATTTTGTTGTTATAATTTGTATAGGACTGGGTGTGTTTCTATATACATACATGTCAGCTATTATACTTTGACAAAGCTCAGCCCATCACAAACATACGGACGTATGAATCATTATTTGTACTATGCTTCATGCAACAAGTTTACACAGCACATAGATTAAATAAGACAACTACATTTTTTGCACGTTAATGTTTATGTATGAAATTGTTTGCGTTGTTTCATAGGTTTAAATAAATATACCTATTTGATTGTTCGTATTTACTCAATAGGCATGCTTATGTATTATTTATTATAGGAAGCAATAACCCATAGTTGCCTCAAGTCTTAATATTTCCACAAGAATTTTAACGCACATAGAGACAACCTGTGAATGTCCCACTGCTGGGTTAGGCCTCCTCTCCTTTTTCTTTTTAAGGAAAAGGTGTGGAGCTTATTCCACCACACTGCTCCAATCTGGTGGAATACACATGTGGCAGAATTTGTTTTCTTTCACCGTCAAGCACCCGATTTATTATAAACTGTGTTTATTTAAGCGCATGAAAATTCAGTGGTGCTTACTGGGTTTTAACCGATCAGCATGGGTTAAGATTCACGCGTTCTAACCTCTGGGGCCATTTTGGCTTAACACACTTAAAATATAATTATATTTAGTTTAAACACTTTCCGTGATAGTAAATGCATATAAACGTCATAAGTATTAGCTATTGTGTATCGTCTACTGTCGTTCCAGAAGTGTTAAGAGCCCGTTAATATCTCACTCATGGGCACAGTCTATCCATAAAGAGAGAAGAGGATGGAGATATTTTATGAAGGTTTCATGAAAGCTTAGTGACATTCACCGTGATTCGAAACCGTGGTCTATGTAGATCCGCCACCCCCAGTGACACATATTCTGTCACGAAGGCGTTGAGACGTTCAAATATTTTGTTAATAAACAAACTAACTTTTACAATTTTAATAACAGTAAGAAAAAAATATTGATGTACTAATAACTTTTTAAACGACAATATATTTACTTAACCATAAACAAACATTCATTTTTTAATAATTCCAATAAAATCATGACGTTGACAGACAATCAACTGTTTTAATTCTAAATTCAAATATGATTTTGTATTATTTACTTACATTTGTGTCCGCATGAAATCGGCTCATAAATAGAATAATCTAAAAAAACATATTAATTCTTTAATATTAGACCAAGAAAGGATTACGATCGGATGTGACCCGACCCACGAACTACTTAACTTTTTAATTTGCTTGTGTGTAATGAGTTAAGGCCTTTCCTCTTGAGGAAAATGATTAGAACTAATTCTATTTAATTCTCAGACGAGCACGATATTAATTATTATTATTATTAACCGAACGCTAAGAACTACTAAGCACATGAAAACTCCGTGGTAATTGTATTTTCGGCCAGCTGCAATTCTAATATTTAAAAAACAATACAACTCCATCCTACGTACTACAATCACGTGTAGCGAGAAAGAACGTTATCTATACATATCATTTAAATTAAAAAATACTTTATTATATTATACGTAATATTATTATTATACGTAAATTCAAAATTTTAATACGGCGAAATAAACCAAATGAGGTGATTTCGTAACATTTTACAAACGCGATAAAAATCATTCATTTACTGGTTCCATACAGTATCTGTCAAGGATGTGGCGATTATGTCAGTCATTCGATTGAGAGATCGTATCTTTTATCTATCCGAAGTGACGTGAACCTCAAGTGCATTTTTAATCAAATCTTCTGAACAAATCATATACATGAATTAAAATAATAATAATAATAATATTGACTCCGCATTTCACGTAGTCATTATGACTAACCAAGCATAATTAAAAAAATAATCTCAAACAGATTTTTTTCAATTAAATTCGATGCAATGATACTAATAAATTAATATATAATTGGTTTAACTACGCCATTTTTCACCAATTATCGTTGAGACGAAGAACGTGTTACCTAAGTAGGTAACGTATATACCATTGACCCCAAATCTGTTAAAACAAATTTATTAGTTGAAAATAATAATTGTAACGGATGACAGAGTTTAAACAGACAACCAAACCAAATAAAAGCAAGGTTAACTGTTATTGACGACTTACATCTCACAATCAGTATAAAATCAAACAGCAAAGATATTTTAATTGTTTTTTTTTTGAAGAATTTGTATACAAAATTAATTGAATATTATCAATAATTCCTAGAGCTATTATATGTAAAATACATTTTTTAAAGTTACAAGAAATAATAATTATGTTTAGTATAAGAATAACTGGCTGACTGACTTTTAAAAAAAGGATTTTTAAAAATTTAGCCCCTAAGGGTTAAAGTTGGTATAAAAAATCTACATTTTTGAAGAAACTTAATCTCTTCAATTCTAAATTACGCAAGTGAAACCCCCGTGCTCATCATTGCCAATTACTAATTGATAATATACATAACTATAACTAATATTACGTAACGTCATACATATAAAGTAAATATTATTTAAATTATAATTTTATAACTAAATTATATTAAATTTATAACTATATTAAACTAGTATTTTAAAAATTATTACATAAATAGAACCGACACACGATACGTAATAACCACTTCACGGGTCGGACATGAATTTTATTACACCCTGTATATAAGGTCCTCCAGACCGTTTTCGGCCACGGCGGCCAATCTCAAGAGAGATTAGCCAACTGCGCAGGAGATATTATAGTGCACAAGTGTGTGCGCAAACACTCTCTTTTCCTTAGCTCTCATAATCCGATGGGACGGCAATCCGACACGATCGGAATGAGTTCAGGCGCAGGACCAACGGCTTAACGTGCTTTCCGAGGCACGGGAGTGTACACACTTCCACCTTCCAGACTCCGGGCTGCTACTGAGAATTTTCTGACAGAAAAACCCTATAACTATTTATTGGCCCGACCTGGGAATTGAACCCAAGACCACCGGGTCTGCACCCTAATATCTAGCCACTAGACCAGCAAGGCAGTCCCTGAACTCTGTATTATATATATATATATTAGTAAACACTTATAAACACAAAGAGTGCGGATGACACAGCACAAGTGTCAGTAGAAACGTTTTACGTTCACAAACGTTACACATAGAAATTAAAAACACATACTCCACCTTGAAATATTACCTCATGTCGCCCAAAGAGGTTTCACTTCGAAAACTAGTAGCAATTTGACACAGGCACGTGCAAAACCTCATTATGCAGATAGTAAATATTATTTACACGTGAACGAGTTCATTGCGCACGCGCAACTGAGAGCATAACATTGCATAACTATGAAAGTAAAATGCATCCTATCAACAAAATCATATGACTGGAACCGTTTTGATCAGTTCAAACAGATTATTTGCAGTGTGTGATTCAGTTAAGTAAATATTATATATTGTCTAAATAATTACATAGATATGAGTAGTATTTTATGTAATTAGATTTTATGTATTTTATGTAGTAGTAAAATTGTAATTTATTTTTTAAGGAAAACTGATTAAAAAATCATTTTAAAAATAAAACATTGTCAATTAATATATATTCGATAAACAACGATAAAAGTCCTTCATTAATTAAGCCTACTTGACTCATTTAATTTCACTACAATTCAATTTCGATTGAAATAAATAAATAACTGAATCTCTTATGAAGCCAATACGTCAACCCTATGACATAATTATTTCGATCGTCGTTTATTTAATTAATTTACGTCACATTCTTATCAAATATCTCAAATTGGCTTGATAGTTGAAAAGGCCTCAATGCTAACAAAGGCTATTGACATATGAACGGTATATTGAAGGTAAATACTCTAACAATCCTTAAACACGCTACTTAGTTATTGACCTCTTACATCTATTTACACTATTAAAACCTACATCTGTATGTTCATTTAATTACAGTTGAATAGATCGTGCGAGTATACCTAAGTATTTCAAAATGGATTGATATTTTTAATAAAATTTAAGTAATCTAAAAGAAAAACTACTTCAAAACATCATTCAAAATTTAACCGTTTTCGTTTTAGTAAATAAATAAATATATGTAAAGTTAATAAGATTTTCAGTCATAAAAGTCAAAATAACATGTTAGAGAGCACATTGAAAGTACATGGCTGTAAGCTAGCTGTACCTAAAGAATGAATACGCTAGCTATACAAATAATTGATTAAAAGTAAGCTTACAATATTAGATAAAACATTTACACATTTTTATATAAAACTATATCAATATCAATGAAACTATTACCTTAGTAACGAGCTTAAAATTTTGCCAATATCTATAAAGGGTAAAATAGCTTAAGAATCAATTAAGTCCGAAAAAAATACGAAATTACAAAGCTGATTATAAATGATTAAATTGCAATTTTTTATATAAACTGAATTTATAATGATACAATTTTAATATATAAATATATTTTTTATCTGTGATATTTAAAACGTCAAAGTATCAATGGTACCAAATTAAATCACCTGTTATTCAAGAATAACACCGAATGTGTTTTATGTGAGTCAATACAATCAATCATTACGTGACGAAAACGTTTAACAGTTCCTTTAAGAGTTAACAAAAGCATGGGAAGTGCGAATTTTATATTCACATTGAACAATGATAAAATAAAAACGGTTTAAGTGTTATAATGTCATACATTAAATTATGTTCAAATGGTATTTTTTTTTAAGTTTCGCCCTTAGTAAGGTCAAAGAAAAAAATATATAATACAGGGTATTGCACCGTACAGCCATTGCTTATTCCTAAAAAACGAATCACAATTATATACAATAACTAAATTAATTAAATCGATATTTTGTAAGTCTTTACACGTGCCGTAAGTACTAATAATAAACCAAGCTCGAATATGAAATCGATTTTTGAGAAATCATTTATTTAATGATTAAACTATTTAAATATATGTAATCTGTGGAACGTGGAACTCGTGTAATGATTTTGTTGTTATAATTTGTATAGGACTGGGTGTGTTTCTATATACATACATGTCAGCTATTATACTTTGACAAAGCTCAGCCCATCACAAACATACGGACGTATGAATCATTATTTGTACTATGCTTCATGCAACAAGTTTACACAGCACATAGATTAAATAAGACAACTACATTTTTTGCACGTTAATGTTTATGTATGAAATTGTTTGCGTTGTTTCATAGGTTTAAATAAATATACCTATTTGATTGTTCGTATTTACTCAATAGGCATGCTTATGTATTATTTATTATAGGAAGCAATAACCCATAGTTGCCTCAAGTCTTAATATTTCCACAAGAATTTTAACGCACATAGAGACAACCTGTGAATGTCCCACTGCTGGGTTAGGCCTCCTCTCCTTTTTCTTTTTAAGGAAAAGGTGTGGAGCTTATTCCACCACACTGCTCCAATCTGGTGGAATACACATGTGGCAGAATTTGTTTTCTTTCACCGTCAAGCACCCGATTTATTATAAACTGTGTTTATTTAAGCGCATGAAAATTCAGTGGTGCTTACTGGGTTTTAACCGATCAGCATGGGTTAAGATTCACGCGTTCTAACCTCTGGGGCCATTTTGGCTTAACACACTTAAAATATAATTATATTTAGTTTAAACACTTTCCGTGATAGTAAATGCATATAAACGTCATAAGTATTAGCTATTGTGTATCGTCTACTGTCGTTCCAGAAGTGTTAAGAGCCCGTTAATATCTCACTCATGGGCACAGTCTATCCATAAAGAGAGAAGAGGATGGAGATATTTTATGAAGGTTTCATGAAAGCTTAGTGACATTCACCGTGATTCGAAACCGTGGTCTATGTAGATCCGCCACCCCCAGTGACACATATTCTGTCACGAAGGCGTTGAGACGTTCAAATATTTTGTTAATAAACAAACTAACTTTTACAATTTTAATAACAGTAAGAAAAAAATATTGATGTACTAATAACTTTTTAAACGACAATATATTTACTTAACCATAAACAAACATTCATTTTTTAATAATTCCAATAAAATCATGACGTTGACAGACAATCAACTGTTTTAATTCTAAATTCAAATATGATTTTGTATTATTTACTTACATTTGTGTCCGCATGAAATCGGCTCATAAATAGAATAATCTAAAAAAACATATTAATTCTTTAATATTAGACCAAGAAAGGATTACGATCGGATGTGACCCGACCCACCAACTACTTAACTTTTTAATTTGCTTGTGAAACTAAATAAAACCTTGACACGAATTTTCATATATTAAAAATACTCTAATATTTCGTACTCCGACGACATTTCGTAATTATATTATCGATGTAATTGTTAATATCATTGATAAGAGCATTTTGTTATTGGATTTCACAAGTCGAGCGCACGTGGGGAAGTAAACGATCTCGTGGTACGGTAGGCGACAAAATTTAAAATGTCATTATGTCGTTACTGCACAGAAAATAGAGTTCAAAATGTATTACAAAATCAAACTGTTCTATTCATGCGTCGGTTGTAATAAAAAGGTTTCCATTTACCATTATGTTGAAATAGGTAGGTAAAATACTTTACGTAACATATTATTTCATCAATCTTTTTTAATATTAAAAAAAAAACGTAATAGTTGATAAAGAACACATGCGTTATAAAAGATTTATTCTCAATAATGTCGTTTTTAAATAATCGTCTTGAAACAGAAACAAATCAACGTGATCTTACCAAATTCTTTAGTATATTATACATTTAAGTACTAACTACTAATTTAATACTGTTATAAGTTGCTGCCTTAGTATACCTTAAGAAATATAATATTAATGTACCTAAGTTATACTTAAAATATATTCTGCATGAAATTCAACTGAAGTATTAAAAAGCAAAGCTATTAATAAACTTAAAAAGGTTTTTTACATAAAAATATCTATAACATCAGTTATACACAATAATAGTTGTTAGATTAATTAGAAAATAGAATCATTAGCGACAAACCTGCGTCGTGCATTACGTCCGTACCGAATCGTAAAACCGATAACTATCGATTCATTTTTATCGATTGTTTGTTTCATAAAATATGAAGTAACATCTCTTGAGTCATTCAAAATAACACCTGAATCATAACATTTCCGAGATTTATTTACGGTATTTTAACGAATGTGACCAATTTCATTATTAATGGTAACGTATTTTTTTTAACCAATTAATGTATAATATATAACAACAATAAAAAACACTAAAATATAAAATTATCTCATTATTCAATTATTTAACTATTTTCTGTTATTATAATATAAAAAAACCGGCCAGTCGGACCCACGCACGAAGGGTTCCGTACCATTATCTATCTATATACTATCATTTAGTATTTGTTGCTATAGCGGCAACAGAAATACATCATCTGTGAAAATTTCAACTGCCTAACTGTAACGGTTCAAGAGATACAGCCTGGTGACAGACGGACAGACGGACGGACCGCGGAGTCTTAGTAATAGGGTCCCGTTTTACCCTTTGGGTACGGAACCCCAAAAAGTAATTAAAATTACATTAAAAAGAATTAGTACCGATCGATTTGTTTTACAATAAACCTATTGTTGTTCTAATGTAACACCAAGTATTTACAAGTAGCTAACAAAAGTCTAAGTGTCCTTTTTGTGGAGAAGTTTTCCACGATGCAGCTCCAATGTGGGCTGGTGGGTATGTGTCAGATTTTCATTTGAAATATCATGATATTTTCCTTCATCGTCGACCACGTGATGAATAAACAAAGATTAGCAGCAGCAGAAGCATATAAATATTAAGTTGAGCTTGCCAGTGTTTGAATCCGGATGTTCTATCCACTGAGCCAACTTGGCTCTCGTACCAACTATTGACGACATTTAAAAAGAATGAAAGTACAGAATAAATAAAAATATTGTTTTATTTATTTGTCTATATACTTGTTAATTATATTATTTGCCGTCAACTCAATATATGTACTCGTATGTGTATAATTTATATAATAACTTGGCCTGGCCCATGGCTTCGACCGGTGTATTATCCAGAATCAAATTATCTCTTCGACACACACACAGCTATATGTAATATTTGCAAATAATTATTATAATGTTTGTTCCTTTTCTATGCAATAGAAGCACCAGACAACGTAGATTATATAACTTTTATGATTATAAAATTATAATAGCGTTAATAAAGTATTAATTTATATTTATGTTTGAAGTTAAAATGATCGAAATCGAAACGTCATTATATTGTATTTACTCGCTAAATAATCAGCGAAGCCAAAGTTTTATCGCAAAAGTAGTACACGTTTTTAATTCGTGCTTGACACACTTGCATACACACTTCAAAGAATATTCTGAGTCAAGTATAAACAACAAATAAAACTTCGATTTATAATATTAAGAACATCCATTAAAATTCCATACATACATACATACATAAAAACAAAATAATAAGCTTAGTTTAGTTGACAATAGGAAAGAGGTGCCAACTTTTTTTTTGGCAAAACGCATAACTTTACGTAAGTTAAACCAACGTAACGTAAGTTAAGTACTTAAGTTAAGCCAAGAGATATTGATATAATGCTGCGTGATTGTTAGTGACTTTCTCATGAATTTGGAAACATAATTTTCTCATGAACACACCTGGATTTCTCTTATGGATTTGCTTAGTATTCATAATATATTCGTTACGTTACGTATACTATTACTGAATAACTTGGTGGTAGGGCTTTGTGCAAGCCTATCTGGTCTGTCCCACTCATCACATATTCTACCGCTATAGCAAAATTTAGTATTATTGTGTTCCGGTTAGGCGGGTGAGTGAGCCAGTGTAACTTAAGGTACAAGGGACATAACTCCGTAGCACCCGAGGTTGGCGGCGATTTGGTGGTGTAAGGAATGACGAATATTTCTTACAGCGCCAATATCTATGGGCGGTGGTGACTGGTGACTTACCATCAGGTCGGCCGTTTGCCTGTCCACCTATCTATTTTTATTAAAGCTAGGCTGTCTTCCTATATTGAATCTAGGATACGAGAAAAAGCAGAGGAAATGCGTATAGAGTAAGATTAGGTCAGTTTTTATAATGAATGCCTAGATTTTTTTTTTCACGCAGTGTATACCTTCAAAAAGGTACCTGGCTCCCTAAGGGGAGGAACCGGATTATGAGGGATTCTTACTCACTAAATCTACACGAATGCCTAAATTAACTTTTCTTATTCATCACATTCAACTTCTCACACAAGACCATTAATCACTACATAATTATAAAAAATATATCAGGGCGTTTGAGGATTAAAGTATCAATTGAATTATTGTGTCAGGCTTAAATTCGTTTTAAATGACTTGTATTTATTTAAGTTACATAAATAATATTTGATACGTAATACAAAAATACATATTTATGTAATTTCTGGGCACGATTGTTTAAATTGTGATTTTATCATATGTCGCATAACGCTATTTGCCTTTGTATAGTACCCAAGTCGATAAGGAACATAGCGAAAAATGAAAGCGGATAGATAAAGCAACAATTACAAGAAAAAGGAAATAACGCCATAACTAAAAAAATAAATAGACTTTTGTTGAGTACGAAATAATAATAATAGGTATCTTTTGTATAACTATAGTTATAATCGAGTGTAAGTTCTTAAATATTTTTTTGACATAACAGTAATTTTAAGAAAGAACACAAAACAGGAATGGTCAAAATTAGATATGCCTTAATAAAAAAAATGAAAAAATCTCCTGTTGATTAAATATAACTGTCTGTAAATATACCTAAAATGATCCCCTCTAAATAAACCCTCTGTTAAGCTAAGGTCTCCTCTACGTTAGAGGATAAGATTCGGAGCTTATTCCACCACGCTGACTGGACATGCGGCAGATTTCCATCCAGCACATGGTGTGGTACGTTTAATAAAAAATAAGCACATGAAATTCAGTAACATCTGCGAAGATTTAAGCCCACAATCGTTCGGTTTGAGATAAAATTCAGGTTTATTGAGGAGAAAGTCAAACTCGTCAAATTCATAAAACTTCCGTATAATTTCTCTTACAAACTAGCACGTAAAACTTATAAGTAAGTTTACATCACAAACTACTAAAACTTGTTTTGTTTTTTTAAAGTCTAAACTTAGTGTGTATCTGTATAATGTTGTAGAATGACGTGCATCAAACAAAATCGTTTCTATCATTCATCCATTCAGTCATTCATTAAACTTTTTTAATGACTATATATTATTATAGATGTTTAAAGCATATCAAAACGTTTTGATTACGTTCACATAGAACAATGTTTTGTTATTGAGTAAATAATATTTATAATAACGGATAGAGATATTTGTTTATACAGTCCGTCCTGAATGGGTGTTGTCAGTGTTGCACGCACTGTCGTGAAGATGTTTTCATCTATTATAACGTAAATATGAGTCATATTTTTGAATTTTAAATTAGTTCGAAAACCAAACCACGTTCTGAAATTTTGCACAATATTTTTAGTGCTGGTAACACAAAAATAAAACGCTCTATTTGTTTGTTCCTTTATACTAGAACACACTTCACAATACACGAATCGAAATTTAAAGGAAAAAATACATAGGTATAATATGAAACCCGTTAGTCAAACTATTAATCTGAAGGTACGCTTGCGTGTTTAAAGATAATAATAAATAGGTATATTTTTTATTATAAGTAACTCGGTTCCGGCAGCGGCTACGGCCCGCGTGTGAGGAAGGTTAAAACTTAGAGTTAGGTATACCCTATACCCTTTTCTGTAACTGTAATTTCATGATTATTGGTTGAGTAGTTAAGACGTGAAAGTGTAACAAATAAACTTCCTTTCTCATTTATAAAGTAAGAATTAAACTATGACTCCATCTAAAATATTATAATATATATATATATATATATATATATATATATATATATATTATTTTAAATATCCTCGTCTATATTTTCGCTCAGTTTACAACAAGGATATCTAGAATAAATATATAATAAAACTTAATATGATTATTCTTTATGCCATTAATCATATTATTAGATATTTTATCCGAGATATCCTGGTGAGTAGAGTTCTTATTCCGTTAACAAAACTTTTAACGACGTCGTAGATATATTAGCTTATATAACGTATAAGATAAATATAAATAAGGCTGAATGACCATATCGTCATACTATACCAATATTTGGCAGGACAATAATTGAAGTGTATTCGCAGAAAAATTCAAATATTTTGTCAGTACACATCTTATGTGGTTTATTCGACGATTCGTGCAAAAGAACACTTTAGTCAATTTTAAAGTAGCGTTATTAATTCAAAGAAACATATTTATATGAAAACATATAAATATGCTTTTAATATTTATTATAAAACGAGGTCATTGTAATTTAGATTATTGTGCCACATATATAGAAAAATGTAAACAGTTTTATGAAAAAAACTGTCAGTTGAAAAGAGTTTCAACGACCTACATTTATAGATACAATATCAGCTGTATTGAGAGTTACCTTGGTTTGGTATTGAATTGAGTCCACATAGAATTTTTAACTTATACGATACATATTATAGTACATACATGGCTTATAATTATTATTAAAGTAAATTCGTAAAAATAACTATTCCATATGATTGATTCAATTAAACCTAACAAAAATCGCTGTAAAAAGACATTTATTTAAGCTTTAGATATGAAGCTATTTTAAATAGTATCAATATCAAAGCGAGCTTAGACCGAGCATATCTAATTTTTTTAAGTATAAATCTTATTCCTTCTCAGAATTTATTTAGGATTTAATTTATAATTTTTATTAAACATTGAATTGAAAAACTCGAATACCAGCGAATGGATTTTTTTTTGTGTAAATTGGCCGAAATATGTCGTTGATTGTTGAAGATGTCATAAAAAAAATATGCCGACTCTGAGCTTTACCGGCTTTAATATTGCGATATATAAAAAAATATGCAACTAATTACAAATTCTAAAATTAAATTTACCTAAAATGCTGATGATATACAAAATATAATAATTGCGAAATACGTACATAAATATAGTACATGACCTACAAAAGACACATTTTAGTTTGAAAAGACAAGGAAAAAATCTAATAAATAGGTTATTTTTTAAATTATTATTAACAATTATTTACACAAATAAAAAATAATAATGTCATTTGGGTTAATTTTATTGTAAATAAACAAACTATTTTTTTTCTTCAAATAAAATATCAGCAGTGAAGCATGAAGGCTGTCGAAAGTGGATGTTAAAAAAATAAAAAGTACTCACTTTAAAAATATATCTTAATTAACCAAAAAGTGATAATTATTCATAAAAACCGTGTGTTGGTTATTTTAGTCGTCGAAATTTTTTATCGCAATATTTGGATTTATATGATATATGAATATCTACTTTGAAACTAGAAAACACAATCTACTAACTTTTTTTATGCAGAATTTATATAATTATTTTTTAATTTTTATTTTCAACTTTTTATACATTTCAGCAGTATAGTTTTAGTTATTTTTAAATAATTTATTAAAAGAATACGTATTTGAGAATAATAAATGTATTTTAGTCAATTATATAGTAATTATTCACGACGAAATTATAAAACGTGTAAAGCCGGTAGTTGAATAAAAAAATAAAATATTCGTTGAAATCTCTCGTTAAATGCTTCCAATTTAAATTATCATTTGTATCAATTCTTGCTAGTAACCTCAAAAACTTGTTTTACTTTTCGTACACATTATAGAAATTAAAAAAAAAAACTTACGTGGCGTGTCAGACATATCATCCATAATCGCGAGCTTGCTCGGCCTTTTATCATCTTCCGGCTTCAAACCCATTTTCACTGTTGCAATTCAAAATTAAAAAAAAAGTAATAAAAAAAAGAAAGAACGGTCTCTGGTCACTAGTTGCACAGTTTATTTCTGACCTATATTCTTAATGGGTATTTTATTTAACATTTATTTTGAATGAATCTTTATATTTCAGGTACGTAAGTTCGCGCGTCAGTTTGTCATTCTGTCGGCCGATAGCACGCCGCGTCCTATGCCGCAGGGAGGTTGCAGTCGACTGTCACGGCGCAACGCAATTACCTTGTTTTAATACCACGCGACTCGCGGGCATGCCTCGATAACTCAGGTGCTAAGATCAGTGAAATTGACATGTATGAGTGTAGAATGTTATCGAAATGTTATGTGATATGTCATATTGTCAGATTCCATTGAAACTGCAAATCTCAGGCAGCGCTTACTGTATCCTTCATTTCCTTAATTAAGCTATTTTGGTAGTCACGGTGTCTATTTATGTTTTTAATAAGAAGTTTGGTTTAATTCGAGTACATTTAGTTAAATATTTGCTATTATACATAAAATGACGATATTTACTTTGAAATATGTTTAATCGTTAATTGATCGATAATTCATGATATTACATACAAATTTTTGCACTTAGTAATTAGGTCTAATAGACGTGGTTTTCAAATTACAAAGGTCAATAACACTTTAAGATTTGTTTGTTTATCAAAGAACAAATTACACAAAATAAAAAAAACGTCATCATTCATTTATAACAAAAATACTTACATAATTGAATATACACGTCGGTATGAATTTTTCATGAGCCAAAAAATGAGAAAAAATTTATCAAAATATCATGAACATATATATATCTATCTAAACGAAACGGGATGTTACAGGTGGCATGTTTATTCCAGAGCTCCTCAAAGTGCTTACATCCTAAACTATTTATACCAGGATTTTTACTTCCTTAGAAAAGTATTTATAACAATTCGGGATTTTTATATGTCCCTCGTAATTAATATAATATGCTGCTTATGATATATGCGCGATTCTTACCAACAGAAACCCCTGTGATGGCGTTTTCCACACAGATAAGAACAATATAATTCATCCTCCCGTGCTGTACTACCTGAAGAAACTTAAGCAAAAAAATATTATAAAAATTGTTGGGAGGGCTATGTGCAAGCTCGTCGGTGTAGGTACCACCCACTCACTAGATATTCGACCGCAAAAGAGCAGTACTTGATATTGTTGTGTTCTGGTTTAAAGCTGGCTGGGTGAGTGAGCCAGCGTAACAGGCACAAGGGACATAACATCTTAGTTCTCAAGGTTGGTGGCGCATTGTCGATGTAAGTGAAGCGGCATTTCTTTCAATGCCAATATGTTGTGACCACTATCCATCAGGTGGCTGATTTGCTAGTCCGCCACCACAAAACATTGTAACTCTATTAATACTAAGCTGAAAAATACCTAAAGCGAAATACTTTAATATTAGTAGTGACCTTATTTCCGCGGCAAATGGTAATCCTTGTTTTTCAATTCCTCTCCATAGGTTCTGATCACAATTGTAGGAATAATCTCACTCCAATCGTAAATACTAAATCAATTTCATTTAGTCTTTAGACTTTTTTTTATAGAGGGATCTTAGCATTGTTTACAAATTCAATTAACCCTACAACATCCGAAATTTTACTTTAAATTAAAGGATATATAGCGAAAATACTTTTATTATTATTATTAAACTAGATCAGACTTATATATCTAATCATTAAAAATCAATCATTACTTAACTTTAATTGTCATTAAGGGACGCTAATTAATTGGAACATATGAACATCCACACTATACCGTCTCTAATTGTAAATGGCTGTAATTAGTTCACTTTAAATGGGATTGATAAAATTCAGAGATAAAACAAACAGGCTAAAGACAAAGTTTTTTATAAACTTCTTTCATTGGAAATATTAATTTTGGCTTATAATTACTCTTCTTGGACGAGTACGACTTTTTAAGGTTAAAATTACTCTTTTTTAAATTAAAATCAATCAATTCTGCACTACGTATTTCTTAACATAGACAATGGACTTATTTCTAGAGTAATATTTGATTTCAACATTAATTTTACGTAATGCCTACCTTAAAGGGTTTTACCTTGGGACGACCTAAATTTAAAAAAAGAAAGATGGAGTAAATGTTTTTTTAATTGCTTTAATTTGAATTTAGTACGTTCCATTTTTAAATATATATGTTCTTGTGTAGAGATTATTATAAGAGTACGAGTTTTATAAGGGGGTGCTATACTTAAATGTTGAGAACCACAGTCACCCGCATAACTTATTCGTTCAGCGTCAGGCGCTCAGAGGTGAAGAAAAGGGCCAGGCTTACGAGCTACCTAATTTGGGGCCGACTGTGCATAAAACAAAACTGGTTTTCTATTGTATTGTAACTGTCGGGACATTTCAAATATGATCACATAGGATCATTATTATGAATGACGTTATATTGTAATAAAATAATGAAAATAATATATCTTCTGTAGAGAGTAGAGTAGTAAGCAACGTTGATCTTGAATTGACACGATATAATTGGTCGACATTTTGAATAATCTATGATTCGCGAAAAAGCATCTTGAATTTCAGTGAAGTTGTTATTAGAACTTTAGAAGTAAAATCATAGTATATTTGGTTAAGAAGCCTCGCGAATTCAAAGGGTGAAAACTAAAAAATTTAACAAAATATTTTTAAAAGAACGAAATATTCATAATAATTCATGTGTCTAAAATGTTGGTCTTGTCTTGCCACTGACTCCGGTCTTTGCCAAACACTCGAGCACAATAATAACTCTTCAGCAATTGACCGCCATGACATAAATCAGTCAGGAGAACATACATATAAATATCTCGACACTACTTCTGTAAAAATCGTAACAAAGTAACAAAATTTACCAACCAAGTTTACCAAATATTGGCTATAACTGTATATGCATAAATATCCAACTTTAACGATATCTTAATCTGAAATCAAATGTTCTTTGAATAGATTAACGCTTGGTGAATAATTTTAAAAGAAGAATGTTTTATAAATTTCTCAAGTATTTTTTTTTGAAATTGAAGGATTTAAGTCGAGTAAGAAAATCGTTGTCTGTCGTTTTACTTTTACGTTTATCAATAATTCTATTTAAAACACATATTAATTATATATTTTAATAAATAAGTCTTATTATACTTTACATAAATGTATAAACTATAGAAGAGCTTGAAGTTACATGTATAAATATACATAATTGTATATAATTATTGAATGTAAATTTTTTCATTTAGTAATTACTGAGTTTCTTACCGGTTATTCTCGGAGAATCTACACTCCGAACCGGTGGTAGCTTTATGTTAAAATTAAAATTGTAAAATGTCGATTCAAAAGTGATTATATAAAGTACAACTTGAATAAAGTATATAATATTTTGACCTTTAACTCTGTCGCTGTTGAAATATAGTTTCCAACATTTAAAGAAAATAAAACTATGAAAAAGAGATAAAATCTTTAGACTTAGATATGTTTAATTACTATATTATTAGTTCGTTTAACTGCCTCGTTGGTCTGCAAGGTGAGAATTTTCGGGTTCCAGGACGGGTTCAAATCTAAAATTCTCAGTTGCAGTCCGGAGTCTAGAAGTTGGGAGTGTGTATACTCCCGTGCCTCGAAAAGTACGTAAAGCCGTTGAACCTGCGCCTGAACTCGTCGTGGCAGATTGCCGTCCCATCGGGTTATAAAACTTAGGGAATAGAGAGTGCACCTGTGTTAGCGCACACATTTGTGCACTATATATCTGTCTTGAGATTAGCCGCCGTGGCCGAAATCGGTCTGGTCATAATCAAATCATGTAATGCTGTTTCCGCTTGTGTGTTTTCCAAACATTATAATAAATATAATCTCTTAAGCACACGTATCTGAGTCAGCATTAAGCACCGAATGTGTTTTAGCTAAATTATCGTAAATTTATACATCATTAAAATATACAATTAAAGACAAGCCTTTAAGTTTGATGTTCGTATTCAACCTATTTATAGATTTGACTCGATGACGCTAATTAATTGAAAATCTAGTTTGTACACTCACACTTGAGTCTCTGAGATTAGATTAAACTCGTGCTCTCACTCGAGTCTATATATGCGGATTGTATTTCTGTGTCGTTTGCGTAATTCAATAACACAAATAACGTCAAGGAAAATCCAATAAGTTTGAATTTAGATTGCTCTCGTTCTGTATAGAATACTTATATATATTATATCAGCCTGTAATGATTGAGGCTTTTTGTTCCTCAGCAGTTGTGTTCCAGTTCGAAGGATGAGTGAGTCAGTGTTACTACAGACGCAAGGGACATAACATGACCCAATGACCGAAACAATGTAAGCAACGGTTAATATTTCTTATGGTTAATATCGGTGGTTGATCACTTATCATCAGATGGCCCATCTGGCCGTATATAAAAAATCACAGACAATATTTATTATAATATTTTCTCAAATGAATGTAAAAAACATAGTAAGTTTTAACAAAAATCACATAGTGTACTTTAGCTTAAAAATCAACCATTATCTTATCGTCAGACATATGTATGTACATAGTTTTAATAGCTTGAAAATGTTAATACGTTTGGACATTTAATAAAAGCAAAATGAAATGCGGAAATAGGTACTTATAAGTCAGTCTCGAATGTACGAAGTAGTTTAACGATAACGTCTAATGTAAAGATTTAATTTCAACTCGATTAATGTCTTTTATACGAACATTGTCAAATAAAGAGCCAAATAATTGACAGGCGATGTTGATGTATAAGGTAAGTTTATCCACATAATAAATATAATCTAACAACGTCTCTCTTTGCTTTATCCTGCATCCAGAACATTTATCAGATTATCGACTTATTATATTATCTGTATATATTTTCTTAATTAAAATATATTGGTGTTAGAATCGAGAGAGGCCACTTATTTATGTCATATATCTTTATTCAATATTACCGGTCCGGTAAACCAGTTGTCCGTTATAAACAATAATTGTCTTTTTACGTGAACACGTGACTCTTACACGGGTTGCGGGACCAAACCCAGCAAAGCACCACTTTACTCAGCGGCTAAAGAAAACAACGTAGGGAAATTTGATGGGGCGGATGAGTGTGTATCCATCAACACGCATTCTCCAGCCTTCCTTACCGAGTATAGCCCAGGAGTGGGACATTCACGCGATTTGTACTTTTAATCTGATATTTTTATTATTTATTCCTTAAACACCTAAACTAATCACAGCAACGTAATAATCACATGACTCGATTCTGATGTGCGAAACGTGAAAGCATTAGACAGCTTCAAGCTATTTAAATGTTATCACATTGATAAACATCCTTTTTAAATTCATACCGCTACGAAATATAAACAATTTTCGTGTCGTTATTTTAACTAAAGCAAAGTTTTGTTCTTAAATAAATAATAGATATGTACAAATCTATGATGTCACCCTTTTGCTGGCTGGGCTTTCAAATTAAAATGTCTTACCTTGCATCAATATGCACTGATGCGCCAGCGCTATGATTATTACTTACATAGCTTCTTAGCTTAGGGAATAAAACTTTATTTACCGCGCCAAGTTTCTAAGTACATCTTGCTATCATCATTTCCGTAAGATATGTGCACAGATAAATAATACTATTATCCATTAGTATCTGTTGACAATTAGATTGGCAGAACACCCCTGATGTCACGATCCTTGGTCCCTTTTTCAGCAACAAGAGATAGATAAGGATCTACCCTGAACTCCAATTATTCTTTTAATATATATTTTTTGTTTTTTTTTTTATAGCATAGGTAGACGGACGATCATAGGGGCCACCTGATATTAAGTGGTCACCAACGCCTACAGATATTGACATAATGACATTGTAAGAGATGTTACCATCGCCAATGCGCCACCAACCCTCGGAACTTAGATGTTATGTCCCTTGTGCCTGTAATTACACTCGCTCACTCACCCTTAAAACCGGAACACAACAATACCAAGTACTGCTGTTTTGTGGTAGAATATCTGATGAGTGGGTGGTACCTACCCAGACGAGCTTGCACAAAGCTCTACCACCGAAATGTCATCGTGTTTGTTAATGATAATTCTGTTGATGTTTACAGTTGTTGTTGCAACAGTACTAAGTATAATTTTGGCGGTAGAATATTTAATGAGTGATATCTAGACGGCCTTGCACAACTACCTCCAAAGGTTTTGAGTATGTATATTGGTCATTTTATTTGTATTATTAAATAAATATTTTATGATTTTTTTTTTGTCGTAAATGGACAGATCATAATTCCTCCTCATTCGACTTCATAGTAAAAATTATATACTATTATATTATAATATGATTTTACAAATTACTTTATTGTTCGAGCTTTTCGTCTCATCCTTGAAACACGATGTGCCCAATCACTTGCTTCATTTAAGATCTTTTTATATCAACACTATATAGCTCTTTAGTGATGTATGTTATGCAAAAAGTGAGAATTTGTTTAAATACGTTTCATGAATATACTTTATTATATTTATTTATGCATGTATGGGAAATCTGTTAATTAGACAACTTATTTTAAAAGTAAGGTAAGGTATTGTAATTTAATTAAATATCAGGAAATCTGTCAGCAGACAACATTAACATCATCACTTTTATTGACAATAATAGACTGTTTCAGACACGACCCCCTCTCAAAAGAGACTTGCCATATTGCTTTTGGAATATGTGTTGCTGTTGGCCCTAGTGGCCTCTCCTAGGCGGGATGGGCGAGTTGAACTCAAGCCGAATATTGGAAGCTCAGGGGAACGGACGTCTTAAGGGTGAGAGTAAGGCTCCTGTGAGATGGAGCTCGCCTTAGGACGCCGTTAAAGTCGGGGGGATGAAAGACATGTGCAATTAAACGCCATACGCCTAAGCGTCGATTGTACGTAAAGAATAAAGAGACTAGCACAAATGTCCGCGTAACAGGTGATCTCCATATTCCCTTGGGTTTCCTTGGGTCAGAACCAACCCAATATACCACATAATATAAAATAAGGTAATTACATTGATACTATAATTTTTTTACATAGAAAATTCAAATACGTATCTTTGAAAAACATTTTGCAGCTTGAAGATTCACTTGTCTAAAGAATCATAGATACGTTATCATTTATATTGAGATCGTCGAGTTAGTTTGATAAATTGACGTAAACATCTTCTTTTGAAATAAGGAAGTGTCATGTTTCACGAATTTATTTCAATACACTTTAATATATAGGGTTTTCCATTAAGGGCGCTTGCTCGTGCAGAACTTCCATCGTAGCGTGTGCTGTGTGGCACGTAGCGCCGTCCTGTTGAAACCACTTGTTGTCCAGATCCATATTCTCGATTTCAGGCCAAAAGAAGTTGGTTATCATCGACCGGTATCGCTCACCATTGACGGTGACGGCCACACCATTATCGTTTTCGAAAAAATACGGACCAATCACGCCTCCGGCCCAAAATCCGCACCAAACAGTCACTTTCTGCGGGTGCATTGCCACTTGGTGAACCTCGTGTGGATTGGTCTCGTCCCAAATACGGCAATTTTGCTTGTTGACATAGCCATTCATCCAAAAATGCGCCTCGTCGCTGAAGATGATTTTTTTGCCAAAATCGGCGTCAACTTCCAACTGCTCTAATGCCCAGTCAGCGAACACACGGCGCTGTCTATGGTCATTAACCTTGAGCTCTTGGGTCAGCTGGATCTTGTACGGGTGCAGGCTCAAGTCACAACGCAAAATTCGCCAAGTTGTCGTCTGCGAAAGGCCGAGTTCCTGTGCGCGACGCGGAATTGACTGCCGCGGGTTTTCGAGGACACTGTCGCGCACAGCGGCGATATTCTCGGCAGATCTCGCGTTACGTTGACGCACGGGAACCGGCTGATTGTTAACTGACCCGGTTGACTCGAATTTGTCCACCAATCGACGGATAGTCGACTCGGTAGGACGATCATCGCGACCGTAAAACGGGCGAAGTGCGCGGAACGTTGCTCGAACTGAAGACCCATTTTCATAAAACAATTTTATGATTTGCACGTGCTGCTCGACACTGTAACCTGCCATGGTGGTTTGGGAGGACGGAATGAATATAACACACTGCATTTGACAGCTGTCACTCAAACAACATGGCCGCAATCAGCTGTCAAAGTTCAAGCGTCCCTATTGGAAAACCCCTTATTTAAGCCGTAAGAGTTAGTAACTTAAGTTGGACTAATAATAAGCTAATTAAACTTTTTAAAAATCAAGGACTTCACAACGTCATGCCAATGCATGCGAAA
Source organism: Nymphalis polychloros (assembly GCA_905220585.2). Taxonomy (NCBI): domain Eukaryota; kingdom Metazoa; phylum Arthropoda; class Insecta; order Lepidoptera; family Nymphalidae; genus Nymphalis; species Nymphalis polychloros. Next base: position 2,919,800 of record HG992251.1, read on the forward strand.
GCGCATTGGCAATGACATACTTTTTAGCCTGAAAAAGTACATCAAGCTTTCTATGATAATATTGGATTTCCATCCCATCGACTTTACGAACGATGGAATAGAGATGACATGCTTTATACGTCTTTGTTATTTGCTGCCACAACGCCCAGAAATTTATTTTCACTATTCTGTTAAGAAGTCGTTATCTATTAGATATTTCTCTTTCATTTCTAGAGACAAATAATCCTATGTAACAACTCAAAGTACAATATACATGTACATATTGTATCGCTAAACTGTATATACATAATTATATTTTAATGTAAATGTTTTTACGATTTTTATTTTTCATTTGCATGATGAGTGTTTAGTCTCAAGTGCAATTATTTTATTCAGTTGAATAACTAACGATGAGATGTAAGAGATTTGTTTTTTATCTGACAACCTTGACTTGTAGTCCTCCTCATATGACCTGGGTTCTTTCAAACGAGGCGTGAAGAGTCATCTTGCGGGCCGGGTAGGCGGGGGCGACTAGTGCAGATTATTCTTCCCAACTGTACTAGCCGTCGTCGCGTTTGGACTCTACTACCACTTCCCATCAGGTGAAGTAGCGTCATTTGCTCTCCCGGGTAAAATAAAAAAGATAAAAACACAAGTAAATTAATTAATTTCAACAAATTTACGATGGATTAGAACTAGCTTTCAGATATTCGTTTTAATTACTGTAGCATGGCCTAATCAAAGTTCAATGCCTTATCATGAAGTATTTGTTTAGCATTTCTATGAACATATATGTATATTAACTGCAATTGTTGTAAAGATAACGTATCAAGCAATTCATGATTGCCTAGTAAACGATAGAAAGCAATAGAAATTAAATAACTCTTTATCAAGGGGGTCTTAACAGTATGTGATTATTTTATTATTGTCATCTCTAGCTTCTTTAATTTACTATCTATTGTATAGATTTTTATTTTTTTTTGTAATGTTAAAGAAAAAATGTATTTTTTATACATATTTTTGATTCAATGTTCATTAAATCGTGACAAACGACTACTTGAATAAAGAATAATTAGATTTTGGAATTAATATCTTAAATCCCTTAACAGCGATATACTAAAGGTATTTTTTTTAATTTTACGATTCCGTTAAAATTTGTATGATGATGATTGATGGAACACTATATTGTACCGATGCTCGTGGGCTCAAACCCGGGCAAGCACCACTGAATTTCATGTGCTTAATTTGTGATTATAATTTATCTCGTGCTTGACGGTGAAGGAAAACATCGTGAGGAAACCTGCATGTGTTAAATTTCACTGAAATTCTGTCACATGTGTATTCCACCAACCCGCATTGGAGCAGCAAATAGAAGAGGCCTTAGCCCAGCAGTGAGACATTCACAGGCTGTTACTGTACTGTACTGTATTTTACAAAAAATACGCAGTCTCTAAACAGCTGTATAAATCAGCTTCAGCTCAGCAGTTTTTTTTTTAACCTTTCCCTCCTCTGATGGGCGAAAGCCTCCCCCATAAAACGCCAATCGGTCTTATATATAGGGTATATATAGGTATAATTTCTCATACTCTTATAATATATTACTATAATATTAAAATTGTACTTGCATGATATTTTCATAACGCTATTGTTCCTTTGAGAATGTTCTCCACAATCTAACATCACATTTCACAACGTACACATTAATCACGTAATACTAATAAAAGTAAATAAATACAAAGAATAAATAAAATATTAATTACATCTGATAATTACTGCAATAATCATTGTCAGTTAATACCGATTAACAAAAATATTACGATTAACAGCCAGCACAGTATTTTTATGTTATGACAATTTGGCTAATCATTTGACATTAAGAATAAAGGTTTCTGAAAAGAGGTTAAAAATTTATTAAAACTCTGAACACATTACAGTAATTGCAGCACTTTGCACAACAGCAACAATGACTTATATCCATGCTTAAGCTGTCTAGTTGAGCACTTATAATTTCTCATATTTCACATCGAAAATATTATTTCTATTATTTAGTATCAGTCGCGTCAATAAAGCTTTTTGGTCGAAAGTCACCAGAAACAGCTCCGTATAAGTTAAGAAAAATATATCACAAAGCGTCGTAGCTTTACAGCGCTTAAATTTATAAAAAAAAAAATATCGTAGCAAAACATTTTTTCATATCTGAAACAAGAAAATTCACGAGACAGCTCACTAATTCACTTAAGCTTTTCTTTGTATTTATTTGTAAGATATATTTATATTTCCCATAACAAATAATAATAGGTTGGCAAGAAAGTAATTTCGGTTTTTACATATAGAGAGCGTTACTTTAATTTTTTGATTGACATTTGATAACAGACAGATCGAGGTTCATTTTGAAGTGAGTGATTTTATTTGTTGCTGTTAGTTGAGGGTCAATTTTAACATGGAGTGCAAAACGAACATATTCAGCATATTTTACTGTTTTATTTCCGTAAAGAACAGAAAGCTGCAAAGGCTCATAAAAAATTATGTGAAGTTTATGGTGTTGATTCCATAGCAGAACGCACGTGTCAGAATTGGTTTAAAAAAATCCGTTCTGGAGATTTTTCACTCAAAGATGACCAACGTTCAGGTCGACCTACTAAAGTCGATAATGATCAAATTAATGCCATTGTTGAAGAGGGTCGTCGTATAAGTGTTCGAGAAAGTTCGGAGAGGTTAAATGTGTCACACACAACAAATGTCTTGGACTCGTTAAAAAGCTCGATATTTGGGTTCCGCATAAATTAAAGGATATTCATTTGACACAACGAATCAATATTTGCGATATGCATCTTAGGCGCAATGAAAATGATCCCTTCTTGAAAAGAATCGTCAGTGGTGATGAAAAAAGGGTCACCTACAGTAACATCGTTAGAAAACGATCATGGTCCAAGCACGATGAACCAGCACAAACCACATCAAAACCTGAATTGCTTCAAAAAAGATCATGCTGTCGATTTGGTGGGATTATAAAGGTATTGTGTATATTGAGCTACTTCCAAGGAACCAGACAATTAATTATGTGGTGTACTGCCAACAACTAATGAAACTGAATGAAGCAATCAAGGAAAAACTGCCAGAATTGGCAAATCGGAAAGGAATTGTTTTCCACCATGATAATGCTAGGCCTCACACGTCTTTGGCAACTCGTGGGAAATTATTGAAGCTTGGTTGAGAAGTGATGCCGCATCCCCCATACAGCCCTGACCTAGCACCATCTGATTACCATTTATTTTAAAGTAAAATATTTTCAAATGATGATGATCTTAAATCGCACTTGGTTCAGTCTTTTTCTGATAATGATCAGAAATTCTATGAGCGCGGAATAATAAAGCTGCAAGAAAGATGGCAAAAGGTTGTTGAACAAAATGGAGAATATATAATTGATTAAAATTTATCCTTTATATTAAAAAAATGTGTTTTTTTTCATACCACAAAAACGAAATTACTTTCTTCTTTATTATATAACAAGCTGTGCCCCGCGGCTTCTCCCGCGAATAATTAATAAAAATATAATAAACTATGTAATTACTGCACACACACACACACACATGGCTACTGGTAAAGAAATACGTAATTGACGATTTGAAATAAATTTTCATAAGATGTTTCGTAAGTTGATTTTCATAAGGGTTTACCGATCTTATATATATGGCCCATCATTTGCGCTATCACATGTTCTTTGTGTGTACCAAATTTCATCAAGATTGGTCAAGCCGTTCTTGAGTTATAAGAAGACATACAGACAGACAGACAGACATACAGAAAAAAATTAAAAAAATAGTATAATGTGAATCACTGCATCATAAAAGGATTATTTATCACAAATTTAGGTAAAAAAAAAGGTATAGACAGAGCCAATAGATTTATATAGTAGTAAGTATAGATAATATTTACAATTGCATTTTTCAGATATGGAAAACGACATCGTAATATAATACAGAATAATATGTCGCTTGTGTCGAAGACAAGAACTTAAAATAAAAACATATGTTTGGATTTTCGAAATCGCTCATCTGATTATATTATTTTCTTTATCTTAAGTGAAAAAAATAATAATTCATTTATCGCTTTTATTGTTCTAAAATATCATGTAAAGCCAGAGATGAGAATTTCATCAAGTACTATAGCAAGTATCTCCACCGCCGGGGATGACATAGAAATTATGAAATATTAACACAAAGTAAGTTGTGATTGCCTGGGTTGAAAGTAGGAACTCGTGCTCGTTGTTTCAGTATCTCAATTTCCTTGTAAACTAAGAAATGGGAAAAAATAGTTTGGTCACAATAATCAATTTTAATTATTTTATTAAAAAAAATTATATTTAATAGCTTACTATTATAATTATTGAAATTCTCCCTTCGATCTAGAACATGATTTGGGAGTGTGTACATACGAGTATAATATTGGTGAAATAGTTAATTAGTCGATATTACTGAGAAACTGCACTTGCTGTGTAAATAAATAAGCGTGTCAAATTACGAATTCTTCATAACTATGTATGTTTTATTTACAAATGCTAAAGCCATTGTTTTTTTTAATAGCCGTGTTCTGCCGTCGCTATACTCGCAATACTGTGTCACGATTAAATCTCAAAACAAATCGGTTCACATTCAAAATTATAAACATTTCACTCGTTATTTTTACAGAACATCCTGCGTTATAATCTTTATATATGAGTATAATATGTTGAGCTGGGGGCCAATTCTACTTACAAATTATCACTTTATCGCAACCAAATTGAAGCGTAATCTTTGTCGTTAATCCATTTTCCTACTGCTTAATCTATTTATTTACTAATGACATAAAAGTTTACAATCCAGTATGATTTTTAAATTAAAGTATATGCATCATAATATATAATATATAATAGTCAAAGTTGGATTGGAATTGAGTGAGAAACGTATCGTTATAAATTCGTAGAATTTACCACCTGTAATGCGACGTGAGCTAGTCACTCCTTATTTACCATTTAGTTTTACGTAACCAAGATACAATAAAAAAATGATATTCGTCGCATCGATTCAATTAAAACTACACATGAACTAAACTTTAATCATAAATGTTGCTTAGCGAGTGTTTATTTACCTGAACCGAGATTTTCGCTCATGTTCGAAAGAAAAATATACAGCATTGTGTGGTATTTTGTAAGTAATCATCGCTAATCAACGTTTATAAGTCAGGCCTTAGTCTTCAAGTTGTTCTTTCTTTTTTTAAATAAATAAATAATATTATTTGATTTAAAAAAAATATACAGCTTCTTGTTCCATTGGCTCGGTGATGAGATTATGCTTGTTACGCTATTGACAGTAGTTAAGGCAATGCATGCAGAATGTATGTATACAAGTAAATTTTAGAATGAAATAAAAAATTAAGCTAAAAAATAAAGAAGCTATTTCTTCATAATATAAACAGTCACTTAAATACCGATTCAAAAGTGTTTGTTGGACATATCCGAAATAACATTTATTATCATTTTGAATATACTAAAAACGTTCATAAAAACATGCAGTTTAAATTTGCTCCAACAGGTATTCATGCCAAAAATCCAATAAAGTACATCATAGCATAAACATTTACAGAACGAGACTTTTCATATTCGTAAATAGAATTTACTTTACACTAGAAAAGTGAGTGCTACAAACGATAAAACTAATCCTTAAAGACAAGTATGATTATGACGTGCGTTGACCAATCAGAAGGCTCGATTTCAGCACGCCTCCGACTCATGTGCTTCAGGCTTGCGGTCCATGCGCGGTGCATGCCGTTCAGCCGACTTGTCAATTGTGATAAAATGATATGTGATCTCGTTAAGACAATCAAATACGCTGCTAAATCCTTTAGCCGCGCCTCCAGCGAAAACATTTACACAGATGTTCCAGAAATATTTTATAGATTGTTATATTGATATTAACTAGTATAAATTATTATAATTATTTACATATATCATAGGAATACGAGCTAATAGGCTATCTGATATCAATCAAAGACATGGAAAGTAGAAGTGGCACTAGAAAAAAAAGACTAGCGAATTGTGCAATAAATGTGACAGTGCACAAGTGTATGCGTAAATACAGGTAGCTACATCTATTCCCTCACTGTAAAAGTCCGATGGGAAAGTAAGACGACATCATTAAACGGTCAGATGCATGACTGACAATTGACATGCAACAGCCAATTGTTACATGAATAAAATCCTGAGAAAAGTTTATCCGAAAATATAATATAAGGAGAGCACTGCGCCAAAGATAAATTAGTAATATTCGTATACCACAAAGGATTTTATAAATAAAGTCCTATAAATCTTTGGTTTCAGTCAAAGGTTTTGTGCAATAAGCTAGTTTATTAAATATGGGTATACAAATTATACAATTATGTTTTAAGCTACCTGCAAGCGAAGCCGCCGCTTATCGTTGTATACTCCTATTATAATAATAGCTTTACATAAATATAACAGCTCGTAAATGTCAATGGAGAAAAGCGGTAGAATAAGCTCCAAGCCTTCCCAACGGGAGGAAACATTGCTCATTAATGGGACATTTACAAGATATTACGTTCGCTTACTTTATAATGACATGCTTTTTGTCACGATGTTTTCCTTTACAGCTGAGCACGAGATAATGTATAATTAAGTACATGAAATCATCATTCGCGATCATTGAGCCAACATGACTCATGGCCTTTTATATAATATGAAATACATAAATAAAAAGACAATTTTCTTTTCTTTATTTGGTAAGAATATACAAAATATAAAAGAAGAAAAAAATAGGATGTCAGAAACAGCGATTAAGCTGCATATAATTACCGTGTATCGTTGCATCCAAGACGCCACCGAGAATTGCTTCAGAGTAAGCCTCAAAAACTTAGTGCTATCCACGATCTGCAGCGATGTAAGCTTGCGACTCGACCTGCGAATCATTATATAAAATTTAACATATTTGAGATAAAACAATGTTTTCTTCACCGCAATGCACGATAGGAATTATAGACACAAATCTTTGAACCTTACTACGACTGACTTATCTGTGGTTAAAGTTCATGTGCCTACTAGTCAAAGGCAGGCAAAAGGATATCCCTTTTAACAACATAACATAAGTATAACAACTTCAATCACGTGGTGATGGTGATAGGCGCATTGATGTTGAGTAGGATGTTTTATTTGCTCACCTAAAATAAGTAACTGAACACAATTGATTGTATTTTAAAAAAAACTATTTATAGTATTTATACTATTAGCTTACTATGCAAAAGAACCAACCTCGCTTTTTTCAATCTCAATTTGATAATACTTCCCACCCCTCATTTCCCGTAATTAAGTCCTTCACTAAGTCAAATTAGCAAAATCACCATTCATTTACCCTGATCCGATTTTGATTCTTTAGTAGGGCAGATTTAATTATGATAATCTGTGGAACATCCTCAATGCCATAAGTTATATTGTTTTTAGTCTCCTGTGTTATGGATATAGCCTAACTTTTTTGTTAATTACGAGGTTAAAAACCTTAAAGCCATAATGGTAAATCGTTGATAATTCCTGGACTTGCAACTTCTTGCAGTTTTTTGAAAACTAGGAACAAGTACAAAATGAATTATATCACTTTATTGACAACTTAAGGTAATTGCAGAAAATCGCCCATTGTCCTTGTGTGGAAACGCAGCTTAAGATTATTGAAATTTAAAATATGACAGTCAAGAGTACTCGCGTCGAATGATGTGATAGCGCGAAGATGATATTTACGAAAAGATAATAACATTTATCTAATCATATGAAAATCAATATTCCAGCATTGAATTACTATATTAAAATGGTCTTTTTTTTCTATTCTTTTTGATCCTCTCTCTCCTGATTATTTGAAAGGAAAATTCAAATTTCTGTGTAATAATCACAATCGTCAGCTACGTTCTAAGGATTCTTACCTTCTTTCTGTTCCTATTCATACTTCCGGTTTCGTTTCTAATTCTTACTCCGTTCAAGCTGTCCGATTATGGAACAAAGTACCTGAACATATTAGAAAAGCTACCTCTTAATTTACTTTTAAGAGTCGTCTACGTGACCACATATTGTCAGAAAGTTCCTAAGCTCCTAGTTCTCATGACATCTATAATACACTATTATTTATATGTTTTTACTATAGATATTATAGATCGATATTTATTTTTTAGATACTATATGTGTATGTATGTATATGTTTATTTATTCTATAGTTTTATATATAAGTATGTATATTTTTGTGTATTGTTAATTATTAATTACCGCCTTCATGGATTTCTGTTTAACCTAAAGGTTGACTGTTTGTGGCAGAGAATGCCTCCAGGCAATAAAGTCCGCCTTTTGTTCCATTTACTTTGTGGTGGTCAATAAAGTCTTTAAATAAATAAATATTCCGATCATACTAAATCCTAACATAGGCGGTACTCATAACAGTAGGAAACAAACATTATATTAAGGATTGCTTGACAATAAGCATTGCTATTATCATATAGGTAAATTAAAAAATTAGCATTGTTATCTAACAATAAAAACGATTTTCGTGACACTTGAGACACTTGAAAAACGCGTTATGTATGTGGGACTCGCCGATGTCCAAAGCGTCGAGTGCGCCCCGAACATCGGAATACCCACTAAAAAATTAGCGGTACCCTTTCCATCTTAACGAGGAGCGCCTCGGAGTCACTTGCGCGTGCTACCGTGACTCACTTGATTTGACCTCATCCTTAGTTTGTATCACTCCTTACGTACCTACTAATTATATCTCCTTTGCTTCTCACTCAATATCCAGATCCATTTCATTGGCTTATATGATGTTTCCTATTTTCTATAATTGAGATTAACATGCCTATATCAATGATAAATATAAACATTTAATAAGTACTAAATATTAATTTTAAATTTCGTTATCGGTTGGTACATACATGCTAATATGTATTTGTATATATATTTATCTTGATGTATACTTTTCAAGGACCGGCTTCACGCTCAAGTATCACTTTGTGTCTTATGTAAACAGTCAGTGCACAGATTTTTTTTCATAAGCAATATCCAAACTCTAAGTCATGATTTACATAATATTATATCAGCATCTCTATGCATTTAGCTGGATGGTGTAATGGTGTTAGTTTTAGGCTTTTAGGTATCGTAAGTGAAAGGCTATAGTGAGTGGCTATCGCATACTTTCAGCTGCTAAAGTATGTTATAGTCTTTGCTTGCCTATCTATAGTCTATTCCAATCAAAGAAGGAGTAAACGCAAACGAACCCTTAGATTTATGTAGGTATCCCATGGGATTTGCTAATAGCTCTTTTATCTATTATAGTTCGCACTACAAACAATTATTGACAAATATATTTTAATTATTTACTTATTTCTAAATATATCTTCGCCTCCATTCAAAACGCCATTTTTTCATGACTTTATTTGTTTATTTGTATTTACTTCTCTTGTGGTTGAAATACACACGACATTTTGTGCGTGTTGTAAATATAAAAATGTGAAAATCCAAACTAAAAAGAGAATTGATGTAATAAAAACTAGGTATTGTCAATAAATGAAATACGAATCGATGGCTAGAGATTTAATTCAGGCCATAGGACGTGAAAACGCTAACGCCATCTATATTATATCTCACAAAGCTATAACAATCAAAATCAAAACAATACATTGCCTAACAACGTCCTGTTGAAAAATTATTGATATGATTTAATAAAAATAATTTAGCGATTAGAGTAAAAAAACTTTAAGACTCGGAATAAGAATAAAAAGCTATTACATATTTCAACTGTTTTGTACAACATTTAATTCTCACGTAATTGGAATAAAATTACCGCAAATGTTGCATGTCAATGTGCAATCACACCGATATTGTTAAAGAAAACGTGTTTAATCATCTCGAATTGACAATTAGCTAGACCGGTCATCATATCGAATGAAAATACACCGATTGTTAATAGTCGAAGTGAAAAATTATGGGCAATTGTGTAAAATTGAGAAAAAGACCAATTTATTGGGTTTATAATATAAAATATTATTATCATATCTTGAATTATATTCCTTTACATATGGCGTAATGGCATCTTCAGTTTCCCCCACTCCAGTAAAGATTAGATTTCGTTTAACGTTTGTCCTTTTAAAACCTTTGGCTTTGTATATAAGGGATTTAATTGATAAAAATGTTACAATGAACATGGTCATTTGTTTTGTTATAAACAAGATAATGAAAACACAAACAACTTATTACCCAAAGTAGGGCAAACCGATCAATTACTTAAATTAATAATATTAATTTTAGTATTATCACTAAATGCTGTCAGGATAGGATATTTTAGAACAGAGCACAATAGATCAATGATTGCCAAAATGAGGATTATTTTGGTATGATTTGCTCATCTTTTATATCGATATCGATTTAAACACTGAAATGCTCACCAGAAATCTTTGCTACATTCGTATTATTATTTTTGGGGAATTAAAATGTAGTTAGTTAATACATTTATAAACGCAAATTGGAATTTAATGCTTGTTTTTTTAGTATTGCAAATATTGTACTTTGTTTTTAATATATATTTTCTTTATGATTATATCGTTTCTATAATATATACCACAAATATAACCATATTTAATGAAAAAAAATGATTCAACAAATTGCGATGTCTGTAATGTGGTAGAAGATGTGTATCATTTGCTAATGGAATGTACTAAGAATAAAACACAAAGAGAGTCCCTAATAGCAACATATAATGTTAATTGTATGAATGTGGGTGCTGCGCAAAGTATTCTCTGTTTTACAATTTCGGAAGCTGCGGTAGCGTTATATGATTTGGTAGCTTCTTCTCGTTAGTGACTCCCTTTATACTTTAATGAATGATCTGTGTATTGTATAGGTTAAGATATGATGGGGCTAACATGTCCAAATGGAAAAAAGTCAATAAAATAAGGATTAAAAAAAAAACATACCTACCTTTATTTACAGAGAGTTATGTTTAACTATTTTAATAATGAGAGAGGTTTTTTTCTATTAAATTAACTTTTATTTTATTGAAGAATCTGATATCTGATATATTTATCCACATTAAATTACTAATTCACAAACAAAATTAACTAGTTCGAGACTATTAATTCTTCTTTTTAGACTGTAAAACGTAACTTTTTAGCTTTTATAACAATTATTATAAAAGATAAAGTCTACTCTATGCTACCAATTTCTGAACCAATCAGACTAAACGTCAATTTCTTAAACGTATTACGATTGGTTAAGGTGTGAAAATCTATGCGCTTAAAAACAATATGGCGTGGCAAAGTCAATTTCGTTTGACAGTGACAGTACAGTTTGTGAGTGGAGGTCTTATGAGTGGTGTCGATGTTGTTTCGATCTCCGCTATTATTTCATTGGCCGCCATTTTGCATTGCTTAAACGTTTTGCGTCGCTACATATTTTTGTAACAAATAAAACTTAAATAGAAATATACTGTGATAATTAGATAGTTAAGTGTAGTTTACTGTTACGCAAAGACTCTTTATAAGTGTAATTTTTAGTTAAACAATGGGTAGGAAAAAGAAGAAGGCATCGAAACCATGGTGCTGGTATCCTTTTTTACTTCATGAATGTATTACAACATTATTATTCGTGAGACCTTCGGAAAATCTAATTGACCCACTTATGGTTATATATACAGTCGTTTATTTTTGATTATTTTCTTAGCACAGTACTCAGGTATTGCAATAGGGAATTCGACGATGAGAAGATTCTGATTCAGCATCAAAAGGCAAAGCATTTTAAATGTCACATATGTCACAAGAAATTGTACACGGGACCCGGACTGTCAATACACTGCATGCAGGTACGTCCGCCCTATATTCTTGGCATCCGCCCCGCCCGCCCACGCCTTCACTCTGCAGTATTTTTTAACTCGTCTGCTTATAGGTTGAGATATTTTGGCACGTCTCACGCGCCATATTGTGCTCTTTCAATAGTACAACGTAAATATCCAACACTTATTTTTTTAACCATAAAGTTTGTAATTTTAAATGTTACAAACATAACTGTTTCAGGTTCACAAAGAAGCCATAGATAAAGTTCCAAATTCATTACCAAATAGGTCAAATATAGAAGTAGAAATATATGGAATGGAAGGTATACCGCCTGAAGATGTGAAGGAGCATGAGAAACAAAAGACAGGTATAAAAACATTTATATGGGCTTTGGCTGTTTTTGGATCATAAAGTATGTACAAATCATGTTTTTTTTTTCTTGAATTACTTATGCTTGGGACACTGTAGCCATAGATGTAAATTGATGTGTAGCATTAGTGTTCCAAAAAGGTAGGTTGTTGTAAGTGAATTCCTGTGCATATTTTACCCAAAGTCAATCCTTTAGGTGGGGGTAAAGGTTCTGACAGTGAAGATGATGAACCTGCAGCAAAGAAAAAAGCAACTCCCGCACTGGTAAGAGTTTATAATACATTCACTATTATCAACGACACAGAGTAATAAGTTAATTGGATTACAGGCTAAAGTGAAACCAGTAAGTAGCTGCAATGAGTTTATATTAATACTTATATTTACAACTCTATTTTGTAAGGACTACCAATGAGATTTCATTGTATGCATTTCTTCAGAACAGTATCGATATAGATTATTTATCCACTATATTTTAGTTTATTTAGTTAAAGCAACAACAAGTTTGGTGTTTATGGAATATCTATGTGTTCCGATGACTGTAAGTTCAATTTGAATTTTAGTAATTAAGATATATTGGTGATTATTATTTATATTAAGCCTTTGAAACAACAGTTTTAATTGTATAATTTTTTTTATAGAGCAAACTGAAAAGAATTTTTTATTCAAAAAAGTTTTTAAGGTTAACATCCTTTATGCATTTCAGCCCATCTTTGTGAATCATACTTGACAAAATATATAATAAAAATAAATAAATATTATTATCTCTAAAAACAGAATGAAATAGGTCCATAACCTCACCTTATTTTAGTTTTAAGTATTTTAGCATTTATATTTAATGTTTATTATCTTACAACAGCTGGGTCCCGGGCCATCATCGGTGACACAAGGAATACTGCCTACCCCCATGGGCCATGTTCCGCCTGGAATGTATCACCCGCACATGCAAATGAATATGATGCCACACTTTATGCAGGCACCTAGGTAAGCTATCACCAAGCATTTCTATTATAGTTTTTCAAATTTTATTGTTTCAATTTTAAGTAGAATGAATTTTTAACTTAATTAAATTAATTTTACTAGTTAGATTATATATAGTTGAGATTTCTCTTAGTAATATTTTAATAATAAGATTTGTAAAAGTATATTGATTTTAATTATTTCCAAACCACTTTATACAATTAGGCAATAATTTTAAGGTTAGTTTCTTTCACAGAATGATGATGCCTGGAATGAGACCTCTATTCCCTGCTGTGAGCGTTCCAGTTTCAACACCTAGCAAACCTACGTTCCCTGCATACAGGTAAATTAATTTTATTGTTTATATATAAAATATATCCATCAAATACAATGAACATTCTCTTGAATGTATATTAGATTATTGAATTATATAAATATTTTTATGAAAGTTATTGTTTTTAACACAATTTATTATATTTTCAGTAATGCAACAATAAGTGCACCTCCAACTACATCATCTGCATCAGGGTCAGACCCTAAAGAGAATGGTGAAGTTAAACCACCGGCTGCAAACTCTTGTCCTCTAGTCACAGCCACTGGTGCAGGATCAAAGATCATCCATCCCCCCGAGGACGTTTCCTTAGAAGAAATAAGAGCACGGAATATTAAATACCGGCCCAAACCCAAACCGGATATGCAAATGACGCAAACAGCACCTACAATGATCACACCCAGTACAAGTCAGGCTGAGGTATGTATATGTGTTTTTATTTTAATCTACTATTTAAATATATATACTAGGTTCATTCCTAAATACATTCATAAATTCAATTATGTATCAATTTCTTATAAAATCAGATTTTAAACTTGCATATAATTTTATGATGGTTTTAAATAAGTAATAAAATATTAAATGTTTCTATAAATATTGAATTATTATTATGGAGAACATTATTTCGATTCTGAATGTCTTATAATCTAGAGAAATGTTTTATTTAAGTCTCCAGCTGGATAGGTCCAGGTATCAAAATAAATATACCTTGATTATCTTATATATCCTAAAACTTGAAAACATAGCGGTGATAATCTTTAAAATATATATTTTTTTTATTGTATAAGTAGGTGGACGAGCATTTAGGCTACCTGATGGTAAGTGGTCACCAACGCCCATAGACAATGGCATTGTAAGAAATGTTAACCATCGCTTACATCGCCAATGCGCCACCGACCTTGGGAACTAAGATGTTATGTCCCTTGTGCCTGTAATTACACTGGCTCACTCACCCTTTAAACCGGAACACAACAATACCAAGTACTGCTGTTTTGCAGTAGAATATCTGATGAGTGGGTGATACCTACCCAGACGAGCTTGCATAAAGATCTACCACCAAGTAATATAAGTTATGACAGAAATTTGTTTTTGTTCGCTGACTGTATAACAGCTGGTTTCACTGTTATAGCACTGCTTTAGTATTAATTAACAAATATTGTTTATCATTAACATTATATGTAACTGAATGCCTGAAACATATTTGCATTATAATTTCTTATTTACATTTTACTCAACATAATATTAAAATAGTATGTTTGAGATTCCAATACCTATTTCAAAATAGCTTGCAAACTAAGAGGCATATTTTATAATAACAAATGATTTCTTATCTTTGTTTAATAATAATAATGATGATGATAAATGGTCATTATTAACATAATCATGCAGCTTTAATTATTGTGATATTATTTATTTCAATTACCTTTTTAAGTATGCACAGAATAAAAATCTGCTATTCAATTGATAAAAACTTGTAAGTAATTTAATCTAACCTTCAATCTAATGCAGCCAGTGGTTATGACATACATCCTGTTGAATCAACAATTATTTTCTCAATCATATTTATTCATGAAATACCAAAGTGAGTCTAGGTAGTACTTAAATACTAACGGGAGTCAACATTTTCCATATACTACGTCAAATTTTAATTTTTTGAAATAATGAATGCTCCAGATTGTACTAACTACTTGTGTGTGAATGTTATGTAGATTGCTTTATTTATTTAAAATTGTTTACTATACATCTATGCAGTGAGAATATTGTATTTGTAATAGGTGTAAATATATTTTTCCACAAAATACTTTATGAAGTAAAATCTTTGAGTTAGTTTTTGTCTCGTTTTTATAAATTGTTGATGTGTATGTGTGTCTGTCATGTTATATTAATAAAGATGCAATTTTCTGTAAACATCTTAAATATGGTTTGGAGTTTGTGTCTCTGAATTAAATTTTCTCGCTTTTATTTTTCGATGATGTCGAATGTGCATATAGACCATTCGGCCTTAGGAATACTCAGTCCGGTATGACAATGTGGTAACATGACACCCGCGCCGCAGGTGGCGGCGCACATGTCGGCGGCGGTGGCGGCGGCGCGCCAGCAGCAGGCGGCGGCCATGCGGCGGCCCATGATGCAGCCCGTGGTGCTGCCGCAGCCCGTGCGCGTGGGCGTGCCCGTGTCCGTGCCGCCCGTCATGGGCATGCTGCCCGTCATGCCGCAGTTCAACCTCATGCGCCCGCTGCAGCCCGGTCAGTACACTCTACACTACCGTTGAGTCGCCGTCGCCGGGCCGCCGCCGCTCGCTCCTCGCTACTCGCTACTCGTTACTCGTCCTGACGCGGGTGCCGCCCTAGCTTTACGATACTTTGACGAGAATCGATTTTAAATAAATTGATCGATCTATGATGACATCGTTATTACTAGTTCCTGTTTTTCTTAAATGTATTTTTATTTTGCACAAGTTTTTTTTTTATACTTTGTTTAGTTTTTACTTTTTTATTTCGCATGATATTGGTTTAATAATTGTGTAGATATGATTATAAAAATATAATGATCGTCGAATCTAAAATCAGGAAAACGTCGAAATCAGGACGACTAGCGATCACGCGTTCGACGTCGGGTACAGTACGGTAACGGTTCCATGCGTGACCCAATGTAAGCTAAGTTACAGTTTCCATGCATTTTAAATAAAGTGAAATGTTTATAATCATATGTTAGTATTTAATCGATCTTCCGATTGAAATCTTAAGATATATTCCACTATACATTAAGTCAAACTATTATAAATATAATTGTACCTATCATTAATTGTTATATCTCTCTCGAGTGTCTGTTATTAAATGAATGTATGTATTTTACAATTTATGATCTGTCATTTGAAAGCTTATAATAAAGACTGCCTGATTGGTACATTCCAATAAATGTCGAAGCCAGCACCATGTTTTAATTACTGTATCTGTAACGTTCGTCGTTCGTCGTTGGGCGGGCGAGCCGGGCGAGCCGGTCCGTAATTGTCCCCGTGCGCAGGCATGCTGCTGCCGAGCGGCGTGATGCCGGTGGGGGTGTTCCCGGGCATGGTGGTGCCGCGCTACCGGTAGCCGCAGGTAAGAGGCGGCGGCCCCCTGCGCAGCAGGCGACGCGGTCACAACGTGCGTTGTTGGACGCCGCCGCCGACTGACTTTCGTTCCGACGTGTGTGTGGCGTAGCGTGGTGACGACGTGTCCGTGTATATTGATTGCCTTGAAGTTTTTTTTTTCTTAAGCGTTTCCACGTGAAGTCGTGACGTTTGCCTATTCTTGTAGAATTTTGACCGTTTTACTCAATAAATGCTCTCGATTTGAATGTGCGCTTTTTATTTGTTAGCCGATCGGCTAATTATGTCTACGTAATCTGCACCTTAGCGACCTAGCGCTTGCCGATCCGCCGCCGGCCACAGCCCGGTCGCTCCCGGGGTGGGGGGGGCGTACCGCATGCTGGCTGTCGCCGACGACGGACTCGTTTATTTAGAGAATGATTTTTTACTTTGGCATATACTCTTAACTTTTATATACTTATTACGAACTAGTATGTAACCTTGTTTTATTTTTATATTTAATTAAAATTCATAATACTTTAATAGTGTCGTATATTTAATTGTTGTAATAAAAAGTCTCGTTTGTATACATAACACATCTATATTACACATCTAACCGCTACACTGTTTGAAGATATATCGATACCAAAACCCTAGAGTAACAGGATTACTATTTAAATCTAAACAACTAGTATCACCCTCCGACCGTCGTCCGCTGAATAAACATCCGAGTAAAAATCACAACAGATAATTTCATAAGTAAACAAATGTCGCTATTACAACTAATTCATCAACAAATCATTAAAATCTAGATACAACATGCCATGGCAACTTGTTCCAACGCTATCTGTAAATATTTGTAAACATACTTAACTAAGCCGCTTTACCAAATTTATACACTATTTGGTCTGAAAAATATTAATCCAATGTTGTTGTTATATTAATATTTTATAAAACTACAAAATTTGAGCGTTTCCAAGATCACATTACAACACAATACGATACATTATCCACAGAACGATTAACATTTACTAGCCCTATAATATTTGCCTGTAAAAACTTGGCTACGTCTTAACTAAAGCTAACCAATCTCTTTCGATATGTAACTGTTCGTTTGTTTGCGAAGTGAATAAAAAAAAAAAAATCACAACCCTTCTAAGTATGGACATCCTGTCAGCTTGTTCATTGGGCATTAATAATGTAATACGAAAGGACTAGCAATGATTAAACATATTTTTAAGAATACTTATATAGGTAATAATTTTTTTTTTTATCTAATCTAAAGAACCAGATTGGATTTATGGCACCATAGTCGAAGAAAACTGTAGGTCAACAATTAAGTTTAAACGGTAAGTAGTTTTTTTTTTTTTTGTTTAACATAGTAAATGTATAAAATTGTCTACCACCATATGAATATATTCTTAGCTCACCATAGACAACCTTACATTTTGTAAACGGACATTGTAAGTCTCAGAATAACACGATTCCTTCTAAATTCACCTAATTCCTTGCCATTCGATATTATTCGTTGATTATGGTGAGCTTAACATCAACTTTATTAGGATTTCTCAAAATACCTAGATTATACTAACTAGGAACCTACATTATTGTACATTTAGTAAAATTTTAATTGAAAATTGGATACAAAGATCGATACTGTTAATCATAATAATACATTTTACGTTTTTTCAATATCCGGCGAAGATGAAATATTTCTGAATACTTCAAACGACGGCGACGTGGATCGCATTAAATCTGGACACGGCGTGTTAGTTCTAGTCATACTCTCGAAGCGTTCTCTCATCGCGGCCACGTGACCGGCCATCACACTGTCTCTGTCGTCCCTGTCTCTGTCCGAGTCCTCGCCTTGAACTCTATCCGGCAGATCCGTATCGGACAGCAACGACGCCTCGGAAGAGGCGGTATAATACATTTCGTCGAGCGACTCGCACGGAGTCGGCTCGATCGGCGCGGGCTCAGGATCGAAAACCGCCGGTTCCGGGTCGAAAACTGTCCGCGCAGGGGGTTCCGGATCGCAAGCTGCCGGCTCAGGGTTAAACGTCGGAGGCGCGATCGGCGCGGATTCCAAATCGGAAGCTGCGGGCTCAGGGTTCAAAGTCGGGAGCGAGGGGAGCGCGGATGCCGAATCGAAACCCGCCGGCTCCGGGTCGAAAGTCACCGATCGCGTACCAAAAGTCTCCAGCTCGACCGTCGGGGGTCGCGAAGCGAAAGTCACGCGGTCGAACCGGACCTCGAGCGCGGGCTCGTCGTCGCCGGGCCCGTCGCGCGACGTCCTCATGGAGTCGCAGAGCTCGTTGATGGCGTCGACGACGTCGCGCAGGTCGCAGACGCCGGCGGGCGGCATGCAGTCCTCCTCGATGGGCAGCGCGGCGGGCGGCGGGGCGGCGAGCGCGCCGGCGGGGCGCAGCAGCGCGTGCGCGACGGACAGCAGCGCGTGCGCCGGGTGCGCGCGCGGCGCCAGCGCGGGCCCGCCGAGCGGCGCGGGGGCGCGTCGCTAGCACGCGCTCGACGTGCCCGACCAGCCCGCCAGCGGCACGCGCAGCGGCGGCGCCGGCGCCTGCGCCTTGCTCGCTGTCGCGAACGATCGATCGTCATCGCCCGCCTCGTAGGGATCGATCGCCTACGAGGTGGGCGATCCCGTAGCTATCTACGTCCGGTGGGTCGTCGGGTTGACCGTATCGGTCCGGTCTCCGGCTCGCGCAGGTACGTATTCTTGGCACGGTGATTTTTGGCAATCGGTGTTTCAGTGTGTTACGTGCGATATGGGGGTGTTATATAAATGACGCACCGCGAGCTTACTGACATGCACTATATCTAAAAGTATAAGCTGAGTATTATGGCTTTTCTACGTATGCCTGCTTTTTATATTTAATATGATATGATCTATGTGGTATACTGACTAAACGATTTTTTTATTATCAGAAAGAGATGTTCATGGATCACTTGTTATTGATAACACATGCGAATGAGACATGCTCGTAAACGTAAAGCTATTTTCAATCCGTATAGAATAACAGAAACTTACCCGTGCAGGTCTTATAGTTGGCTGAACAATGCACAAAATTTTTATAAATTAACGTGACAGTATCAACCTATCGAGATTCATTTTAAAAAGTATATTCTATACAGTGTGTAACAAAAAACGTGTCCGATCCGTGAAGTAGTTGTTAGGTATCGTTGGTCGATTCTATTTATGTAATAATTTTAAAATACTAAGCACAAAATTTATCCCGATTTTTTTTTAAATTAAATGACGAAAATTACGTGGCGACACAGGCGCGGGCGACAGTGCTCGATAACTCTTACCTATCAGGTAGCTAGGACACGAGGTCATGACCTCATTTGTCCATGTGTTTACCACCAACAGTGTCGTTCAACACAATTAATATTTTTTATGGGTAATTTTTTTGCTTAGTATTTTAAATATAATTACGTAAATAAAACCAACTCTCGATACCTAATAACGACTTCACGGGTCGGACACGGCTTTTGTTACAGACTGTATAGAAAAAAAAAACTAAATATTTCAGCTTAAATGCTCTGCAAATAATTTAATATTTACCACGAATATTTTGGACAATATTCGAAAATATAAAAACCTACAAAATTATTGCACCAAAGCGTAGAACATTCACAGTAAAGCACCACGACACGTATTAGGTTAATTAATGAAATCATTGACGTTTCAATAAAGATTATTCTTTTATTGTTCATAATGAATATAAATCTTAAGCATCATACACTGTATCACAATACCAGTTGCATTTCAATGCAAAAAAGCTACCACCGAAACTCGTAACTGACAAAATATAAAAAGGGCCAACACTATCTGTCACAGAACAAAATGGCGCAAAAAGAAGCAGAAAAAAAATTTTTTTTAACAGTTACGAGATTGAGTATTATAGCTAAAAAATTATCATCGATTTTAAAGAACAAAAAAATATATATAAAAGCAGGATCGCGATTACAGAACAATTTCAATAATGGCACCTCACTATAATTAATAGAATCACAACAGGAATTCTCAACTACAAAACAAATATTTTATATGCGTACATCACTTCTACGTGCAGGGCTCCAGGCGCTAGTTATACATATTAAATGTAAGAAAACAATTTATTAAAATTACGACGAACGACAAGTATATATATTCAATTACAGCCTGACCGATTGTACTTCATACTAAAAATAATAAAACGCGATTAAGTTACTATGAAAACGATATCATTAAAATATTAAGAATCAGTCAGTCTTCAATATGTACAACGAACGTCCTGGACAATAAAAGGATTTCTATACGAATAATAAATTTTAACTACATACAATATGATTAATATAATGACTCACAAACACTACACGACACTAACATTACCATTTAAAACAAAAAAATATCCTTATAAAATAAAAAAATATTAATAATTTGGTCTAATGTGACTCGAAATTTAACGAAATCAAAAATGCGAATGCACAACTCCCATGATTTGCTTCCAATTTAATGACAAATGTAGCGTGAAAGTGATAACATGAAATGGATGGAAAACACACATTGCCATTTCGACTCGTTATTAAATATAAATTCACTTCATAATCCACATGGAATGGAAAAATTTAAATGCAATAAGTTTTCTTGATAGAGTCCATATAATTTCAATATAGGGAGCAATATAGAAAAGATTTTACACTAATATTACATTTGTATATAATAATATCTATCGTATAGATAATAATATTTACTAAAGATTGTATCATTTTTACGTAATGATGAACAAAGTTTAAGTATTTAAACATCACATGCATACATTCATGCACCATAACATTAACGGGATCTTATGATCATTTATTATAACACTAAAATTAATAACAGTACAATCTAATCCCAATTTGGTTTCCCAATCGACTATATATTAGTACCTAACGTTTATTATGCCAACTTATCACTTGTACCTATGTTTTTTTTTTTTTTTTTTTTAAATCTATATATACAAAATATAATACTATTTTTTACTTATATATTTGTTATGACTGCAGAGTCAAAATGATGTGCGTTTTAAATTATATTCATTCATAACACTCAACGAGATTTTTTTTTTTATTTATGAGTGCAAAATGGATTCGCTAGATTTGACATTATATTTATTTTATAAGTTCAGACTTTTATAAGACACTTTCAGTAAAAAAAAATTGATTCGTTAATATTTCTATACTATTGAAATGTTCCATCTTTGTATACAAATATTTATATTTTTATATTGAATTCTCTTTATATTCAACGCTCGTATTTGAGATTAGAATATTTACTGAAATTTATACTTTCAAAAGATAATCGTTTTCAGTACGAAATATGGAAATCGACTGTTACACGATCGAATATATTATTGATTAATATATCGATAAATCGTAATTTACGATCATTAGCGTCGTACAAACGTCATTCCCAGCGGGCGGGAGAGGCTGCGCGGGAGGGCTACGCGTACTTACCGGCGACGGTGGTGCTGCTGTAGCCCTTGGCGATGCGCAGGAAGGGGTCGGGCAGCGGGAAGCCGGCGGGCGGGTTGAACAGCTCGGCGAAGCGCGCCTCCAGGTCCGGCGCGCGCATGGACGAGCCGCGCGCGGGAGGCGCCGGCGCGCCCGCCTCCTCCGCCTGCGGACGCAGACACGGACAATACAGCATTTTAATTTGTTGCTGCTCGTGAACACTACTTTATATACAATATTTTGGAAACAATACTTAAAGCAAGTTTATAGTTTGCGTGAGTGAGTAATCATAACGAGATATGTAATTGAGGTAAGTCAGATACAGAAAGGAATACGGTAAGTGAGGATACAGTAATATTTAGTCGGATACTGCCTCGTTGGTCTAGTGGCTACATGTAAGGTCGCAGACACGGTGATCCTGGGTTCAAATCCCAGGTCGGGCCAATAAAACTTTATTGGGATTTCCTGTCGAAAATTCTCAGTAGCAGCCCGGAGTCTGGAAGTTGGAAGTGTTTACACTCCCATGCCTCGGAAAGCACGTACAGCCGTTGATCCTGCGGCTCAACTCTTTCCGGTCGTGTCGGATTGCCGTCCCATCGGGTTATGAGAGTTTGGGAATAGAGTGCACCTGTGTTTGTTCACACACTTGTGCACTATAATGTCTCCTGCGCAGTTGGCTAATCTCTCTTGAGATTTGGTGCCGTGACCGAAATCGGTCAGCAAGATCATTATTTTTATATAGCCCATTCCAATCGAAGGAATATAGCTATATATAAGCTAGCCCTAGATTGATATACTCCACGCGATTCTCTACTAGCTCCGTTATAATTATGCACTACAAACGGTTCGTGATTAATATGATATATTTATTTATCAAACGACACAATTCCACTTAACTACTTGTTCTAATAATCGCCGACGTTGAAAACGCCATTTTTGCGCGAAGCCATAATTAATATCATAGATTGTTCATGATCTCGAGTCTCGCCCAATGATATCGCGTCAATTTAAAGTAAAGCTCCATACCTTCTCCTCATAAAAAAAAAAGGAGAAGAGACCTTAGCCCAGCAGTCGGACATTCACAGGATGTTACTTTAATGTTGAAGTCGTTTCTTTGTCTTTACTCCTCTCGTAGATTGAAACAGCAGGTGGTAGAAGACGAATGTGTGATTATGCGTGCGTGCGTGTGCTCACGTGCAGACGGTGGTGGGGCGGCGGCGGCGGCGGCGGCTGCGCGAGCGAGGCGGCGCGCGCGGGCGGCGCGGGGGGCGGCGGCGGCGCGCCCGGCGGGGGGGGCGGGCACACGCCGGGCGGGCGCAGGCCGCGGGGCGCGCGCAGCGTGCCTGCGGGCGCGCACACGGTTAATGTACTGTTCCGATGACGCTGACAATTCAATTGACGGAACGGAATGACCATTTATGTTAGTTATTAACACAGATTATAAGTCTTATGCTTTTAATTATTTCTTCGTTTTTTGTATTATTTGCTAAAAAAGAACACGAGGACTTGGAATTAGTGTATGGTCGGAGAGATGAGGATTATTATCATTTCTGTCCATTTCGGCACTTTAGTCCGTAACCTAACTTTAAAAACATAATTATTATAGAAGCATACTCACTTTCCTATTTGAGCATGATATTATAATTAATAAATTGGTATGAGGATCTACCATCATTCTTTAGCAAACTTACTACAAGCTTACTTATTTTTCCAACATTCGGTTAAAGCGAGCACAGATTCGGTGATAGTTATATTCGAATATTCTATAATTTACAAAATTGTATGCATACCGAAGTGCGAGGCGGGGTTCTTGGTGGCGACGGGGGGATTAGTGGGCGGCGGCGGACGAGCACCCCCCGGGGACGGTGGGGACACCGGTGGAGACCTGTGGACACCATCACACGTATATTACACACTGTGATACAATTATAACTTAATTCAAATGTCCCAGTGTTCAGTGACTTGTAAAAAATACACATAATTTAGAATATATACGTCCCAGATTTTCTTTGGAAACATACGTCCACATAAGAAAATAAAAATTGGGAATTAAAATATCTCAATGCAGTTTATTGGGATTTTTGTTTGTCGGATTATACGGCATACCTGGGCACCCTCATGCTCTGCGCTCTCGCAGCGAGCTTGCCGTTGACGATCAACTTCTTAGGCGGGGGCGAGGGCCTGTCGGGCGCGGGGGACAGCACGGGCGGCTTGGGCGCCAGGTTCGGCTTGCCGTGGCTCACCCGCGGGCGCTCCGACAGGTCCGACGTCGACAGCGACGAAGCGGGCGTCGTCAGCGTTGACGATGCTGACGATAGAGATGTCATGGAACCGCCTGAAAAGATTAAATCATTTCCATATATAACTATAATTTTAATACTAAAAATGTAATCCTTAAACAGTTTTACTGTAAAACAGCACATTATGACGATAATCCGCATCGCAGTGAACTTAATTAAAAATCATAATCTCCAACGGTTTTAATATTCGACGGATTAAAAAGTAATACGAATCCGTTATGCGCAACAAATTAAACAAAAAACTTTCAACATGTTTTACGACGTAAATATTTTAAGTCACCACACCAATCATAAGTTTAACCAATAAAACTATAAACGTTCCTATGAATTCAACGACAGTTAATGTTTGAAAGCGTGTAAACCAGCGGCACTCAACCTGCGCGAGCTTGTGTGGTTCATGTTAGTTTAATTTCAACTATTTTAAATTTCAAAGGTTTTTATTAACACTTAAATAATTCGAATTAAACAACTGCTTGTGTAAACTAACATCACGAAATGTAAAAAAATAAAATAACATGTAACAATCTCGAAACCTAAGAAATCATTACTTAAATATTTTTTGTTGGCGGCCCGCGACACCATGACTAACACTCTCCTATAATGAAAAGGTTGAGTATCGCTGGTCTAAACTCATGTTGAATACATACACCTAATTATACGCCCAACGCATTGTTCCGTTTATAGATTGTGTTTGAATTATATTCTTGGGTTGGGAATATCTAAAAAAGAAGGAATATTCTAGAAAATACCGTCGCACCAAACTAGTTAAAGTTAACAATTATGTAGAAGATCATACCCAAAGAAGCCTGGGAGCCAGAGTGCAGTGTGCTCTTATTCCGGTGCAGTGTCGAGGCGACATGAGGCGGTATGTTCTGTTCGGACACTTGTTGCCGGTGACTTATCCGTTCCGTTATTGAACCGGTTGTTAGCACTGAGTCCGATGAGCTCTGAAACAATTGATGTGAATTTTTATATCTCTCTACAGGCTCGAGTCTCAATCCCGAATTATCTAATAACATATGCTGTAAAACTGATTTTAGATATTCTTCTCTTATTCAAAATTATGTTTTTGTTAAAACCTTGGAGTAATAGTGCAAAAAATTTCATCCAAAATATTACACCCCGTCTTATTGCCTCTACTGGTGACAGGAGGGCTGGTTCATTTTTCGCCCAGAGAATCGGAATTGCGATTCAAAGGGGAAATGCTGCTAGCATTCTTGCCACCATTCCACGCGGCGATTTGTATAGTAAATATTTTTAATTTTTATTTGTATTTATTTAAGGTTTTAATGTAATTATTTAAATTAAATAATCTAGTAAATAAATATCTATTTAAAAGACTATTACCACATCAGTATTTAAATATTAGTTATTGAGTAACTTGTCGGTTCGATCGGTATAAACTAATTCGACCCGGTGGAATCTTTTAGATATAATTTCCGAAAACCTTGTAATAAGACGATTCAAAAGTTTATTGCGCCTAAAGAGCGCATACTTAAATATTTTATATTACATTTTAAACACTCATCAGATATTCTACCGCAAAACAGCAGTACTTGGTTTTGTTGTGCTCCGGTTTTAAGGGTGAGTGAGCCAGTGTAATTATAGGCACAAGGGGCATAACATCTTAGTTCCCAAGGTTGGTGGCGCATTGGCGATGTAAGCGATGGTTAACATTTCTTACAATGCCAATGTTTATGGGTGTTGGTGACCACTTACCATCAGGTGGCCCACATGCTAGTCCGCCTATCTATGATATAAAAAAAAAAACATCAGGGGAGCCTCGTGCTCGTTCGCACTCACATAAAAAATCATGATCTTTTAAAAATGACCGCAGTATATACCTACATACGATGTTTTCAGAATCTAATCGTTCTGGAAATTACGAAATCACAAACCGCATATTTTGCGAAAACCGCTGTGTTTTAAATATAATTCAGCTGGCTGAGGATTTATGCACTAAATACGTCGGTAATTATATACTAGGCCAACGAGTAGCATACTTTTATCCCAAAAACGAGAGTACTCGACGAATAGACATAATTTCGTTGACCGCTTCATTTCGACTGACGATTATTATTTTTATTCTTACAGAAATTTTTGGATTAAAAAAAAACTCATTTTTACACTACAATTTCAACATTTTACAAGCCATTGATTGATAAAATTTGATTTATGATTTATAGCCTGATTTTTACAACTTAACTGTTACGTCATTAAGGAAAATAAAAAATTAACTTAAATTACATCAAAATTATTCATTCTACTAAATATATCACATCAAGTCAATTTCATTCATGAAAACAATCACACTGCGGAACATAGTAGTACAAATCACAAGTGTTGTAATAAAATTATCGTAAACAAACAAATGACAAACGGAATCGCAGCGGGTGGGATGTGACATCTATTCCGATTAAACAAGGCATGGTTTTCCGTGACTCATCACTACAAATAGTTCCGCGTCGAATTGTTAGATCACCGATGAAGGGATATTAGTAATAATGTGACGGATACGACATGACAACGAGATAACATTGAAAACAAAGCTGTATCGAGTTCGCTAGTTTTTTTTTATTTTATAGGTAGGCCGACCGTATGTGTCACCTGATGGTAAGTGGTCACCAACGCCCATAGACAATGGCATTGTAAGAAATGTTAACCATAGCATACATCGCCAATGCGCCACCAATCTTGGGAACTAAGATGTTAAGTCCCTTGTGCCAGTATTTACACTGGCTCACTCACCCTTCAAACCGGAACACAACAACACAAACTAGTGCTGTTTTGCGGTAGAATATCTGATGAGTGGGTGGTACCTACCCAGACGAGCTTGCATAAAGCTTTACCACCGAGTGTTCCAACGAACTTTTACACATAAAGAGAAAAATCAGGCACAGGAAAGTCTATACTTACTTCACGAGTTATGCGTGTAATATTGCCAAGTTACTAAGAACGGGCTGCTAATGAAAATTCGTTGAAAGCTCTGAATCTGCAAGCTCAGAAACTAGCCAATAGGGAAACGAGATAGTTGTTTTTTTTTATAATATTGGTAGACGGGACGCTCAAATAGGGCATCCGGTGGTGAGTAGTCATGACCGCTCATAGAAATTACCGATGTTGACGATCACTCCTTACATCGCCAATGCGCCGAAAACCGCCGGAACTAAGATGTTATGTCCCTTGTACTGTAGTTACATTGGCTCAATCGCTCTTCAAAACTAAAAACAATAAAACTTTTTTCTGTTTGGCGGTAGAATATTTTCCTAAGCCTATATATTCCTATTTTATTTCCTATGATTTAAAAATCATCCGTGAATAAAAGACGTCGTGTGAAAGCTGAGGGTCGACCTCACAAATGACACCCTTATGTCGGGAATGCAACTTAAGAAGAGCTCCCATTTTCAGGTTCTTTCTGCGCTTGCAATTCAGGTGACGCCTTTAGGGCTACTAAAGAGAATAGCATAACAAAATTCGTAAAAAAAAAAAACGTCATTTATTAATTTCATCTATATTACTAACGTTTCAATGAAATTACTCTTCGAGAGTTTTATTTATTCATTTTATTTGAAAATACTTTTATTTATAAATATTTAATCGCTTTATAGCAGTTAAATTTTCAATATTTAAGATTTCCCCAAAACAGAAAACGAGGCAAATGATCATTTTTCAAAAAAAAACTATGCGAAAATTTTGCTTAATACAAATTATATTCTATGAAATGAGAAATTGTCCAGCAATTTAGTATTCAAATGAATTATAATAATTAATAAGAGTACTTTATACAGAGACGAAAATATGATTCATGAGTTGTTTGTTAACGATCTGTCATTTGTTTTTTATCAAATGCAACCTCCCAACATTTAAGCAACGTAAAGGATCATATAATAACACTCACGGATTTTCATATCTACTTCCTCGTATTAAGCAAAGCAGCGAGATTTAATATTTACTTCCGAGTATTAAAACCTTGGTTCGGTATGTCCAAACCGCATCGCTCACGTCCGATCCACCGTGAATCAGCATTGACTCATGATACGAATTAACATTTATTGTACTTAGGTAAGGCGCTTAGGGAAAACTTAAGGACAACCGCAAACATTGTGTTGACGGTGAATCACAAGATTATATCAGCATCTAAGTTATATTTAAAGTTATATACTAACGAGGCTTTACTTTTCCATTTTAAAGTAAAGCATAATTTACGTTTATATACAGTTGTAACAAAAACCCTGTCCGACCCGGGAACTGGTAAACAGGTATGTAATTTTCGTTATTTACTTAAAAATAACGAAAATTACATGGCAACACAATAGTTCTTACCTATCGGGTAGCTAGGTCACGAGAACGACCTCAGTTGTCCATGAAATTTTCGTCATTTAATAAAAACACATTCTGACTTAACATAAAGTGCGTCTTCAAGACGGTCACAACATGAATTTTCAAGGTACAATTTAAATATTTTTTATATATTACTTAAAAGAGATTATAACATAGACAATATTTTTTATAATACTCAAAATTGCTAACTACATTTCTATAAAAATAGATTAAAAATATCATAAATCTAGACCATTATTCTAGTACTGCAATAGAAGAGAAAAATATATTCGTTTCTGTAAACAAAAACATTAATAACGAACATAAAACACGCCTATCCTATTAAGTCGAAAACTTATCCATCGTCTAAGGGTCGCTGAGACAACTTCCCCTTGTTCTTGGCACCGTTATTCTCCACAAATTAGTTGGCAAACTTTCAGACTTAACATTTCTACATACGAAGTAATTGTGGTCAAACTATGCATGCTTTAATCAGCGTTTCAGACAGGAATGGTTTTGAAGATCTCATTATAACTTTGGAATTCGAATTTTGTTCTTAGTAATGCATTAAGAAAATTTTAAAAAATATCATCTGAAATTACTTATACAATAAGGCGTTGTGACTGATTAGTATTTTAATTATACAAGAATATAGACAAATGTATTGTATTTACAGCAAGATCAACGCAAACTTTAATTATTACATTTAGAAACTTGAAATTTGGAGAAGACCTATATTTTGTCGTCAGACCTTCTTTCTATGAGAACACAGATTACATCGCTGCGGCGCGTATTGCTAGTCTAAACTAATATTATAAAGGAGAAGAGTAGATTAAACGCGCTATGCTCACGATCTACCTATCGACCGTCCTATTTGAAGAAATGTGTTTGTATAAGACACAACAATTATTTTATTGAAAGAGGTTATAGACAAATAACATCACGCTACGACTCACGGGGACGAAGCAGTTACGTATAAAGCGAATGAAACCACACGAAACAGCCAGTTCTTCATAAAAGGTGAAAATAATTAGTAGAATTATTACAGTCAACGATGTTTAGACGAATTATAGCGAGACAAAATCAGATTGTCAATATAATAGTATACAATGTCTAAACAAAGCGTACCTTTTTAACTTGTATTATTAATATTATTAGTATTCGTGACCATGACATCGTCGCTTCGTGACTAATCTTTATAAAACAAGCGACATTTTTATATAAATACACAACCTGCTATTATGTTAGCAATTACTCAAATTGCTAACATAATTAATGTAATGACTTACTAGTTACAAACAATTTATTAAGCTAACCTTATAAAAGCTATCTATCATAAGTATAATGAATTTTCTAATGATGTAGAAAGCTTATAATTTATATGTACATATTATCTTTGTATTAAAGTCGAGCGGCAAGCACCACTGAATTTTCATGTGCTCAATTTGTGTTCATAATTCATGTCGAGCTCGGCGGTGAAGGAAAACATCGTAAGGAAACCTGCATGTTTATCAGATGAAAATCTTCGCCATGTGTATCTACCAGCTCACATTACCAGGAGTAAGCTCCGAGTCTTCTCTACAAAAAGGATTGGATGACTATGCACGCACCTCATCAGTAAATCTATATTTTCAAGGGACTTGATTTTTATTTAATCTCCGTGATGTTCTCTACGAAGCAGTAATTGGCTTGTTAAGCAGTGGGGGGGGGCATTTAAATGCTGTTATTTTATTTATTGCTTTAATCTTTGTATTTATGTAATATTTACATTATTTTATATATATATATATATATATATATATATATATATATATATATATTTATGTGAGATAATTACTAACTAGTTGTTATTAAAGAACACTTAGCTAATCATCTATGATTCATACCAAGCAAATCTATGACATAGTCGACTTCATACGTCTACATGACACAAATGATCTACTTCTTATATTATGTTATAATATGTTAGAACAAATCTCGGGAAATAGTCAGCCAAAGGAATGAAGCACAAACAATGAACGTTCCAAAATCTAACAAAGAGTAGACAAATACTCAACACGTGAATCAAAAATGCACGAAGAATTAAACGCGAGTGAAACCGTTTGTACTGAAATAAAGATAAAGAATAAAATAGATAACGCGTTCGAAAAAAAAAATGTATACATTGGTAATGTTCCGTTTTGTCTAATATATAATATTTTACTAATCTATACTAATATAAACACGAAAGTAACCAAGTCTGTCCGTTTACGCTTTGGCTGTACGCACTTATTAAGCTTCCGCGAAACCGCTGCACCGATTTGGATAAAATTTGGTAGGCCTTTTTAATATAACACCTGCAAAAACACGCGAAAATTAGTATCAAATCATAATACGATTGTTTATATTGATACTCGACATTCGAAATGTGTAAAAAATAGATATTTGTGGAATAGTTCCATGGGTTTTATTTTAATTTACGCCGACCGAAGTAGGCGAGATACTACAACTAGACACGACAATTTTAGCAGCTTCTCCTTATAATAATAAGTTTTAGTTAATGTATTATTACATAAATTATGAATCAAAGAATATATAAGCCCATATTTTAAAAAAAATGCAAAGAAATACTACATGAAATATATACATATCACTTTAAAAAGTAACAGCTTGCAAATGTCCTACATACGCATATGTTACTTTACTTTTACAAAGACCTCCTTTTCTCTTAAAGAGAAGGCCTCATGTTTACTTCACATCTCTATACTCTACTTCGGGTTGGAAGCACAGGTGACATAGTGTTTTACTTAACATATATATTATTTATGAGTCATCATATACCTGATAACAATGTACATGTCATACAAGCATGAATAAATAGTTCATTTATAAAACTATATGTATAAACATACAATACAGTTTATACTTGGAATACTTATGTTAACATAAAAAAATAACTAAAAGTTAATTACAAACATGCAGTGTTAGTTAGTGCTTTTTTGAGATTTTTGTACATATTTTATTATATTATGTTCCGTATATAAAATTTATAAATAAATTAATAAAACTTTAATTATAAATTTTCCTTATTTTAAAGTTATCGTTTATAATTCAATTCGATAGTTTTCTTTTCAAAATTGAACAAATAATATTAGCACAAAGATAATTAATATTACATTCATACCTTTATCGAAAAACTTATAAACCATGATAACAAATAAAAGATTTATAAATGGCGGCCAGTATCGTGCTTACTCACTTGCAGATTATTCGCATCCCTGTTATAAGGTTAGAAAAAAAAAATCAGTTTGAATTTACATTTAATGGGAGAGTCGTACTGTAACATAAATGCGCATAGTTTTTTTTAATTGTTATTATTGTTGTTAATTGATATCGTAATCGTGGAGAGGGCAAAGTTTTGTGTAATGACTCATTAGAAATGACTTCCAATGTAATAAAATACTTTCGATAAAACAAAAAATTAGAACGGAATATACATTACAAGTAACTTATTTTATTGAATTGTTCGTCTTTTGTGTCATTTATTCACTCTTTACAATTTTAGGAGTAGACTTAATCAGCTTAATAATTTGAAAAAAAAAACTTGTTTTCATACATTACAACTTTTATGAATATATTTTCTTTATTTAGTTACAAAATTAATTTTAAAACAATTCAGTGCAGCCAGCACCAAAAAAAGTCTGCTTTTTATTTTAAATTGGTTTTAAAAAAGAAAGGAGATTGATTTACTCACGCCCTTGCACTTTAACAAAAATTGTAAGCAACATAACAACATTCGCACAAAAATCTATACAATGTTTCTGACAAAGCAACGTGTTTTTATCTATATTTTTATTGCTTATCACTGCTTCGGTGACCGGTGTTACGATAAAACAATAAATCCACAGATAAAATAAAAAAATGTGTTAAAGTTGGCTGGGCATAATTAATATATTTATTTAAATTAATTAATATTTATTATATCGTTTTAATAAAGTAACGAACGCGTAGTATGGGGTTTTCCAATAGGGACGCTTGAACTTTGACAGCTGATTGCGGCCATGTTGTTTGAGTGACAGCTGTCAAATGCAGTGTGTTATATTCATTCCGTCCTCCCAAACCACCATGGCAGGTTACAGTGTCGAGCAGCACGTGCAAATCATAAAATTGTTTTATGAAAATGGGTCTTCAGTTCGAGCAACGTTCCGCGCACTTCGCCCGTTTTACGGTCGCGATGATCGTCCTGCCGAGTCGACTATCCGTCGAATGGTGGACAAATTCGAGTCAACCGGGTCAGTTAACAATCAGCCGGTTCCCGTGCGTCAACGTAACGCGAGATCTGCCGAGAATATCGCCGCTGTGCGCGACAGTGTCCTCGAAAACCCGCGGCAGTCAATTCCGCGTCGCGCACAGGAACTCGGCCTTTCGCAGACGACAACTTGGCGAATTTTGCGTTGTGACTTGAGCCTGCACCCGTACAAGATCCAGCTGACCCAAGAGCTCAAGGTTAATGACCATAGACAGCGCCGTGTGTTCGCTGACTGGGCATTAGAGCAGTTGGAAGTTGACGCCGATTTTGGCAAAAAAATCATCTTCAGCGACGAGGCGCATTTTTGGATGAATGGCTATGTCAACAAGCAAAATTGCCGTATTTGGGACGAGACCAATCCACACGAGGTTCACCAAGTGGCAATGCACCCGCAGAAAATGACTGTTTGGTGCGGATTTTGGGCCGGAGGCGTGATTGGTCCGTATTTTTTCGAAAACGATAATGGTGTGGCCGTCACCGTCAATGGTGAGCGATACCGGTCGATGATAACCAACTTCTTTTGGCCTGAAATCGAGAATATGGATCTGGACAACATGTGGTTTCAACAGGACGGCGCTACGTGCCACACAGCACACGCTACGATGGAAGTTCTGCACGAGCAATTTCTGGACATGGTCATCTCGCGCGGAGGCGACGTGAACTGGCCACCGAGATCGTGCGATTTGACCCCGCTGGACTTTTTCTTGTGGGGTTTTCTTAAGTCGCAGGTCTATGCCAACAAGCCGCAAACCACCGATGCCCTCAAAGCCAACATACGCCACGCCATCGATCAAATACAGCCCGATTTGTGCGCCAGAGTCATCGAAAATTGGACCTTTCGTGTGCGCGCCACCAACCGAAGCCGTGGCGGTCATTTGAATGATGTCATATTCCATACATAATGGGGTCGATAGACCTTCCAAATAAAAATAATGACCATAGACAGCGCCGTGTGTTCGCTGACTGGGCATTAGAGCAGTTGGAAGTTGACGCCGATTTTGGCAAAAAAATCATCTTCAGCGACGAGGCGCATTTTTGGATGAATGGCTATGTCAACAAGCAAAATTGCCGTATTTGGGACGAGACCAATCCACACGAGGTTCACCAAGTGGCAATGCACCCGCAGAAAATGACTGTTTGGTGCGGATTTTGGGCCGGAGGCGTGATTGGTCCGTCATTTGAATGATGTCATATTCCATACATAATGGGGTCGATAGACCTTCCAAATAAAAAAAAAAATTCGCAAATATCTCTCCTACATGTATTTTTTTTTGCATTTCAAAGATCAAGCGCCCTTAATGGAAAACCCTATATTAGCGATCTCATAAATTTTATCAAAAGTATATCTTGTATACTTCAACTTCAGTTTAAGTATTTTCAGATAAATACATATTATAAGACTTGCCATTTATTCTTAATAATAATTGGTGAACATCTTGCATGCTTTAAGTTTTAGAAATAAATGAAATTTTCAACTTCAAAATTGTAGAACTTGCACACAAACCTTCATACCCGATATTACCCACTCGAAAAAGAAAGCCTTCGTTTGGTTTCAAGCTTGCTTCGTACTAAATTTCATCGAAATTAACTATCCCAGTACATAGGTATAGTATATAGTATTGTCTGTATGAATAACCTACATTTTTAACCGCAGTTCTCAATTTTAAGTCCATTTTCTGTTTTTAAAGTTGATTTAATCATACATAATTAGATTAAAAATGTCTCAAAGGACACCCTCCATTATAATATTAACGCAATTATTCAAGAAGGTTTTATATATAGATTTTTTTTTTTAAAAGACGTA
Organism: Nymphalis polychloros; assembly: GCA_905220585.2. Taxonomy (NCBI): domain Eukaryota; kingdom Metazoa; phylum Arthropoda; class Insecta; order Lepidoptera; family Nymphalidae; genus Nymphalis; species Nymphalis polychloros. Next base: position 2,954,561 of record HG992251.1, read on the forward strand.
ATGAAATTATTTCATTAGTCTGTTCCATTTTAAATGTCCCACATACGATTTTGTGGAACAGGGTCAAATGGTAGCATCCTGAAAAGCAATTATTATTCAAATTGATATGTAAGCAAGACGCATTTATCTCATTGCGAAAACATACATTTCAAACGAACAATCCTCGTGTTTTCATTAATTAAATGACTTTAAAATAAGAAAGATTCTCGTTTTCCACCCTATGTTTGTTTATATGTGCCTTTCTTTTAAGAACTATATAAAATATTATATAATATATAGGTATCGATATTATATGTACAGTTGTAGATACAATAAAGCACTTATTAGACCCTCGTGGTTTCGTAATTTCCTTTGGAACGATGATACTAATATCCTATAGATCGAATTTCGCCACGTCGGCCTTTCTCGATTCCTACTTATCTGCGCAGTATATAATATTAAAGCATATAAGTGACGGGTAGCTTCGTATTCCCTCACGTGACATCCTTCGAAGAAAACCTCAAAAGCGGAATTTGGAATCTTATAACTTAGCCTACAAGGCGTGCCATGATAAAGCATCAAATATTGACCCAAAGGCCAATTCTACTAACAAATTGTCACTTCATCGCAATCGAATCGAAACTTAATCGTTGCTGTTTAACCGTTGTCGTATTATATTACACAACGATCCAGTTGCGGTTCGTCAGTTGGATCGGAATAGAATCGGAAGCGTAACGTAATCTTTATAAATTAGTATAATTGGGCCCCAGACTATATTGTTTTGACAGTGAAATAATATTGTTTTAACGTTTATATTTTCATTAATATTCATCATGTCCACGATTAATCCTTTCACGAAATAAATAATCACGACGCATTTTTTTATCAGATAGAAAACACTTTCATAAATAAAACGTACAACAAACGTTTCTATAATCTCTGAATATAATCATAGAATGTCAGAACTATTTAAAACCAGTGGTAGAGCTTTGTGCAAGCCATCCTGAATGAGTAGAATCCGTTGATCAACCATTCCGTTACCAAACTCCACATTACCGTTATGTGTTTCGAATTAAAGAGGGAATGAACCAGTTTGATTACACATACAAGGAGGTTTCTTAGATGGTTTATTGCGTATTGACGGTGTGAGAAGTGGTTTATATATAAACGTGGCAACAGCGTCATCCAACTTCAGTCAAACGTTGATAAGTTATCATTGATAACGACGGCGTTGAAGGGTACTGTGTATGAGACTGGAGAACCGATATATTGAACAAATAGATTTAGCCCATGTGTTAGATGGGGGGGGGGAGGTTTAAAAAAGTAGCTTAACTCTTGGAGTTATAGCTTGCTTCATACCAAGTTTCATCAAAATCGGTTCAGTATTCATTCATGAGACCGTAACAGATACTTTCACATTTATTAGTATAGATTTTATTTATTAGGTATTTATTATGTTTTATTATATTATAAATCATAGTCGATGTACATAATTTTTGAGAAGATTAATTTATCACTAATTATAAAAGCTGACATTTGCTTTCAAGTTTTCTAATAAGCTAATATTAAATGTGTGTGTGTCTGTGTGCGTTAAATGGGCTGTTGACTTTATGATATTTTTTTTTTAATTTAAATACCATGAATAAACTTATATTCATTACATATTACTACTATTATGACATACAAACCTATTACATTTTAAAGATAAATATATATGTACTATTAAAATAAACCGCATTCATCAATGTAAAACAGTTTAAATTGTTTTTAAAAATCACTTATATGTCGGTCAAGTTCATACTTTCATTAAAATTCAATTAAGCAACAAATTTTAAATATCAATTCGAATAAGTTCCAATAAAGATATATAATAGAATCTGTACATAATGTACATATGTATGGAAACAGAATATATATTATTATTATTTATTATTACTATTGCAGATATACTACCGCAAAACAGCAGTACTTGGTATTGCTGTGTTCCGGTTTGAAGGGTGAGTTAGCCAGTGTAAAATTTCATTACAATTTAAGAGAGTAAATTTAAATAGTATATTTTTTATCTCTATCTCCCACATAACGTAATTCGTTATTCACATTAAGTAGAACAATATATAGTTAAGATAATAATACAATTCACATAATGACTAATGATACTTCAATATTTTATAACGCGTATTAGCTCTAATGAACACTACAATAACAGCAATCTTCTCTCTGGTTTGTGCGTGCGTGGTGTGTACTATGTACACGATGACAGCATTTGATGACATCCCTTTATCATTCCTTATTATTATATATAAGGTCCTCCAGACCGATTTCGGCCACGGCGGCCAATCTCAAGAGAGATTAGCCAACTGCGCAGGACATATTATAGTGCACAAGTGTGTGCGCAAACACAGGTGCACTCTCTTTTCCTTAGCTCTCATAATCCGATGGGATTGCAATCCGTGCTTTCCGAGGTACGGGAGTGTACACACTTCCAACTTCCAGACTCCGGGCTGCTACTGAGAATTTTCTGATAGAAAAACCCAATAACTATTTATTGGCCCGACCTGGGAATTGAACCCAGGACCACCGGGTCTGCGGCCTTATATCTAGCCACTAGACCAACGAGGCAGTCATTATTATTATTAACTAAGGTAGGTGCGGGTATTAAGGCTTACCTAAGGGAGATTTAAAAGAAATTAAAAACTGTTTATCGAAATCCACAAATTTTAATGTTAATTAAAGCCGTAGATCAACTACTACAAAAAAAAAACAAATAAGAAAGGCAAATTCTGCTGTAGGCCTTATTATACTATGGTAGGGTAATAAGGTCTAAGATTTCAACTTGCTTAAATAGTCAAAATATACTAGGCACATTTGGTAAATGAGGTCAATAATAATAGGATGCATTCATTGTGCTTAAAGCCATTACAATAATTAAAATAATCCTTGGTTAACAGCCATCGGGGAACTTAAAATAACCTGTACCTATCAGCCGGAGACAAGCCAACGCACTTCTTATGATACCGCATTTAGAACATTACCTTAAATCATGAATCTTATCCTCTTCACAACCGTGACAGAATAAGCTAGCTTGGTTCTCTTTAGAACTACCCTTGGGGGTTAAGGTCCTTTTTTTCTCATTTTCTATTTTGTCAAACAGATCTTTGGAGCAGGAGTTTCTCTGCATTTAATTGTTTTTCTTCTAACTGTAACTGTTTTAATATTTTTAACTGGTTAAAATTCTGTTCTTTTTATTTGAGCGACAGACACATTAATTATCGTCATCATCATCCAAACTAGAACTACCGTAAGCCACGCGGTAAAACCTTCTAGAATGTCTGTTTCGAGTTATTTTTAGAATAATGATATATTTTTCAAACATCATGTTAATAGAAACCATCAATAAAAGAAAACTAAAGCGTAAATTAATATAATATAAGTGTAATATTGAAAATAATATTTACGATCGATTCGGACGAATTCTTATTATTCGAGTCGAACAACCGCTCCTCACGATGAAAAACGTAACACTGGTGGCAGCGAACAAGTGATCATATAGCGACAAGTTTGAAGCGACATCTATGGAAATTAACTACCCACAATGGTGTCCAGCGAATACGATCATTTTAAATAGCATTTTTGTTACTTAGGACTTATTCCCCGGCAGGCCTTATTACCCTCACCTACCTTACTCAAACGACCATCGTGAAATTGTACGTACACGTTATCAGGGATACGGAAAGATATAGGGTACCTAAAATCTGCAATCCTTATCATGCAGGCGAAGTCGGCACGGGCAGGAAATAGATTTTATATTTACATTATGATATATAAGAAAAAATAATTTAACTTTCATGTTTTTTATTCTTAATTATGAATTCTTACAATAATCATCAAATTAGATGTTTTAAATCTAGCCAGTAATATTTTTACCATTACATATGTATGTATATTTATCACATCCTCATTAACAACATATCGATTATGACACCGTCCATCAAAATTGTACATATTTAGGTCATCTTCCTGCCTTATCCCTTATCGTTACTAAACACCCTTCTCGTATAATGCTTACATTCAGCTTCTCTGTTTTATTATATTCTATTTCAATTGTGATCTCTTTTATACTAAAATTAACTTTATTTAATTACATAACATTATTAATTTGTCAGTGAAAAATATATCTTTATGTATCGGAAATTATAAGATATGTTTTATCATAAATATCCTCTTGTACTGAACACCCTTTTCGTTTTCTATTAAAAGTGCTACTTTTAAACATCTTACGTACTAATTTGAAGGCGGTAATTATTTCCGAGTAAACCATGTAATTGCAATTACACATAACATAACTGCTAATTAAGGTTTCAAGGATGACCATATAATATTAATACCATACAATGTTAATGTCTGCGACGCTGACTATCATCTATTCGAGAATGGTCAATTTATTAACATCCTATGGTCATACTGGATGGATAGTTTTACCATCGGTTCGTTGCTGCCGTTTCAAGTGAATAAAAACATATGCGATTGACATTTTTTTTAATTGACAACACATCAAATATCTAAAGTAAATTGTCTTGAATTAACCCAACTGTTCCCTCCAGGTCTGTTTATTCGTGATTTATTGCTTTTCACTTACGAAGGCACGGCAACACTCAACAGTTAAATCCTTTTCGTCTCTCATGAAACTCACGAATTGAATGGGGTATTATAATATTAAAAGAATCCTTCATTTTACATTTATTAAGGTATGAAAAGTACATATACTTCTTAAAAACGTCGACTAGTACGGTTCTAGGGATGTGTAAAAATCAAACTCAGGATCATAGCCGCGACTTTCACATTCACAAAGTCAAGTGGCCCGTATTATATATTGAAACTATGAATTATTAATTTATATGTACAACGAGTCACCGAATATCGTCTACGTGATGCGTTGCTAAAATGATTGCACCGCTGCTGGAGGCGATGTGAACGATTTTGAATATAAATAAATGCGTTACACAATCGACCCCACCTACAGGCGATATTTAGTTTATAGCCCGCCGAGATTATTTTTACCTTTGTGAGAATGCGTGTGGGCGCGTTTGTTTTATTAACAAACTGTTTGTTTATAATTATACTTATGTATTGGAACCCACTTGAATAGTGAAGTTTTAAATATATATCTGATCTACCGTAAATTTTACAAGTTAGGTAATAATGATCACGTGTATTGTTATATTTTTTAAAGTTAAAATAAAAGTACATAAAATAACAGCCCGATGTCCCACTGCTAGATAAAAGCCTCCTCTAACATTATGGAAAATGTAAGTTTCCTCACACTTATTTATTTTAAAGGAATCATAAACACAAATTCAGCACGTAAAAACTCATCGATGCTAATCTAGATTTGAACCCACGAGCTCGTCCCATCGTTTAAGAACAACACATTCTACCTACTGGATCATATCGGCTAAAGTTGTTTTAATAAAAGAAAACTATACTCAACCCATAGCTTCCCTGGACTCATGTATGTATATGTTTTCTAATAACGATAACGGAAGAAAATCATAATTTGTTTTATTAAAACACTAATGAATTCAACAAATTAACATCCAATTATACATAATACGATGGTGTTAGTAGAAAGTGAGCATAGCTACGCAGATCGCGAGAACGTTCGACGATCAATAGTAAAATTTATGTTTTCTAAAAACAAATAACGCAACTCGTTACGAGTTACGAGAACTCATCGAAAATTTATTTCCGAATGTCGTTATGCGACAAACGAATGTGTTTAGAATTTAGTTTCGATTACTACAGACCGTTTGACGGTAGATAATTTAAGAAGCAGCTCGCTCCTACTGTTATGCTAGTCCTAAAAAGTTCCACGAAATACTGTTTAAGTTAATCTATAATTTTTTTACTAATATTGTACTCTCCATAGACGTGTTATTCGTGCCTTTAGTGTATCTTTCTATTAGTTTTGAGTTGCGAGCGATAAACAAAAATGGAAAAACATGGAGGGGGCCTTTGCCTAGCATTGGGCGTCCAAACTAACCTGACGCATTTACCCTAATAAAATTAAATTGATTAGAAATATATGTAACATATACAATTAATATTAATTATACATTTGACAGAAATTTTGACATTATATATATTGACACTAGATTGATCTACTTATATATATAAATAAATATTGCATAAGTTGACGATGAAAGAAAAATAATATAATAATAATATGTTATTTGGAAATTGAGATTGGATTTTTTTTTTTGTTGATGTTTTTTATTTTCAGGCAGCATCACAATCAAAATGTTTGGATTGCATTTTCCTTTGTTTTGACTACATCTTGTTAACATTCTTCCTTAATAGTCTTCCTTGTTCTTGTCAATAATTGATCTTATGATTAGTGAGATTCACGATTCTTAAGCTGATCGTGCAGACCAGTCTTTATTTAACTTAACCTATAAGTATGTGTGGGTCACATTTCGCGAGTCAGTTTAACCCAGTTCCACCCAAACGATATTTCAATATCATATACACATTTGATCGATTTTTCTTTTTTTGCACGTTTTATATTAACTTGATAGGTGTATGAATGTAATCGAATCTTGCAAATTTAATTCATATATCAATACTTCCGCATGATTTATATATTTTTATTTATATTACAGTAGAAATAAATGACAGTATCATATTTTGTTTTTGACTTTTTTTCTTTTTTTTTTCAAAACGCTTGATTTAGTTTGGTGTGGCGGTTTACCTGATTTGAATTAACCTAAAGTCATGTCTATACCCGTGGTAGCTATCATATCATGGGTGCCTAAGGGAACGTTATGTAATAAATTGTATTTATTTACTAGCAATACAAAATTTTATATATTTCTGCGTGATCCGTTTCCTTGTCATTTCTATACTTCGACGACATCTATGCTAATCAATGCATAAGAACTCACTTTATTGCTCACCCACCCACAAATTGTGAAATGTTGTGACCTAACGGTAATATACTATTTTGATGCGTTTAATCTTGAAATGCTTTAATTATTATGGTGAATATCGCATATCACTCTCTGACGTTTCATGACCGTTTTCTACCGCGAGTTTCGAGTTTGTTCTTACAGAATATAGCTATACTGATATTCATCAATCCTAAGACAATTATTACGCAGGCACGCACGCACGCACGCACGCTACCACTATGCCAAATATATCTGCCACCTTCAAAAGCTAAGCCAATATTCACGATGGCGGCAAAATTCAAAACTATATTAACGTAAAGTATATAAATAATAAATATAAAAGCAGTAAAAATATATTATTATACATTTACAAATAGTACATGCGATTAAACACATCGATTATAATTTACTTGGTGGTAGAGCTTTGTGCAAGCTCGGCTGGGTAGGTACCACCCACTCATCAGATATTCTACCGCAAAACAGCTGTACATGGTATTGTTGTGTTCCGGTTTCAAGGGTGAGTGATTCAGTGTAATTACAGACACAAGGGACATAACATCTTAGTTCCCAAGGTGGCGCATTGGCGATGTAAGCGATGGTTAACATCTCTTACAATGCCATTGTCTATGGGCGTTGGAGACCACTTACTATCAGGTGGCCTATACGCTCGTCAGCCTACCTATGCTATAAAATAAAGATTATATTTAAGACGTATGTATATACATATTACAGTAATCCTTACTAATATTATGAAATGGAAAGTGAGTTTGTTTGTTGTCACTCCTTCACGGCTTAAGTCCACAATCATCATGAAATTTTCCATACACGTCGTCAGGGGTTGAGAATAGGACATACGTTACCTAAAACGCGAACTAAGTCTCGGGCGGAAACTAGTAACAAGTGAAATATAATTTACAATTGACGGACGAATGATGATGATGTTCTCCTGTCCCGTGACCGATTTCGGCCACGGCGGCAATCATCAAAGGAGACTATCCATTAACGCAGGATATATTATAGTGCACAAGTGTACCTACTGCACGAACACAGTTGTACTCGCTTATCCTTCACTCTATTTTTCCGAGGTCATATCCGACCGGATAGACGAAGCACGGAAGTGTATACACTTCCAACTTCCAGATACCGGGCTGCTACTGACAATTTCCCGACCGATTACCAGACAACAGATAACTTTTTATCAGCCCGACCTGGAGTTTGAACCCAGGACCTCGAGATCTGTGTCCTTATAAACCAGCCAGTAGACAAACGAGGCAGTCAGACGGGTGATGAATGATTTTAATTATCCACTATCATATATATACTTATTTTTTAACATGGAACTGTGATTGTAATTAGTTAGTAGTTTCATCGTTTAATAAACAATGTTGTTAGTTTTAAACAAGGTCTTTAGAAAATCGATTTCTAGGGTTCGGTTTGTAGGTAATAAATGATTGTTTAATATTAATTATTTGTTTCTTATAATATTTCAGTGATGAAACAATAAAATATGACGGTCAGTCTTAAATAGTAACTGATTAGACGTAATGCGTCTGAAGCAATAGCACTACAACTTTACTCGCGGCTTCGCTCGCGTCATAATTCAGAATGGCTAAAAACCAATTTCCATGGCTCTGTCTTTAAAAATGACGACTTTAAAATTGATTTCTTATAATTTTCTTATACACTCTTCCCCTTTTATTACTTAAAGGTTGAATTTTCAAAAATCCTTAGTGCCCCAGTAGTTTGGAATGTCCTTTGACAATGTCATTCAGTCAGTTATTGTTTTATATATACAGACAAAAGATAGATATATGTACATGTAAGCCGAGAAGACGATTTTTCGATATTGTGTGTTGGGGCTTGGAAAAATTTTGGAGAGTAGTAAGTAATGTAGTATTACATAATTTAATATCGTCTATCAAGATTTCCTATAAAGTTTCGCCGCCATATTGGAAAAGGGGGTAAATTTTGTTTTTTACGATAACTCTGCTCTGAGTTAGGTATTTCGACTGTATACTTTTTTGATGCATTTGTTAAACTCTACAATTTATTTCATATAATTTTTTCACCCATCATCGGTCGTTGTTTACATATCGAACGAGAAAGTAAAAAGGGACAGGGATTTTTTTTTTCTCATGTTATATATATAATTGTAGTATATAAATTATACTGTGTTTTTTGACATACAGATATAGATTCTTAGATAACATCAGAACAAAAGGTAAAATTGACCAATAACCTCGCACAGATCACTGGCGACATATAAAATTAACGCTTAAGATTATTTGTTTAATCCACTTAGCGATTGTTTACAGTACCATTAAACTAATACCTATTAGTTTAATAATCGCCCATGGGTATTGTATTTAATAGAAATATAAAACCCATACCGAAGTACTAGTAACCAGGGGACCAAAAATGTTATTACCCCTCATACCTGTTATTACACTGGTACACTCATCACAAATACGGCATATTTTAGTAGGTCGTACCACCTGCAAATAATTATTTGCGGGTGGTACGACATGCCATATTTACCATGCGTAGCACAAAATTATAATTTTGTGTACGCATGGTGACGAAACGTCCTAGAGTATTCTAATTCTAAATTAAAATGTTATTAATAATATTACTCACCAACGGCATAGCATGCTTCTGTACTGGCGGCTCCGGTGGTGGTCCCCTGGCCTTCGCTTCACTCGGCTGCCTTCTGACCATCGGTCGAGCCGGCGGCTGGTGGCTCGGCGGTTCCTTGGGCGACTCTCTCTGTCCCTCCCTAGACGCTAAGGCCTCTGTTATAGCGGCAACAACATTGCCACTGTGAGGCGGATACGGTCGTGTTTTTTCAGGTGATTTTTGTATGTTTTGTGCAGATGGAAACCGCGGCGCGTCAGATCGTATTTGACCATTTGGTGTTGTACCTACAACAATAACATTAATAAAAAAACTATAATTATTGGTGCCTTTCATGTAAGAATTACGTACTTCATCACTAGTTCATTAAAAATGTCAGGGAAATCATAAATATTTTTCACAAAAATGTTTTTAGCAATCTGTTATGCAAATAATATTTATAATTTCTCTGACACTATGCTTGAAAGATTACTAAATCAAATTACAGTTTTATCTTTACAGTAATTTAGTATGTAAAAGCTTTCATTAAGGAAAATTGACTGAGAAAATATAGGTAATGGTCAATATCACATTTGAAAAAAAAGTCAAGTAATTTTCAAGGAGAATTGGTAATAAATTCATAAACCATTTATGTAAATACCTTTTTCAAAGTTTATTTTAACAGTATTTTATTTATGATAGTTCTCTATAAAATCATCTGTATAATATACATGAATATACATGAATTAAATGAGCACCATTGTCATTTTGTATAAGAACATTATAAAATACAAATTCAATATATATAAACAGGTTGAGCCAATAAAAAATTATTGGGGGTTTCTGTCAGAAAATTCTTAGTAGTTGTCTGGAGTTATTTATAATATCATCACACCCAAGTGAATGGGTAGATTTATAATAACTAATAACATGAATAAAGTACTGTAATGTATTATATATTATAGATATAAATATTTGTTGCCTCTTTCTGTAAGTCTAATCTCTCACGACGTCCGAGGTTGCTCGGAGAGATCGCTATTACTGATATAATGCCTTTACATAATTTATAATTTTGTATTAATGTGACTGCGTCGTTGGTCTAGTGGCTAGATATAAGGCCGCAGACTCGGTGGTCCTGGGTTCAATTCCCAGGTCGGGCCAATAAATCGTTATAGGGTTTTTCTGTCAGAAAAATTTTCAGTAGCAGCCCGGAGTCTGGAAGTTGGAAGTGTAAACACTACTGTGCCTCGGAAAGCACGTAAAGCTATTGGTCCTGCGCTTGAACTCTTTTCGGTCATGTCAGATTGCCGTCCCATCGGATTATGAGAGATAGGGAAGAGAGAGTGCACCTGTGTTTGTGCACACACTTGTGCACTATAATACATCCTGCGCAGTTAGCTAATCTCTCTTGAGGTTGGCCGCCATGACCGAAATCTGTCAGGACGACATTATTATTATTATTGATTATATAATAAACAATTACTTCCAGATTAGGCAGCCATGATTAATTAATTTTTAAGTCATACATTAAACTAATCAAGTCGCAAACACCTTGTCTGGTAATAAACATTTATTATTATTAAAAATAATATCATGCAACCCAAAGTCATCTCAAGACTATCTTTACTTTGATATCTAATAAATATTTACTTTGAATATATATTAAATATTTAAATTTGATTTAAATTGAATTGATTAACAGTTAAATAATGTTATTAAAATTAATTAGTTTTTATAGATACCTGAATGGATCTTAACAAAATCAAGTTAAAATCGTGGCAAGCATCATAGGTTTAATGTGATTTATTTGGGGTGTAAGAAAACATTGTGAGGGACCTTGCCTTTATCGAAATTGAATCATTGGTCGAGTATAGGACTTATTAGTTAAGCTGTAATAGTATAAAATTAAAATAAATATTGAATTATTATTTTTTTCTATCATTTATTTGAAACATTGTCAGATTTGATGATGTCAGATGCTCTCTCAAAATACAATATAATTTTATATTAAATAAATAATATAATTTCATATATTATGTATATTTCATTAATATGAATTTCCTACATGTGTATACTCTCATATAATAATAGATATCATATGTATATTGAATATATATATATATATATATATATATATTTATAGCGTGTGAATCTCCACATTATTATATAAAAATTGACACTTTCCAAAAGTCAATTCATGGGTAACATTTACTAGTTGAGAAATATTTATTTATAATTGAAAAATTAATTAATAATGCCCTGTAACTTTGCTTCTAATACTGAATCTTGGTATTTCAATAATTTTAAAGTTTTGATAAGACTTGATAAAATCATATTGTTGAAGATAGTCTGACATTATTATTTTTTATCTATTATAGACAATTATTTCTAATGTATTTTATGAGTAAATTATTTTACTGTTATGTATTTATATATTATATAAAATTCTATATATTTTTTAAAAGTCTTGATTTTTGTGATATTTTTTATCAAAAGTGTCTTACCAGCTAATTTTCCTGTTGGCCTCAGCTTGGGCATTCCTCCCGCGAAAAGCCCACCTAGGCCAGGCATAGCGCCTGCTCCTCCATTAGGAACAGGAGCCGCACTTCGCACTCCATTCCCTACAGGTGACCCACTGCTAGGCACATTTGATACTTTTCCAGGAATATATGGTCCACTCTTATCTACCGTGACTGTCTTTTTTAATTTTGCTCCTTGCCTAATCGAACTTAGAAGGGCATTTCTGTTGTCAGACGAACCACCTTTTGAACTACCAAAAACTGGTGGAGGAGGAGGCCCAGGAGGTGGTGGTGGACCAGGAGGTGGAGGAGGTCTTGGTGCCATAGCTCAGTAAACTAAATACAATATGCCATTCGTTTTTTCACTAAACTATTTACTTTCGCAACTTGAGCACGCCCGTTTTCTTCACAACACGAATGCACGATGACACTGACGCGCTTTAATAACATTCAATTTAAATCGTCGATACGTCACTCCACACCGACCCATACTAATTTACATAAAATACTAAGAGCCTTGCCCCGAAAGTTTAATCATTGTAGGAAGTACGTATGCACGAGAAATTGTTTTTAACTGGTATCACCTCATTTTATTTCTTTATAAATATATGATACATTAAACACCGCTAGAAACCCTGTATGTTAGCGTAATAAAAATACTATAGACTTGAATAAAATTTTTGGATCGTTTAACTTTTAGGCTTATCTAAACTATGAACGAACAAAATTCATCGAATTCACAAATTGCAATATGGCCGACCTCAGCTGTCATTTACAATGTTGCTAGCATAGAGTACCAATATAAACATCATTGCTATTCACAAAAATAAATGGAAGCCTAGTAGAAAATAGAAGTTTACTAGAGAGTTGAGATACCATAAGGTATATTTCAATAAACATAATAATAAAAATATTATAGTAGTTATATGCGATCGCACAATCATACTAATTATAAGTACTTAAAAATAAATCTGAATGCAAATCGGTATGTTTCCAGCATACATATTATATTGTATTCTACAATATAATAATCATACTATGTAGCGTGCCGTTTAAAACCACTTAAATACATGTAACGTAAGCAACCTATCCAGTCTGCTGCATTTCTCTACTAGGAATCTTATTTTATTCTCAACTACGTGGACTACAAACAAAGTTGGACAAAATGTCATAAGATTAATGATTTGGTGACTACAGTCATACTACAGTCATGTAACGCTATCTAATAAGAATGATAGAAATTTTCTTGAAATTCTGTCACATATCAAGGTTATACTTATTCCTATTGAAGTTATATATGACGAAACACAATTTATTGAAGTGCACTGAAGGTGTACTGCGTAATTTTTGTAGTTAGAAAAAAGTCTAATTATAATTTCATTGAGATAGGAAAATTTAAAGTTTCAAGAATTGAATTATGCAAATCTTAAAGACTTGATCTTGATTGACTAAACATACAACACCACCGTTACTGACATTCAAGCGTTCACCAACATGCTTATCACTCCATAGTTATCACAGTGTATGATACTTTCTGCATAAAAATAACATATTAGTAAGGTATCTTAAATAAATACGATATCAAAAATTATTTTTTAATAAAATCACATCAAAGAAAACAAATAAAGCATGCTCAACTAAGCTCTTCCTTAAAAAACCAAAAAGTCTATTATATAAAACATTTTCTTTTATAATTATTTAACATATTAAATAAATGAACTAGCACCTGCAGAAATGGTGTCATCAGGATGCATTGGTGAATATTTTATAAGATTCGAATCATAGCTGACTTCGCTTCCACCCTCAACATGCAATGTAGCTTCCATAGCTGCTCTTTCCTCTGCAGCACGCTCTTCAGATATTCTAATTTCACGTTCAACATTTAGTTCTTCTTTTTCCCGTGCACGTTTCTCTTTTAATTCCATATTTTCTCTATACTTTATTAGACGAGCAGATAAATATTTTATTGGGTCATCCGGCTGATGTAAAATAACATCAGCGATACACTCACGTAAGGCTTTCGCTACGGCTGTTTTAAGATACTTAAAATCTTCTGATACAGGTACATCATCCGGACAAAGCTTTAAAATATCTAGACTACTTCTAATACGTACAAGATTTCCTAGACCATCATTTTCATATTCGCTAACGGAATCTACTTCTCGATAAATATGTTTTCCGTCGCTATCAATGTAATAACGACCATAATTATCATAATAATAAGTTATGCCATCCCGTTCTTCTTTTATTTTCAATAAAATACCTGAGCTATCCATCATATACTCACTGGCTGTTTCATGCGCTTTATAAATTCTTTGTCGTGTTTTTTGATCAATAAAGTATCGCCCACATTCGTCGTAGAAATAAATATGTTGTTCATCATCTTTCAACGGTACAAGAACACTGTGCTCATTAGGCTGATATAATGTTTCATCATCTGGTAGCTTGTAAATTTTTCGACTATATTCGTCTATGAAATACGTCCCGAGATCATCATTAAATTCCTCTTTTATATCTGCAGCACTTAGAATTGAGATAATTGACTTGTGGCTTCGTTCTCCAAAAACTGCTATATCCCATACATAGCATAATTCAGTAACTAATCGTTCACGTTCTTCTGGTGGTAATGCGTGATTAAAAATGCGCAGTTGGTAAAAATCTTCACAAGAGCAAATTTTATCATAATCCAAACCTTCAAATTCAAAATCTGTCGTTTCAGCTAATTTTTTTAATGTAGTTTTTAAATTTTCAAGTGAAGCGAGCGTTGTCTCTAGATAATCTTTCTTGTGCTGTAGAGCCATTAAAGCTGGGGAAGTTGGCTCATTTTGTAATTTCGAAATATAATCCTCTAATGAGTTTATTTTCTCTAAAATTTTACTTATTTCAAGATCATGGACAGCTATACTTCGTATCATTGTACTAAATTCTTTTTCCTTAATATTTTCTGTCATTCTTTGAAGTGAAAAAGATTTTGATGTTTTTAAATCTTCAACGATTTGTTGTAATACTTTTGTTAAATCTTCAGGGTGAGAGACTTTAATATACTTAGTTAAAAGATAAACTAATCCATCGGTTATTCTATCAATCCATTGATAAAGTTCTTCTAGAGAATCTCTAACCTTTATCTTAAATTCATCATCACTATCAAAGCTTCTAAAACATTTTAATTTGCTTAGAAGATGTCTTGTTACTTCTTTGTGCATTTCTTCAACAATTTCTATATCGGTTAAAAGATTAGCTTGATTTTCATTTGATAAGGATGGTCGGTACCTTAAAACATATTTTTGATAATATTTCAGACGGTTTGACATAGCATCTATGGTGAAACTCACTGCTTGATACACTTCTTCTCTTGTAAGATCATTGAGTATCCGTTTAGCAAACTGTTCTAAATCTTTAATGGTGTATATCCAGTGGATATGAAAATCAACAATTATATCAATTACTTCTGTTTTTGACCCACCTTGAAGAGCTGACCGCATGGAACACATTGCATTGAATATAGTATCAGAATAATCTTGCTGATTCAGAAAAATGACGGATGTTTCATAAAAATGTTTTATTTCTTTTGATATATCGAAAAGAAATTCAATATCTTTTTTGCTATCCATTGTTACTTTAAAAGAACGTCTAGCCATAATATTATTTAATAATGGTTTTATTAAACTTGGAGCTTACAATTTTTATATCATAAAAATATTAAATACATATGTCATTGCGTTTTAATTATAATTTATAATTAAATTATCATCGAGGAGGTCGATAAACTAATTTAGTAGTATTATTGTAAGTTACCACGTGCCTTTGGTAAGAAAAAGTAATATTTTAATTTTTTAGAACGGTAACCCTACCGCGTCTACGATTTGTTTCTGAAAAGGTCGTCGATGACTTAGCGATTATACAAAATTACAAAGAAATTGTAGCTGTTGTTGTGTCATTTACTAATACGTTTTTTAAGTAGTAAACATATATTATGGCCGGAGCAATGTTATTTGAGAGGTCACGAGTCTCATCGTCGAACAGAGACGAAGACGTTCGCATGACTGACAAAATGATTAGCACAGGAGAGCTGCCTGAAGATGACGAGGAAAACATCAGAGCGAAAGAACAAGGCATATTGAATCTTGGCGAGAAATACAAGAAGGAAGGTAAAGCCAAGGAACTCGCAGAATTGATAAAGGCTACTAGACCATTTCTCAGTTTGATAAGTAAGGCTAAGGCAGCAAAATTAGTGCGATCACTCGTAGATTTCTTCTTGGACTTGGAAGCCGGCATAGGAATTGAAGTTCAGTTGTGCAAAGAGTGTATAGAATGGGCCAAGGAAGAACGCCGTACGTTTCTCCGACAGTCTTTGGAGGCGAGGCTTATTGCTCTGTATTTCGACACAGGTATGTATACAGAAGCACTAGACCTAGCCACAGCACTTTTGAAAGAGTTAAAGAAGTTAGATGACAAAAATTTGTTAGTTGAAGTACTTCTTTTAGAAAGTAAAACTTACCATGCTCTTAGTAATTTACCTAAAGCGCGTGCCTCCTTGACATCAGCAAGAACGACAGCAAATGCTATCTATTGCCCTCCAAAAATGCAGGCTGCTCTCGATTTACAATCTGGAATACTTCATGCTGCCGATGAGAGAGACTTTAAAACTGCATACTCATACTTTTATGAAGCTTTCGAAGGATATGATGGAGCTGACAGTCCTAAGGCTTTAACTGCTCTGAAATATATGTTGTTGTCTAAAATTATGCTCAATCAGGCTGAGGAAGTGGCAACCGTTTGTAGTAGTAAATCTGCTCTTAAGTATGCTGGAAAAGAACTGGAAGCAATGAGAGCTGTAGCAACTGCATCACACAAGAGATCCCTTGCTGATTTTCAAGCTGCATTAAAAACATACAAACCAGAGCTTGAAGAAGATGCAGTAGTGCGTGCCCATCTTGGAGCGCTATATGATACCATGTTGGAACAAAACTTATGTCGTATTGTGGAGCCTTATATGAGAGTTCAAGTCGACCATGTAGCTAAATGTATCCGTTTGCCTGTTGTTCAAGTAGAGAAGAAATTATCTCAGATGATCCTTGATAAAAAGTTGAATGGCATACTGGACCAGGGTGAAGGAGTCTTAATTGTTTTTGACGAGTCACCCTTGGAAAAGACATATGAGACAGTTTTAGAAACGATCCACCACATGAGCAAAGTTGTTGATACCCTCTATCAGAAAGCTAAAAAATTGTCATAGGCCCGTGTAAATTTGTTGTAGCATTAAAAATATAAAATATATATCAAATAACCTTAAATTTTCAGTTCAAATAATTGTAAATTAATGCTATTTTTTAAATGCTAAATTTCATTAACACAATAATATCTTATTAAAGCTAAACAGTGACTTGTTACAGAGGATCCCTATTCCTTTTTTTATTAAATCTTAAAATGTTACTCATTTAAAATATGTAATACTAATTTCATTTTATCTTTCTTTTAACTTAATCTAGTGACAAATTGTAATATTCTGTTTTTTTTTTGAGAATAAAATGTGTTCTCTAAAATGATGTTTTTATCACCTTACACCCACAATTGAAGTTTTGAAAGTCATTTTATTTTAAGCATTGGCACAGATGTACACATCCTAATTTACATATTTGAGTCATCAAGTACACTGCACTCTTTTATACATTGACCTTAAAATGCCATGTGCAAAACACACAATATCCTTGATAACTTTTCATGTAAACAATGGACATGAAGAAAGTTAATAGTTTTTATTAAATAATAAGAATTTTCATTATCTGTGATTAGAATGCAAACCTTTTTTTTACTTTTATAATAAAATAATGTAAAATTTTTAAACAGAATATATTTATTTGAGTATTTTTAAAAGTAACAAACAATTCATAGGTATCGAATAATAATTTTAATATTTTTAAATATGATATATGTGTACCTTGTTCTAATGTAAACATTAAAAGATACTTTTTTTCAAATAGTTTATTAACTTTTTCATTTAGTATTACACCTTGTTTTATATTTACAATACGAAAATGTTTATTTTAGTTATTAGTTTATTACAAAATTAGTACCTGTAGTAATGTCTTGCATGTTTTCAATATACATATCTAAACTTAACATCTTGCACGCTAAGCTATTTAAAATTAAACATTAAAAAATAATTAAAACAAAATACTAAAAAAAACTATACATACGAAATTAAAGCAAACATTGAAAATTTACATATTATTTAATAAATAATATAGTTTTTCTTTTTTAGGATTCAGTTGTGAAATAGGAAATTATTGTTTTATTGTAACACATGAATTAATCATAAAATTTTGTAAATAGAAATTTATCAAATTATATAAGTGACACAGTCATTCATTCGAAGTTTTATCGGTTTTAAAAGTGTTATTTCATAGATATTCAAATGATAGGAGGCACATTATCACATAGCATTATTTCTTAAGTTAAACTCTTCGGTGTCCTGGGGCACGTCCCAGCGAGGGTTCCAGAAGCCGTCAGGCGTTTTCGGCCTGATGGGATTATTTCGACCTCGATGTTTGGAACACTCGTCCATTTTTTTCGCGAGCGTATCATAGTCGTCTTTGTAGAGTTCGTCGTAAAACTATAAATGAAAATTATTTATTTTTTAAAAATTTATGTTTGTTTGCAACAGTAATATCGGTTCACACTTTAGTTCCAAGACCAAACTATAGAGTATAAAAAAGTAATGGCCTTCTCATTTTGACAAGGTTACGTATGTGGCAGATTTTCATCCAAAACATGCAGGTTCACCACCGAATACGATAAATGGTGCTAGTCCAGCCTTGAACCACAATCATCAATTAACCAAACCAGGTAACCAAAAATCAAAATCTTTATTCAATAAAGAAGCAGAAATCTACCATCAGTTCGGAAAGAGACTCCTTACACCTGAGAAGAACCGGGGAAAGGAACTCAGAAACTACTGGGCCATCTCTATCGATCATTAATCAATCACGTTTTTTAATGATCACCAAGACATTATTTTAGTTTAATTATTTAACAGAATTTTAATAAGACAAAAGTATATCAAAAGCGTGTCCGATTCATACGTTTTTACACTGCTCACAGCTCCAACCGGGCAGGGCGCGTTTCTCGGCTTTCTTACGTAGGACTGGCTCCTTATACACTGGTTCGATGTTTTTCATCCTTTGAAATATAATTAAACGTATTATTTGAAAACATAACCAGAAAAAGATCGACTTGGGCCATGTCTAAAAAATGTACATGGAACACATATAGGGTTTTCCATTAAGGGCGCTTGATCTTTGAAATGCAAAAAAAAATACATGTAGGAGAGATTTGCGAAATATTTTTTTTATTTGGAAGTTCTCTCGACCCCATTATGTATGGAATATGACATCATTCAAATGACCGCCACGGCTTCGGTTGGTGGCGCGCACACGAAAGGTCCAATTTTCGATGACTCTGGCGCACAAATCGGGCTGTATTTGATCGATGGCGTGGCGTATGTTGACTTTGAGGGCATCGGTGGTTTGCGGCTTGTTGGCATAGACCTGCGACTTAAGAAAACCCCACAAGAAAAAGTCCAGCGGGGTCAAATCGCACGATCTCGGTGGCCAGTTCACGTCGCCTCCGCGCGAGATGACCATGTCCAGAAATTGCTCGTGCAGAACTTCCATCGTAGCGTGTGCTGTGTGGCACGTAGCGCCGTCCTGTTGAAACCACATGTTGTCCAGATCCATATTCTCGATTTCAGGCCAAAAGAAGTTGGTTATCATCGACCGGTATCGCTCACCATTGACGGTGACGGCCACACCATTATCGTTTTCGAAAAAATACGGACCAATCACGCCTCCGGCCCAAAATCCGCACCAAACAGTCACTTTCTGCGGGTGCATTGCCACTTGGTGAACCTCGTGTGGATTGGTCTCGTCCCAAATACGGCAATTTTGCTTGTTGACATAGCCATTCATCCAAAAATGCGCCTCGTCGCTGAAGATGATTTTTTTGCCAAAATCGGAGTCAACTTCCAACTGCTCTAATGCCCAGTCAGCGAACACACGGCGCTGTCTATGGTCATTAACCTTGAGCTCTTGGGTCAGCTGGATCTTGTACGGGTGCAGGCTCAAGTCACAACGCAAAATTCGCCAAGTTGTCGTCTGCGAAAGGCCGAGTTCCTGTGCGCGACGCGGAATTGACTGCCGCGGGTTTTCGAGGACACTGTCGCGCACAGCGGCGATATTCTCGGCAGATCTCGCGTTACGTTGACGCACGGGAACCGGCTGATTGTTAACTGACCCGGTTGACTCGAATTTGTCCACCAATCGACGGATAGTCGACTCGGCAGGACGATCATCGCGACCGTAAAACGGGCGAAGTGCGCGGAACGTTGCTCGAACTGAAGACCCATTTTCATAAAACAATTTTATGATTTGCACGTGCTGCTCGACACTGTAACCTGCCATGGTGGTTTGGGAGGACGTAATGAATATAACACACTGCAATTGACAGCTGTTACTCAAACAACATGGCCGCAATCAGCTGTCAAAGTTCAAGTCCCTATTGGAAAACCCCATACTTTGTAGTTTTTTAGGAAGCGATCATTCCTAGTAGTTTTTTTTAATTTCGTTATTGTATAGGTTGGCGGACGAGCATTTAGGCCACCTGATGGTAAGTGATCATCAACACCCATAGACAATGGCATTGTAAGAAATGTTAACCATCGCTTACATCACTAATGCGTCACCAACCTTGGGAACTGAGATGTTATGTCCCTTGTGCCTGTAATTACACTGGCTCACTCACCCTTCAAACCGGAACACAACAACACAAAGTACTGCTGTTTTGCGGTATAATATCTGATGAATGGGTGGTACCTACCCAGACGAGCTTGCACAAAGCTCTACCACCAAGTATAGTAGTTAATATATAATGTTGACTACCTCGTTGGTCTAGTGGCTAGATTTAAGGCCGCAGGCCTGGTGGTCCTGGGTTCAATCCCCAGGTCGAATAAAAAGTTATTGGGTTTTTCTGTCAGAAAATTCTCAGTAGCAGAACGGAGTCTACAAGTTGGAAGTGTGTTACACTCCCGTGCCTCGGAAAGCAAGTAAAACCTTTGGTCCTGCGCCTGAACTCTTTCCGGTCGTGTCGGATTGCCGTCCCATCGGATTATGAGAGCTAGGGAATAGAGAGTGCACCTGTGTTTGCGCACACACTTGTGCTCTATAATATCTCGTGCGCAGTTGGGCTAACCTCTCTATAGAAATCGGTCCGGAGGAGATTATTATTATGATTATTATATAATGTTAAAAAAAAGTTATGCAGACTGTTAAATGGGCCACATCATTGTATGTTGTTACTATCAGTCATAGAGATTACACTGGTTCACTCTCTTCAACCCGGAACGCAGCAGTACTAAATATTGACGGCAGTGGTAGTAAAATGTAAGGAGTGGTACCCAGACGAACTTACACAATACCTAACCACCAAGTTTCAATGAAATCGAAACAAACCTTTTACTAATCTCGGTCTTTGCTTCAATGTGTCCAATATCCTGTTGCAGTATCGACATGCTGGACTGAGTGTCGGCGAGTCTCTGAGTATTCATAAAGTTCACGTTCTCAACCAGGGGACGCTTGTTGGGACTGTAATGTAATAAAAAAAATATTTTTAAGTACCTCATGTTAAAGTCAATTATCTCGTGTGTCCACAGTGATTGCGCGGTGACTAAAGCCACAGTGACGAGCACTGTTGCAGTGCTAAATTGATACCACCGCCACCCGCGCATTGGGCCGCTTAATGACTAGGCCTGTTGTTTTTTTTTATAGCATAGGTAGGCGTACGAGAATATGTGCCACCTGATGCTAAGTGGCCACCAACGCCCATAGACATTGGCATTGTAAGAGATGTTTACGAGATCGCCAATGCGTCACCAACCTCGGGAACTAAGATGTTACGTCCGTTGTGGCTGTAATTACACTGGCTCACTCACCCTTCAAACCGGAACACAACAATACCAAGTACTGCTGTTTTGCGGTAGAATATCTGATGAGTACCTACCCAGACGAGCTTGCGCAAAGCTGATAGGAATGTTGATGATATGAACCCTAGATCCCGCGGCAGGCCCAAGAAGCGCTGGCTCGATGTTGTAAGGAGGATGCTTTAGATCGGGCAAAGTGAAGGAAAAGATGCAGGAAAGCGGACCCTGGCGCTACTAGGCCGGGAAAACGCTAGGCAGAAGAAGAAGAAGTAAATCCGACGAATTAACGAAACCCATATATGATCACTCACGTGACTGTCTGTCCTGTTACATCCTATTCCATCCTATTTTACAGATAAAAAAAAAACTGTTGAAATTTTGTACTTATATAGAACCCTATACCATTCGATCTTGATGTTCAAATTTAATATAAATTTTTGAATGTTTTTTTTTTAAATTAAGAATATATAGGTTATACTCTAATAAATGAAATGCATATTTGAATAAATAAATAGATAGTTACTCTTTCAGTTAAGCGTAAAGCTTGTGCTAAGTATGAGGGTCACAATAGCCCAAGGCACAAGTCGGCTGCGACGACATTACATCTATATAAGCTGTTGAACTATTAAGATTACAATTTTAATTAAAAAAACTTTAGAAACAGAGGTTCCCAAACGTTTTATTCTCATAGACCAAAATTTAGCTGGTTCCGGTGGACCTGCTGGAGCTACATTTCTACCATATTCCCAAAACTTGACAAAAAATGTGAATCTGAGATTATTTTTTTGTTTTATTTCCTGCAATCGAGTGACGGAAAGTGACTACCGCCGCCCATGCACATCTGCAACATCAGAGGACTTGCAGGTGCGTTGCCATCGTTTAAAATATCTGCCTACATTACTAGGTGAAGTCAAGCCAACATTTTAGTTCTTCACTATCGAAAGTAAACGAATTTTCGTGGACCCCCGCTTATGTATTGTGGACCCCCATATTTTGTCACGCCAATGTAGACCCCTGGGGGTCCACCTGGACCACTTTGGGAACTAAGGCTTTAGATCATCAATTCTAATATTTTCGTTATAAATATAGATGGGCATTTGGCTTATGTATGTATGTTGCTTGCGTATGAAGTAATTAAGCCAAATCTTAGAGATATATGGTTAATATTAGGTCCTTACATATGAAATTAGCGTTTTATCGTACTGACCACTTTGATGTGAAATATCTCCTCTTTGGTTAAGAATTGCAAATTCAAATTACGGTACGGTAAAAATAATTTCATATGTAAGGACCTAATATATAATAAATCATCCTATATACAAAGGATTAAATTAGCAATATCAAGCTCACCTGTTCACTCTCTTGATTTTTTCGTCGATTTTCTTAACATGTTGAAGTAGAGAAATACTTTCATCGGCGCAGTGAGTCTCGTCGTTCAGTTTATCTTTCATTTTTAATGGTGATTTGACCCTATATTATTTATTATTATTAGGTAGGCAGACGTAGATGGCAAATGGGCCAACTGATGTTACCCCACCACTTAACATCAGGTGGCCCGTTTGCCATCTGGATCTGCCAGTGGATAAGCTTTGTATGAAATATTAACCATCGCTAACATAGCCAATGTGCCCGTAATTTTAGTAACTAAGATAAGTCCCTTGTGCTTGTAGTTACACTGGCTCACTCACCGTTCAAACTGGAACACAATATAATAAAGTGGTGCGTACCCAGACGGGCTTACACAAAGCCGTACCACCAAGTAAATATGTTACCTATATATTTTAACAGTATAATAATTTTGTCATAGCTTTAATATTTATTTCAAATATTTGGGTCCAACGCCAATCTCAAGAGAGATTAGCCAACTGCGCAGGAGATATTATAGTGCACAAATGTGTGCGCAAACACAGGTGCACTCTCTTTTCCGTAGCTCTCATAATCAGATGGGACGGCAATCCGACACGACCGGATAGCGTGCAGGGGCGCAGGACCAACGGCTTAACGTGCTTTCCGAAGCACGGGAGTGTACACACTTCCAACTTCCAGACTTCGGGCTGCTACTGAGAGTTTTCTGACAGAAAAACCCATTAACTATTTAATGGCCCGACCTGGGAATTGAACCCAGGACCACCGGGTCTGCGGCCTAATAATTCACGTGATTATAGTTCATGTGAATTAATTGAGTTAGAGAAAGCTGTTATCTGAGAGTAACAAATTTGACAATAAAATTAATTGAAATATTATAATTAAATCGATCGAAATTAATATACAGTGGTGGTCGTATAATTAGAAACAATACTAACGGTTCTTGACATTATGTAAGATAATTAACCGCAATCGTTTTTTGTTTTTTTTTTAAATTAACCAATAAATAGGACAACAATATGTTCAACGATTTATCATTTATTAGAAAAACAATATAAATCGCATTACACAAATGCAGTTTCAATATTACATTACGGACAAACATTTAAATCAGTTTTAAGGTATGAACAATAATGGTCAACTAATTAGAAACAACAACAAAAAAGTATAAAAACAATATGTTTTTTAGCGATGGTTAATATTTCATACAATACTTATCCACTGGCAGATCCATATGGGAAATGGGCCACCTGATGATATCCCACCACTTAATATCAGGTGGCCCATTTCCCATCTGGATCTGCCAGTGGATAAGCAGTGTATGAAATATTAACCATCGCTAATATAGCCAATGCGCTCGTACTTTTAGTAAGATAAGTCCCTTGTGCTTGTAGTTACACTGGCTCACTCACCGTTCAAACTGGAACACAATATAATAAAGTGGTGCGTACCCAGACGGCCTTACACAAAGCCGTACCACCAAGTAAATATGTTACCTATATATTTTAACCGTATAATAATTTTGTCATAGCTTTAATATTTATTTCAAATATTTGGGTCCAACGCCAATCTCAAGATAGATTAGCCAACTGTGCAGGAGATATTATAGTGCACAAGTGTGTGCGCAAACACAGGTGCACTCTCTTTTCCGTAGCTCTCATAATCAGATGGGACGGCAATCCGACATGACCGGATAGAGTGCAGGGGCGCAGGACCAACGGCTTAACGTGCTTTCCGAGGCACGGGAGTGTACACACTTCCAACTTCCAGACTTCGGGCTGCTACTGAGAGTTTTCTGACAGAAAAACCCATTAACTATTTATTACATACACCAGGTCTGCGGCCTAATAATTCACGTCATTATAGTTCATGTGATTTAATTGAGTTAGAGAAAGCTGTTATCTGAGAGTTACAAATTTGACAATAAAATTAATTGAATTATTATAATTAAATCAATCGCAATTAATATACAGTGGTGGTCGTATAATTAGAAACACTACCAACGGTCCTTGACATTATGTAAGATACTTCACCGCAATCGTTTTTATTTTGAAATTAAACAATAAATAGGACAACAATATGTTCAACGATTTATCATTTATTAGAAAAACAATATAAATCCCATTATACAAGTGCAGTTTCAATATTACATTACGAACAAACATTTAAATCAGTTTTAAGGTATGAATAATAATGGTCAACTAATTAGAAACAACAACAAAAAATATAAAAAACATTTTTTTTTTTAAATATTATTAATTAGTATTGTTATTTACGAAATAGCTACTATCCACAGCCTACCAATAGTTATAATTAATATTTAGTGGCGTATCCTTTATTTTCAATAACAGCACTGCAACGACGTGGCATTGATTCAATCAATTTCATACATTTTTCTAGGGGGATTGAATTCCATGCTTCAACAAATGCTTCATATAGTTCGTTTTGAGTGGTGATACGTTTGTTTGAGACTTTCTTTTTAACAATATACCAGAGATTTTCTATCGGGTTTAAATCCGGACTATTTGCTGGCCAGTCTAAAACGGATATACGCTGTTCGCTAAGGAAACATTTGACGCCATTGGCCGTGTGTTTAGGGTCATTGTTATGCTGAAAGATCCAGGTTACAGGCAAATGATCGTCCGAGTAGGGAATCATTGTGTGCTCTAAGATATTTTTGTATTGCCATTGATCCATTGCACCTTCAATATTCCGAACGGATCCAACTCCACACCCGGAAAAACACCCCCAAACTTTAATGTTACCGCCACCGTGCTTTACTATACCTACACCTTGTGTATTTATAATTAAAAGCATTGTTTACAGGGCGTCTAACATAGCGCTTTCCTTCAGAATTTACCATATTTATTTTTGTTTCATCTGAAAATAACACATTTTTCCATTCTCGTACCGTCCAATTAACATATTTTTTAGCGAATAATAATCGCTTCTCTCGGTGTTGCTTGGTAAGAAGCGGAACCTTTCGAGAGATTCTTCCAAACAATTTTGCTTCCATTAATCTTTGGTGTATCAGTCTTGACGAGATGTTTCTCGGGTCATTAGGCGAAAAAACTTCATTGTTAATCTGGTTGGAGCCTTTACTTGGGTCTTTTTTAGCAACACCAACGATAAGCGTATCTTCTCTGGGAGAAGTTTTTCTTGGCCGAGCCTTTCTAAGAATATTTTCAACAGTTCCATGTGTTTTATAATGATCAATTGCATTAAAAACTTTCTTAACAGAACAATTTTAATGCTAAGCTATTCTTCTGTACGCCCACTTATGATCTATATGTAAATTAACAATGATTTGCCTAGTTGACGCGTCACTACTTTTATTTTTGCCCAATTTGAACAAATTAAATTCAGATTAAATTTTGAATTGCCGCCAAAATAATATAAAAAGAAATGTTATTCTCCAATTTCAAAAAAAGAACGAGCTATGGATGCTTTTTTAAAATTTTTCTAATTAGGCGTCCAAGCGGCCAGTAACAGAAAATAAACTCCTACATGCGTAAGACTCATTTTGTAATTAAAAGTAAGATATGTTTTATATTTTATGCATTTAATGAGTTTTTTATTTGATCGGCTATATTATTGCATGATTATTAATTATGGAATGTGTATATTTTTTACGAACATTTGTACGTTGAAGTTATACTTTCTTTATTCAAAAGAACTGTTTCTAATTATATGACCACCACTGTATATTTAGAAAATACTTGATTGTCTCTTTTTTATATTCAAACATATTTTAGAATTCAATTTAATGTACATACCTTTTAAAATTGTGTGCTTGTGAAAAAAAAAACAAAAATAATTAAATACCAGGTTTTGTCTTTAAATAAAAAATAAAAACATTTAGCCCAACAGAATGTTTCTATATAATTATTGAAAGTTTGCCAAAAATACAAAACTTGAAAATTGAAATAGTTAATGCATAGATCAGAATATCTAGAACATTTCGTCCCTGTAAATAAAACCTTTGTAAGCGAATAAAGTCAGCTATTGAAGAAAAAAAAAAAAAAAAGAAAAAAACACTAACCTGTTCGGGTATTGTTTTAACAAATTAATTGAATCATCCACTTCTTCCTTCACTACTTCATCAGCAAATTCGTTCTCTGTATCGCGATCGTTAATCTCATCTTCCATTTTGATCTTCGAGACGGGCGAAGGTTTTATGAATTTGCTCGGATTTTCTTTTATAATTGATCTAAAATTGTAAGTATTTGATTATACATCATTTATTTTTAAATACATACTTATCTTTCACTAGCTGTGCCCTGCGGCTTCACCCGCGTATAATTAATAAAATTATAATAGATATGTTTTTTCTATTTGCATGACCATATAATTAGAAACGCTTCTTATGATTAAAGAAAGTATAACTTCAACGTACAAATGTTCGTAAAAAATATACACATTCAATAATTAATAACCATGCAATAATATAGCCGATCAAATAAAAAACTCATTAAATGCATAAAATATAAAACATATCTTACTTTTAATTACAAAATGAGTCTTACGCATGTAGGAGTTTATTTTCTGTTACTGGCCGCTTGGACGCCTAATTAGAAACATTTAAAAAAAGCATCCATAGCTCGTTCTTTTTTTGAAATTGGAGAATAACATTTCTTTTTATATTATTTTGGCGGCAATTCAAAATTTAATCTGAATTTAATTTGTTCAAAATGGGCAAAAATAAAAGTAGTGACGCGTCAACTAGGCAAATCATTGTTAATTTACATATAGATCATAAGTGGGCGTACAGAAGAATAGCTGAGCATTAAAATTGTTCTGTTAAGAAAGTTTTTAATGCAATTGATCATTATAAAACACATGGAACTGTTGAAAATATTCTTAGAAAGGTTCGGCCAAGAAAAACTTCTCCCAGAGAAGATACGCTTATCATTGGTGTTGCTAAAAAAGACCCAAGTAAAGGCTCCAACCAGATTAAAAATGAAGTTTTTTCGCCTAATGACCCGAGAAACATCTCGTCAAGACTGATACACCAAAGATTAATGGAAGCAAAATTGTTTGGAAGAATCTCTCGAAAGGTACCGCTTCTTACCAAGCAACACCGAGAGAAACGATTATTATTCGCTAAAAAATATGTTAATTGGACGGTACGAGAATGGAAAAATGTGTTATTTTCAGATGAAACAAAAATAAATATGGTAAATTCCGATGGAAAGCGCTATGTTAGACGCCCTGTAAACAATGATTTTAATATAAATACACAAGGAGTATAGTCAAGCACGGTGGCGGTACAATGGATCAATGACAATACTAAAATATCTTAAAGCACACAATGATTCCCTACTCGGACGATCATTTGCCTGTAACCTGGATCTTTCAGCATAACAATGACCCTAAACACACGGCCAATGGCGTCAAATGTTTCGTTAGCGAACAGCGTATATTCGTTTTAGACTGGCCAGCAAATAGTCCGGATTTAAACCCGATAGAAAATCTCTGGTATATTGTTAAAAAGAAAGTCTCAAACAAACGTAACACCACTCAAAACGAACTATATGAAGCATTTGTTGAAGCATGGAATTCAATCCCCCTAGAAAAATGTATGAAATTGATTGAATCAATGCCACGTCGTTGCAGTGCTGTTATTGAAAATAAGGGATACGCCACTAAACATTAATTATAACTATTGGTAGGCCGTGGATAGTAGCTATTTCGTAAATAACAATACAGTAACAGCCTGTGAATGTCCCACTGCTGGGCTAAGGCCTGTTCTCCTCTTTTGAGAAGAAGGTTTTAGAGCTTATTCCACCACGCTGCTCCAATTCGGATTGGTGGAATACACATGCGACAGAATTTCAGTGAAATTTGACACATGCAGGTTTCCTCACGATGTTTTCCTTCACCGTCAAGCACGAGATGAAATATAATCACAAATTAAGCACATGAAATTCAGTGGTGCTTGCCCGGGTTTGAACCCACGATCATCGGTTAACAATACTAATTACTAATACTTAAAAAAATATTGTTTTTTATACTTTTTTGTTGTTGTGAAAAAAAAACAAAAATATAAGTAAATACCAGGTTTCGTCTTTAAAAAAAAAAAGAAAACATTTAACCCAACAGAATGTTTCCATATAATTTTTGAAAAAGTTTACCAAAAATATAAAACTAGAAAATTTAAATAGTTAATGCATAGATCAGAATATCTAGAACATTTCGTCCCTGTAAATAAAACCTTTGTAAGCAAATATAGTCAGTTATTGAAGAAAAAAAAAACTCACAAACCTATTCGGGTATTGTTTTAACAAATTAATTGAATCATCCACTTCTTCCTTCACTAGTTCATCAGCAAATTCGTTCTCTGTATCGCGATCGTTAATCTCATCTTCCACTTTGATCTTCGAGACTGGTGAAGGTTTTATGAATTTGCTCGGATTTTCTTTTATTATTGATCTAAAACTGTAAGTATTTGATTATACATCATTTATTTTTAAATACATACTTATCTATCACTACCTGTGCCCTGTGGCTTCACCCGCGCATAATTAATTAAAATATAATAAATTATTTTATTAATCACTGCACCATAAAACAATTATTTATCACAAAATTAGGTGAAAAAAAAAATGTACAGACAGAACCAATAGATTTATATAGTAGTATAGATTATAGTAAGTACTACTTATTTAAGTTTTATTATAATATTATTATGAGGGGCCTTAAGTACATATACACAGTACTTACATTGGCAACTGGACCACTGGACCACTCGTAGGGGATGGTAATATTGTGTCATCATTTTCTAGCACTTCCTTTTTTATGTTACACTAAAAATGTATTTATTATTAGTTCTCTACTCGCTTTACACAATTGGTTTTCCATTCTTATCTCTTTTCCATTTGTTTTTTTATAGTATAGGGAGGCCGACGAGCATATGGGCCACCGGATGGTTGGTCACCAATATCCGTAGACATTGGCATTGTAAGATTTGTTAACCATCGCTTACATCGCCAATGCACCACCAACCTTGGAAACTAAGATGTTATGTCTTGTGCCTGTAATTACACTGGCTCACTCACCCTCCATACCGGAACACAACAATACCAAGTACTGCTGTTTTGCGGTAGAATATCTGATGAGTGGGTGTAACCTACCCAGACGAGCTTCCACAAAGCACTACCCTACACTTTTTTCCATTCTCGTACCGTCCAATTAACATATTTTTTAGCGAATAATAATCGCTTCTCTCGGTGTTGTGTGGTAAGAAGCGGTACCTTTCGAGAGATTCTTCCAAACGATTTAGCTTCCATTAACCTGCGACGTATCAGTCTTGACGAGATGTTTCTCGGGTCTTTAGGCGAAAAAACTTCATTTTTAATCTGGTTGCAACCTTTACTTGGGTCTTTTTTAGCAACACGAGCGATTAGCGTATCTTCTCTGGGAGAGGTTTTTCTTGGCCGAGCCTTTCTAAGAACATTTTCAACAGTTCCATGTGTTTTATAATGATCAATTGCATTAAAAACTTTCTTAACAGAACAATTTAAATGCTCAGCTATTCTTCTGTACGCCCACTTATGATCTATATGTAAATTAACAATTATTTGCCTAGTTGACGCGTCACAACTTTTATTTTTGCCCATTTTGAACAAAATAAAATTCAGATCATAGAATAATAACGCTTAGAAGGAGTGTAGGCCCAAGCGAATTGAAGTCATTCAAATTGTTATTAGTCTCATTACATTTGACGTCACGTCAGTTGTCACGATAAAGTGTCATAGTAAACATCTCGCGCAATTTATTAAAAAATGATTTACTGTGTAGTAAAAGGGCGTCACATCACTCCACATAAAAAAAATAAGGATAAGAAAATCACATTTCACACGTAACTACTATTTGACAACTTATAATTTTGGCTAAAATACATTCATCAAAACATAAAAAGAATTTGTAAACAAAAGACGCCATTACAATAAAAATGTTGCCAGCTATGGAAAATATATTTACCACGCTTAATATTTTAAATAATAAAAATGTATCAATTATTTAAAATTATTATTTTAACTTTTTTAAATTACATATAAAACATTAATACTGTTCAAATAATTATATTTTTTTTCTTTATGATAAAATACATAAAATAAAAGCAATACTAAATAATATTACTAAATAAATTTAAAAAAAAAGATCATTATAATAGTAAAAGCTAAAATTAAATAAATAATATTGCAATATATAATTACAATACTTATTCATTAATTGTAATCGTTTTTAGCTTTCCTTCGAATCTGAATGCTTCTTCTTACACCCCGTCCTTATTCCATACAAATCTACTATTTATCACAATTTACTGTCAGAAAACCCTTCAAGCTGAAATTGTTTAATTAATTTTAATAAAATAATAATAATGTCTAATATTATTGTCTGACAAATTGTCACATCTGAATACAACCTACGTAATAATTCAAATTAATTAAATGCAAAAAAATATATTTCATAATTCAAGTTCAAACAATATCATTTTCTTACTTTATGGGGAAAATGTGTATTCACATTTCACTTGCAACATAATTCGGTCAAATGTGGGCGTGCCGGTGTATGTAACGTACGTGACACTTAACACACGAATTCTAGTTACTTCAATTTTGAGCGAAACTACGACCGTGAGCGAACCTTTGTATGACTCTATCCTTCTAAGCGTTATTATTCTATGATTCAGAATGATCTATACGTAAATTAACAATGATTTGCCTAGTTGACGCATCACTACTTTTATTTTTGCCCATTTTGAACAAAACAAAATTCAGATTAAATTTTGAATTGCCGCCAAAATAATAGAAAAAGCAAAGAAAGAAATGTTATTCTCCAATTTCAAAAAAGAACGAGCTATGGATGCTTTTTTAAAATGTATCTAATTAGGCGTCCAAGCGGCCAGTAACAGAAAATAAACTCCTACATGCGTAAGACTTATTTTGTAATTAAAAGTAAGATATGTTTTATATTTTATGCATTTAATCAGTTTTTAATTTGAGTGGCTATATTATTGCATAATTATTAATTATTGAATGTGTATATTTTTTACGAACATTTGTACGTTGAAGTTATACTTTCTTTAATCATAAGTGTTTCTAATTATATGACCACCACTCTATATATATATATATTTTTAATATATAATTATTATGTGTTAGTGTATCTTATTTTCTATTCCTTAATTGACTATAACTATACATTTTGCACTTACAATTACAGTCACTATAACTATGATTACCTCTTACCATTAGGTGGCCCATATGATTGTCCGCGTCCCAATGTTATTAAAAAAAAGTAATACTTTATAACAGTATTGCAAAAAATCATTGATGAATTTTGAGCACAGTATGATGTAAATAAATAAATGCTAAATACTATAACTATCACCTGCACATTAACTTCACTATAACTCCGTCCTAACTCCGGGGAGCATGTAAGATCTACAACACTTGAAGTTTTCATCTTGACCAGGTTTAGCCGAGCCTGTTTCAGTCTACCTGACGGCTTGTTTCGTGTTGGTGTAGGAAATGATAACTTTAAACACTTATTTTCTGGCGTAGGCCTATAAATAGAAACATTACTTACTCTATAACTTCCTTTAAATTTTTTCTGACTTGGTGTTAGTTTTTTTTTGCTATAAATATATTAGTGGAATACTTTCGTACACATAGATTATAATTTATGTTATTCCTTTTAAATATTTAATTTATTATTATTTTATTATGTTTAGAAAATGTCTGTAAATTTGCTCAATTTTTTATATTATTTAATAAAAAAATTAAAATTGATCAAGGGCCAGAACCCAGGGCCCAGTGATCTACATCCTTATAAGCTAGCTATTACGCCAAGGAGGTAGCATATGACATATTATATACATAAAGGAACAATATTATAACTTTACCATTCTGATATACTTTTGTAAAGTTGTTGAAAAGTTGTATATTATTTTAATTTTTAAATAATTATGAACCCATACCAAGATTCAGGACACTTTTTCTTATCTTTCAAACTCAGGGAATGTGTTGTGTTAGACTTTAACTTTTTACTTTGAATAATAGGACTTTTGCGGCCTGGAGTTCCTTCTATATCTGACATAGATTCCTCATGAGTAACATCATTAATCATTTCTTCTTTTAATGGACTTGTAACATTTTCATTAACTTCATATTTAGATATGTTGTCCTTTGGTGAAATTAATATATTTTTATCTCCATTTATTAATTTGAATATTGTGTCTATTGTATTAAAGTCTCTTGTTCTACTCAGTTTGTTCAGAGCTGAAACTGTAACATTAAATATTTTAATACAAATCAAATTAAAATATAAGCTATAAATATATTATTGTTAATTAATTTGTATGGACTTATTTTTTTTTACTTATTATTTTATTTATGGACTTATTTAGAAATTAATTGGATTTCAATGGCATATATAAATAAATAAAGTCCTCCAGACCGAATTCGGTCACGGCGGCCAATTTCAAGAGAGATTAGCCAACTGCGCGGGAGATATTATAGTGCACAAGTGTGTGTGCAAACACAGGTGCACTCTCTATTCCCTAGCTCTCATAACCCGATGGGACAGCAATCCGACACAACCGGAAAGAGTTCAGGAACAGGACCAGTGCTTTCCGAGGCACGGGATTGTACACACTTCCAACTTCCAGACTCTGGGCTGCTACTGAGAATTTTCTGACAGAAAAACCCAATATCTTTTTATTGAACCCAGGACCTCCGGGTCAGCGGCCTTATATCTAGCCACTAGACCAAAGAAGCATAAATATAACTTGCATGTAAATGTAGCATGTTTTAAAATATTTAGCAAGCTAATATATTCTAATAATTCCTTTCAGTATATATCCAAACATTGCAGGCAACCACCTTAATATGTTGAAAGTTCTAAAATTGTGTCATTAGTTAGATTGTCAATGGTAAGAGAGCAATATTGCATAAACTGTGTGCAACAAAATAAACTTTGAGACCAACTGCAGCAGTTGGATCATGGACTATTAGTTACAAATATTTATACTTATATTTATTTCATTATTATGAGTGCCTAATTATTAGACTTACCTACAGAATCTAAAATTTCTTCCTTAATTGATATATTTTTTCTTAACTCCTCACATTTTTTACATTCTTGGCTTAAAATTAAAAACTATCATTATTATGGTATTTTATATATAACAAGTTATGGGTTCAATTCGGGGTAAAAAACAGACATCTTTGCGCTTAATTTGTGGTGTATTAATTTGTGGGTAAATATCATTCATTTCATACTCGGCAGTAAAGGAAAACATTGTGCGGAAACCTGCATGTGTCATTTGAAATTATGCCAAATATGTATTCACATAATAATATCATAATATCTTAAATTGCATGGTCAGAAACATAATAATACCAAAACAGATGGTGACAATTTACCGCAAGGTACACACGTCACCAATAATTTAAAAAATCTTACAGTTTACACATTAGATTAAAAATAAAAGAAAAAAGTTTTGTTTTTACAACGCCGAGAATTTACCTTTCAGAATTTTCTTTGTGCATTAAATACAAACTTCTATAATTTTGGTTTTCTGAATGCAGCTCTTCAAACTCTATTACAAGTTCTGTAAAACGGGATAAGAGTTTAGTTATAGTAATAAATGCTTTAAGTTTTTCTAACTTAAAAATCTGAAAATTTTAATGAAAATTCATATTCAGCCAACCTTTAAAAATGGTTAATGTTTGTTGTAAATTTGATTCTACCGCAGTTACTTTACAACTAGGAAACGTCTTAGGAAAAGAGTGAATTTCAACGGAAGCACCCATTTCATTGAAAAATATTTTTAAATACACAAAAGATTAAAATAATGATAACTAGCGAGTATTTCAAAACCTTACTGAGCAAGTGAGCAGAAAATCTGCTTACTACTATTATATAGTATTTAGTATTATATTATGTTTATGTGTTGTCTGACCAATTGATTGACTTTACCAATTGTCAATTTTTGATTAGAATTTCGGACTGCATAATACAGATAAAAGTTGCAATGTTAATATTATTTATAATATAATTAATATAA
This sequence comes from Nymphalis polychloros, assembly GCA_905220585.2. NCBI lineage: Eukaryota > Metazoa > Arthropoda > Insecta > Lepidoptera > Nymphalidae > Nymphalis > Nymphalis polychloros. The sequence goes on from HG992251.1 coordinate 2,990,033, forward strand.
TTAGAATGTTTTCGTATCTTTATTGGAATTGGAAATTAACGTTGTTCATATTCATGGCTTATAATAAAATAAAAAACGAAAAAAATAATGGCAACAAAATATTTTAATCTGTGGCTGTGAACTTGACAGCTAACATATAATGAGCAGGCAAAGGACTTACAAACAAAAGCCATTTTATAAGAAACGAAATATTCTCGACTCAGAATTAACCAATCATATTTCAAATATTGATACACTAGGTAAGTGAATAAAAATTTAATGGATCTTTGATCTTTCTTGATCTAAATATCATTATATTTATTGACATTAATAAAACAAATATTTAAAACAGTGAGACGTATGATTGTAAGCTTTTGCCTTTTTAAAGATTTCTACCAAAAAATTTAATTTTCAAGTGCTTGAACTACAAACTATTTTCTTAAAATTATAACTTAAATACTCATAATTGCTTATATAAGCTATTGAAAAATCTTTTAGGTACTATTGTATAAAAATTTAGTTGTATGCTTTTGTAGGAGATTATGGAAGGCGACGAAGATATGTTTATTGTTATTGTCGGTGATAAAAATGAGGGGACATTTCCCGCGCCTTTACAAATTAAGCAAGAAAACTTGGATGAAAGTGAAATAGTCGACGTTATTGATGAGTTATTTAAAAATACTGATGAAGTAGTTGAATCAACAGAATTAGAAGTAACTATAGTAAAGGAAGAACCTTTAGATAGCTTAAATAGCAATGAAGATATCAATGAGGTAAATAATTGTGAATATGAAGTGGAAGGTGATTTTGAAGATGAATATATTCCAGATTATATAGAAGAGTCACTTGACAACTCTAGTGATTATATGTCTGACGATAGTGTAAATAAAGCACATATAAGAAGGTCACACAGTCATAGGACTAAAATGCTTAAACCATCTGAAAGGATGTCTTATGTGAAGGAACTTAGAGAACAATATCCTGAATTAAGAGAGGACCCTTATTTACTAACAAAATGCCTTGTTGAAATAATGAAAGTAACAAAACCGCCACCACCACCTCAAGACTATTTTATTATGAATGGAATTATGCTAGAGTAAGTATTATAGTAAATACAAGTAACAAACATTGCAAGGACATTTATTGTTATGCTAAATTTTTTACGAAGTCTTAAAATCTTAGTTTAGTAGTACAGACTTCTCTCCGTAAAAACTCAATCAAGTTACATCATGCCATTCTTCTTCCAAGCAACAATAATATGTATATCTGTGTTCGGTTTGGAGTAACTGAAAAGTGCAATCTAAATTACAATACATATAAATAAAATTGTCTGTTTGTGATTTCAAAATAACTTTTTTTTTAAAGTTAATATGGTTATCTGCAATTCTATTAAAAATATTTTTTATCTATAATTGCATTATGTACATTAAGGAGGTAGATTTCGAAGGGGTATATCATAAATTTGATGTGAAAAAAAGTTTGGATTACATAAAAAAGGAAAAATAATTGTGCATGTAATTGTAGTTGTGACAAATATGCAATTATTTTTATTAATATCTATATATGTATATGTTTTAGATGCATCCAGTGTGGACATCATTCAGAATCAATACCAGCGGCAAGTCGGCATTACCAAGAGAAACATGGAGAGAGATATCTTATTTGTTATGCTTGTGGTGTTAATTTTAGAAGGTGTGTATGTAATATTATCTATTATAGGTAAAAGTAAATTCATGGACCCCAAAATTACTACAGACTATTATCAGACTTGATAAAAATGATTTGTGCTGTCAACTTGTGTCGGTGACCAAACTTGTAATACAGGATTAGATGTATTTACAAACGTAATGTCAGTGGCCGCAAACCTTTAACAACATTCTCCAGCATAGAATGTTGCAAGTCTAATGTTGCAACACGTTCCAGCACCACCAACCTGTACAAGCACGAGAAGCGCTGCGACTCCCCGGACGCGGCCATCGTGCTGCGCGCGCGCGCGCTCACGCTGGGCCGCAAGGGGCGCTCGCGGCCCTACATGCCCGACTTTACAGACGAAGAGCCCAAGAAGTGAGCGATAACTAAATATTACTGAATTTTTATATCGGTATGGTACCTATTCAAATCAACTGTGACGTCATTAAACATCGGCATAATCGGGATTTAAATTTGAGAAGGTTTCCTACTTTTTAATGATGTTTAATTATTATAATCATGTAGCCTCATACTGTACATTAGAAAAACAACAAATTAAGTTTCAATAAATGTTTCAGGTTCGAGTGCTCCGAGTGCTCGGCGACGTTCAGTAGCAAGTACACGCTGCGCGCGCACGAGCTGCTGCACCGCGGGGAGCGCCCGCACCGCTGCGGGCTGTGCGCCGCCGCCTACACCTCGCGCACCGCGCTCTCCGTGAGTACCGAGTGCCTCGTCCACCCAGTCGGTGTTCACAACCTGAAGTCGGGCAGCTGTCGTACGAGGGCCGTAATGTTATCGTATATGGAACGAAATTATCGTACATAACGGTTTTTACTTTTTCCCTTTTCTGGTGTGTGTATTGATGATTAGTACGTTACAAAAATCACGAAACGGGACAATAATATGTTGCACATTCTTTATAAAGTATAGTTTCAGTCTTGATAGCTAAAAAAAAAACAAAGATTTATCACGTATTTGTCTTTTATTTTAGTTTGTCTTCTTTTGTCTTTATACACCAATACATGAAAAAAGCAATTATAGGTACTTGTTATTTTGCAATTGCCTATCATTTAAGTGTAATTATAAAATTTTACGTCATAATGGAAAATATCGTACAATTTGGGTACGATACTACTGTACCATCGTACATCGTACGTTGTTATGAAATTATCGTACATGTACGATAACTGTTGCGAACACTGCACTCATTGTTGCATCTCTTTTCTTCTTCTATCTTGCGCCGCACCGTACCAGCCGGTGCCACGCTGTACCATCCTGTACCATCCCCAAACATCTCGGCATTACGCAACTAGCGCACAATGAACACATCAGTTCATAAGAAGCTTAAATATGAAATAGGAAGTGGTTTAAAAAGCATAGAGACTTAAGTGAATTATTTAATTTAATGCTTATCAATATGTTATGTGTGAAAAAAAAATGTTTGAACATATAAAAAATCTTATTCTTCATTAATTAATATCTATGTAATAATAATTTATTTTTCAGCGACACCTGAAAATGCATGGCTCGGATCAGTTCATTTGCGACCACTGCAGTCGCAGCTTTAAGGTCAAAGCGGCCCTCGTCGCGCACCTCGACACGCACAGACGTAAGTCCATGCATATTATTCTTCGTTTATTCGGTTTTAAGTTTTTATATTAAGATATTATCATTTAGAGAATTGTAACATTTTCGTGTGTTAAAGAAGACATAAAGCCGTTGGTTTCACCATTTGCGTTAGTCACCTCAAATCCTATCTGACTACGAATGTGAGTAGCACAAAATGCTTCTAAGTTTTCGTACACGCATGTGCACTATACTAATAATAATATAGTCCTCCAGACCGAAAGTACCAACGGCTTTACGTGCTTTCCGAGGCACGGGAGTGTGCATACTTCCAACTTCCAGACTCCGAGTTGTTGCTGAGAAATTTCGATAGAAAAGAGGTCACTAGACCTCGTTGGTCTAGGGCTCACTATAATAATATATCGTGCGAGGGTTGACTATTCTCTCCGATATTCCATCGCAGCCCAGAAGCGGTTCGGCTGCTTGGAGTGCCCCAAGCGCTACTCGCAGAAGGCGGCGCTGGAGCTGCACGTGCGACGCGAGCACCGCCGCCTGCCGCCGCCCTGCGCCTGCAAGCTGTGCCCCAAGCGGTGAGTCAGCTATGCGGACCGCCGAAAGTGATCACTAGAATTACGATTTAAGTTAAATATACCCTATGTTAAGGAATGCTTGTGTGCAAAAGAATATTACACAACCAATGACTTCTTAGACGATTGGAACCTTGGGAATGAAACGATAGCGTCGAGGGTAATACAAATTAAAAAAAAAAACAGTCATTGTATAAATTGTCTGTATTGTAAAGATGAGATAAAAAACAAAAAAAAAAAAACCAAAATCCCGCTGAATCTTTCGCCGGTTCTTCTCAGGTCTGAGTTGTTTATTTCCGAACCGGTGGTAGATTTATGACGATCAATAAGCAAGTGTAATGCTTGAATATTGAATAAAGATTTTTTGACTTTGACTTTTCTCGTATCAGCATTGACGTAGATTACTATTCTGATTTTATTTTTAATTATCTTTATATGAACATCAAATGAGAGAGAGAGAGAGAGAGATAGATAGATAGAGATTTCTATTTTAATTGTGGATATTAACTTACTTTAGAAAATTCATCACATTAGTTTAGATTTAGCTATACTGTAGTATATTTTTTTTTTCACGAAAAAGGTTTCATGTAATATAGTTACTATATCTTAGTAAAATAAATGTAATGTTGCAGATACCCTCGGATGTCTCTACTCAAAGAACACATGAAGAAGGTGCATGGAATGTTGATCATGACACGGAAGGTAAAAATATAGATTAAAAATTTATTACGAATAAATATACTATCAAGCCGAGATGGTCCAGTGGTTAAAATATGTGATTTTCAACAAAAGATTGTGTTCAAAACCAGACAAACACTGCTCTGTTTTCAAATGCTTAATTTGTGTTTACAATAATTCATGAGGAAACCGGCATATTTCGTAAGCAAATGTGCATTCGACTAACATTGCACTGCACATTGGATCAGTGTAAGTACTATCCACAGAAATTAGTATTAGAAAACTAATTCTGTATTGCTTATATAGTGCTGATTGTTGAATATGAGATTTAATATATCTCATGCTTATATACTCGGTGGTAGAGCTTTGTGTCAAGCTCGTCTGGGTAGGTACCACCCACTCATCAGATATTCTACCGCATAACAGCAGTACTTTGTATTGTTGTATTTTACAGACACAAGACATAACATCTTAGTTCCCAAGGTTGGTGGCGCATTGGCGATGTAAGCGATGGTTAACATCTCTTACAATGCCAATGTCTATGGGCGTTGGTGGCCACTTACCATCAGGTGGCCCATATGCAAGACCGCTTACCTATGCTATAAAAAAAAAAAAACTAACTTTGGTAAAATGATTATTTAATAAATACAATGTTTTTCAGATGTTCTTCAAGAAACTACCGACGCTATCAAGCACGCAGATCAATCAAGCTAAGCTAGTGTTCAAAGAGGAAGTAGATGACCAGAAGTATGTCAAGTCCAGTTTCAAGGCTACGGTTTCGTGATCGTTCAGTGAATTAAAAAAAATGTGAAATGTTTAATAATATTGGTGTAATAATAGATATTTAGTGATATTTATAATGATTTTATGGAATTCAAATAATATGAACTGTTGAATTCAATTTTCTCTATGACATTTTTATATTTTTGTAATTTTTTTGTATGCAATATCTAAATTGGATTTATTTCAAAAGTGTAACCGCCTTATTCATAAACTTTATTTAACTGGTGATTAGTTAAACAATATTTTGTCTTCTTCTTTCGTATGTCAAATCAATAATGACAGAAAGAGACAAATCAGTGTTTAGCTAAACAGTAACTAAGCAACGTTTATGAATAAGGCCGTAAGTCACTTCGTATCCTTTTCAAATCGCATACATAAGAAAGAGTTGAATGGTATGTAAACCCAGTAAAACAATCCTTCACAATAACTTTTACTAATTAATAGGTACTTGAAGAGATACTAATTAATATTTTACAATTCTAATTATAATCCGTACAATAGCACTCAAGGGAGCCAATTTTTCCGTGTTTTGTTTTTTATGGTGTTTCCAACCAGGGATTATTTAGTTAAATATTACCATTATTTTCTAAAAATCTCAAAATAATTATTATAAATCAGTAATACCTTACAGATAATAGAGCCATCTCATGTCAACCCATAGAAAGGGTCGACATAATGGTTACCTTGTTGAGCATCCAATTGAGTAAACGCTCGAATACTCAAAAAACATTGAATCCTAATGTCTGCCAAGCGGTCAGCAGTAAAAAGCTAAATCCTTTCACGGCGACCAATAATGGGAAGATACCAAAGGAATGACGATTATAATATGAGAAAGAGATGCCTATATTGTAATCTTTGAGTTTAGTTAAGAGATTGTATACTAAAGACCCTGGTGTATTTGTTATGGACATGAATTGAAAGAAGTTATTGTTTAAATTTTAGCTTAAATTAACATCTGAAAATGTTTGTATTTTGATATTTAATCTGATTACTGTAAGTATATTCTGTAGGAACAAGTTTTTTTTTTTTTAATTTATGCCCTGACAACATACTCACTTTTGCTCATAGAGATACTGTAAGATACTGATACTGTAAGAGTACGGTTCTTGTGGATTGTAAGTTATTTGGGCCCATTTATAATTTGATTAAGATGTTTTTAAATGAATTCTTGATTAAATGATTAATTAATTACTATTAAAATTTGTAATTCAATTGTTATTGCTTAGAACTTAGAACATTAAACTTTATTTTTTATTAAATAATTATAAAAAAGCCTTTCAAGTAATAAATAATTCTTTGATATAGGTAACTATGTATATAATAAAATACATAATTGTTAAGTGTGTTTTTAATTCTCATCGTACATTTAAAATTGCTGTGGTTCTAACCCTTTTTTTAATTTGGTGAAAAACTCACTACGCGTTTGAAATCGACCAATATTACTATTGGCTACTTGTCTAATATTTGTAAACGCCTATGCTGATGCGTCTTCATTTATCTAAAATAATCTTGAGTAGTTTCAGTTAGTATGCATTTTTTTTATTGTTGTTTTAAAACTAAATTATTTATTGAGAGCCAATTTTGTTATACTTTCAATGTGATTACAATGTATGCCATCGTAATCACAGGAATATCATAAAACAACACAATATCAACATCTATGTAATAGAGGCATGGCTTGCTCTTGATGGGCCCTGTATCAAAATTTGGTAACTCACCGCAGCGTTTGTCATACATTGATATTTTTTGTTTTATTTTGTTTTTCGCTAATCTCTACAATTAAGATTGGAGTCGTTCGGCGAGTACTCCTCACCGTGTATGATCTGGTTCATTACACACTCGCTCCATAATCAAGGTAAGTGTTATCCGCGTTCGGTGAGTAGGGTAAGACCGGGCATAGTGGACAGCCCAGGCAAAGCGGATATCCTCCATTATTTCGAAACTGTGGACGCTAGTGCGCTCTCATCGCGTCACGAAGTGCTCCCGGCGCCCTTCAGTTATAAACAAATAGATCTAGAAAGAGTCACGAGTCCTTTGAGAAAAAAAAAAAATAAAAAGTGAACAGTGTTACGACTTCAAATTCAAATTCTTTATTTGCAAAGTTGATGTTACAATACTTTAAATCCTGCCCTAACAACCATCAGATGGTACGCAAATGTCATGATATACTATTTATGAATATATTTACTACGAAAGTTACGCACAGACTACCAAGATATGTTATTCTGTAATTACTCATGTTTATATAGTATTACTGTATTGGTTTGATTCTATCTTCAAAATGCATGTTTTCTTGCTGAAATATTTTCAGTTTTATTGGGATTTTTTTTCTACATTTGATTTTAGGTTAGTTTTACGTTTTAAGTGAACACCGTATTCACTTTGCCCAAAAAAGTGTTATGTATTTTACAAGCTTTTATTAGTTTTTACTGTGCTGGTTGTCTGTCTGTAATTTGCTAGTTACATTTAACACATGCTAATTATTTTTTCAAAAATGAAATATTCTTGTTAATTAAAAATTTTCATTCTTTGATGGTTTACAAATATAAAAGAAAGACAGGTCAAGCCAAATGTAGAGATAACAATATTATGATGCTTGCGATAGTCGACTGTAATGATGATATTCCTGTATAAACAACTGCAAAATATGGCCTACTTTATTCTAATATGTATTGCATTGGAAAAAAGGTCGATAACTATATATGGACGATGTTTTCTATTTACCCCGAAAGATTTTAAAGTATTTATGCAAATAGAAACTATCTCCCATATTCACAAAGTTGCCATAAAAATGGAAAAGCTCGGTCTGTATCAAAATTACGTAATGTAGGTGACCCTTCTTCCTAACTGCGGCGTTCGTTGACGTTTTCGTCGTTGTTCGTTAGCGCCTTGACCGTCAACGAGTTAAACTTTTTTCAAATGTGTATAATATTTCCATTTTTTCCCGGGAAATTAGTGTATAGCCTTAGAGTTCGAGTGAGATTTTGGATAACATTTTACGAATTTTTGCATATACGGTTCGGGGCCCCTTTAGCTAGGGGGCCACGTATCTTTGATACGGCGGTAGCTACGCCCCTAATATGTAGAAAGGAATATTATTCATATAAACCAAAAATAAAACTAGACCTAAAATTACAACCTTCAAAAATTTCAATTTATATTTCATCAATGATAAACTTTACACTAGAATAGGTTTTCATTGAATTTGTTTTTTAGTTTTTCTCTTACAAGAAGGAAGGTTAAAAATAATACAAGTTTTTAATACGAAAAAGTGTTTTATTACGCACTTATTATTTCAACCAAATGTTTACGAAATACTCATCTATAGCATAATGCATACACAATCATTAGAAGACACCACGTAATTTTATAATGCTTTGTTACATACTAGGAAAATACAAAAATATTAAGCGGTATTGGTATACTACCGGGATACCTTAGTTTTTTATATGCGAAATTTACACTGAGATGCACCGAGTTATAACCGGCTTCATGGCCATCAGTTAACACTCCGAGACCGGGACGATTTGGTATTTCTATGATCCGTTGTAGAAGTTTAAGAGAATTGCTTTATATAAAAGTGAATGATATGTTCGATACGACGTATGTATAATTATTATAAAAATATTCAAAATGAAATTATGAATGAATGACATCGAGTAGATAAAATGACAGTGGCTGATGGATTGATTGAGATGCGGAAAAAATGACAAGAATGAGCGATATGAATGGAAAGGTCCACTCCCTTAAGCTTTAAGGAAATACCAAATCGTAAATAGGTATATAATAGGTGCATATTTGTTTTACAGTTTCAAAAGCGTATATTCATTTCTTATCTCGACAACAACAACCGTAATCGGCAAACATCCACGAAAACTAACATTTATTTTTTACCTCTCCAGTACTGATCGCAATCTTAACAATGGTCCAAAAATATCTAATAGCATCCCTAAACGATCGAGTAGAAAAATACTTTTTGCCTCACAGAAATCTACCTTTTTTTTTAAATTTCTCACTTTAAACGTCACCGTGATATTTTTGTGTCGTGTTAAACGGCAAAGATCAAGATACATTAGGTCTAAGAGTGTTAATTATAAACTACTGTGACAATCTCGATAAGTTCGATTAGTTAATTGCAAAATGTTCATGAAAATTAAAAAAAATTGTGACACTTTTAAACGGCTACGACATGTATGAAGTGTGAACACGCTATTGTACCAGACACCTATGACTTCAAAATTTGACTTGTCAACATTGACATCTCGAACAACGAGTAACGGGACTATAAAAAAAAATCTATTCTAAATTAAATTAAATTACTAATACCAATAGCATCTGTGTAACATGTGTTTTTTTTGTTTTTTTTTTTTCTTATTTTTTTACATAGTTTTAATACGGGCCTTGGACAGTGTCTCCTTAGCTTACATTTTCATAGAACATTGTGCATGTGTTGTCTTAACATGTTTACCTTATGTTAACAGTTATACGATTACATAGAACGTGTGAAAATTGCAATGCGTTTATCGATTAACCTTATTATTTATAAAAAAAGACGTATCCGATCTCGATTATCACATATATAATAAATTTACCATATTGAACACCAATAGGTTTGTAGCGTCTAAAAAGCATATCGAAAATGCCGTTTAAACGAATACTATTACAAATAACCGATAACGTTATCGTTACTTCGTTTCAACGAGTGCTTTTCGTGGTTCCACAATGAAAAGCACGGTTGACATCATCGAAACTTCAAACGGTATATCATAACGGAACATCACAGAACTCTTTGCACATAGGTGAATTAATTAACACTTAACATTAAAGCCAAACTGAGTCCTATTTATACATTAATGAACTCTGATTTATGTATTCACTAAACATTATGTCACATTTAGGCCCGTTATATCATCAGAAATATTGCCAGAAACGTTTTCTTAGATCTAGGAGGATTGGTGTTGAATTTGTATATAATACGTAATGATAAAAAGTACCAGATTTTAAGACTAGATCCTTTGTAGTGTATTATATATGTAAGTTTTATAAAAGTTTCGATCTTAAGATCTGGTACTCTCGTATAACAATATATATTTATAGTGTAGATACTAGACAACCGTCACACTCTATTGAATCGGAAAATACTATTTAGCCATCTATGTAACTTATTTTTTAAAATAAACACATTATCATCGAACGAGCGTTACTTACTTTGAATTTTAACATTATATTATTTATGTATATTACAAATGTATACTCTAGTGGCAGTTTCAACGCTCTGATATATTAGCGATGGCAAAAATTCATTGCTTTTGATATTTCCTTTCGTTTTAATCGTATTTTACATCACAATTTTTTATTTTTTTTATTGTGTAAAATAACAGATAAAAAACCTTTTCAAAGTTCATTAGCACTGGACAATTCTGTTAACGTCAATGTAAGCCTTTTGGCATCAATCTTTTCAATTCACATTCTCCGACTACGCTGTTACAATTAAAATTATTCAAAACATATATTTTATTAATTACTAAAGATAATTAAAATTTAATGTCACTGTTTCAATATTTAAGGCAGGTGCTACACAATACAAAACAGTCGAACTCATTAATCCGAAATGACGCAAATATTTTAATTTAAATAAAGAAACGACTAAGTAAAAGTCACGAACACAAAATATTAAGTTAATAAAATTAATTAACATGCAATTATTTTATTATTATTTTACGTTGTTGTTAAGCGTAGACGGATTGATGTGTCCATTATTTCTATTTCAGTCGGACGTCAATGTCATTAAAGATAAACGCATTAGCGTTTCAAATCGATTAACTTTCATGTACCTCGCAATAACAACACTGACAAGCAAAGACTTGTTATAATACGGACGTTTCGTTGATTGAAGTCAACGAAATCAAATGTTCGGTTTTTTATATTGTACTTTATATATACGAGTATATAATCCGTCTTTTCGTTTTTTTTTTCTTTTTTTTTTTTATATATATTGTAGACCATACTATAACTAGTCTAAGCTTTTTAATCCAAATCTCAAACAATTTAAAAAATTGTTTCGTTGCTCTTGCAAAATACATAGGGATGTGTAAAAAAAAATCCGACGTCGATTTATCGATATCGATACAAAATCACGGGTAATCGAAGCTCATGCATTTTTTTTACATTGATAACATCCTTATTATACATAAATGAAGTAACATACGCGTATTAAGATAAAATATACGGGGTTAAATGTCTCTACTAATTATTTAATTATTACATTTTAATGGAAACAATAAATGAATAATAAAACTCATCGCTCCTAACCTTTCTTCTATATAAAAATGTCCTCGATTGCATCGATTCCTCTCTCCAGCTACTATCACGTTTACGAAAACATCAAATTAAATTTAAACCTCCTTTGTATACCTCCATTTTCAAAGGTTATCGAAGAATATAAGACAAAGGAAAAAACTAAAATATCTTAACTAAAAGTTATAAGTCATAAAATCATCGCAAATCAAAATAGAACGGAATACATCTCCGTATTTATCTACAGTTTCGACTAGTTTTCTCGAAAAACGAAAAAATAAAATAATAAAGCAATCTTGTACAGCTGAAATAATTAGGAACGTACATCTGATATCTCTGAGCAACTCTTGAGAAAATCCTTCAAGAAATTCAAAATTCTACACTAACATACTTATCACAGGTTAAGGGGACAAGAGAAAGTATTAGTGTTCTCTCAATACAGCAATTATGTGTAAATATAAAACTAATACAACTTAAGATATCCGCCCGTGAGGCGGCACTCAAATCGTTTGAATACAAACTAAATTAGTATAAATTGAAAGCCCACTGCCCAACGCCGGGGCGGCTGAGATCGATTACTTATGTATATGTAACCACTGGCGATGCTCAAGCGCTGAAGCCGAAGACAATCCCGCGGTCCATCGCGCGAACTAACAGTCTATCCCGCGAATCTAACGATAATTCAATACACATCGAAAAAACCCCACGAATCGGTCGTCGACGATATTTCAATAATAATTATTACGTTTGACAAAAATAACTTCTCTAGTTGATGGCCGATTCGTGTGGTTCAATCCGATTCAAACATCGATAGTCGGTAGGCGAGCATTCTCGCCTGTGGTGTTATCACGAAGGTTCGCGCCGGCGTGGCGAGCTCATGTCGGTTCACATCGCGACACCGAGTATCGACATCGACATTAACCAGTAATTGACGAGTTCGTGTCACAGCACTATAGTCCGAACACGCCCGCGCCGAGCGCTCAGTCCCACCCGTTCTCTTTCACCATGTGAGCGAGTTCGATTATGAACTTGCCTTCTTTGTATTTTTGACTCGACTCGAACGCGTACTCCTGGAACAGATAATAAAACAATCACATCTCGTTCTTAATTTGAAAAAAGAAATATAATAATGTAAATGTAATAAATTATTTATCTATTAATCTTAGGACTATATTTATATCAAATAATGTTCAATGTATCTTCTATTGAAATAATAGTTACTCGATCAAATTAAAATGTATTTTGTTTTAGTCAGTTTTTACAATTAAGTCGGCAACTCAATGCCTGGGTCATAACTCATAGGTAACGGCTGATTTATATACTTAATTATTACTATTTATTATTGTAGATCATTATCAAGCCACTTCGCGTTTAAGAAGTGTAAAATAATATTTCTTTTTAAGTAATAAATTTAAAAAAAATCTATGCTTCACGATAAAAAATAACCTAAATATTCTCCTGTACCAAATTTCATTATTCATATATAACCAGATTTATGACATTAGTAAGATATGACTCGTATGGTATAACTTGTTGTGCAACATACATATTTCCAACCCAGCATTGTCTTGCAGCATTCGCAGTATATGTCGGCAACGGCGTGCAATCCGGTCAGCAAAACGCGCTCTTCTGCCGGACCGCAACCGACGTTCACACTGGAATATAAAAATAAAATATTTAATTATTATTTATCATAACTTAAAAAAAAAATGTTTCGAAAGATACAGAGATATAGAGAAACAAATAATATTATTTTTCGTTATCGTTTAGATTCTTATTTTAAAAATATGAAATATTTTTGTAAACAGCCGCCGCGAAAGCATTGAATGCGCTTTACAGATTACAGATTATGCCATTTTGGCTTCATGGATAACGGCTACTTCACTGGCTTTAAGTGCTCTCTTTCATGGTAAACTAAAAACATTTTAAGATAGGATAAATTGGTTAAAAATATATATCTCCGAGTTCAAAAAACATTTTCTACAAATATAATTTCATTAAAAATTACTACCTACTTACGGTTGAAATTGCATTCCGGTAATTTAATAGTTTTATTATCTAACTCATGTGATACTCGTACTTTTGAAATAAAGAGTAAAAGAAATACTGGCCAGTTAGGCATTACTAGTTTAGCTTTTGCCATTAGAAAACTTTATAAACGAAAACAACAATTCGTGACTGCACAGTCTAACTGCACTTTCGTTGCGACTCAGAAATGACTCGACTCGACGACAGAACGGCCCCACATACGCGAGTGCATGTTCTTATTTAATACAGAAACTGAAATTGGCGTTGTCGCTTGAATAAAATATTGTTTCGCTCATGGATAATTCAAGCTCTTATATACATACATATGTCATGGAAATAATATGATTTCTTATATAAATAGGTCACGCAAAGAATTACTTTTATAAAATTGTGACAATCTACATTATACATACGCTGGATGCGAGCAAGGATGCTGGCCTGATGAAAAACAAATTTAATTCGAACTATCGGTTTCTCTAGAAATATATTTCTCTAGTATAATATGAATTTATATATCATACCTACTACTGTAAATGGAACTTTTCCAATCTTATTGGTTTATTTTTGTAATGTTTGTATTTTATTGTATTTGTAAAACTAAACAAACAAATTAGGAATTGCGTTATACCTAAAAGGGAATGACATCATTACAAATGTATATTTCAAAAAACATCCTGGCCTGTACGTATATTTTTATAATTATTATTATAAGCTAATTAATCAACAGACTTCATCATATCGGTCTACGCCAATGAGTGTCCCGTAACAATATTGCGAGTCGGATATTATATTCAAGAAACGATTCGTTGTGCTTACGGATGGTAGAATTGCCTACTAGCTTATACTACTAGAGGTATTATTTAAAAGTTTATGACGTAACGGAACGACTGGTTCATCGTAACCCAAAAACGATCGTTTACAATTTACATGGATCGTTAAGTATAGGAACCGGGGATTAGACGATTATAAAATAAAGTTTTAGTTGTAAATATTCTTTAAAATCGAATTATACTTTTTTCTAGTCCGCAATTCTGTTGTGCAATTTGTAGCTAATTTTAGTAATATTATAAAAATAGAACAATAATTCTATTTTATAAAATAAAATACTTACACTGAATTGAAAAGATACGCGCGCCCCTGGCTGCCTTGGAACGACTGTGGAATAAGAAAATTATTTACAATTACAGTTATGGCGGAGAAATGTTTTGATGAGGTAATTTAAGAACATCACGAACTGCGGACGGCGGCGTGTTGTTTGAATCAGCTATTATCCTATATTACTTCGCTGTCAGAAGGATTTCTCTTAATCATTACAGTTTTTGATTGCGTGATACTTTTACGATTGTCGTTAAAATTTCAACTTATTTTTGTTATTTAATGTTGTCGTTTCCGGCATATAATTTTTATAACTTTTTTTCAAAATAAGAATATTCGTAACGTGTTCAAAAACATTCGTAAGTGACTTGATGTTCCGTCTTATGATTTCGCTATTTAAATTTTTTATGCTATTATTGTGCTAACGTTATTTTATCTTGAAACTTCTATATATAAGAAAAAAATCGTTAAAAAGTCGGTTAAGTTCGAAATTCAAAAGTTATATTATTAGCAAAAATAATATCCACCGTTATTAGCTAAATATCGATGTTTAGGAAATAGCGTTACGGAAGCGTGCGTGTTAATATATTATATATTGAGGAAGTATTACGAAAAGTTATTTAAAACTTGACAAGAATAGAAATTTATAGTTAAATTAAAAAAAAATAACAAATAATTTCTTAATTATATTAACCTAAATCTATCTACATAGGTTTAGTAGTTAGCCTGTACGGCTGTAAATTCCGATGTCCTGTGTAATATCCGGCACGAAATAATAAAAGTTATTATTTGTAAAAACACTGATCTCTGCGGTCATAATGACCGTCTCCTAATTTCTATCTCTAATATAGTTTGCACTTATGTTACCGCACACAAATGTGCGCTATCATATCTTTTATCTTTTTCACGGTTAATTATTATGACGGCAGATCCGTTATGGCCGACATTGGTTCAGAATAAAAATATTAACAGACAATTGTTTTGAAAAAATATTAGTCTAAGTCAAATTTATTTCTGGTCTTGGTGGTCTAGTGGTGGTCTTTAGTGGTCTGATTGTGTTAATAATATTCTTGGATTTAAACTGGAGTTCCTATTGTTAAATTTCAAACGTTTATATATTAATAATAATAAAATATCTTGGGACATTATTCACACCAGGCCATCTGATCCGAAACTAAGCAGAGCTCGTACTATGAAAACCAGGCAACTGATGTAATACATATTATACTAGTTTTCAGTTTCAGGTTTCAGTTAGTTTGTAAATATATACTTATATAGAGACTTACACCCATAGTCAGGACAAACAGACATGTTCATGCACATAAATGTCTGTCCTGGGTGGGAATCGAACCCACGACCTGCGGCGCGAAAGGCAAGTATCTACCAACCACGCCAACCGGCTTTATACAGTCTGTAATAAAAACCCTGTCCGACCCAAAAGGGGCATATTGGAGTGTTATAGACATTATTAAAAATCAAATATTCATTATTATAAAAATGTTATTGTGATTTATAATACATATTTTAGTGCCCTAATTCCCCAACATCGAGCAAATTTTTTGAAATGTGACAACTCCAATGTCGTTAGGCGGCACCTTTGAGTGCCTTTGAAACGCCGCTGGCGTGTAAGGCCGTGTCACTACTGCACAGCAGCGGATGGTGCGCGATATTGTGCGATATTGTCTGCCAACTAAAATAAAAAAAAGCCACAAATCATCTAGCTCACACTCTCAGTAAGCGGTCTGAGCCAATTGGACACTAAGGCGTGATTTATTTATTTTCTTTATTTATCATGTGATACCTTATCCTTAAACTATCACTACCTTGGAATATTTGATTTTGACCATTTAATTAAATTAATATTAATTTTATTCGGGGTAATTTTTTTGCGTAGTATTTTAAAAATGATTACATAAATAGAACCGACTTCACGGGTCGGACAGGGTTTTCCTTACACACTGTATATTTATCAACAATAATGAAATAAAATATTAGTTACTTAAGCTATTTTGATTTTTAAACAACATAACAGTACATAATTATTATTATTGTTTAGTAAGTCTTAAGTTAATGCTAAACATTTTTCTTTTCTTTTTCAAATTGTGATTAAACTGTTTTATGTAAGACAATTAATGCTTTATACCGAAGTAAGACTGAACCGAAGTAACATTAGTTTAAGGAGTAAAGTTCTATCCCTTATAAACTATTTACATAAAAGTTAATGCCCTCTATTAAAAGCTGGTTTACATGAGGTCGGGTCATATCGTCAAACAAACTTTGTACTTAGACGTTTATTGATATCATAGTGCATGATCGAATGAACGTTCTATCGGAATGAAAATTTCTTTAACGGACACCACTAATGTAAAGTATTATCAAAAAGCAACGTTAATAAACATCCGACAAATTTGTCGGGACGATAATTATATCGATCCGACTCTGTGTGAACCAGATTCATCATATCGCTTTGTAAATGAACTTTGTGCCACTCTAATTAGATATATGTAAATATAGATAGTAATGATAGATTATTAAATATATAATATTTACGTGTACAAGTAAATACGTTATTTGAGAAAGCGCAGAATACGTGGACCATAACTAAAGCTCCAAAACCAAACGTCACTGAGTTTTTCCAAAGGGAAATTTGCGTTGACAATTATGCATAAATGTAAAAAAATTCATTTCGGCTTTGTTCAAAGTCGAAATACTCAGGAGATATTATAGTGCACAAGTGAGAGTACCCATTTTCGCACTCTCCGGCGATCCGATACGACCGATGAGACAGAACCGATACAGAACACAACTATAGAATAGTATAGGAAAGTAACAAGTTTGAATATAAATCTATTTGCTATTGTCCTTTCCAACTTAGCTGGTGGCAAAAATGAGGATGAAATAATAAGTGTTTTAAAAGGAGTATCTTGTGATTCAAAATATATTGACGATTCCTTCCTGTGTCGGATGATAATCTGTGGTTTGTATAATTTCAAATACCCAATGAAACAGCGTGGTAGATGGAAACTTCACTTAAACACCCAGTAATAAATTAGTGTTAGTGGTGATATTGCGAAATGCTAAATCGTAATTGCCGAGCAGTAAAATAAACATTTAATTTAGAAAACAATTGTTATTTGTAAGTTTTAGACTGGTACCTTTTTTGTCAGGAATGTTAGCTAATGGGCGAGATGTTGGTCTGGCTTTGATCCTCACCTTGGATATAAGTTCGTCATGGCTCGCGAGGTGCGCGCGACAGTGTATGCAGCTGTAGGTGCGGTGCGCCGGCGGCAGGTACGCCTGGAACGTCTTGACGGGGGTGCGCGTCGCGCTGCCCTCGCCTGCCACCCCGCCACGGTTAGTCACCCCCTCACGCATGAGTGCCTGCTAGCTACCAACACACACCCCGTCAGCAACACGTCATGACCCCCCTCCACTCTCCAGCTCACGTCTACCAGCCCTAAGTGCACTATCTAATGACCGCCATTGAGATTTTATGAACAGTTCAATAAGTTCTTAAATCAATAAGTAATCATTCTTCAACCTTAAACGATCATAGGGTTATGATACACTTTTAGCGTTAAGCCACCGATCTTTACAACTCATTCATAATTTTTACTTTAATAATTGAATTGATATTAATTTAGGAGGATATTGTTACCTTTTGAAAAACACCTGAACGAGATTTAGAGATTTAATTTTAAAGTAAAAAGAAGGAAAATTAATGTTTTTTGGATAATCGTCTCAACGCAGCGCGCGTCGCTTGTGGAAAATATTTTGCGACAAGCTGGACTCGTAATTAAGCGAGGCTTATGTTTTCGACGTAATCCCGATCGCGGTTTTTCCTTTCCATAGTGCACGTGGGGCATTCAGTGACAGCACTCATGCGATAATACAACAAGAGAAAACAATTGATAAAAAAAACTTAAAGCCTAATTATTTAAACCCAACGTTAAATATAAATAATTATAAAAAAAAAAACAAATGGCTTTCAATACTTCAATACGATTTTTCTATTCTACCTTTTAAAACAATATATTAAGCGATTAAATAAAATAAAATGAAAATATAATTTTTGTAGACTCTTACAAGCAGTTTAAAATTCTTATTCTACAGAATTAAATTAAATTTAAAATACAAACGCCACCGGTTCGAAAGGTAGATTCTACCTTTAGAAAGAACCGAAACATAGCTTAATATCGTACTTTTTTTCAAATTAATTAAAGTTATCAAATACATACAATAACATTTTATGTATCCTTTCTAGAAATAATATTTGCATATAAAATTGTGCGGTCGTCAGGAACGAAGTTCTGTGCGATATTTTTCGTCTCAAACCGTGTTTTAAAATGTAGATTTTAATTGATTATATTACTGTATTATGTCACACCAAAAAGCACCTCAACCTCCTGTATATCGGCCTCCTAAATTCGAACGTCTAACGCATCGCATTTTGTAGCCACAATATGTACGCTATTTCGTTATATGACGTGACCTTGGGCCACTTCCATTTCACTCTACTGTAAGCCGCGTAAAAGAACTTCGTTCTAATAATCATAATTGCATATAAGAGAAAATATAAAAAAAAAACAAGTTGAATGCCTTTTAATAACGTATAACTTATTGATTCTATATTGAATTACGATTAATTAAAATAGTTACAAAAAAATATTTAGTATCTGATGTTACCATCTATAAAAATGATTTTGCAAATAAAGAAAGTATTTGCTTCAACTCGAACGTATCATATTGTCTGGACTTTCAATTAAAATGCATCCAGAACAGCAGTGATGTATAAATAAGTTCATTTGATATCATCAAATTGCCATCAATTGCTACAATTAGAATCACTGTAATAGACCCTTGGTATATCTGCTAGTTAGTTTGCATGGAAACCGACATCTCATAATGATAATGGAACGGGGATTACATTGGAACTTTAATGGAAACTTTAAGTTGATCTTAAAGTAACTTAATTTATTTAAGTAAGGAAAGCTTTAAATGTATGCCAGTTACATTTTTTTTTTATAAAGTGCATCACTTTTTTTCCGTTGATGGTACTATGCCATAAATCTTAACCAACTGTCAACAACAACTATACGATGTAATAACTCAATCGGATGAATAGTACAGGAACGCATACGGGACAAAGAAGGAAACGTTCATTTTTATATACAAGTTCGCTCACCTAAAACAGTTTCACCCACCCGATTGATGTTAAAATGTGCACTACACTGATTGATATTAAATACAATCTATTGAATGAAATTATACATTTATACTTGTTTGTATTATACAGTATTCATTCGAAGGAATAACACAGTGAATGGCAAAATATGTGGTTAACTGTAGGATACGTAGGAGTTGGGTCTGAAACTCAATGAATATTAAATGCATCTAGTCTAGCATTTCACGTGGCTGAATATTGAACTAATCCACGTTTCCGCTTCATGTAACGCTCCTGAATAAACTTACAAGAGATTTTAGGATAGATATATATATGGAATTATTAACGAATTAATAAAATATATTTCGTTAATTTGGACTTCATTAGATTTCCAAAAAATTTTATTACTTATTCCCAATTACATGTATGCATTTTGATAACATTACAAGTGAAAATTTCGATATAAATAATTGTATTGTATGATGCAATAACAATTTATAGCATTTGAATAACTGAAGCTATCGACATTATCTATAAAGTGGACGATTCGGAGTAGTGGCTTAAAATCTACCTTCCACCAGGTAAATATAATTGCTACCTTGTTAATGTGATAAAATAATTGTTACAGACCTGCCTGGCGCGAGCAGCACGCACCCGCCGCCCACATGAGCCGCGCTGACCGTCGGTCACCTGCCGCGCGCGCTCCCGCACCGCGCCGCGCGCTCCTTCCTACCACCCGCCACCCTCTGCTGGCAAATAGAAAGGCTATCATCACAAACATGTTCGAAGAAAAATAAATACCTTATATATTAGGTATTTATTTTTATATCCTGTTGTAATTTCAACCACGGCCAAAATCGAAGAATAGTGGAATCAAACAGGTGCAGTCACTGTTCCTCAATCTTGAAGTCTGAAGAGATGGCAAAACAACACGACCAGAGACTGATCACTCTGACAGGCACATGACTTAACGTAATTTCAAATGAAAGGCTTTTTGAACCCGGAACCTCTTTGTCTAGTCAACTTGCTGTCATGGTTCAGTGTTCTTTGGAGTTCTATAAGAAATTTTAACTTTTCCTTACATAGCCAATATGCAACCACCCTTGGGAAGTAAGTTCTGTCCATTGGAACACAGCAGTACTGTGTATTGAGTTGTGGGAATATAAATGAGATGAGGTGGCCCCTAGCCAGATAGGTTTGCACAAAGCCTATAGTTTATTGTAACTATTAAAATTTTATTGTGTTTTTGATATCCAATGTTGTATTAGCATTCGAAAATTCAAAGGTGTTTACAATTCCGCATGAACAGTCGACTGTATTAATATTAAAACAAGCGAACGATGTAAAATGTTCGCTGGATGAATTAACATGAACTCGTATGACCACTAACAAATCAGTGATGCGGCAGACGCGAATGCCCGTCACGTGCTCCGTATTTAGAGGCGGGGATCACTGATTTCATACATAAATTCCGACAAAACATTCAAATAAATAGCCGAGATGGTCCAGTGGTTAGAACGCGTGAATCTTAACCGATGATCGTGGGTTTAAACCATGGCACGGACCACAGAATTTGTATGTGCTTAATTTGTGCTCGTGCTTGAACGGTGAAGGAAAACACCGTGAGGACCTGCACGTTTTAAATTTGACTAAAATTCTGCCACATATATATTCCACCAACCCGCATTGGAGGACATGGTGTAACAAACTCCAAACCATCTCAAAAAAGGTAAAGGGGCCTTAACTCAGCAATGTGACATTCCCAGTGTTACTGTATTCAATTCCATTAGAGTACGACAAACAAAGTTAATACTGCAGTCTCCATTTTTTATGCTTTGAATTCATTTGGGTGGTTTTAAGTTTCATAGTTGTCATAACGTTATGGTGTAGGGTGTAAACAATGGCTAGATCTAAATTGAGGTGGGCATTAATTACTTAAAATGTAAAACGAGTGAATTGGAGCGGATATTAGATTATTACTCATGGCAAACGACATCAGGGTAATTGCTGGTATATGGACCTAGTTAGCTGATAGCCAATGAACAAACGCCGACTTATTCAGACCTTTTACCAGTATGTATAGTACATAATAATATACGATAATGAAATTGAAATTAAAAAAATGCACTTTTGTCAAATTGGCCTTTGGGCATCATGAAATTTTGCACGTACACGTTGTCATGGTTACATAATTGGATTTAAAACCTGCGAACCTCCTCACACGCGGGCAAAGCCTCCAATAACTACTAAATAATAAAACTAGTACTAAACTATAAACAAATACTATGTCAAGTTTCAACAAATTACACGACACATGGTATTCTTGGAATGGTAAATTAAATGCATTTATATATAATAGAGCTCGAGTATGAAATACATATAATTCGAAATAGGTTTGAGTTGATTTATGAAATATTAAAAAAAATATATCCACGCTACCCTATTATTATTTTATAGAATAAACGATAAAATGAAAAAAAAAAAATACAAATACAGGTAAGTATAAAATTTAATAATATTCTAATATTCTCTGAATAAATAAAATTATCATAACAAAAATCGATAAATTCTATAAAATACAATCGAGGAATATTAAGTTATCTGAAAAAAAAGGCCGGTGAATGAATTCGTTAAAATTGCGACGTCTGAAGGCTTAGTGTCACCCGTCAAGGATACCGACTAAAACACCGATACTCGGTGAGCTGGTCACGTTTCCTTCTATTTATTTTATTCCGTCTTTATTATATGGCGCTTTGTATTTTTTTTAGCATTCGAACTGGTAATGAGAATAATATTATTTCGTTCGATTCGGCAAATATAATTTGAAAGGCCTATTCGTTATGTTTTATTTATGCGTCTTGAGTGTTTTCGATCTAATCTAAATAATAAATTTTAATAAATGTATATAATGGAGAATTCAAGTGGACTAAAGAACTTTTGTCATTTTACAAGATTAAATTTAATGTAAGGTTACCGATTCGAAATATAGATAGAGGTTAGATCGGCCAAAAAATCATTAAATATTCTTTTTCATCACTCATGCACATACATGATACATATAACTAAATAGTAATAATAACTATATGGTAAATAATCGTCTCATCGCACTGTCTCGGTTTTTGGCCGAGTGGTCGTTCACTTATTCGCTACGTGCGCGAATTGACGTCGATAGCGATAATTATTCGAATAGATTGAACAATCGAATTATTCTATTATTATTATTATAATATTTTAAACGTTAACTTAAAAATAAATAATGTTTATAATATTCAGTAGTATTAAAAAATAATAACAGAATAAAATAAAATATAATCTTTGGTTAATCATGTAATTAAATGTTTTCGGCTAGGACGTCAATGGATATTATTAAAATAAAATTTGGAATGATCAAAAATATATATATTAAGCTATCATCTTTAGATATTTTATCTCAATTCAGTGCTATCAGAATACGTTCTGTCCATAGACATTTTTTTTTGTGTTATATATTCTTTAACACTGTTAATGGACACCAAATATTAAGAATTGACCGACTAAGTGCAATCATAATCGATGATAATAATCACTATCTTACTGTCAGTACGACTTAATAATAAATATATATTATTGTGTAACAATACGAGCAAAGAGAACAACCAATATAGAAAAAAAAAAACAAAAGCAACATCTGCCAAAACGACTTTCGGATACATTGAAAAATTGAAATTACATAATGTCATCCAACTAAGACTTGTAAGTCCATATATATAATGTACCATTATATACAATAGGAGTTCCGTTGTTATTTACTATAATTATGTGTAAATACATGATAAGCAAACCAATAAATAGGTATGATCGGTGAATGCGAGTCAACAGGAAATAACATTCAATTAAAGATTGCGAACCATTGTTATGAACAAGTGCAACTCCGTAATCGACAGTTGCCAAGTGGAATTTTTATTGGATCATTATTACGGTATTGTAATTATTCTTGCTATAAAATTATGTTTTTACCGATACAGACGAATAAATTTTAAAATATGTATGTAATACATCAGCGAATGTTACATACAGTCTATAAATGTACAAGGTTCTTTCGAGAATGTTTTGGGTTTATTCCACCACGTCGCTTTAATGCGGGTTGGTGGATACATTATTAGAGAAATTAATTAGGTTTTCCTTAGGATATAACCCTAATTAAATACGTAAAAACTCAATTTACCTTATCGGGTTTGAAGAAGCGAACTTCGGTTGAGATTCTCCTGTTTTAAGTTTTAACCACTGGATAATTTCGCTTCTAACAACAATATATACATCAACATAATATCAACAAATTTTGTGCATGTGCAGAGTATAATGTGTCTATACTAATTATAAATGCTAAAGTTACTCCTCTGTCTATCTGTTACGTTTCACTGCGAAACCACTGAACCGATTTTGATGAAATTTGGTTTGAAGCAAGATTGCTAAGAACAAAGGCTATTTTAAAATAACTATATATTTTTTTATTTAAATCCTATAAACTGTAGTCTATTAATCGATTTCAATTGAATTGAAATTCAGCACAAATTTATACTTCTTCAAATTTATTTAGTAATTATGATTTATTTAGTAAGGAACGTTTTTACAATGTTGTTGCGTATTTCAAATTCTTTAGATGATAATATTTTAACTCGACGTCACTAGTAAACGGAACACGATGGGTAAACCATTTAATTAGAAAAGTTTTAAAAGCTAATTAATCTCGTTCGAAGCCCCTGAAATTATGAAAATGCTGAATAAATACAACGTTGCCAATGTTATTACACGAACTTTAACTTTATATTTAAAGTGCATTTGAAAATATTAATGTCTCAAACACATTCTCACATTATATGTAAAAATGTTTGTTAGTTTATTAGTAGTTAGCACACATAGTCATGCAGTGTTCCTCACGTTGTTTTTTTACATCGCTGAGCACGTAATTAATTCTTTAAATACTTACTGGATGCTGGATTTGAACCCGTAAAATTCGTATTCTATCCACTGAGCCATGTTGTCATTATAATATGTATTCACAATTGTACGTTTGTATATAAAGTACGAAGATGTGATTACGATGATTGACATGCTATGATGTTTGAATACAAATCAATAGTAGACGACAAAGTATCAGACGACAGCGAAGTAGACAATATATCAATAATATTATAAAGTATTGACTAGCATGGAACATATTTACGTTTCAATTAAAATCATACATGATTTATTTATTGATACAAAATTAGATATACATAGATGCATACATACGTGTTCTATATCTCGAACATTGATGAGAGTGCAATCGATTTATAAAATAGTAGTTTTTTTCCTAAAATATATACATACTAATGATTTCAGCCACGGCGGTCTTTCTTAAGAGAAACTAAACAACTGCGCAGGCAAATCCGATACGACTGGAATGAATTCAGCCGTCTACAGCTGTACTATCCGTGGTATCCGAAGGAGTTTAAGCACTGTCTTGCTGTCAATTTTTCACTTCTGTCTAAGTCTGCTACTAAGAAACTCTCGTCAGAAAAACCCAGTACCACTAACCTAGCCCGTAATATTCGCTGTGGCAGGAACATGTTTATATATTATATCACAAGTCGACGAACAAGAATGACATGGATTTCATCGTTTTCCATACTTGCAAAGTCGCAAGTAGACGGTTGTGTGTTCAACGTACTCGTGTTCACCCATGAATCGAAATACGACCAAAATCACTATTGAAAATTTGAGGAAAAGTTTGGTAAATATGAATTTTTAATTATTTAATTATCTTATTATAGAATAAAAGTTCAAGTACGTTTCTCAATGTAGAATAACGTTTGAGTGAAAAGTTGTGATTAAAATTATTACAATTCTGTCACGTATACATTTTATGTTGCCATAATTGTATTCCTTCTCACTCACCCTATAAAGGGTAATACAGCAATATTCTTATAAGTATTTAGCAGTACAATACGTAACATATATATCAAAGTATACAAGACCAACATTGCAGTTCCTAACTATCAATTTTGTAATAGAATCAAAAAAAAAAAAAAACTTCAATCTTAGTCTTTTAAAAATTTTAAAGCATGCGATGCGACATTAGCTCAAACTCATTTACCTAATGGCCTGAGTTTCATTCGACCTTTAAACCTAGTCTAGATCTGGAATAAATCCAGTTAAGTTAAATCTAGCACAAGGTTAGCATCGAAGTAATTCTTGTCAAGCCATTGTTTAGGCAAGTTAAGAATATTGTATTATATGATGATACTAATTCCTTTACTGCGATTATAGATATCAATGTACACAATCTTTATTGAAGTATTAATTGTACATAGGTCATAGAAACATTGATAATATACCGTTCTATATAATCCAGTATTGAGTTCAGCCCAGAGTTAAGAAGGAATTAAAATATGTACTTCCTCGTCTAGGATACACTACAACCGTTGCTCCGACTAATCTCTCTTGATTTCATTGTATCTACTGTAATAGCTCACACATTTGTGCAATACATTATACCATTTAGCTATAACAGTTTGTTATGCAGAGATATGATCAGGACACAAGAGTGCTTAATAGAAATCTAAATTTTAAATATGTTGTTAAATTTGATATGTTTTTCAAGCATATCTTACGAGTGAATTGTTGCACTGTTGGATATTTAAAGATTTCTCATTCAGCTGATGGTATTTCAGATAACGTCTGCAAGATACATTTGTTAGATTGAAAGATATATTTTGTACGTGTACTTGATTAAGATTACTTAGCGGGTGGTCTTAGTGTGACGAGTTGAATACAAAATATATTGAAAAATATTTTTTTTTTTTTATGTAGACTAAGACGGTATTGACTATTTTAAGAAAATGATAAAATCAATCAATAGTTTCAAAGAAGAATTAATTTAGAATAAAATCAATACAAAATTCGATTCCTTGAAATAATGTGAATTACAAACGTCGCATTATTAACATAACAATATTAAACTATGAAGCGGAGTCCTTTACAAATGCAAACTGTTATGGTGTTTTATTTTTGGGGGACTTGGCACGTAATATGAGTCACAACATCTGTCTGATGTTATCGATACTGTGTCGAGAATATAAACAAGTCGGTATTTTTTAAGTTTAGGTACATAATGGATGGATTCGTTGTAGATCTAAGCATACATGTTTATGACTTCGAAATATAATGGCATCATTATGGTACTTTGTTCCGAGATGGCCTTGTGGGTAGAAACCGTTGATCTTAACCGATGATAACAAAGTTCAAATCCGCACAAGCACAACTGAACCCATTTCTGTTTTCAACCACAAACTAGCAAATTACAGTAAATGAATTATGAAGAGTTATTTCTGAAATAGGAGACATTTTCCCAATATTGGGACTATATAAGTTGCTACTACTACACTACAGCTATTACAGTACTACCGTTACTATAATATTTACTCAAAGTATTGAAAAAAAGGTACATAAATGTAAAAATGAAGGCCGTTCTAATATCACCAACAGTAATTTGTATGAGTTACAAGTCCTTATTTGATAATTCAAACGATAAGAGCTACGTTTATTCATGATCACAAACATATTTAAATATCACATTCATAGTATTTAATACGATAAAAAGTTATAAACTACTGAAGGAATTAAACACTTTGTATTATGACGTCCACGATCTTAACATAAAAAGCAGAGCCAGTTTCAGTGGCACAGAATGTTAAAAGGCATTTGGAGGGAGATGCAAATGGCGGACTATTATATTGGATTACTCATTTTCATAACACAGTTTACGAACAGTCAGTCACGATCTAACAATTCATTGAACTCCGATAAGAATGAGTTTTCATACAGATTTCAGGAAAATTATCGTGTTTATTTACATAGTCACGTAAATATTGGTCAATAGCCGAATTATCTTTGAAAAACAATAATTTAGTAATGTGTTAGTTGTAATTTAGTCTATTCAAGGAAAGTTTTGCGGTAAGCCTATGTTAAGGTCCGTTTGGGTAAATGCCGCCTAGTGATGAATTATTTTACCGCTAAACATCATTGCTTTCAGTTTGAACCGGAGCTTGATTGATTTCCACGTATTAATTCTAAAAGGCAGTCAGAAGGAAATAAGACCCAGCGCAATTAAAAGGACATAACATCTTAGATAGGTTTGCGGCGCTCTAATTTTGCAAGGGGTGGTAAACTATAATATAGACTTTTTACTATATGACCAATTAAGTATCATAACATGCTAATGTATAATAAAGGTACTGTCAATTTATAAGATCACTATAAAGAAACTGAATACGAATTGTTGTTAACATAAGAAATAGACGACGATCGAACTAACAGGTAACCATTTAACTTAACGATGCTAACTAAGGAAACCATTAAAGTTGTAGGTGCTGCTATCCTCAGAATAACAAAGACAAAGTACAGAGCCTTCAAAAAAAAACAGAACGACTCAGTCGCATTTTATCATTATTAAGCATAGCTTCGAATAATGGTATTTTACAAGCGACTAAAAGAGTTAATCCAAAGAGGTGCTTAGAAAATTAATGATCTTCTAATTTGGTTGTGTTTTAGACAATTTATATTTGGGGTACAAACGATTGGGATTAACGATATTTTAATTTAAGAATTTTTATAAAACAATCATTGGTTTCCTTGTCATTTTCCACAATATTGTATACGTTACTCCTAAAATATATTTACAAATCGAAAATTGTACAATTTCACATCAATGAGCAAAAAATATTCAAACGAATATAACCATATTATAATATCACCATATCGAAAATCGGGCTAAGACTGAACAAATATTACTTTAGATCGCTATCTCTTTTATTTATTTTAACATTTCCCGGTTCGTTCACCTCGATGACACATATTCTAATCTTTGTTGCAAAATCGGTTTAATTAAAGCGGCAACAATGAAGCGGTGTCGTTAATCTTTATTAGAATTATTCCCAAGTGTACGTTTGATAAAATTCTAATTTGCGTATTTGGATTCATCGTGAGTTTCAATTATTACTTTAATTTGGATCTGTTGATATAGATGATATTACTTAATCTTTTCATTTAATTTTAACTACTATTCTTGACCAAAATATAATCAAATCGATTAGTTATTAAATGATGCAGATAATACTAAATAAACTGAGGTAAAATTGTGTTTCATTGAACGGAAACAGACAGACAACAGATGAAATTTGAACAAATTAAGTGTACGAAATTTCGAGGACTAAACTTTCGTGACTCTCCGTATGTAGACCGACCCCTAGCTATAGTCGCCAAACAGGCTAATCATTAAGTTCATTTAACTTGCAGTACATTGCATGGCGGAGTGTTGTAACGAGGAACACGTGGGTTAGTTCTTGTTTAACTTTGGTAAACAATTGAGGTATACTTACGTTTTGTGCAATTGCCACAATTTATGAAAATTGATAAATCGAATGAAACGAAATCTTTTATTTTAACCCTTATCGGAACATGGGGTTATTTAAGCCACACTAAAACAGTTTTAGTAATGAAAACGATAATTTACTAATAAATATATAGTTTGAGATAAATAACATTCATATGAATGTATCTTTCGTGAAGGAATTGGAAAAACTCAATTCAATACTGACGAGTCTAAGGAAGAATTACATCCCTTATTCTCTTATGGGGGACAAGCTAGTGTCAAGTGTCGACCTCTAAAAAAAACTTTTTATAAAAGTCCATCCTTCTAATTCGTTAAAAAACATAAATATAAAAGAAAACAGTATGCCTTTGTATTATTTAAATCCTTATCAACAATGAATTACTTTTTATCAATAGATAAATATTATTGTTTGAGGATATAAATCATGAAAAACATTACAAAACGAGAAGTCATGACAACGATACTATGTCGAGAGAAAGTATGACATTGTTCAACGTTTTATCAAAGCTTAAGAATTATTACTTAAACTATTTTATGGTATATGCTAGTTCAATACTAGTTTAAATCAAACGGTGCAATTACGACTAACATATTTACAGCATTTTCCTGTCCGATACTCTTGATTTATCTTTATCTGTTAATAGTCATTTGACATTCGAAAGAATAAGACAAAGCATTATGTCGCATATCAAAACGATCGCAATGTAATGTTTACTAGAAAGGACGGTTTTATTTTTAAATGTTAATCTAATCTCGTCTTTAATGAGTGTGATCGCACTGCATTCAAGTATTACTAGCTCTTTATGATCTAAATTTACAGCTGGACATTTGTCTGGTTTAATAACTAGACCGTTTAATGTTTCATATGGTTGCATACATGAATGCGTATAAGCATTGATGAATTTGATGCTTTAGTATTTTTATCGTTTTCGGTAATCATACCTGGTATATTAATACGTGTACTCTTTGTACGATTGCAATCTCATCACTTACTAAACCGGTCGTAATTCAATTGACGTAATAATAGTCTGAAATCTGAATAAAGACAGTAAGGATTTTATGGGAATAATAAATATGACGTGCAGCTAAGGAAATCTAGTACACTAATGATAACAATAGCAGGTAATAAACTAAAATGAGACCCTCTTACATCGTGAGAAGTCTCGCCAATATCTAGTATATTTCAGTCTGTCTATAATTAGACGCGAGATCATCTGCAACAACATCGCGTTATTCACATTCATGATCAATAGCTTGTTGTCCATTACTGAACTTATTATTGAACTTTATTATAATTAGAAATTGCGTAGCGTATATTTTGCTTTACACTACACTTTGTTAAAAATATTGTAACTGTAACATTTCAGATAATTTATCTTTTATAAGCTTTATATAAAACAACACTTAGTTGCATGATTAAATAAATTTAATGCACGTAAAATTTTTCATCAGGCTACCTCACAATGTTTTTTTAAAAGCTGGCTAGTGAATATTAAAAAATTAAATACATGAAGAAGTTAGAGGTGCTAGCTTGAGCACATGGATCAACTCACATCTAAAGGTAGATCTTTAAGAATACAAAAAGTAACATGAAATGTATATATGATTCTAAATTCTATGAAATAAAAAAAAGAAATGCTTAAATATAACAGAACAAATATTATTTCTTACTTCGTGTTTAGTAAGCACTGGCTTATCACATTTCCAGATAAGGTGATAAGCTAAATTTGATATTCGAATATATAGGTCGATTATACTCAACTGGGATCATTTTCGGTTCACGGCAATTGCGTCAGATAAACAAGACCCAACTGATAATAACAACAAACTCTTATGCAATCAGATAAAAGTCATGCATTATAATAAAGCGCGCAATTTTATTCCATATGCGGTATACTTTGTGAACTAGAATTCTTTGAAATAGACATAAAACGTAGAACACTCTTGCCACGCAGCTGCGTACATTTACATAACCTGATGAAGTGCAACAGCTTCGCAATAGGCACGCGCCATAATAAGCCTCAAGTTATTTGATTTAAAGATTAGTTTCGATTGCGTTAAAAGATAAGTTTATTGACATTGAAACCAATTCGCAATAATCCAAGAGCCGTAATGATTTCCGCAATCAAATGAACTAGTAAGAAGGATCAACACACGTGAAGTTTATCGCTTTATGTTTTTACTACAAGTAAGCATTGCAAGCAATTGTACACATATCATTTTTATTTCATGTGTGTAGACTTATCACATGGATTTATAATATCAAAAGCTTTTTATTATGAAAGTTAGATTATTTCATCACTCGATAAGTTTACGCGTGTCAAATTAGTATAAATTTTAATTGTATAAGAAATATTTTCCTTTCAAAGTCGTTTATTTTAGTAAGGGAGAGAATCAAATTTGTTTTTTGTTATAAAGTTAAACCTTCGCTCATAAACAATGGCACTGCAAAATGTATATCTTACGCCACCCTTAACCAGTCGATTATTATAAAAAATAAAAGTGGGTAGTACCTACTCAGACAAAGCTCTGCCACCGAATGACTGTGTGGTTATATTGTGCAGTATAATCATGTCATGTTATTTTTAATAGTATAATAAGTAAATTTAGCAAATTTGTATCAATCGTAATAAATTGTTACATTGTTTACAAAAGGCTTTTAGTTGTTACAATGTAGGCAATTATGATGATGTTCCCTGACCGATTTCGGCCACTGCGGCCAATCTTAAACGATCAACTGTGCAGGACATATTATAGTGCACAAGTATGTGCGCAATCACAGGTGCACTTTCTCTCTCTCATAATCCGATGGGACGGCAAATACGACACGACCGGAAAAAACTCCGGCCTTAGCGAAATTGAATACTGCCTACAGGCAATATCCTGACAGTATAGACAGATACGTAAGCAGTTGAAGTTGCCTAAAAAGACTGCATTTGTATATTTATAGATGTGAAAAATATTTCCATATTTTAAACATGGCATTACACTTTCATCAAAGTTCCTGAGACCGTTAAGTAGTAATTTCAATTACTACGAAGTTGAAGATTAAAATGTATTTATATTGTATAAAGTTACGATGTTTGCGAGATCGTTGAGATAGTTGTGTTTGATATTTGTTACACGTGCACTAAGCACTCAGTACGTACGTAATAGCTCACGTTAACCAGTATCTAAACATATGTGGCGCAACGTCTAACTCATTTTCGTAAACTGCGACCGATTATTTGATTTGTTTTACATGTCTTATTTGAAATGGTCCAATGGATAACTTACGTGGTTCTGAACCAAATTATGTGGATTTAAAAAAGCATAATTGAATTTTAAAGCTTAATCTTTACATATAATCAGCAAATGCGTAGCATGGTGGTACTCCACCTCAAACATATTATTATTAGACCTTATATTATTATTTTCTATATTAATATTATATTCTTATTGTTATACCTTTGCCGAGCAATAAGAGCATATATTCAAATCAAACAAAGACCATTTTAAGTTAAAAACATTGGTATCACTCGATATTTGGGTTTATTATAGATGTGTAAAAACTAAATATGTAAAACCAAATGTGTAAAAAAGATTTATTTACTTATTTTATTTTATTTTGGAAACAAGTAGTTATTTTTAAACAATTATTCTTAAATATATAATTTTAAAATTAGCAACACCAGTTAATTTTCCACTTATATCTTAAACATAGAGCAGAACAAATTATTTATATAATAATAATATATTTATATAATAATAAAATTTAATCTTATTTACAAACAGATTAGTTCTTATATTTTAACTAAATATTATTTTGACTACTCGTACGCGAAATTATCACTATAGAATAATGAGCAATAATTAGTTGGATTATTCTAAGGTGCAGTGACGCCTACGTCTTGACATTGCATCAGTCAACGGTATCGTAAATTGCGAGAATTACTCGAAGTTGCCGACTGCAAACCTTCATTCATTTCACAGACTAAATTTATACATAGTAAACGAAATAAATTAAAATTTACATATTATTCTCAGTATATATTTGACATGTATATGTATAAAAACAAATTATTTTTATTTATTAATTGCGGCGTACATAGTATAATTAAGTATATTACCAGACTACACGGTAAATAATAATTTTTTTGAAACAATTTATACGCTTTGCAACACAGAAAACGCTTAAAAATGTTCAATAGAAAAAATCATACGAATCATTATGGAACGCTTGTTTGTTAAATGATATTACAAAACTAATGACTTTTTAGATTCATATGATAACAAACCTTGATAATGAATCTCTTACAGAATTATTCAACAAAAATAAGTATAAACAAAAACACTGTAAACAATCATTGGTAGAATAAAAATGTAATGCTAATATTATAAATGCGAAAGCAACTCTGTCCGTCTGTTACGCTTTTAAGGCTAATCGCTGAACCAATTTTGATAAGATTTTGTATAAAGCAAGTTTGAAGCTCTCCCCCTACCACGAGGGCGAATATTAATATTGAATATTTTGACCTCGACTATAGCATATAATTAACAGTTTTTAGTAAAACATTTATCGTTACAGTAATATAAATTTAAATAAAACATATTTAAATTTATATTGTTTTTTAATTACATACATACACACACACACACACACACTTGAACCAAGTTTACTATTGTCTATTTTTTTTTACGTATAAACAACTTGTCCCGTTAAGATAAACATCTTCAGACATATTATCAAAGTTATATCATAATTATGTCTAAGTACTTGTAATTACAGGTCGTTACGAAATGCATTATTGACTGAAAATATTTTATGATATCACCAAAATACATTACTATTCGTTATTCAAATTAATAATTACAATTAAAAACATAGCAGTTGCAATTGAATTGAGATAAAATTAACATCAATCGTAACACAAGACACATTAAAATCAAAAATATATATTATATTCAAGGCTGTATTGATTCAGGATGACTGACCTTTAAAGATATATCTTTGCATGTATTCACAAGACAACAGACGTATCTGCGTTATAATCGTTTTAAATATATTAGTTAGTAGAACATTATTATAACGTCACAACCATAACATGAAAACAATGCTGTTTAATCAACGCGGCCTAAAAACGACGATAAATTCACTGACATATATCACATTCGCGATAATTTATACCGAGTTAATGCGACGTCACAAAACGTTGTCGGCGTGTCATAATACAAATTGTGATGTCTCTTATGAAAGAACTGATCCGCTCATGATATATGATCTTTTATTATCTTATATGGTTTATATTATAAAAGGATAAGCCAAAACGGTATAGGAAATTTCATTAATATGTCACTTGTGTGTTTTATCCCTTTTATGTAACTGGAATGGATTGTAAACAGACATAGGAGACTTTATGACAAACAGGGACTATTTTATATCTATACTTAATATTATAAAGAGATAAGATTTGATTTTTTGTATGTTTGTTTGTAATGGATAAACTCGACAACTTACAACCGATTTTGAAAATTCTTTCACATACGAAAGCTTCATTATCAGCGATTTGCATAGACTTATCAACATAAAATAATTAGAGATGCCTACGAAAATTGCAATAATATAACCCCGGTTCCAAAAATTTGCCTATAAATTATCTACTAATATAGATAATTTTTTAACCTGGACGAAGGCTCAGCAGATTTGGAACATCGAATTAAATATGGAATGAAATAAAACCATAGAGTTTCTTTAATAAAATTAATATTTTATAATAATAATGGACATGACGACATTAGAGAGCGTTATGCCGTTTGCCTTATAAGCATACAAGTCGGTCATACCGCAAAAGCGCACCAAAAATATTTCAAATCGAAGATATGATTATCTGTTTTACCATTCGATGAATTCAAATCGAATTCTGGGAGCCGAGACGGTTCAGTGGTTACACGTGAATCTTAACTGAAGATTACGGGTGCAAATCCTAGCAAACACAAATCTCATATACTTAATTCGTGTTTTAATTATTCATCTTGTACTCGATATTGAAGGAAAATATAGTTAGAAACTTGCATATTATGTCGGTTGAAAGACCGTTACCTGTATCCATGATTCGGTTCTGAAGCTAGGAACGACATTAACTTGTTGTTAACTTTACATTTTCTCTCAATGTGAGTAATATATTTTAATTATACTGAGAAACGATATAGTTCCAGAAGTCATAAAACACTATTATAAACCTTTATGAGAAAGTCGTGTCGTGCTTATTAGTATTTCAATTAAAGTAATTATATTAATTTTATATATAACATAACGTTATACAAACTAATTTTTATCGCGGTTTGCATTCACCTTCGACCTTGATGGGTAACCATCAGCATAAATTAATGTAACTATGTATATTAATTACTTAAATAAGTATTAGTATTAAAGTAGTATTAATTATGAATTTATAATAATGATGAAAACAAGGAATGAATAGATATTTAATAATATACTTTGACATCAAGGACACACCTTTCTCTTATCCATGGTGTTAGTTTTTAAATGGGAACGAACGAACGTTTCGAGAAACATAGGCATGAAAAAAAACGGTCGATTATAGGAAAATACTTTAACTCCTAAAATAAGAAATAGGAACTCCATTTTTCGTATACGCTTTTATAAACATATATGGCTCAGTGGTTAGAACGTGCGTCACTAATAGTTACGGGGTCAAACCCAGATAAGTAGCACTGAATTTTCAAGTGCTTACATTGTGTTTATAATTTAATCTCGTGATTAGCGGTGAAGGAAAACATGAAAATCAACCACATGTGTATTCTACAGTCCGCATTAGAGAAGCGTGGTGGAAAATGCTCTAAGCTTACTCAAATGGAGAGGAGGCCCAGTAGGCACATTTAGAGGCTGTGACATCATTTTGTTCATTGTTAGGAACTATTTATAACCAGATTTATATTTAATAGTGTGTAGAGAACATTTTAATAGCACGAAACTGAAGTTAAGCCGATTAAAGTCGCCTCTCACTCAATTCGTTCCCAATCAGCCGTGAACGATATTCACCGGAGCGAAATTCAAAGTAACGGGCCACAGGGTTAGTTAGTTCAAATTCGGTTGAAATGTACATCTAGAAGTTACAGGTGCGTGTATTTTGTAGTTTGTTGCTGTGTAAATATAGATTACATGCGATAGATTATACGCGATTTATTATATTAAGTAATCAACTCTCCCCAGACTTTATTATCCTTCGTTACAAATGTTCTCTTTTTTATTGTTGCTTGACTTTGTATATACATTAAAGGAGAAAGTTATTTTTTTAACTTAAAGTAATGTTCACAGACGTGTTGTGAGTGCTTTTGGTGTACCTTTTTTTATTGACAGTCAGCATCACAATCAAAATATTTGACAGAATATTTGAAAAATAGTACCTCTATGTATAAGGATTTCGTATTTTATCAAAGACCTCTTCCATATATGAGGAATTTGAAATTACATTCCAGATTCCATGGTGTAGTTTTTATCGAATTAAAATTAGTGTATTGTAATTTTTTTCAGTGTTGGAGTATCACTCATAGATAAAGTAAAAGCTACTCGCAGTTCACAAAAGCTGAAACAACCTGAGAACAATAATTATCAAACATTACTCATACTTTTTAATAGCATGAAGCTTCAAGGCGAACCATTCATTTCCAAGGTGTGCTTCACCCATAAACTCATTAATTAGATCATTCAATTTTCTCTTATACTATGTTTCTCAGAAATTAAATAACGATAGAAAAACATCGACATTAATATTTGATTCTATGAATGTATAAATTTATTTGCAAATACATAATACGTATTAAAAAATAGAAACAATTACATTTCTCGTCGGTTCATGACGTCATTCTACGTTTTAAAGCGAGCTTTGCGCTTAATTGAATCTACGTAAATGACGTTTTAAAAATGTGCTTACAAGATCCCACTTGAGTGAGTTTCATTTATTATGATCACGAAATGAATTCTAAACACAAAACACTTGAATGATTCTGATGGGATTGTTTAGATTAGGATGATATTGACTGTTACTCACTTATAAGCCTTTATATAGATTGAGCATTAGCCAGCTAATCAAAATTGAAAAAAGAAAATTTAAGTAGTCTCTTAGAAACCTTTTCTAATCAAATTCAAAGAATCCACCGGTTTGGTATGTGGATTCCGAAATTAACTGCAATTAAACTCAGTATTAACTATTTTTACTAATTGAAAAACATACTTAAATATATGTATGGGGTTTTCCAATAGGGACGCTTGAACTTTGACAGCTGATTGCGGCCACGTTGTTTGAGTGACAGCTGTCAAATGCAGTGTGTTATATTCATTCCGTCCTCCCAAACCACCATCGAGCAGCACGTGCAAATCATAAAATTGTTTTATGAAAATGGGTCTTCAGTTCGAGCAACGTTCCGAACGATTTTGGCAAAAAAATCATCTTCAGCGACGAGGCGCATTTTTGGATGAATGGCTATGTCAACCAGCAAAATTGCCGTATTTGGGACGAGACCAATCCACACGAGGTTCACCAAGTGGCAATGCACCCGCAGAAAGTGATTGGTCCGTATTTTTTCGAAAACGATAATGGTGTGGCCGTCACCGTCAATGGTGAGCGATACCGGTCGATGATAACCAACTTCTTTTGGCCTGAAATCGAGAATATGGATCTGGACAACATGTGGTTTCAACAGGACGGCGCTACGTGCCACACAGCACACGCTACGATGGAAGTTCTGCACGAGCAATTTCTGGACATGGTCATCTCGCGCGGAGGCGACGTGAACTGGCCACCGAGATCGTGCGATTTGACCCCGCTGGACTTTTTCTTGTAGGGTTTTCTTAAGTCGCAGGTCTATGC
Source organism: Nymphalis polychloros (assembly GCA_905220585.2). Lineage (NCBI taxonomy): Eukaryota > Metazoa > Arthropoda > Insecta > Lepidoptera > Nymphalidae > Nymphalis > Nymphalis polychloros. The sequence continues at coordinate 3,028,181 of HG992251.1, forward strand.
CAACAAGCCGCAAACCACCGATGCCCTCAAAGTCAACATACGCCACGCCATCGATCAAATACAGCCCGATTTGTGCGCCAGAGTCATCGAAAATTGGACCTTTCGTGTGCGCGCCACCAACCGAAGCCGTGGCGGTCATTTGAATGATGTCATATTTCATACATAATGGGGTCGATAGACCTTCCAAATAAAAAAAAAATTCGCAAATATCTCTCCTACATGTATTTTTTTTTGCATTTCAAAGATCAAGCGCCCTTAATGGAAAACCCTATAGGTAGGATAAATATCATTCGTGCTTTTTTGCAGTTGTCCGCTTACGCGCCTGTCAGAATTTTAAACGTTTACAGTGACGAAACATTTGAATGAAAAACTCTATTCTATACAGTTTCCGCACGTGGTCTAGGTTTTTCTCTTTTTATATAAAGTTATAAGCGAATTCTACGTGTAAATTCGTTTTAAGAATTTATAATATAAACTCACAGTAAACGAATCCACTCCAGCAAAGACGTGGCCATCTTTGACGATGATATTTATTTACCTGAAACAATAATAATTATTTATTTTATTTGATAATTGGATTTTAAGGTGAAATTATATAAAATTTGACGAATCCAATTTCGTAACACCAAAGTACGTTACCGTGGTAGGGTCTTACCGCTCAAAGTGCAAACTTCGTTAACAACACTCCTCGAAGCTGGTCGAGAGTTCACAAACTTACTAACCATTTCGAAGCCCTGGATTTTAGAATATATTCACCTATATTTATTCAAAAACGACATATATGCTTAGTAAAGTAGTATATACCTACGACATTACGCAAATTTATTATTTATTTGTCTTTTCTAGAAATAATAAGGACTTCTCATTGTCCTTTATTTACGAAATCTATACTAATATTATAAGGAGGAAATATTTGATTTTTTGTTTGTTTGTTTGTTCCGATTTAACTCAATAACTACTGTACCTATTTAAAAAAATATTTCACCATTAGAAAGCTACATCTTTACTAAATAATAAAGGCTATATTATATTTTCAAAAAATAAATAAAAATCCTCACCTAAAATGAAAGCTCATAAAAAAAGGCCGCGATGGTATATAGTTAAGCTACAATAACAGTTTTTGTTTAAATTATTAAGTTCAAATACGGGTGGACTCGAATAGTGGTAAAATTGGTATCATGTTATTGATCCTTATCCATTTTAATGGTTTGATAATTAAGGTTGATTATGTACGTGTAAATAACACTTTAAATTATTCGGATCGGACTTTTAGTTTAGAAATTATGACGGGTATAAAAATTCTCTAAGTAAGAAAAATGTCACGGTTTGAACAAACTGTAACTGTTCCACGTTTAATCTATTTAAAAATTACTTATATACGTATTTACGTTAAGTATAGTTTTAAATTTTCGCAGACGAAGTCGCGGGTGTAGTGCTAGTACTAAATACACTTGTTGCATATAAAAATATTTTCAACCAAAAACAAGATAAACTACAGCCTTGTCTTGGTACTTACGTATAATTATAAAAAGTGTATTTATTCTTTATGACAAATACATGATCACAGTTTAGAGTAAAAAATACACATATATTAGTATGACGACAGAGGTTATAATGCGTGTGGTCATATTTGCCTGTATTAGTAACCTCCGTGGGAGGCGAGGGGACCCCCGTCAACTCGCTCACTTACAAGTCAGCTGTTCCCGTGTAAACAAAAGACTTGCTGGAATCGATGCGTGATAATATAGCCGTCGGGTTTGTTTACTTTTTTTGCGTTTTGAGATATGTCAGCCAGCACTGGATATCACATTTATTAATTATATACCATCTCAGTAACAGCCTGTGAATGTCCCACTGCTGGACCAAGTCCTCTTCTCCTCTTTTGAGGAGAAGGTTTTGGGAGCTTATTCCACTACGCTGCTCCAACGCGGGTTGTGGAATACACATATGATAGAATTTCATTGAAATTTGACACATGCAGGTTTCCTCACGATGTTTTCCTTCACCGTCAAGCACGAGATGAATTATAAGCACATGAAATTCCATGGTGCTTGCCCGGGCTTGAACCCACGATCATCGGTTAAGATTCACGCGTTCTCACCACTAGGCCATCTCGGCTTTTACCACCACTTTTAATCAAATTTGTTTAATGAAGTTTGTGGAATCAAATGTAAACAAAGTATTTGTCTGAGTAAATAACATCTAAAAGAATCATGTCTTGAATAAATTTGAAATATATTTTGAGATCTAGCAAACCCCAAGTAGCAATGTACTACCGAACTTTGAATACACTGCATAGGTGGTGACCATTTATATCACCTTAAATGGCAAGATATCAAATGAAATTAATCGTTTACACGAATACGTAATAAGTAATTATTGAGGTCTATTTATGTTAATATTTTTATAAAGCACAAACAAAACATTGGAGCTATTATATTAATTTGTTACTATAAAACATAAATAAAATATTATATGGTCGATAATGTTTCTTATATGAGTTCCTTATTTGAGATTAACAAATAATTGATTTACAATTTCACGTTTATAACGTACTTAACGTTATAATTATAACAGACTATGTTTTCTTATCAGCTGGTTTTAGTTCAACCGGTTTAGAATGTGGGTCGAATGTCTTCCTGGTTGTGACACTTGGGTCGTAAAATAATATAAACTGTAGTAAGCTATAGACTATTACAATCGAAGAAGTAGACACAAATATTACCTATTTATATTCTATACGATATGATAATAGCTCTGCAATGCTATGCACTACAAACTGTTCTTGATTGATACTTATATCCACTTTTATTTTAGTACCAAAAGGTCAATAACAACTTCGCCGACATTCAAAATGTCGTGTTTTCGAGAATCCATAATTAATATTTATTTTAAATTTTATATTCAATTATTTAATATTGTATTATTCTGTTATGATTATTAATATTAATGACCTCGACCAATGATATATATAATATCTCATTACTACTTCATATATGTAAGTGTTCAAAATATTATTATCTATAGACGTTTGTTTGAACGCGTTTACCTAAGAATCTACCGGGGGTACAATTCTACTAAGAAATCGTAACTTTATGCCAATCGAATCGTAATGTAATCGTTAAACGGAAATTAACCGTTTTCCAATTCTACTAACAAAACGATCCCGCTGCGGTTCGAATTTGGATAGACGGTCAGAATAGAATCGGGAATGTTTCGTAATCATTACAGATTAGTAGAATCGACTCCCAATTACGTTGTTATCGTGAATTTTTGTGAGAAATAGAATAGGTAACGCAGCGTAAAAATTAATAGAATTGAAACCGATATTAAAACTTTTAGTGTTAGATAGCCCATTTATTGAGAAAGGACTATAGAACATAACGCTACGGCCGGACAAGCTCAGAGCAGTAACATTTAACGCGAGTAAAACTACGCGGAGTGTGCTAGTTATTGGACAATAGACGACGCCAACATAATATTTTGACAGGTCCATTAAATGATAATGGGATTTGTACTAAATCCAAAACGTGTTGAGTTTTCCTCGATAAATTACAATAATAATATTTTAATAATCCGTATATATGAAGATGTATACTACAAATGGGAGAGACTGTGTTATTTGATACTCAATCACGTTTCGACGGATTTTAATAAAAGGATATGTTTCAGGTCAGGACAGGTCAATGTACACTATACGGAGATAGCATACTTATTGTAGATTCACTAGTAAAAAACATGAGAGATTGATATTCTTTCAAAATGTTATGAAAAATTCGAAAAATATAGAGGGCTCGATTTATATTTATTTTTATTTTTATTTAAATACTTTATTGTACACCACAAATTAAACAGATTAGCCTTATAGTAAGTACACATAAATAAAAGATGGTACAACCGGCGGTCTTATCGCTTTAAAGCGATTTCTTCCAGACAACCGAGGTGATATGGAGTAGTAGCCAACAGAGAGATGGTAGGTGGTGTAAAATAGACTACATACATAGATACAAATAATATAATACATACATAAACTACTACATACATATAGCTAGGTACATAAATACGTTTATACATACATATATACATACATATATATACATATATACATAGTCATACATAAATACATACAAATATACGGATATATACAAATAACAAATGGTATCTAGTCGCCATTCAGTGTGAGAGTATGAGGTAATAATTTGTAACTTTAGTTTTAAATAATGTTAAAGAGGTTGCAGATTTGATATTAAGCGGGAGGGCATTCCACAATCGAGTAGCCTCAGCCGTAAAAGATTTTTTGGAAAAAAATAGTTTTCTGCACAGGTGGATTTAAAAATAAATTTTCAGATGAACGTAAGTTCATGTTGTGCCCGTCAATAACATTGCGAGAATTCAAAAATTTAAATTTTTCTTTCAAATAAATAGGTGAGTGAGGACTGAATAACACACAGTACAGAAGACAAACAATATGTAGATTCCGGCGAAAACGAATAGGTAACCACTTGAGCTGAGTACGAAATTCAGAGACATGGTCATATTTGCGTAAGCCAAATATGAACCGTATAGCTAAATTTTGAAGACGCTCAAGTTTATTTAATTGGTCCTCATTTAAATCTAGATATTGTTGTAGCACATAGATATAAGATAATAAAAAGATATAATTATATTGTAACTTGTAATTAAAACATAATACCTTCATTAAATTGCGATATTACATCACACACGACTTCTCAATAACTTTTCTATAGAATTAATAAGTAAAAGCGAATGTTTCTTAATTAAATTACTTAAAACTTCGCAAGCAAATTGAAAGTTAAACGTTTAAGTATCTGTAGTTGTTACAAAGCTTATTTAGGTATATTCTTGAGCTAAGGGACTTTATGCAAAGTGGTTTATTAGAATCCTTAAATAAACCTTGTCAGTGCCATTCGTTCAATACCTACGGAGTCATTGAACTCACGTTACACGTCAAAGGTCGCTTTCATTTTGATACGCGTTAATTTAATTTGTCTTACGGTTCGATAATTCTTTTTTTCTTATTTATTGTTTTAAAGTATAAAACAATAAATACAAATTTCGATGTGGTTGCTTTCATGAAAAGGTCTGTTGGGTTGTTAAATTAATATCATGTTCTTTTATATATATTAACTATTGTTGAACGGTGTCTGTTGGTTCGTTTTACTTTCGTCTACTGAAATAGATTGAATTCCTGTAAATGAAGAGTTTGCATATATTCAGCAACATTTACTCAATTATTTTTGTCATAATGCAAACACGTAACATGCGAACGCACAAAAAGACAAGTTTATAGATTCTTACTTTTGCGTACGTCTATATATGTGACACAGTCAAGTGTATGTACTTACTTCATGTTGTCGTCAAGAATTCAAACTATCGAGGAGAAAATTGTTCAGTATCAGAGGATAAACATGAAAATACGCAATTTATTTTATTTCGATGTTGTAACAACAAACACACTTTCTAAATTAAACAGTTGCTACGACTACAATTGAGTATTATTTCTGTTGAGACACGCCTCTAGTAAATATATGAAAATATTGTCGTGTAAAAAATGGTGCTGCTTTTGTAATAAAAATTAAAATGTTTTAATGTCCTAATTCCACGCATCAATTCTTCCATAAATCGGCTTCACTCCCTAAACACTTCCAAACATACACATAAATAATCGCAGTCTATCTGTTACATTTCGATCGACTAAATAAATTCTAATCGATGCGAAATCTATCCGTGCAAAAGTAAATTGTGAAAACAATGATGTAACTTTCTTCTAAATTTCGACTTACGATCAGAGACCATTGTAAATAAATCCCACGGCTTCATTCAATTGTACGATAATTTTGCGCAAAAAAGTTTATAATTCACGGTCAATTATTCGAGTGTTATTTAAGTTAATTACAACAGTACGGTATTTCAGCAAAACATACTTTCCATGACTCTATATAAATACGTATACTTCATTATAACAGGATTATATAACTGTTCAAAACTTTATTAACTTTAAAACAATGAAAAATAAACGTCTTCTTGCGATTACACCTAAGTATAAAATTCACATTGTTCTGAGTTACTTATTATTAATATTAAACTCTAACCTATTGACTTTTTGAAATTTGGACGAGACTTTTTGTGCAATGTAAATGCAATGAGGCGTACTAAGAAAAATAAATTGCAAAACATTGCCATTGCCTCCATGTTTAGGAGACCACTGGACCCCTATATCTTCAAATCATACAATCGACCTAACAAAAGTGCTGATGATCGATTAGGATGTTAGTGCACAGGTGCATTATCCCTTGCTCTCATAATCCCATGGGATGGTAAATCCGGATTTCAGGTGCAGTAGTGACACCTTTAAGTGCACCATAGTGTATTTATCTCAGTAAATAAGAGAAAATTATGTTGTATCTTCTGTAAATACGAGAATATAAACGAAATTCCATCGAGTCTCTTATCACCAGTTTTCTGTAATTGAAACCTTCGAAATTGATACTTGACTAAAAAATCATTCTCTTTTGGCCTTTAGTTATGAATGGGCAAAACTAATATATATACATACATATTGTGTGAATGTGACTTCACCGGTCAAGTCGTCTCAAAACCCAAAACGTTCGAGCAGTGTTAACTCGTTTCTAAAAACAATGCAAAGCTTACATCTATGTATACCGATTATACTTTATCGCTTTTGGGCGTGACGTTTCAGTTTCGTTTTTTTGGTAGTTTTATCGCAATGCGACATAGTTCATAAACTTCCTAGAAGAACAAGGTAATATTTACACAAACCATAAAAACACAATTAAGCAACAGTATGTGTCGTAGATGTAAAAATTCAAAATACCACACAAGTTACAGGACTAAAATGTGACAGCCTCATAGAGCTACTTATATGATTTTAATATCAAAGGCGAGATCCCGATATTGATTTATAATGATCAGAGATTTAAGCTGCTAATCTTAATTTTTAACATCGCTAAATTATACAAGAAATATCTCAGACAGCTTGATGGATCCTTGAACTACAACTACCAGTAGTCATACCATATCAATAAACAGGGTTTTTTGTAACACACCAGCAAACTCGCAGGACTAGATACATACAAAAATAAGTGTTAATTTAATTTCCCGCTTGAACGTTTATAAATCTACGCACATTGCAAAGATCGACGACTCCTTTTGTTTATGAATGAAATATAGACCTACAAATGACAGTACGACAAACCGTTTTGTTTTTTCATGTATTGAGTTATGTCCGAATCCTGTATTGCTCTTTTAATTATAATACGTAGGCGGTCAAGCAAATTTGTCACCTGATGATGTGTGGCTGTGGTCACAACCATTTGTAAGAAATATTAAACATTCCTGTCATCGTCAATACACTACCAACATTGAGAACTAAGGAGTTATATATTTTGTGTCATTAGTTATACTACCTCACCCTTCAAAGCGAAACACAACAATACGTAATTCTGTTATAAGTCATTCTGTTTAGCGGTAGAATAAGTGATGTGTGGTTGGTACCTATTCGGAAGGGTACATATAGTAGGCTTTATGAATGATGAATATCAGCAACGTAAGCAAAGCACGAATAAATGTTTATATATCAATTATTTAAAACGTCAATATCGTTTTTTTTTTTTAGTCTAACGGCTTATTATTAATATTACCCGACGATGAGCTTTACGACATGTTTGAAAACTCTAATTTAATTTTATGATAAAATAGATTTTTTTTTATTGTATTGCCAGTACGATAATAATGCATATTGAAATTAAACGAATTAAAATACAAATATAGAGAATAATGTAAATAGAAAGCAATAAAGTCATGATGTCATGTATCACGAGAATCATGATTAATTAAAAACATAACACGTTAACGTGTGAAATTGTGTTAGACTATATTTCCGTAACGCGCGAATGCGTTTGCGAATCGAATGAGATGTTAATGAACTCGAACGGATATAGTTCAGCATTATGGACACACAGAAACAAAAAATGTAACTCTGATATTTTGATTGTGATGGTGTCTCAAAATAAAACATAAAGGCACATTAAACTACCGAACACGATTAAATAATAATAATAATAATAATGTCCTCCAGACCGATTTCGGCCACGGCGGCCAATTTCAAGAGAGATTAGCCAACTGCGAGGGACATATTATAGAGCACAAGTGTGTGCTAAAACACAGGTTCACTCTCTCTTTCCTAACTCTCATAATTCGATGGGACGGCAATCCGACATGACTGGAAGCACGGACCGAGGCACGGAGTATACACACTTACAAATGCCAGACTCCGGACTGCTACTGAGAATTTTCGAAAGAAAAACTCAATACTTTTTATTGGCCCGACCTGGGATTTGAATCCAAGACCTCCGGATCAGCGCCCTTACATGCATGTAGCCACTAGACTAACGAGGCAGTCAAACCAAAAAATACAAAAACACCAAAGGCACGGATAACACGTTGGAATGGGCGGGGTCCGTTAGAAAGGTTGAATATAAAGTAATAAATGCGAATACCTTGCGGATAACATCAGGAACGTCAGATTCATTGTGAGGCTGACAGACATTTGCGGGAACACACACAAATATCTCGTCCATAATAAACTTTGTTCAGTATTTAACAAAATAATGAAAACGTTAGTTTAATATAGCTTTGCTTGTAAATATCCGAGTATACTCGGTTACATGTATACGACTTCCCCGAATTGCTTCTTATTTGTGGCACCGGAAATACGTGCGAGTTTTTGTACGCTCGTAAATAGCCTGCAATATATGCGATTCCCTTGAACTCGGTGAACTATAGCATTTGGCGATGGTTCATGCGAGACTGACAACATATCTACCATGAATGCGGGACTTATGCGGGATTTTTGTGGGACTTATTTATTATTTATACTTTACGCGATTAGCCCGAAGGGCTTTCAAACGTACGACTTTATTGAACCTTTTCGTATGCCGTCGCATATTATTGTATAGAAACAAAAGCATAACATCTTCTTTATTTTAATAACCTTAATATCATTCTTATCGTCCATCGCTTAATGACATAATAACCGCTCCATAAATGTATGATTGTAAATACCATTTTCGTAATTCTATAAGTAATCTTTTTTATTATAAAATGGGACTTTATCTACTGTTACAATACTAAATGCTCCGAGCGGTTTCACCCGCATTAAGCATTATTGCTACCCCCACGTACGTCGTAGCGTAATGTTATATAGTCTATAAATATTCTCAATAAATGGGCTATCAAATGTACAGAGATTCAAATAGGATCTGTATTGATTGATATTTGATTATCTTAGTATATAAAAACTTAATAATTTATAAGACTTTTCGTTGACCTTTTTTGCTTACAATAATAATTCTACCATGTAAATTATATTATTTAAATTCCTTTTCATATTACTGTACAAGCTGATAACAAGTTTAGCAGCTAAATGGAACTGCATAATTCAATTAAAGTTCGCAACTTGTCAGTATCAGGTACAAAACTATAAATATTTTAATGAAATTCATCTAGTTGACTGACGGTAACTATTTGATTTTTGTTGAAATATTTAACTCATAGAAACTATTATTTTTACTAGCTGGGGTTAATGTTGTCATATTAAAAAAATGGATTAAATGCATATTTTCCCACCGTATATTTAGAAAAAATATAAAACTAATTAATGAAATTATATATTTTCTTAATGTAAAAAAATCTCCTAATACATGAAAAAAAAAAGCTATTAAACGATAAGGTTTGTTAAAATTTGTTTATATTAAATATCAATACTTCCAATTTATGTTAGTGGAATACAATAAAAGAGCACAATTTATACATCATTCCATTATTTTATAATTTGATTAAAGAGATTAATTAAAAAAAAAAATCAAGGCGTACTCATCTTTAAATTACTGACGTAGATGTTTGGTAATTGGATTTTCTGCGTTTACAGCTACACCTACACATTCATCCACGTGGACATTTAAGTGAAACTATGCTTTTCTTCAATTTATAATAAGCATTGGGAAATAGCTCATCTGATGACAGTGGTCCTTTTTGTAAGGTATATGTTTGGCCCCATTATTTGTTCGTATGGACGAGACTAGTAATTTTTTTTCTTATTACTCTATAAATGGAAATTTCGAAAATAAACCGTGTTGTTAGCTTTAGTAATTTAATTGATTGAAATTAATGAGCTTACTTATGTAAGAGCTTATTCGAATAAATTATTTTGATTTGATTAGATAACACATTTTGAGGTTTTCATTATATCTCGATGCGTTAATATTTCGCCCCGTAAATTCGTATTAAAAGCTATATCAAAGGTTTTATCTATATAGAGTTTAAGAATTTATTTCTCAAAAAAAAAAAAAGAATACAATTCACTCAAAATATTTGAGAAAACAATATAAACATACTTAAATATTTTATATTCAGCATACAGACGGTACACAAAAATAAAGAACAACATATTAGATTCTTCACTTAAAATATATCTACATCAAAGGCTTTATTTATTCACAAATTTGATGATATTGTTCGTAATATTTTATTCAACCTTATTAATACATTCTATATATACATAACTAAATATTTCTTCATTTTTCATATATTTATATCTTTTTTTTTATAAATATTAGAAGTTCAGTGTGCTATTTTCCCCCTACCTACTATATGGTGACGTCGACGACGTCGATGACAAGATAACGGTTACTAAGTTACTAGAAATAACCTAATACATTGTCAACGCACCAGCAACCATGGCAACTAAAATGTTTTATCCATATTGCCAACCACTGGCAAAAACCGTATAACAATCAACAATAGTAGAAGTTGGTTTATATGGTTTATATTATATCATAATATATCGTCGCCACACAGATAATGTCGTATATGATTGAATTTTTACCATAAAGTTGTAGAATGTTTCGTGGTGTTTGTGTCAGCATCGATGGTACGGCCCGCCCTGGGTAGGTACCACCCACTCTTTACTTAATATACCGCTGCGCCAGTTTAATTACAGGCCCAAGCGACATAACTTCTTAATTCCGAAGATTGGTAGTACATTAGCGATGTAAAGAATTCTAACTATTCCTTTATAATACTAGTAGGACAAGTTAATCAGTAAGTAAAAAATACTACGACTACGTAAGAGCATTCTATACATTAGATTCATAAAAAATCAACGAATGCTAATTACAAATTTGGTCGTAGAGTTCACCTGACGTCATTATATATACAAACTGAATTATATTTAAGTATATGAAATATCGTGATATTATTGTACTAGAAACGAAAACACAACAAGCATGTTCGAAACTGTGATGCCTGCCTGTATTTGAATCAGCTAAGCTCTATATATGAATACATAAATATGTATTTGAGATTTTCAGTTAAATACACTAACGAACGCAAAAACCAATATCTTTATTGAACGTCTTTTTCTTTTTCTTTTTCAATAACAGCAAACTTTCCTTTCGAAATGGATATGGGAATATTACAGGCTGCTGACTAAAACAGTAACCGATTTGTATGATAATGGATGCAGAACATTCTTGTAATTTACATTACAGTGCACCTGATTACAATTTTAAATTTTTATACAAATGAATGATATCAATCGTTAAATATAAAAGAAACTTAGTAGTGGCGTCGTCGGTCAAACCACATGTCCATGGACTGCCACCTTGGTCTAGTAATCAAGTTGCCAGCTTATAAGTTAACGAGATTCCCGATGATTCACTTACGCGAGGGACGTATCAGTTATCTTATGTCTTTATTTATACCCTTGACAACATGCACGCATGATTATTATCGTTTAAAAAGTTAACACGTGACATCGTAACAAACGAATTCAACATTGCATTCATAATAATAGTTGGGAATCCGAGTACTTATTTTCAGTCCAGATATTCGCAGTGGGAATCCGAATTATACAAATATTTTCTGGCGTCGCTGAGCTCGTACACATTTAGATACATAATACGCATTTAAAAACTCATTAGAACTATACTGGATTTACTATAGAAGCCTCCGGCAATGACTAAGTTTCCTAATGGGACATCTCGATACTGAATATTTGTATAAGTACATTTACATAAACACACACATGCAAACATACGAAATTAACTTAGAATAACAGTTTGACTTAAAGCCGATGACAAAAGCGAGGTTGATTGAGTAAGTATTTACACGAAACAAAAAATTCAGATCTATGATTTCGAAATAACCTTAATAACCTTTTCATAGGCTCGAGTGAATTTAATTGTGTTGCTGCTGGATTTTTTTTATGTAAGAGGGGCAAACGAGCAGTCAGCTCCCCTGATGGAAAGTGACTACCACCGCCTCTGGACATCTGTAACACCCGGGGGCTTGTTGTTGCTGCTGATGGATTACGTTAATTTTTGAACTTTTTTAAATTTTTGAAGTCACTTTCTCGTGACTTTCTTCATTTAAATATGCTTTTTATCTAAACATATATTGTTCCTCTGTTAACTCTTAATGAATCCACTGATTATAATAACATGATATAATATATTGCTGGACACTATATTATACGCTCTTAATATGGCCTTTAAATTTGCAAGGATATACATTAGACCTGTATATGTATTTACGCACAACAACGCTTATTTGTACACATAACATAATAAAAGAATTCCATCAATCTCCTTCGTGTAGGTATTCTTTTTTCAAAAATGAAATTAGGAAGCAATAAAAATATCTATGTTCCTTACGTAAAAATATGTACCTATTAAAACTATAATTAAATATCATTTTGTCTTTGGCTGAAAAGTGCAATCCCTTTGCATTTTTCAAAAGAAAATTAATAAAGTATTTTGCAGTTAGTTTTGTAGAAACGTTTCCTAGAGATAGAATCTCATTGAGGAATAGAGCCTTTGAAATATAAAATCTTATTTATTTTTCTTTGTATCATAAAAAAATCATAATATTTTTAATTAAATAAAAATCAACAGTCGGTGGAAGCATCGCCATTTCTTTTCAAAAATATTTTCTCAATTTTTGTCATACCTTGTATAAAACTAATGCCAAATTGTTTGTTTCATACAATTTTAAGATTTGATATCATACATCGGAAGTAGCATTATTTAATTTGTACATTTGGTCTAACTTGCGAGGAAATACGAAAAAAACATTTAAAAAGCAATATAATAATATAATTTTTAATTCATGACGTGTAGATGTTTTCCTTACTATTCGAACTATTGTAAATAGACATTCTATAAATAATCTTGGATCGTAAAGCTGTATCTATCTATATATAGTATTTATATGTATGTAGAATTTGGCACGGATACTTCAGTTACAAATAAACTTACAAAGAACATAACTTTTCGTATTGCATATTGCGTTTTGAACGAATAACTCGATTTGTACACTGAAATAGTTTTATTAAGGAATATGATATAGCTAGCTATTTATATACATATATGTGTATGTTGTGGAAATTTAAAACATATATTTTTTAGATGAAACTTCTTTGGGCTTGTTCGTTAAATGTAAGTGTAACTTTCTGACGCTAAAAGTTTTTCATCTGATAAATGTTCTTATCTAGATTCACGCTCTTTAAGTAGCTATTTAGAGCGGAGGAACCTCGTAACCTTCTCAAGAGCACAGGAGCCCAGGAGTGGAATATATTACTGGCTGCTAGCACAATACTTAAAAATATATCAAGGAATAAAACCTTCATGTTACTTGTGCTAGTGTTATAATTGAATATTTAGAAGTAGTGAATATAGTTATTTGATGGAAAATCAAGTTTATGTGTTCCGAGCTACTATAAAATTCAAACTAAATTTTTAAAGAGATATTAAAACTCAAAAATACTGACTTTATACATCTATAGATGAGATACAGCGCCTTTCGTAATAAATTTTCTTTTCTTGGTGGTAGGGCTCGTTGCACGCACGTCTGCGCTTATACTACGTAGGTACTATTCCATTATGTAACTACTATACAGCAATGGTCTGTATCACTGTATTCCGGTTTGATAGGCGAATGAGCTATCGTAGCGCCAGGCACAAGGGACAGAATATTGTAAATCCCATGTTTCGCGCCTTGTCTTTCAATGGAGTATTGAACATTTATTTCACAGCCCGTGTCTATGGGGGATGGCCAGGTGATTTATTTGGCCGGTTGAAAAGTTAAATTAAAAAAATAATTAAAGACCTTACACAGAAATATATAAACAGATAATACACAGAAATACACTAATAAGCTAGAACCAACGTAACTGAGCGAACTGAAGTCAATTTTAGAACAAAATACATATATTTTTCAATTAACTGTCGAAATACGCTGTCTAATTATCCCTTATTATATAGTTTAAGCCCTTTTTCTCATTTTGAACATAATATTCAGAAAATGGTCTTTTTAAAACGACTTTTCAAATATTTTTCTTATGAACCAGGAAGTTATACCAGATACATTACTTGTCACAGAAAAACTGCTAGTATGCATATTATAAACGAAGGACTGCGACTTCAAAACAAGTGACATTTAGTTGATCACGTGACCAGTTATGAGATAATTATTTCAGAGCGCAAATCAAATTTACGGAAAACAAAACACGGAACATTAAAAGTAATGACACGTGCAAATCTTATTTGATTCAGTCATAAACAAACATCACCAAGCAAACGTCGTAGGCCCGGTTGTAATAGTTGCGTGGTTTAGTGGTTAAAGAAATCTTTACTTTTTAAATTTAGTTTAGGAACTATTGAGTTACCTAGTAAGTCATAGTTCAGCCACAGGTTAAGGTCAAATTTGCTCATTGACAGTGGCACAGTAAGAAGTATAAGCCCCTCGGCGCAAATCATAAGATTTATGATTTTATATTTCTTATGTGTGGCTGATAACATTCCATTTAATCTCCATTCCATTTGGAGATAACGTAATTAGTGACTATCCAAAACTCACTCACCGGTAAAACTGTTTAACCGCCGAGCAACCGCAAACTAATTTTACTTGGTGCTTAATACCTAGCAAGAATTTACCGGATTCTGGTTAAAGCAAGAGTACTTACTCCCTTTATTATGGATTCCAGTAGTATTTCGAAAAACAAAAGACGTTAGATTTTCATTGAAATAGGAAACAATAATTTGGGTATAATTAAACAGATACAATTTTCCCGGTTCTTCTTCCCGGTTTTCTATGGGCTTGTTAAACCGAGTAAACTCCCGTGATCGGTGATTCTAATGAGAGTACTCGTGTCATTCACCCGCATTATCAAAGGAACAGGGTGGGTTAATGTCACCTAAGTTGATCGTATCGATTCATCGACTCCGTGTTCGGGTCAACGAAACAAGCTAATTGACTGTTTTTTTTTACCTGGTATACTTCTAATTCAACCTTCGAGTTACGTGTCGGGTAAAGACGCGTGGGTTGTCAAACGAACGATAAATTATGTTTGAATTATTTAACACTTATATACCGAAGTACATTAGTATTTATTTCCATGTGTTATAAATATAATTTACGAGTAGGATCTCATTTACAATATCTAGTGGAAATATGGAAATCTAACCTTAAATAATACATTAATTAAAACATTGTGTCATTCAAATAACAACAATAGAACATAAAGACATTTAGTATACCATAAATATATAAAATATATATATATTTAGGTAAGCGTACTAACATACAGAGTTAAACTATTTTTTTTTTGTTAGTATTTTTAAAATGATTACATAAATAGAACCGTCTAACGATACCTAATAACCACTGCACGGGTCGGACAGAGTTTTTGTTTCACACTGTATAATAGAAT
This sequence comes from Nymphalis polychloros, assembly GCA_905220585.2. Taxonomy (NCBI): domain Eukaryota; kingdom Metazoa; phylum Arthropoda; class Insecta; order Lepidoptera; family Nymphalidae; genus Nymphalis; species Nymphalis polychloros. The sequence continues at coordinate 3,043,992 of HG992251.1, forward strand.
AAATAATTATTCAAATCGGAATGGCAATTAAGATTACACTACTGAAGACTTTGTAATATTTATAAAGATAAGTTTAAAAATTGTATCTATATACTATGTATTGCACCGATCTTAAAATCAAATAAATACAATATGATTTATAAAATAATCCTAACTAAACTATAAATGCGAATGTGAGTTTGTTTGTTTGTTACGCTTTCAAGCCTAAACCACTAAATCGATTTTAAAAATTCTTTCACTAATGGAAAGCTACATTATCAGCGAGTAACATAGGCATTTTGTCCCCGTATTCCCACGGAAATGGGAACTACGTGCGCAAAACGCTATTAAAAAATATAAGTACTTAAAGTTGATAAAAAAAATACTTAAAACTAATATAGCTACAATAACATAAGCCCTATTCAATGTCCGAAGTATTTAAATTGGGTTTACGTCGAAGCCAATTCGTTTATCGAATACATATCCTCATGGGAGACTACAGAGTCGACAGACTAACTAATGACGATTATATTATCAACTGTAGACTAATACGAAAACAGACTATTCAACTTTAAAACACCAATTATAATCAATGATAAAATAAATGACCGATTATATACAACTTATCGTTTACTTTATATAAATTATGTATATTTAATAATAATATATTACTAGCTAATCAACCCGGCTTTCTGTCCCGTCACGTGAAACCCGTGTTGTTAGTGATAGTGTACTAAAAAAAAAACAAAAAAAAAAACAGAAAATGCACTATAAATAACTGAACAAATGAGCCTTTCTTAAAAGGTTTTATAAGTAGGTACAAAACTGAAGTCGGTGCCAATCCCTGAGAATGTACTTATTATGTATGCTTCACATAGCAATATTTGAACAACTTAATTTTATTAACGAATTACTATAATAATAATTAAATACTACTAGTATTAATGTATAATATCGCTATTAGCTTGCGAGCCGAGGGCTCATATGGTATGTAAAATACAAATATAATTATTTAATGGTTCAACGGCTTCAAACAGTTTTGTAATAAATAATTTGACCTAAAGTTATCGGGTAACGTGCAAACGTCAGTTAATGGGCGATAATGTATGCTGCATTACTGCACACTACATAACTAATAAAATTACTAGACCGATTTCGATAAACAAAAAATGAAAGACACATAATACACAAGACAACAGTCTTATGAGCATGCTTATTCCCGAGTTTCTAAAAAACGGTATTGTACGTAGAGCAAAAATATATAAAACATATACATACATACCTGTCAAACATATACATACATACCTTCTGTTCGTCGTCGGTTAATAACAAATGTCCCGTATTTAACGAGTTTATAAACAGTCACGGTACAATAACTTGGAATAATTAAGAAAAGGTAAGTACATTGCGGTAAATTTAGGTGAAGAACCGGGTAGTTTAAAAAGTCTCTGTAGCGAACGGTTTTATTTGATCTTTACTTCGTTTTACTCATAAGGTTATTCCGGTTTTATTAACATATTTGTTGATATTTAAAACATAAATGCATTTAAAATATATTTAAAAGATTTTATTGAGCATGCTTAAGAATTTTAATAAGTGTTGCCACCTGTGTAATGTATTTTTTATTTTTTTACGTAGCGTGTCGTAAATTTATGTATTTATATAAATTTTTAGTTTATATATGTAGGTATGTGTCTGTCGCGTAAAAACCCAACTTTTCACTTAAAAAAAATCTACTTATGATTAATAATAGATGGTTATATTAGTTTTTTCTTGAAAATTGCAAAAATACGTATAAAATGTTTAACGTGACGTATAATAAACCATGATCCTATGTATCTGTTATTTCTATGTAAGATAAATTATAATGTTAGACGATATGCGATTTATGAAGTAATATATTCTTTTTTAAATAAAGAGTGTTTTATTAGCGCAATAATTTGCATTATCTATGGACAAAAAACAAAGTTCGTTTTTTTCTTAATTTAAATGTATTTAGTAATTAATAATTTATGAAGCAGTAAAATATATAGAGACACTATTCAAATGACAATATTTAAGCCGCAAAAAAATTATTGAAAGCAAACAAGTACATTCAATAACGAGAACAAGGGACGAACACAGATAAATAAAACAGGACGGTCGTTAAAAGATCTCTTTTCAAAGCGTATTCAATGAAGAATTAGTTAGATAAGGAAGATTTAAATAAACTTCAATTGGTAGAAAAGGCCTTTATAAATGGCGGCATAGAACAGAAATCTTCGAAGTACATTGGCATTGTTGAGCCCGACACCTTTCTACTGCCTCACTACAATGGAACAGCGAAGGCTCGACGAAATATTAATAGTAATAAAGCTAGTTTAAAGCAAGAAATTCTTTTCTGATATTTTCAATTACAATTTTCTTTGTAATACTATTTTCCATTGTAAAATAATAATATTTCAAAGTAAAGTTTTGTTTAGAATAAAATAAAGTGTAAAAAGTATAGAGACTGCGACTTTATTATTTTATTGGTTAGACAGGCAGACAATAGTAAATGATCGATATTGGGCTAGAACCCCGGAATTGTTACGTCCATTGCGCCAGTGCTTTTATTGACTCGCCACCCCAATTCGCGGAACACAACAATATTGACCAATTTTTTCGATCTACCTTTTAGACAAAATTCCTACATGGGTCTGAATAAAATTAATTGGCTACAAAAACTAAAAAAATATTTTGTCATAATTTAATTTCTATTAAATAATCTTAAACGAAAAGTGAACAAAGTTAAATTGTTTCTCGAAAATTTCACGAAACAAGACAAAGTAGCATGACAGATAATATGTTTTTTTTATAATTTTAAAGTCTTTGTTGTTCTTGTTCAAATAAAGTTCCGGCTTGACTCATAATGGTTACGCAGTTGGCACAACTTAACATCCAACTCCGCAGAACCTGAACGTTTAAAAATCTCGACGTTGTATATAAAGTCAGACGTTATATTTAAATAAATAATATAAAAAGAAGTGTTTGACGTTTCATGCAATAAAAAAGAAATCGAATCTATTTTTTTAAATTCATTCTAACAATAATAGAACAACATGTCTTTCGACGACTTTTTTTTTTTTTGTTAACAATTATCCCATACAACTGAGCACCGTCTATTGTCTATTGGTGGTACTATGCTATAAACCCACAGATAAGTGCTAACAACGAATGTACAAAGTTAAAATTCAATCGGATGAATAATTCCATGATTCGATCGATGATTATGAAAACAAGCGTTATGTTTTAAATATAAAATTCAATAACATGTTAATATGTTTAATTTCATATATTTCAAGCAAGCTTTGTTTATTGAAGAGTAAAATCAAGAAGCATGCGAGTTAAAAGGAACAACGAGTATCGCGTTTAAAGTGCAGACGGTAGCCAGACATAATTTTATTTGAGAGCAAATATACCACAACTGCAGACGGGAGAAAGGATGGCAGGGTGTTGGTCTTGCTAGTTCTAGACTTTACATCCACGCACGTCTAGACGTCTGTTCAACTGCTAGAGGAATTTTGTTTGATAACTCAGAATTTATAATAGTTTTCGGGGAATTCATGTTGTTCAAAGCTTAAACATACGATTGTTTCTAAGATTTTTTTAAATCTAAACCTATCCTTTGTTCTGTGTCTATTTGTATACCAAGCTATGCTGAGAAGTTGGTGAATCATATTTACGTAGAGGACGTTATTCATGATTTCTTTATATATTTACTTATGTGGAAAATAATATATATGCTCATCTTGTCCACCACAAGTCTAGGTTTATCAGTGTTACTTTATTTAAAATTTATCATATTGTAAATAAAATGCAACTATAATTACATAATAAATTATTATTAGGACTATTAAGTCCTCCAGACCGATTTCGGCCACTGCGGCAAATCTCAAGAGGGATTAGCCAACTGCGCAGGACATACTATAGTGCACAAGTGTGTGCACCAGACAGGTGCACTTTCATTCCGACAGGACCGGAAATAATTCAAGCGCAGGACCATCGGCTTTACGTGCTTTCCGAGGCACGGGAATGTACACACTTCAAGCTTCTTTCCGCTACTGAGAATTTTCGAGAGAAAATCTCAATAACATTGAATTGGCCCGATCAGGGATTTGAACGCAGGACTACCGGGTCTGCGGCATTACACCACCACTAGAATAACGGTAACGAGGCAAAAAATGCAACTATAGTGCATATACAATAAGGCACGCAATCGGAATTGAAAAACGTCGTTCGTAAATATTTAAACAACTAAACTACGAGGTCGTAAACGTAACGTAAACATATTCCGAATGTTTTAGTGAGGTTGTTTTTCAATTAATCAATACTTCAACCAGTTGATGTGAGTTATTGGCTATTGATTCGGTATCGTTAGTATTCGATATGTGCTAATTTAATATTTAAATTGTAGAAATACATACGTAAAATTTTACTTTCGTTTTGTTGCATTACGCGCAAGTGGTCACGTAGCGAGGATCACTCAGAGGGTTTTAAACTTTCATCAGACAAATATTTCCTTAAACTGGAAGTCGGCCAAGCAATTGAGAAAGGTATTCTTCCGAGTTCTCCTTATTTTAACGAACACCCAAAATCGCATAGCGGTATAAAGCGTAATTAGTAAAAATAAATTAAACAAAAGGACCGTGTGATCTTTATAATACTCTGTATAGCTGTAAATGAATGCGCAATCAATGTTAGGAGGACGTAACTGTCTGTAATAGTTTATAATGACATGTTTTTGTAACGGCGTAGTTTTCTCTTATCATACGCTTTGACTTCCTTATTATATTTACACGATGGGATAGCACTCTTACATTCAACTTATTAGTTGAAACGTGTGATCTACTCGTTTCATTGTTGTTTACTATAACAAAGAATATTACTTTGTATGTTCCGTATGGAAATTGTGTTACTCGTTATTCTACAAACTTTAAACGGATATTTATCATAATTAGTTGTTTTCCTAATAAATCTAACGTTATAAATACGCGTATAAAGAATTCCTTTGATATAAATAATTGTTATACGGTTTGGTTGATAGAATAAACTATTTATATGCATTTTCGATTTTTTTTTATTGTATAGGTAGGCGGACGAGCATATGGGCCACCTGATGGTAAGTGGTTACCAACACTTACCATAGACAATGGCATTGTAAGAAATGTTAACCATCGCTTACATTGCCAATGCGCCACCAACCTTGGGAGCTAAGGTGTTATGTCCCTTGTGCCTGTAATTACACTTGCTCACTCACCTTTCAAACCGGAACACAACAATACAAAGTACTGCTGTTTTGCGGTAGAATATCTGATGAGTGGGTGGTACCTACCCAGACGAGCTTGCACAAAGCTCTACTACCAAAGATTCTCAGAACCAATACGTGATAAATACCATATTAATAATATCGACGTCGCTGAAACTAGCCGACAGAACTAGCCGACAGATGACATTCCTAAGCCTAAACTTTTCTACACGACTGTACTTCATTGAAGCTTGTATAATGTTTTAACGCGTTGACTTAGAAACTTGAAATTTTGTATACTTGTTAATTAAACATATCCAAAAAGGATAGTAACCACAAAAGTACGGCGCAGAAATTTTAAGCATAGATTTTTTGAGATTTTCTGCGGTAAGGGGAGCGCGCGCTATGGGCAAGTTTTTAAATGCATATAAAACTTAACGCGTTGACTTAGAAGCTGGAAATTTTGTATACTTATTAATTAAAGATACACAAATGAGATAGTAATCGCAAAAGTACGGCGCAGAAATTTAAAGGATGAGTTTTTTGACATTTTCTGCGGTAAGGGGAGCGCGCACTATTGGGCATGTTTTTATATGCACATATAACACTTAACGCGTTGACTTAGGAACTTGAAATTTTGTATACTTATTAAATAAAGATACACAAATGAGATAGTAATCACAGAAGTACGGCGCAGAAATTTTAAGGATAGATATTTTGAGATTTTCCGCGGTAAGGGGAGCGCGCGCTATTGGGCATGTTTTTATATGCATATAACACTTAACGCGTTGACTTAGGAACTTGAAATTTTGTATACTTATTAATTAAAGATACACAAATGAGATAGTAATCGCAAAAGTACGGCGCAGAAATTTAAAGGATGAGTTTTTTGACATTTTCTGCGGTAAGGGGAGCGCGCACTATTGGGCATGTTTTTATATGCACATATAACACTTAACGCGTTGACTTAGGAACTTGAAATTTTGTATACTTATTAAATAGAGATACACAAATGAGAAAGTAATCACAAAAGTACGGCGCAGAAATTTCAAGCATAGGTTTTTTTACATTTTCTGCGGTAAGGGGAGCGCGCGCTATTGGGCATGTCTTTATAAGCATATAACACTTAACGCGTTGACTTAGGAACTTGAAATTTTGTATACTTATTAATTAAAGATACACAAATGAGATAGTAATCGCAAAAGTACGGCGCAGCAATTTAAAGGATGAGTTTTTTGACATTTTCTGCGGTAAGGGGAGCGCGCACTATTGGGCATGTTTTTATATGCATATAACACTTAACGCGTTGACTTAGAAGCTTGAAATTTTGTATGCTTAATAATTAAAGATACACAAATGAGGTAGTAATCACAAAAGTACGGCGCAGAAATTTTAAGCATAGATTTTTGAGATTTTTCGCGGTAAGGGGAGCGCGCGCTTTTGGGCCTGATTTTATATGCAAATAACACTTAACGCGTTGACTTAGGAACTTGAAATTTTGTATACTTATTAATTAAAGATACACAAATTAGATAGTAATCGCAAAAGTACGGCGCAGAAATTTAAAGGATGGGTTTTTTGATATTTTCTGCGGTAAGGGGAGCGAGCACTATTGGGCATGAATTATATGCACATAACAATTGAACGCGTTCACTTAGAATCTTGAAATTTCGTATACTTGTTAATTAAACAAATCTATAAGAGAAAGTAACCACAAAAGTACGGCGCAGGAATTTTAAGCACATGTTTTGCAAGGGGAGCGCGCAATAGCGCGCGCTCCTTACCTTACCGCAGAATATGTCAAAAAACCAATGCTTAACATATCTGCGCCGTACTTTTGCGATTACTATCTCATTTGGGTATCATTAATTAATAAGTATACAAAGTTTCAAGTTCCTAAGTCAACGCGTTAAGTGTTATATGCTTATTAATACACAGCCAATAGCGCGCGCTCCCCTTACCGCAGAAAATGTCAAAAAACCTATGCTTAACATATCTGCGCCGTACTTTTGTGATTACTATCTCATTTGGGTATCATTAATTAATAAGTATACAAAGTTTCAAGTTCCTAAGTCAACGCGTTAAGTGTTATATGCATATAAAAACATGCCCAATAGCGCGCGCTCCCCTTACCGCGGAAAATCTCAAAATATCTATCCTTAAAATTTCTGCGCCGTACTTTTGTGATTACTATCTCATTTGTGTATCTTTATTTAATAAGTATACAAAGTTTCAAGTTTCTAAGTCAACGCGTTAAGTGTTATATGCTTATAAAGACATGCCCAATAGCGCGCGCTCCCCTTACCGCAGAAAATGTAAAAAAACCTATGCTTGAAATTTCTGCGCCGTACTTTTGTGATTACTTTCTCATTTGTGTATCTTTATTTAATAAGTATACAAAGTTTCAAGTTTCTAAGTCAACGCGTTAAGTGTCATATGTGCATATAAAAACATGCCCAATAGTGCGCGCTCCCCTTACCGCAGAAAATGTCAAAAACTCATCCTTTAAATTTCTGCGCCGTACTTTTGCGATTACTATCTCATTTGTGTATCTTTAATTAATAAGTATACAAAATTTCAAGTTCCTAAGTCAACGCGTTAAGTGTTATATGCTTATAAAGACATGCCCAATAGCGCGCGCTCCCCTTACCGCAGAAAATGTAAAAAAACCTATGCTTGAAATTTCTGCGCCGTACTTTTGTGATTACTTTCTCATTTGTGTATCTCTATTTAATAAGTATACAAAATTTCAAGTTCCTAAGTCAACGCGTTAAGTGTTATATGTGCATATAAAAACATGCCCAATAGTGCGCGCTCCCCTTACCGCAGAAAATGTCAAAAAACTCATCCTTTAAATTTCTGCGCCGTACTTTTGCGATTACTATCTCATTTGTGTATCTTTAATTAATAAGTATACAAAATTTCAAGTTCCTAAGTCAACGCGTTAAGTGTTATATGCTTATTAATACACAGCCAATAGCGCGCGCTCCCCTTACCGCAGAAAATGTCAAAAAACCTATGCTTAACATATCTGCGCCGTACTTTTGTGATTACTATCTCATTTGGGTATCGTTAATTAATAAGTATACAAAATTTCAAGTTTCTAAGTCAACGCGTTAAGTGTTATATGCTTATAAAGACATGCCCAATAGCGCGCGCTCCCCTTACCGCAGAAAATGTAAAAAAACCTATGCTTGAAATTTCTGCGCCGTACTTTTGCGATTACTATCTCATTTGTGTATCTTTAATTAATAAGTATACAAAATTTCAAGTTCCTAAGTCAACGCGTTAAGTGTTATATGCATATAAAAACATGCCCAATAGCGCGCGCTCCCCTTACCGCGGAAAATCTCAAAATATCTATCCTTAAAATTTCTGCGCCGTACTTTTGTGATTACTATCTCATTTGTGTATCTTTATTTAATAAGTATACAAAGTTTCAAGTTTCTAAGTCAACGCGTTAAGTGTTATATGCTTATAAAGACATGCCCAATAGCGCGCGCTCCCCTTACCGCAGAAAATGTAAAAAAACCTATGCTTGAAATTTCTGCGCCGTACTTTTGTGATTACTTTCTCATTTGTGTATCTTTATTTAATAAGTATACAAAGTTTCAAGTTTCTAAGTCAACGCGTTAAGTGTCATATGTGCATATAAAAACATGCCCAATAGTGCGCGCTCCCCTTACCGCAGAAAATGTCAAAAACTCATCCTTTAAATTTCTGCGCCGTACTTTTGCGATTACTATCTCATTTGTGTATCTTTAATTAATAAGTATACAAAATTTCAAGTTCCTAAGTCAACGCGTTAAGTGTTATATGCTTATTAATACACAGCCAATAGCGCGCGCTCCCCTTACCGCAGAAAATGTCAAAAAACCTATGCTTAACATATCTGCGCCGTACTTTTGTGATTACTATCTCATTTGGGTATCATTAATTAATAAGTATACAAAGTTTCAAGTTTCTAAGTCAACGCGTTAAGTGTTATATGTGCATATAAAAACATGCCCAATAGTGCGCGCTCCCCTTACCGCAGAAAATGTCAAAAAACTCATCCTTTAAATTTCTGCGCCGTACTTTTGCGATTACTATCTCATTTGTGTATCTTTAATTAATAAGTATACAAAATTTCAAGTTCCTAAGTCAACGCGTTAAGTGTTATATGCATTTAAAAACTTGCCCATAGCGCGCGCTCCCCTTACCGCAGAAAATCTCAAAAAATCTATGCTTAAAATTTCTGCGCCGTACTTTTGTGGTTACTATCTTTTTTGGATATGTTTAATTAACAAGTATACAAAATTTCAAGTTTCTAAGTCAACGCGTTAAAACATTATACAAGCTTCAATGAAGTACAGTCGTGTAGAAAAGTTTAGGCTTAGGAATGTCATCTGTCGGCTAGTTCTGTCGGCTAGTTTCAGCGACGTTAATATCGAGAGGAATTCTGTTTATTTTGATGTCATATAAATAAACGACTTTCACTTGTTTATTTTTATTTCTAGCATTGGCGAACTTTGCTCAAAAGTGAAACCATTGAGTCTTCTCTAATAATCACTTTCAAATTTAAAATACAACTGACCCTTTCTTGCTTATTTAATTATATTAAAAAAAAATTTGAATAGGATACATTAAATTTACCGAACTCGGTTTCAGGTCATCGATAAGGTAAAATTTTTAAACTGAAAAATAAAGATCTAATGTGTTTCGCATAATCAATTATTCTAAGAAGTGTTTCATAGTACTTATTTTTATTTAAAGAATAATTTAAATTTGACCACGATCCATCCATTTCCCCCGAGATCTTTGTTATACAAGGCCACTTTTATTAGAAACCGGTTATTTTATCTCAAGTTAATCGAAAACCAATTACATCGTAGTGAAAGTTTTAGATGAATGCGCACAGGATAATCCAAAGTGAAATCCACCAGGTCAATGGTTTAGTGAAATTTAACAATGGTGCAAATGTGTGTCGCTGTCATTAAATCGCTATTGACAATTTCGCAAAAGTGGTGCGTTTGAATTTACCGTTTAAGTAAATCACTGTATAACCAGTATATTGGTCAAAAGGTGATTCATCTTGGCGTGACCAGTAATGAACGTGAACATGTTACATCGACACATAAACCGTTACATTAAGAAGTTTACACACGATACAATAAAATAGAATAAATTCCATTTTTTGAAGAGCCTTTTTAATTTTTCGGATTTAATTATAATCAAACTCTAATGAAGCAAGTCCTTGTCGGGAAAAAATTACCATAATTTTTACGCTTATGCCAAAAATAGAATAATAGGTTTTTAAGAATGCTATTGCTCCTCCTATATATTTGTTCCTCTTTTCATTTTAGATTTAACATAGATTAAAAATTCTTTAGACCTAACCACAAATAAAAGAAAAATTTCTTTGCTTTGTTTTAAAAAAAACATATCATGCAGATTACACAAATCAATCAAAGGAATTCAATGTTTTTTTTTTTTAAATGGTAATTAACTACTTAAACGTACCGAATTATAGGGTAATATTGTGTGTAAAATACTTTAGCAGACCAGACATGAGGTACCGTAAGGCATCTCGTAATGCGACCGGCCAAAATAACTGTATCTAAATCGAGTCGAAGAAAAACAGCTTTAATCTCCGACTAATATAACGTGAATCTCATTAGCGTAAAGTGAAATCCTATAATGTTATATAAGCTTACAGATCATATTGAATTTTACTCACTATTTTATTGTATATTATATAGCATTTTTTTAATTATAATTAATAATTTAAAATATGTTATTTTATTGACGATCTTAATTATATATATAAAATAACATTAGATGCGTTTAATAATAACATTTTATAGAATGTAAATCGATCACATATTCTTTTATATCTGATGATAACAAACCTTTGTTGAAAGCGGAACGTTTAATGTAATTCGGTCAATGATATGAGCATTTTTATATTATGAAAAAATAATCAAGTACAACGATGACAGCACTCCAGCAGTTACGGAATTATACCGAACATAGAAACACAACAATATTTTATACGTCTGATCTTCCAGTATCAAAATTAAAAAATTACCAACACTCGTATAAAAACAAAAAACAACAAGATACTAAATACTTATCTTACCTTTGTGCACACCAGACAGAGCGTGGTCTCAATTGTTGAAATAATATTCACCAACAACAACAGTATTAGCCACAAAGAACACTTCACATAAATATTCAGCGCGGAAAGGAGAAAAGTCTAAATTAACTACACTAAAATTAGCTAACTAACGATATACGATTATTTTAAATGAAGCAAAACACGACCGACACGTACGAAGTGCATACGCGAACAAAACAGAAACAGAAAACAACACGGCGCGCTCGGCTTGTCAACAAACAAAGAGGGCTCGATCGTGGAACCGTCTGCGCAGGCGCAACGACGCCACACACACATAATAGTACGCATGTGAATGGAACATGTAAACATTCGAGTTGTTGTTATATTTATATACAAAATGCGAATGTTTTTAAGAAAATAGAAGCCGCTATATCTGCGTAGTATGATTTCAAACGAATATTAACAATGTTAAACTAAATTAGTAAATATTACCGAGAAAATAAAAGAAAAATAATAATGTGTTGACATAAATCTGGAATTATGAATATTTGTATGAGTGTTTTTGATATAATATTGAATACTCCGTTAACTCTGATATGTTTATAACAAGCCCTTCGTGTTTGCATGCACATAACAACACGCAACTTGATATTTTTTAGCCATTCGACACTTTTTATTACCATAAACCAAAAAAATAATCTTTTTTAACCTAATTGTAGTTTAAGGTTTCGTAAGTCATGTATAGATTACGTTTGATTACATTTTAATTAAGTAATTTTCGCGTTGTATTATTTCACAATATATTATATTTCGAACTTACTATAAACTGCGCAAAATTAATTTATAATCAGTGACGTCACACACACTATTACATTGCATCAAAACAATAACATTCCTTATCTGAAATTACTTATCGTCGGCAGCTGTTTATAACTGTAACGCGGTTTAGCTCTTAATCACTTCGACACTTGATTATTCAAATATTCATATAATTCCTATTTGGTCTATTGACCAGCTTACAGGACTGAAGATCTGGAGGCCTTGGATGCAAATTATTCAAAAAAAAGTTTTATTTAGAGAATTTCGTAACACCTAACCTTTAGAAAATTTAACTTAGTAAACTGCTAAGTTTCAAGCATTCCTGTGCCTCAAAAAGCACGTAAAGCTGTGGATCTTGCGTCTGTTCTCTTTTCGGTCGAATCTTATTGCCGTTCGGCAAATTATGAGAGTTAGGTAACAGAGGAATGACCTGTATGTGTAGACGCTATTATATGTATTTCGTCGTTTATTTTCTTGATACAATTTAATCACAAGATAGTGATCCTGTAGGCAAAATAATCTTAAGAAAGAATAAGCGACTCATATAATATTCATCGAACTTCACTTCGTTCGTTTGATTCGTTTGATAATATAACTTTATTTTTATTATAAAATAATGTTATTATAATTATACATTTCATGTTTGTATGGGTTTGTTTTGTGTCTGTATTATATTAAAATGCTGGCACAAGAATAATTAGCCATGAACATGAAGTGCGTAGGAAAGAAATCCGGGAGATGCGTAGGCGCTGAACAACATGAATGTATTCATAAATACATTTTAATAGTTCGAATTCATTTGTTATATGTATTTACGGATCTATTAACGCGTAGATTCTTAATCGGTCGTTACTACACGTGGTGTCACGGTCAATATGTTTCACACCAAGCCATACAAAATTTCTTTGTCTGGCTATGACATAGTCACACTTAATTTTTTGCGCGTCAACCGTTGAATCAAAGAAGAGGTCATAATAAATGAAATGGAGTCATTGATATCAAATCAAATTTCGAATCATTTACGGTCTTACTTATACATAAATGTTGTTTAGGGGTGATTAGTTAAGGAATGTTGTTTTCTTCTGACAAATGACAAATCAATCATGACACAAAGAGAGAAATCAGTGTTTCATTTCACACGTTAAACAACGTAAGGCCGTCATTGTTTATAAACCCGGAGTTTATTTAAGTAATAAAATTGTCTAAATGTCGCAACAAACGAATAAATGAATGCGTATTTATATCGTGTTTTGTTTCGTCACCTTAATTAAATCAGTAATTAAAGATAACAAGGCATGTTAATGTTTAAGAAAACATCTTGAACGATTACTCTAGTAACGAGAGTTCACGTTCACCTTCCAATCGGACAATGTACTGTACCCATCAAGGTTTCGAATAATCTATACTATATTTTGTATGTGTGTATGCATCGATCTCAGGAACTAGCAGTCGTATTTAAGAAATATAGTTTCGTGTTAGATAGCCCATTTGTTGAAGAAGGTTACTAGCTATAAAACTTGAAACAACGTTCAGAAGGGAATCAGTAATCATAAGAGGTTGGAAAGTAAATTATGATAATACGTATATAATTAATATTAAAAACTTAATCCAAATTAAAACCGCGGTTCAATCAAAGTGGGTACCTAAGTAAATAGAAATCAAAAAAACTTTCTAGAGCATTGAAAATTCAATTTATGAATAAAAGTTTGCAATTTCGTTCAGAAAATCACAGAGAATTCATATTGAATTTGTGTCAAATTAGTATTTTACTATATGATACCAGCAACGACGCGGCCTTGAATTTATTATTAGTTTCAACTTACCGTTTGCGACTTATTGATATTGATAGTATGTGTTATGGTAAAATATATAGGAATATTGCATTTAAAAAATCGTGATTTTTTATGTACACCAATATGTAATAAGGTAGCAGTATGTAATAGTCCCATTACTGGGTTACATGCTCCCCTTTTTGAGGAGAAGGTTTATAACTTTCCGTCACACTGTTCCCATTCGGGTTTCGTACCACACATGTGGCAGAATTGCCTCCGAATGCAGGTATCCTCATAATGTTTTCCTTTATCGTGCACGAGATGAATTATAAACAAAAATTAAGGGCATCAAAATTTAGTGGTGCTTACCAGGCTTTTGACCCACAAACATCGATATAAATACACGTGTTATATTCTAACCAATGAGCCACATCGGTGATATTTATATAATAATAAAGTAAACGACATATAAGAAACGACGTTCCCAATGCTTCCCAGCACCTTGAACGAATCAGTAATAAATATTGTAAACCGTATTATTTGCAAAGGCTTCATATAATCGAGCTCCATGTGTCTAACAAGCAACGAAGCAAAACTGCCGTGATCGTTATATTTTGTTATAAGATTCTTTTATTATATAAAATAGTTGGGCGGACGAACAAATCGGTCGTCAGTAACCTGATGGCAAGTGGTCTCACCGCCATATACATTGGCGCTGTAAGTAATATTAACCATTTGTTACATCGCCAATGCGCCACCGACCTTGGGAACTAAGATATTATATCCCTTGTGCCTGTTTTTACACTGGCTCACTTACCTTTCAAACAACAACACAACAATACTAAAGTATTAGTTTCGTGGTAGAACCCAGACAAAAATAATGTTACAAGTTTATTAATGCATATGTAGTATCGCACGTATGAATTTTTTTGTGACAAATAGTACCCTATATATCATTCTCCGGCACATAAACTATCTCTATGAAAAAAATAAGTTCATCGGGTCCGCGTGAAAAACGGACAAACAAATAAATACAATTTCGCATTTCCAATATTACTAAAACAGGATAGTTCGATTACCAAGTCATTTTTCAGAATCGACAAAATTTTCCTTTTAAGTCATATCTTATATATGTATCTTAATGTTTATTATATAGTATATTGTATTAATATTAAGCAAAACGAAATAAGCTGAGTAATCATTAAGTAGTACTATTCCGAGAGTGTTTCAAAATATATCATAAGCACTCTATCTTACCACATACCCGCGTGTAAGAACTTATAAGAATATTGTTAGAATCAACTAAGCGTTATTTTATTAAGCAAACCTTTAAATCGAGCACACAAGTCATACCATCACCCTTATTATGTCTGGTAATTGGCTTATAAACAAAAACAAACTTAAAATAGTAAAAAGAAACCCAAATAGATTTTCAAATTTTAAATATTACCATAAATAAAAGATTAAAAACTTTTTGTTAGTGCTTTAAATTGAATACGATTGAAAATGTTTACAGTTTAAAAATAACCTAAAAACCGAACCTCGGTACATGAATTAATATACGTTTCTGTTTTCAAAATCAACTTTAATCTTTCCATATTTGGAAAATGCCAATGGTATGATTAAAAGTAACAGTCTGTGAAGGGCTAAGACCCTTTTCCTTGTGAAGATTAGGAGCTACTCCACCACGCTTTTCTAATACGGGTCGTCTAATGTGGCACATTTTCATCTGAGACATGTCAATTTCCTCAACATGTTTTTCGACACAGAAGAGCATTATTTGAAATTAATCACAGATAAAGATAAATTCAGTGGTGTTTGTTCGGATCATGTTCTAACCACTGGCTTCTACAACAGCTAGATTGCTATAATCAAATTAAGTAGCTATAAAGACGATTATCTCGTAAAATAAAACACAGGGTACATTTTTTTTTAATTAAACATAAATAATAAATATACGCTAAGCAAAGTGAGCAAGTAACAGTTACCAAGAGTATATAAGATTCAATAAGTACAATGGTTAATAAGCTACTTTAGAAGGCTTAAAAACAGTCGAATCACAACAATCAGTTAACGGATCTATGACAAAAACTAGGCTAGGTCAAGTGCCACAAAGAGGGCTGCCATATTCATATCGGTCACCAACGGTTGGGCTTATTGCGAGCTCTTGACCCCGTTCTATGCCTGAATTTTCTTTTTCCTGTTTACTTTGACGATAATATACATGAAAATTCTACGAGCATTTCAAAATATATTCACGGTTTGAATTTTGTTGCAACGCTACTTTATCAATTTTCAATAGATCTTTCTTTTTAGTTTCCGGTAGAATCCTTTACGGATTATATTAATATAATTTATGGAGTGATGTACATTTACACAGATGATAACAGTGCGGAATTAGTTGAAGTAATAGATTTGAATAAAGAATATTTTGACTTTGAATTACGAATTTGAATATTACTTCATTTGTTAGTATAAGTAGGTCACATTAAGAAAATACAACCTATTTTGTTAAATTCGTTCTATTTTTTTGCATATTCATAATTTTTTTATAATATTTCTAGAATGTTCTGTTATTTATGAATCTGTGCATTATGTCTATATATAATAAACTTTAAAATAAAATAATTTTATTAATTTAAGTTTTATCACATATCAAACTAAAAGCAGCACTTGTATATAAAATTATTTTACAATTTGATTAATAGTATAAAAAAAATGTATGAAGTGGCTATATGGTCGTTAATATTCAATCGTCATTTCTAATATCGGTACATTAATTCCGCGCGAAACACTTTTAACAAGGTCGTTGTCCGAGAAACGATATAATTTGATGAGCTTTTTATTATGAAAGCCAGATAAGCGAAGATTTACCTGCTTAATTGTAATACACGAGGTCTGATCCTTGCTTAAATAAAACAAATATTATGCGATTAGCGCGAGTTACGATCCAATTGATTGTACAAAATTAAAATATTTTTTCTCGAGTAATCTTTTATAAGCAATTTTAAACGGCACAATTGACAGTATTACTTCTGAATGTAATGTACATATTGTAGAAAAAGAACCGGTAAAAGTTATGCAGTTCATAAAAGTCGGTATATACCTAATACTATAGGAACTAAAAATTAATTCTGCCTTTAAGCCGGCTTTATCAAACAAACAAGCTTTTCATTAAGTATTTTATAAAGTTGAAGATCATAGCTAATTACTTTTTTATTATATTATGTAGATTTAAATTATTAAAAACTCCTAAGTGAAATTCATACTTTTGATATAGATATATGAAAAAAAAAATGATTTTGATTCTTAGTTCTAGACTATCTATTAACTAATGATTTACCAGACTGTTGATATAATTTCTGTTAACATTACTAAGATCAACGCATCTCACATCGAATTTTTTACCGGAACGAAAATTTTCTCTTTAACTACTTTAAGATAATCGTACTCGACTATCCTGAAACGGTAGCCCATTATATTACGTGAAAATCATAGTTTTCAAATTTCTTTCTTTGAAACTTTTTGGCATAATATATTGCATAATATAATAATAAATTCTTCTAAGACTTCGTATGAGCAATACAAAGATACAACTACAACTACCAAAAGTTGAAATTTCTAAAAATCCTTCCCTGTTTAAATCACAAAATAAACCTATGTTTGAAATTGTAGTTTTCTCAGTCAGGACAAGCGATTTTATAAGAAAAGATTAAAGTCTCCCGCGGTGTCTGCATGTAGGTATATTCACGATGTAGGTATATTCCTTTGGGATTTTAATTCTGTTTTATTAACAGACAGATTGATTAACGAAAACCACTATGGTAAATAATTCATGAATATTTTTTCATGATCTTGAACGTTAGAGCCATGCCGTGCGAAGCGTAAATCAATAAAGTTATAAAATAATAGAATATACTTATAGTGTAATAATTTAAAACATCACGACTCTAATATACATCTACTTATTGTATTATTTATCGCTATCCTATATTAGCGGACTACCTCGTTGGTCTAGTGGCTACATATAAGGCCGCAGACCCGGTGGTCCTGGGTTCAATTCCCAGGTCGGGCCAATAAATAGTTATTGGGTTTTTCTGTCAGAAAATTCTCAGTAGCAGCCCGGAGTCTGGAAGTTGGAAGTGTGTACACTCCCGTGCCTCGGAAAGCACGTTAAGCCGTTGGTCCTACACCTGAACTCTTTCCGGTCGTGTCGGATTGCCGTCCGATTATGAGAGCTAAAGAAAAGAGAGTGCACCTGTGTTTGCGCACACACTTGTACACTATAATATCTCCTGCGCAGTTGGCTAATCTCTCTTGAGATTGGCCGCCGTGGCCGAAATCGGTCTGGAGGACCTTATTCTTATATTAGCAGAGTATATCCTTAGGTACATGTAAACATCCTATTAAATTGATAGAGCTTAGTAACTTCCTTCAGTTAGGATCTAGGATTAAAACCTATTGAATAGCCTTAGTAGACATATCGTATTAACTTATTTGTAATTAAGCTACTTTGTTTTTTTTTTACCTTAAGGATTTTAAAAAAGGGATTGTTTAAATTATAAATGAAGTCATTCTCATACTGTTAATTACTTTACTTCAAAGAGACCTTCTTATAAACGTTGCTTTACAGCTGTTTAGTTAAACACTGATTTCTCTCTTTCTATCATTAGTGATATTTTATTTAAAAACTTTATTGGCCGCCACAGAGTACATGGGACAAAAGGCGGACTTAATTTTGTGATTTGACATTTGAAAGAAGAAGACACAGGATTGTTTAACTCACCATCCGCAAGACGTCTATAAGTAAGGCCGAAGATCTCTATGTGATAAGTAAACAATCATCCACTCACTAACACTAACAAACACTCACTTTTTTTTAAATTAATATACTATCTTCTAAGTTTTTTAGCAATAAGCCCAAATGTTTATCTTATTTAAACCGAATTTCTAACTAAATACAGAGAGTTTTGCCTCAAAAAGCACGTAAAGCTGTGGATCTTGCGTCTGTTCTCTTTTCGGTCGAATCTTATTGCCGTTCGGCAAATTATGAGAGTTAGGTAACAGAGGAATGACCTGTATGTGTAGACGCTATTATATGTATTTCGTCGTTTATTTTCTTGATACAATTTAATCACAAGATAGTGATCCTGTAGGCAAAATAATCTTAAGAAAGAATAAGCGACTCATATAATATTCATCGAACTTCACTTCGTTCGTTTGATTCGTTTGATAATATAACTTTATTTTTATTATAAAATAATGTTATTATAATTATACATTTCATGTTTGTATGGGTTTGTTTTGTGTCTGTATTATATTAAAATGCTGGCACAAGAATAATTAGCCATGAACATGAAGTGCGTAGGAAAGAAATCCGGGAGATGCGTAGGCGCTGAACAACATGAATGTATTCATAAATACATTTTAATAGTTCGAATTCATTTGTTATATGTATTTACGGATCTATTAACGCGTAGATTCTTAATCGGTCGTTACTACACGTGGTGTCACGGTCAATATGTTTCACACCAAGCCATACAAAATTTCTTTGTCTGGCTATGACATAGTCACACTTAATTTTTTGCGCGTCAACCGTTGAATCAAAGAAGAGGTCATAATAAATGAAATGGAGTCATTGATATCAAATCAAATTTCGAATCATTTACGGTCTTACTTATACATAAATGTTGTTTAGGGGTGATTAGTTAAGGAATGTTGTTTTCTTCTGACAAATGACAAATCAATCATGACACAAAGAGAGAAATCAGTGTTTCATTTCACACGTTAAACAACGTAAGGCCGTCATTGTTTATAAACCCGGAGTTTATTTAAGTAATAAAATTGTCTAAATGTCGCAACAAACGAATAAATGAATGCGTATTTATATCGTGTTTTGTTTCGTCACCTTAATTAAATCAGTAATTAAAGATAACAAGGCATGTTAATGTTTAAGAAAACATCTTGAACGATTACTCTAGTAACGAGAGTTCACGTTCACCTTCCAATCGGACAATGTACTGTACCCATCAAGGTTTCGAATAATCTATACTATATTTTGTATGTGTGTATGCATCGATCTCAGGAACTAGCAGTCGTATTTAAGAAATATAGTTTCGTGTTAGATAGCCCATTTGTTGAAGAAGGTTACTAGCTATAAAACTTGAAACAACGTTCAGAAGGGAATCAGTAATCATAAGAGGTTGGAAAGTAAATTATGATAATACGTATATAATTAATATTAAAAACTTAATCCAAATTAAAACCGCGGTTCAATCAAAGTGGGTACCTAAGTAAATAGAAATCAAAAAAACTTTCTAGAGCATTGAAAATTCAATTTATGAATAAAAGTTTGCAATTTCGTTCAGAAAATCACAGAGAATTCATATTACATTTGTGTCAAATTAGTATTTTACTATATGATACCAGCAACGACGCGGCCTTGAATTTATTATTAGTTTCAACTTACCGTTTGCGACTTATTGATATTGATAGTATGTGTTATGGTAAAATATATAGGAATATTGCATTTAAAAAATCGTGATTTTTTATGTACACCAATATGTAATAAGGTAGCAGTATGTAATAGTCCCATTACTGGGTTACATGCTCCCCTTTTTGAGGAGAAGGTTTATAACTTTCCGTCACACTGTTCCCATTCGGGTTTCGTACCACACATGTGGCAGAATTGCCTCCGAATGCAGGTATCCTCATAATGTTTTCCTTTATCGTGCACGAGATGAATTATAAACAAAAATTAAGGGCATCAAAATTTAGTGGTGCTTACCAGGCTTTTGACCCACAAACATCGATATAAATACACGTGTTATATTCTAACCAATGAGCCACATCGGTGATATTTATATAATAATAAAGTAAACGACATATAAGAAACGACGTTCCCAATGCTTCCCAGCACCTTGAACGAATCAGTAATAAATATTGTAAACCGTATTATTTGCAAAGGCTTCATATAATCGAGCTCCATGTGTCTAACAAGCAACGAAGCAAAACTGCCGTGATCGTTATATTTTGTTATAAGATTCTTTTATTATATAAAATAGTTGGGCGGACGAACAAATCGGTCGTCAGTAACCTGATGGCAAGTGGTCTCACCGCCATATACATTGGCGCTGTAAGTAATATTAACCATTTGTTACATCGCCAATGCGCCACCGACCTTGGGAACTAAGATATTATATCCCTTGTGCCTGTTTTTACACTGGCTCACTTACCTTTCAAACAACAACACAACAATACTAAAGTATTAGTTTCGTGGTAGAACCCAGACAAAAATAATGTTACAAGTTTATTAATGCATATGTAGTATCGCACGTATGAATTTTTTTGTGACAAATAGTACCCTATATATCATTCTCCGGCACATAAACTATCTCTATGAAAAAAATAAGTTCATCGGGTCCGCGTGAAAAACGGACAAACAAATAAATACAATTTCGCATTTCCAATATTACTAAAACAGGATAGTTCGATTACCAAGTCATTTTTCAGAATCGACAAAATTTTCCTTTTAAGTCATATCTTATATATGTATCTTAATGTTTATTATATAGTATATTGTATTAATATTAAGCAAAACGAAATAAGCTGAGTAATCATTAAGTAGTACTATTCCGAAAGTGTTTCAAAATATATCATAAGCACTCTATCTTACCACATACCCGCGTGTAAGAACTTATAAGAATATTGTTAGAATCAACTAAGCGTTATTTTATTAAGCAAACCTTTAAATCGAGCACACAAGTCATACCATCACCCTTATTATGTCTGGTAATTGGCTTATAAACAAAAACAAACTTAAAATAGTAAAAAGAAACCCAAATAGATTTTCAAATTTTAAATATTACCATAAATAAAAGATTAAAAACTTTTTGTTAGTGCTTTAAATTGAATACGATTGAAAATGTTTACAGTTTAAAAATAACCTAAAAACCGAACCTCGGTACATGAATTAATATACGTTTCTGTTTTCAAAATCAACTTTAATCTTTCCATATTTGGAAAATGCCAATGGTATGATTAAAAGTAACAGTCTGTGAAGGGCTAAGACCCTTTTCCTTGTGAAGATTAGGAGCTACTCCACCACGCTTTTCTAATACGGGTCGTCTAATGTGGCACATTTTCATCTGAGACATGTCAATTTCCTCAACATGTTTTTCGACACAGAAGAGCATTATTTGAAATTAATCACAGATAAAGATAAATTCAGTGGTGTTTGTTCGGATCATGTTCTAACCACTGGCTTCTACAACAGCTAGATTGCTATAATCAAATTAAGTAGCTATAAAGACGATTATCTCGTAAAATAAAACACAGGGTACATTTTTTTTTAATTAAACATAAATAATAAATATACGCTAAGCAAAGTGAGCAAGTAACAGTTACCAAGAGTATATAAGATTCAATAAGTACAATGGTTAATAAGCTACTTTAGAAGGCTTAAAAACAGTCGAATCACAACAATCAGTTAACGGATCTATGACAAAAACTAGGCTAGGTCAAGTGCCACAAAGAGGGCTGCCATATTCATATCGGTCACCAACGGTTGGGCTTATTGCGAGCTCTTGACCCCGTTCTATGCCTGAATTTTCTTTTTCCTGTTTACTTTGACGATAATATACATGAAAATTCTACGAGCATTTCAAAATATATTCACGGTTTGAATTTTGTTGCAACGCTACTTTATCAATTTTCAATAGATCTTTCTTTTTAGTTTCCGGTAGAATCCTTTACGGATTATATTAATATAATTTATGGAGTGATGTACATTTACACAGATGATAACAGTGCGGAATTAGTTGAAGTAATAGATTTGAATAAAGAATATTTTGACTTTGAATTACGAATTTGAATATTACTTCATTTGTTAGTATAAGTAGGTCACATTAAGAAAATACAACCTATTTTGTTAAATTCGTTCTATTTTTTTGCATATTCATAATTTTTTTATAATATTTCTAGAATGTTCTGTTATTTATGAATCTGTGCATTATGTCTATATATAATAAACTTTAAAATAAAATAATTTTATTAATTTAAGTTTTATCACATATCAAACTAAAAGCAGCACTTGTATATAAAATTATTTTACAATTTGATTAATAGTATAAAAAAAATGTATGAAGTGGCTATATGGTCGTTAATATTCAATCGTCATTTCTAATATCGGTACATTAATTCCGCGCGAAACACTTTTAACAAGGTCGTTGTCCGAGAAACGATATAATTTGATGAGCTTTTTATTATGAAAGCCAGATAAGCGAAGATTTACCTGCTTAATTGTAATACACGAGGTCTGATCCTTGCTTAAATAAAACAAATATTATGCGATTAGCGCGAGTTACGATCCAATTGATTGTACAAAATTAAAATATTTTTTCTCGAGTAATCTTTTATAAGCAATTTTAAACGGCACAATTGACAGTATTACTTCTGAATGTAATGTACATATTGTAGAAAAAGAACCGGTAAAAGTTATGCAGTTCATAAAAGTCGGTATATACCTAATACTATAGGAACTAAAAATTAATTCTGCCTTTAAGCCGGCTTTATCAAACAAACAAGCTTTTCATTAAGTATTTTATAAAGTTGAAGATCATAGCTAATTACTTTTTTATTATATTATGTAGATTTAAATTATTAAAAACTCCTAAGTGAAATTCATACTTTTGATATAGATATATGAAAAAAAAAATGATTTTGATTCTTAGTTCTAGACTATCTATTAACTAATGATTTACCAGACTGTTGATATAATTTCTGTTAACATTACTAAGATCAACGCATCTCACATCGAATTTTTTACCGGAACGAAAATTTTCTCTTTAACTACTTTAAGATAATCGTACTCGACTATCCTGAAACGGTAGCCCATTATATTACGTGAAAATCATAGTTTTCAAATTTCTTTCTTTGAAACTTTTTGGCATAATATATTGCATAATATAATAATAAATTCTTCTAAGACTTCGTATGAGCAATACAAAGATACAACTACAACTACCAAAAGTTGAAATTTCTAAAAATCCTTCCCTGTTTAAATCACAAAATAAACCTATGTTTGAAATTGTAGTTTTCTCAGTCAGGACAAGCGATTTTATAAGAAAAGATTAAAGTCTCCCGCGGTGTCTGCATGTAGGTATATTCACGATGTAGGTATATTCCTTTGGGATTTTAATTCTGTTTTATTAACAGACAGATTGATTAACGAAAACCACTATGGTAAATAATTCATGAATATTTTTTCATGATCTTGAACGTTAGAGCCATGCCGTGCGAAGCGTAAATCAATAAAGTTATAAAATAATAGAATATACTTATAGTGTAATAATTTAAAACATCACGACTCTAATATACATCTACTTATTGTATTATTTATCGCTATCCTATATTAGCGGACTACCTCGTTGGTCTAGTGGCTACATATAAGGCCGCAGACCCGGTGGTCCTGGGTTCAATTCCCAGGTCGGGCCAATAAATAGTTATTGGGTTTTTCTGTCAGAAAATTCTCAGTAGCAGCCCGGAGTCTGGAAGTTGGAAGTGTGTACACTCCCGTGCCTCGGAAAGCACGTTAAGCCGTTGGTCCTACACCTGAACTCTTTCCGGTCGTGTCGGATTGCCGTCCGATTATGAGAGCTAAAGAAAAGAGAGTGCACCTGTGTTTGCGCACACACTTGTACACTATAATATCTCCTGCGCAGTTGGCTAATCTCTCTTGAGATTGGCCGCCGTGGCCGAAATCGGTCTGGAGGACCTTATTCTTATATTAGCAGAGTATATCCTTAGGTACATGTAAACATCCTATTAAATTGATAGAGCTTAGTAACTTCCTTCAGTTAGGATCTAGGATTAAAACCTATTGAATAGCCTTAGTAGACATATCGTATTAACTTATTTGTAATTAAGCTACTTTGTTTTTTTTTTACCTTAAGGATTTTAAAAAAGGGATTGTTTAAATTATAAATGAAGTCATTCTCATACTGTTAATTACTTTACTTCAAAGAGACCTTCTTATAAACGTTGCTTTACAGCTGTTTAGTTAAACACTGATTTCTCTCTTTCTATCATTAGTGATATTTTATTTAAAAACTTTATTGGCCGCCACAGAGTACATGGGACAAAAGGCGGACTTAATTTTGTGATTTGACATTTGAAAGAAGAAGACACAGGATTGTTTAACTCACCATCCGCAAGACGTCTATAAGTAAGGCCGAAGATCTCTATGTGATAAGTAAACAATCATCCACTCACTAACACTAACAAACACTCACTTTTTTTTAAATTAATATACTATCTTCTAAGTTTTTTAGCAATAAGCCCAAATGTTTATCTTATTTAAACCGAATTTCTAACTAAATACAGAGAGTTTTCGAACAATTCGATCGTCAGGTTTTTTGATACTTTTCTTAGTTTAATACTATCACAGACTAATAAATAACGCTGTCACATAGTTGCCATTCTTGGCAAGTGCTAACGTTGAACTATAATATATCTATAGAAATAAGGCCATAGATACGTAGACTCCAGACATGATCAATGTGCTGCATTAACGACTTTACAGTTACAGAAACGTTTGAAAAATGCTTGGTTTGTCTCTTCTAGGTTATTCCCCTAATTCGAGTTTTAAATGAACAGTCAATGTAAAAATCTTGAGCTACGAGAACTAACAATAACTTTTACTCCCATTTATGAGTAACTGTTACAAATTATCATTTTCAGTTCTAACTTAGAATATTTGATATCCAAAACCACGCAATATTTGGCTATGTTTACTTAGTTCTAGTTTCGAACGTCTGCTTTCAAAATTAGTTGAGTTTACTAATGAATATTCTTAGTAAGTAAGTAGCATATATGAAATACAAGTCACTATTGCTACAACAAATTTTCTTTTCAAATAGAAAACTCAATTGAAATAATGACGTAGTTACCATTGTCTGCGATATTTATTAATGTTCGGCGTGGTCTGTAACGACGGATCAAATCGATCGCGGTGACGTCACACGTCAATCACCGATCCAAATGATAACAGTAGCATGGAAGTAATGACCATATTGTCCGACGTGACAAAGTACCTTTTTACTTTATTAAAGCTATTACTTTTTAAAATTTTATTGTAATGACTTACTATATATAAAAGAAAAGAGCTCTTTTTCACATATGGTTATTCACTTAAAGAAGGCTAGCAACTTTTGTGGGTTTCTTACGCATTAAAACTCATGCGATGGCTATCCTTGGCACGAGATGGAAAAATTTCGGGATCGTTTCAATATTAAACTTCCGCTGCCTTTCCTGTTTTATGCCCTGCTCGTGACTCGAAAAGCTCTCCTCGAGGGGCTAGGGAGTGATCTCGCAGACATTGTATTTGAGTAATCAGCCATAACTAAATTCATCACCTTCGTCATACTTCATCATTAGCCCTTATCCCATTTATTTTGGCCCAAAGTAGTGTGTAATAGAACGGACTTGGTAGAATTTAATGGTCAGCCAACGACAATTCTCATTTGGAATACATTTACGGTTTGGTTCCTCGCAACCATGTGCCCATGTTAAAGGGCATGTTAAAGGGCTTACATGTTCGAAGCGAGGGAACAAATGTAAATTTTAACGCTTTAATAATATTACGAACTACAGAAAGATACAACAGTATTTCTTTTTTGTAGATTGAACTCAAGACTTGCACCTGTCGTAGTCACGAGCTCACTCACCACTAGTTCCAGGTATAATAGACGAAATACATTGCGAAAGTATAAAATAATGTGTCCCCTTGTACATACAGTTATACAAAAAAAAAAGTACTTGAACGAAAATAATACTAATTTAGGGCTAATAGCTAAAGTAGGTTGGTTAACGAATTTCGAATGTACACAGTCACATAATCACAGGCTCAAAATCCTTAAATCTACTAAAATACTTCATAGTGTTAATTTTAAAGTGACTTAAAACGAAAAATAAGAATTTGTCTAGTCATTTTAATGTCTAAAATTCATGTAAACATTGCGACCGACCCTTTTAATTGACTTATTGATAAAAAATATCATAATTTTGTTTTAAATATAAACTTCGAGGAAACATTAAAGGGTTGCTCATACTGAAAATATTATAAGATTATAAAATCGATAATAAATGTCACATTTGGGGAAAACATGTTGACTATTAGTATACCTGCATGTAGCAGAATTATCAATGATGTTTGCTCAGATTTTAATTTGGAATTGCTCGGATTACGATTAACATGTTCTATTGTCTCAACTTAATATTCATTAAACTTAAAGTTCAACTTGAGTTTCGCTAAATTAAATTCATACGGAAAATACATTTTTTCTTATTATCAAAAACGACAAAACTATACATAAGCCTTTAACATTCACACTATACGCAAAAATTACCTTTGAAAAGCGAAATAACTTGAAATCATTAAATTTACACATATTTTTTAACTCCTAAATAAATTTATCTTGTATAAACTCAAATTTATAACTACAAGATAAAGTAACTGTTGTTATATCATGATATACTATTGAAGGGTTTTCGGGTTTAGTTTGCGGTTGTTCCGTTATAATGGTTGTAATGTATTAACTCGTAATACACAAACACACCTGGGACTCAGTCGAGTCAAACTTTTCAAATTTACCTTTGAATTTCGGACAATGTTTTCATCTCGTTAATGTTATTATTTAATCGAGTTTAAAATTGCTAAAATCATTTTGTTTATATAAAATAAAATCTTATAAACATATTTTTAAAATTTAACTAATTATGTTGTAAAACAAACAAACCTTCGTTATTCAGAAGCGGCGCGAGGCAAGCAATCCGTAAAATATACAGGGAATAATGAAACACAAAAAGTTTTTGGATGAGTCGTAAATAAACGCGAGGCAATGTGAAAGAGCGCGTGGCGCGCCGCGACCGCGACACAGCGTGGCGTCTGCTCAACTGACAGTGCAATTGAATGTGCACTGAGCAAAGAAGAATTTGTGCATCGACTCAACACCGTCTGCTACAAAACCTTAGACATAACTACCTGGGGTCCGTATCCCTTTCGACATTAAGATCATAATCGTACGACAATATCACGTAAATAAATTAAGCGGTAGACTGTACGGTCGTATACCGAAGCAGACACATAAAAATTGCCATTTTCTTTTATTTTCTACCATGCAATTTATATCTTGCACTTGCTAGACGAAAGTTTGTTTTAAAATGCAAAAAGAAAACGAACTTCTGATTAAAATACTGTTTTAAACATATTTCTTGAACTTAATAACTAAATTCCATTTATATTATCAACAATCTTTGTGTATATTTCAGCTTTAGATTTCATGCGTTTAATCAAAAAATATCTTGTCCACATTCATTATCTTTATCATACGACAATAAAGAAAATGCAATTAGATCTAATTACAATCATTCATTTTAATCGGACAATTGCCGCATCCGATTGCTTCACGCGTGGGTGTAAGGGTTGCAGACTGTAGGAAGACAAAGCGGAGTCAACGTACCGACTACAGGCGATGACCGGCGAATGCAACCGATCGAACTAGACTTATTTGGCTGTTTAATATTAGACGTGACTATATAATATACATCATAATTGAAAAAAAAAAGACGTTCAATTCGTATTCGTGTGACGATCGTTTAGCGTTGTCTCAGCGGTCACGCGTTTGTTGTTTAGATGATATTATTACGAGTATATCTACACTAATATAATAAAGCTGAAGAGTTTGCTTGTTTTTTTTTTGTTGTTTGAACGCGCTAATCTCCGGAACTACCAATCAAATTAGAAAAAATGTTTTTGCATTTAATATCCCATAAGTTGAGGAAGGTTATAGGCTGTTTAACACGGGGAGCAGGAACGTTTGACGCGGATGAAATCGCGCGAAACTGCTAGTATTATATATTATACAATGTAATAAAAGTAATGGGTTTTTAGTGTCCAATGAAATAAGTAAAATAAATGCGATTACAAGATTTGCTATGGATACCTTAAAGGCTATTCGTACGGTATCTTTTATAATCTCGTCTATTGTACACCGCTCAATGCCGACGTAAAAACGTAAACGAAATACGTATTATATTTTTTTTTAAAGATTTCTTTTTTTTTTTTTAAATATAGAATGAAAGCACTTTTTCAATGCCTCCTTAAAATGCATCCGGTGTAACAGGATATGACGTACTAGGGTCCCATATAGGGAATATTGATTAATTTGACTCAAAAATATAAGCATAAATTAATTTATTAACTCTAAATACTTCAATATCGAAATTGTTGGAGACTATTGAATCATTAATTTATTTATATCTATTTTATTAATATTATCTACATATATAAATCAAGAAAACTTTAAACAAAAAAGTCATTAATTCAAACTAAAATTGCGACTTTATAAATGTTCTACCTGTCTGTAAATATGTTAGGCAATAATTACAAGACGAATTTAATTGAAACTTTATATATTACTGGGAATTAATATACAGACAACTTTTTACTTGCAACTTAACTTCTTATGCGATAGACCAGGTACAAAACGGTAACTTCAAAGTCCACACGTACAAAAAAATTGGTACTCTCGGTCATATTATTAAAAATTTAAGCAATTAACTAATCAAACAAAGTAAAAATCCACGTAAGTGCAATGAATGAAAAACTATACAAGTACGACAATTATGGAACGCTATTTATAACTGCACTAGTAACATTAAAGAAAATTAAACGTAAATTGGTCGCTGAAAGTCTCAGCATTGTTAGCCTTGAAACACACTATACTTTACTTAAGCCTTTTTGCCAAGTTGCCGGGGTACCCTGACACCGATATAGAATAACGAAATGAACCGAGTTAATGTGAAATGAATGCGCTTACTATGTATGTAGATGAAACTTAAAACTTGAACAAACAATGTTGCGACATATGTATTTAATAAGAGAATCTTCAGAGTAAGGGGGGGGGGGACCATGATTACCGATACAAGGATTTAAATATATATAAGTATTAGCTCTTCCGCAGGGTTTCACTCGCGATAAGCCGTAGCGAGATGTTATAACGTCTATAACATTATTAATCAATGGGCTATATAAAGCAAAAAAACATTTTCAAATCTGGTAGTGCTGGTCGTAAAATTAGCACGTTCTAATAATAATCAAACAAATTCCTCATCTTCTAGAGCATATATATTTAATAGTGCAGATAGATAATTTAAGATATTTTTTTATAACTTTACCGATCCAATTAATTTAATAAAATCTCAAATAAAAATAAAGTTAATATAAGTAAAATTAGACCACTGATGTTGTTAAGTAAACATTACGTAACATTAAATATTCATTTGTTGTGAATTATTCAATTATATTTACAAGATAAAATAATAGTTATAAGAAACCAAGGTCTCGTATAAAGTATTACGTTCACATAATGCAATCGATATGGTTGCAATTAGACCAGTATGTCAAGCCAGCGTTATAAACATTGTATACAAATATACAGGTTACAAAGTTTTAAAGAAATTATATGATTCTTTTTCTACCGCTAAAGAGCTCTACTCAGTATTCCAGTGTTCCGGTCTGAAGGGTGAGTGAGCCGGTTTAATTACAGGCTCAGCAAAATCTTAGTTCCCAAGGTTGATAGCGCATTAACGGTGTAGAAACGGTAAATATTTCTTACAGAGCGTCCATATCTATGGGCGGTGCTGACCACTTACCATCGGTGGCCTATTCACCATCCGCCTACCTATAACATATAGAATATATTGCCTTAATAATTTACTAGATTCATATCTATTTAAGGAGATTTATTTCCTGTGTGTTGAGAGAATTTAATTTAAATTCGTTGCTATGCGAGTTTTGATTTGGAAGAGGTAATAACAGCTCATTCTGTAGGATATTTTACGAGATGAGTGTAATAAACGTAATGTCGTACCAAGAACACTATAAAATAAGTCTACGATTTAATATAATGGGTACTATAGCACAATTCTTTTGATTTTATGCAAACATGTAACTTTTTATACGATTTATGCTTAGGTATTTAAGACAGTCATATAAAATTATTTACAGTTCGGACTCGTTCGGCTATAAAGCGCTATCGTTCTTTTTTTAAACGTAACATTTAAGCGTTGAAAAATGAAACTTAAGGTTTATGAAGCTTGTCAAAATAATACGAACAGATTATATTATTCCGTCCGTTGTAAATTGAAACTGAGATTTTTTGGCTTTTGAGTGCTTAAACGTTATAATTTTATTAAAAAAGGTTATAATTGAATTATGGTGTACTTTTTGGATTAGCATTTATTTGGTTAAATTTATACTGGTTTTTAATAATTAAATCACAAAGTTATAAATATAACGTGTTATATACACGTCATGTTTATAACTTATCTTTGTGATACACACGGGGCTGGAACTTCAGAGAGGAAAACAGGGGATTTCGTTAATGGGCTTCCAAAATAAAATGATTCCCACAAATGAATGTATATTAAGAAAATACCTTAATACATATATATAATATGAGATACGTAATATACATAATAACATCAATTCAAAGTACATCATATTACATTCTTAGTGCGTAATGTTTGTTCTAGCAACATAATCTTTTACAGTATGAATTTCCGTGAAAAAATACTAATCGCAGTTTGTATCACTTTACGATCTCAAGGTTCCTTATAATTATTGAAAAACTGTTATAAATATTTTTTTCCGACTGGTCTAATTAATCATTTGGTTCTCAATTTCTTAAGATCAGCCCAGATTTTTAGATCATCAACAGTTAAGTATTTTCAACAAACACGTAAAATAAGAAACATCTTAAGATCGTTTTACTATACTATACATTTTAATTAACTCACAGCCAAGCGGGCGGCTAACAATAAACGAAGTACATATATAAAACATTTACCGCCTTATTCATAAACTTTATTTAACTGGTGATTGGTTAAACCATATTTTGTCTTCTTCTTTCGTATGTCAAATCAATAATTACAGAAAGAGACAAATCAGTGTTTAGCTAACCAGTAACTAAGCAACGTTTATAAATAAGGCCGTTAATATATAAACGTCCAGATTTTACAATTAAAAAATAAAAGTTAACTCCTTGCCCCTGTATTTGTATGCCCTTCGCCTATCCATTCAAATTAACATATCTGATATACGAATCGTTGGATTTGCACTAATTCTTCTTATGCTCGTCGAGTTTGTGCAGAAATAGTGTTTGCCAAGTACTTTTGGTCTAACTACAGATAGAAGCGAATGTTTATGGAAAACATCTTGGGATTTTCTATTTTCGTAAAATACAATGTTTGCCAGTCGATTTATTATGTACATCAATCTAAAAGTAGAATATAGGATGAGACTGATTTTTTTCATTATTTCACTGAACTATAAAATTTATTTCTAGAAGAAACAGCTTTTTTTACGAGCTAAGAGATATTATTATAAGGCATTTGATGCCAGTTATCATAATGTCATCAGTTTATTATGTTTATGATTAACGGTAACTTACTATAATAATTCAATTCATTGTAAAATTAGTATTATATTATAAAACAGTATTTCTTAATAATATTAGTAAAGGAAGATATGTTAGTAAACAAAATAGATCTCGCGACATTCATTCGACATGCTTTATCTTATCTTTTATATCAAATAAAAGATAAGCTCTTACAAACACTATTCCTTAGGAGGCGATGTCCTACTGTCCTCGGCGAAGTTACTATCGCCAATGTTATATAATAATAAAACTTTTTTATTTACTTATTATTTTGGAAGTCAAATGTATAACCCTTTTCTTTTCTATAATGCCAATTTGAAAAAATAGGTTGATCATAAAAAATATTATGTTGCGCTTATGAATATTTTTTCTTTTTTAAATAATTATGTTTTAAAGCACTTAAATTTTCAATTGTACAAAATAATTGATACATTGATACAAAATTAACGTATATGTGTCACAGATTAATTGAATATGGTCTGTAGAAATATTGCTCCTCTCAATAGTTACTTTTTGATAAAAATGTACACTTACAATATTCGTGCATAATATTTGTTTAGTAACTTATCAAAATCTATTTATATATTACAGACTATGGATCTAAGTGATGAGAAATATCATCCAAAGAATAACAACAGAAAATTGGCGCCCGACGTGGGTCAATACTAAAAATACCTCTATGTTTTTATATTATTCTCGTAATAACAGACAATTAACGACTTTGACATTATTCACACAAAGCCATCTGATCCCAAGCTAAGCAGAGCTTGTACTATGGAAATCAGACAACTGATATACTTACATAGACTACTTTTCTTTTGTAAATAAATACTTATATAGATAATTACACCCAGACTCAGGACATACAGACATGTTCATGCACACAAATGTCTGTCCTGGGTGGGAATCGAACCCACGACCTGCGGCATGAAAGGCAAGTATCTTATCAACCACACCAACAGGCTAGTCCAACTTTGGCACAACCTTTGTCCATTACTCAAAATGCTTGAAACATTCTGTCCAAACATATGTTTGAGGTAATCGAATTTGAAAAACCAATGGCGTGCTACATCGATGTGGTGGCATTGACATAAATCATGGGTATGACGGCTAGATAGTCATTTAGCTGACAGAAAATGATTGCCATAGAATCGTGTACTGCGTATATCAAAATTACAAAAAAGGAACGAACGCTGCTGCCCATTTAGATAAGCATTCTTGGTCCTCAAAGTTCATGTGTTAAAAATATTTCTAATTAAATTTATATAACAAATTAAGTTTAAGA
Organism: Nymphalis polychloros; assembly: GCA_905220585.2. Classification (NCBI taxonomy): domain Eukaryota; kingdom Metazoa; phylum Arthropoda; class Insecta; order Lepidoptera; family Nymphalidae; genus Nymphalis; species Nymphalis polychloros. The sequence goes on from HG992251.1 coordinate 3,077,713, forward strand.
TAAACAGGTAAATACTCACTTTTGCCTATATAACCATTGGGATACGTATAACACCAATTTCATAGGACTTTATAATAACAATTTGTATAAATACAGGGTTATTTTTAACGACCCAGCAACCTCGCAGAACTACATAGCAACACCATAAGCATCAACTTTTGTTCTACGACTGTTGATAATTAGTTAGAGATTATTTTTATACCAAAATAAGTATCAATTTAATTTCTCGCTTGAACGTTTATAAATCTACGTGCATCGCAAAGATCGACGCGTCGCGTCGTCCTTTCGTTTATGAATGAAATATAGACCTACAAATGTCACGACAGTACGACAAAAACTTGTAAAATCATATTTTTTTCATGTATTGAGTTATGTCCGAAGTCGTAGAACAAAAGTTGTTGCTTATGGTGTTAGATATCTAGTACTGCGAGGTTGCTGGGTCGTTACAAATAACCCTGTATAATCGAGTCAATAGATTGAGGTATATAATAATTTTTCTTATGGTATGCAGTTATTCACATAAAGATAATTAATAATATAATGTATTTATTTATGAATGTCTTCAAACACACTGTCTTTTGTTGCGAAGCAGTCGATTAAAAATACAATGAACAACACATGATACATACAGACCTTGTGTGGTCCATTGTATTGTACGCAGCTGCAGTTACTGCCTACGCTCGTTCCAATTATCCCATTATAAGACGCAATATTAATGTGATGGATGAATTATTTCAAAGTGAATGAATTATTTTAAATTATTGTACAGGTAAGGTTATATAATTGAGTAGGCCTAAATAGTGTTATTGTACTTAGTCGTAAGTATAGTTGCGCCTCTGTCCTAGTAGCTATCTACTGTGAATGGAATGAATGCTGAATATGTATAGTATTCAGACTATCCCCTAGGTGACTATAACTTTTCCGGGGTAAATGTATATTTCTACACGTTGTCTATTTAGTATACAGGCCAGGTTTAGTTTTAATTGATACGTCATACATACGTCGAATAAATAATATAATTAAAATACACGAGTGTCAAAACAGGACTAATAAAAATACATGTATTTTTTATCATTTATAAATAAAAAAATAATGCCGATGATTTAAAAGAAAATTATGCCAGGCAAAGTAACATTCAGGATGATGTAAGTATTCTAACGATACACCATGGATCAAAATTGTTCATGAATTTAAAATATGACATTTGTGTAAAAATACATATGTACAAAAATACTCTACGAACTCAATAATATACAGACACGACCATGTTTCTGTTTAATTAAATGTGTATAATTTACAAGGTACAGTTATTGTTACAAAACATTTTAATTAACAAGTACCTACGGTATATTAATTAAACAAGTAACTTTACATTTTGTAACATGTTTTACTTAAAAAATATAACTATTGTATGCAAATTTCTTAATTATTTAATAGAAATGACTTTCCTTGTGACTTTATACACGTTTATTTACCTTTGTATAAAATTTTTAATTAAATATAAAAGCAAGCAATAAAACTATACATTCCTTTGTTCATCGCAGCCAACTGAATCCAGTATCGGTAAGTGCAATATCATTAGATTCGTACAACCGAGGCGGTGCACCAGACAACAAAGGAACTCAACAAGTGCAGTTTAACCGGGAAATTGGTGGGGGTACGTCTGACGTCCCCTTCCGGCGGGACGGTTTTGAGGGAAATGTCTGTCGCACGGTAATTATTTTTAAGAGGATATATCCATGCGTGCTTTGTTCCGGTCTAGCCGAGTATGTAATATGATAATGTGACACCTGAAATAGATAGGGGTGAGGTAGGATTTTTGGGTGTAGTTAATTTACTATTTAAAAAAAAAGGTTATGATCGCGATTAAAATCGACAATCGATCCATCAAACTACTAAGCTCAATTAAAATATTACTCACAAAGATGGTGTATCAAGGCACGGGAAAAAACATACGTGGAAATTAAGATAAGCAACCGAAAAACAAAACTGAGCCCTGATAGAATCGGAATTTGGAAAATTTGGACGGTAAAATATATCTCGAGCGTAATCCTTTAAATTGAGACTGTTTAATGCAACTTCAAGTATAATGCAACAAATGCGTCATTTCCTATTACATATTTTAATGTAATGCTAACTAACATTATATAATAAGTGCTTGATCATAAATTGCTTATTCCAATGTTATTCGGACAAAAAGTAAATTAAAAATATAAATAATTATAAAAAAAACCTACTGTTCATTAATTTCTGTTCTGTTTATCGGAGCTTTAGCTTTGTTCGAATAGAACAATTCTGTTGTATAACAAACAAATTCAAAAACCAAATTGTATTCTAGTTTCAAAATCACAAATCTCCCTCGTATCGTAAACATGTCCATCTTATATTGGTTCTTGCCTTTAACAGTTTATGTAAAACATTGGCTAGGTCAGGTACAAGAAGTCGAATAAAATATTTTTGATAAGTGTCCTATCCAGAAACATGATGATTTGAAGCTATGCCATTACTACTAATATTGTATAAGTAACAGTTAGTTTCACAATGCTTTGTTTTTCTTTCAAATACGAATTTACTGACACCAAAATGTCTGAAGAGATAAATTATTTTGTGCCTATTCATCTGCTATACAGCAGTTATAAGTAAGGTCGATTATGTATATTGTATATGTGTGTGTGAGTATACAAATTGGACGAAATATAACCTACAATTAGACGTAAACATAAACATAGATCGTTTTACAAACAATGCAGCACAATTTCAGTAATCAAAATACGTATTTCGAATAATTCACTATTAAACCTCGGATATACGTTTTGATAACTCAAGCTTTGCCAAGTATCTTAATCAATTGTACAACGTGTAAATATAAGTATAGATATATAGTATAAATATAAGATTTTATAATTTACTTAGTACTAAGGCGTTTTTCTGGTTGTAAGTGGAACCAACCTTGGAAACAAAGATGTTTTGTCCCTAGTGCCTATAGTTACACTGGCTCACTCAACCATCAAACCGGTAACCTTCTAACTGTTTTGCGGTAGAGTACCTAATAAGTGGATGGTACCTACCCAAACGAACTTGCAAAGTTCTACCATCAAGTAAATTTGCGTATTAAAGAATTTATAAATAAAAACGTAGCTAAAACTCTTTGTGCACGCGGGCGAAACCGCAGTTATAACATTGCTATATATATAATTCAATTCAGTTTTATTCATAAAGATAATAAACAATACGAAGCTTTTCTGTAAAATTATAAATTTATTTCTCGAAGTCGATTTTATAACCTGAAAAAGCATCGACCCATTTTTATCTGAAACGTTCAAGAGCTATCGATACTTGACCCCCGACCGTAGTTTTAGACACAACTCTATTAATAGCAATATCAATGGTTTATCTTTGTAATCCTTTATATAAATTTGATTTTGGACAACTTTCTGATTTGAAATTCTCTAAGATGGAAAACCAGAACCAATATGCTTTCAAAGATAGAGTAATTGTAAAAATACATATGAGAAATATTATATACCTAATATAATTTCAAGTTACAACTCGTAATGAATGAAGCAAAAGTAAAAACATAGACAGATATGTCAAACTGGATGAAACAGTAAAAAATAATCAAAAGATAAATAACAACAAAGAGTACAACTAGTTCCTCATTAAATCCATACATATATTAAGAGCGTTTTATCATGCTTTCTCTATTTATAACTATCAGCATCTTTTATATATCTCTCATTATTATTCAGGGCTTTATTTTTGTTTGCCTCGGTGAGGATGTGACCTGTGACCTAGTTAACGCTGTAACATGACACGAGTTGACCTCTCGGCCTAGGTCGGCGTCGCCCGCATCTCTAATGTCTCTGTTAGTTCTATCAGCTAGCACCTAACATCTTTGTTAAGCCATGTTATCCTAGTAGGTCAAACTGAAATTGTTTTGGTTTTGAATAATGACGATCATGATAATGATGATAAGAAATTTAAGAATTAATTAAATTATTTAATGAGTACATCATTTATCTAACTACAATACCTTTTTAAATGTAATGAAAAACATTATATAAAAAGGGGCAACTTTATTTTCAGTTCTTCAGATATTCCGTACGTTTTTTGCGTCTTTACTATATTGTGTATCAGATAAAACCATCATATAGGAACTTATAGCATAATAAAGAAGTTTATTCAATCGTCTTGTATATAAAATTACTTTGTCCCACATAAAGAGTACGTATGTAGTAAAAGCAAGCTATTTCCAGTTTACTGTCACCGTAACCGACTCAATCTCAGCATTGATTGTACAAATTATTAGACGTCATAAATGTTAAGATCCTGCAACTTCGTAATTGATAATTAATCTTGACTTATTAAAGTGGTTTTATTATACGAGGGATCGTCGACCTGCTCGTTCCGGATGGCTGATATTTTAAGCGCTGGTAACCTGTGACCTAATTACGATGGACCGTATATCTTGACCTGCCGTGATCTCTTGATAAATTATCAACATCTTGAGAAATAACGGTTTGTAATTAAATATATGTTATAATTTATTTTTATTTATATACCAATAATGTTCTTAGGTATTATATACCTGAAAAATTGTGATACAAAGTAATTTTTATAGATTAGAATTTCTTCCATCCACTAGAGTGTGAGTAATATGACTTTGTAATTATATTAATGCTGGTAGAATCAAAATAATGAATTATTTTGACATTTTCGATATTGCATTACTTCGGTTAAACACCAGTATTGTGCCAAATTTTAGCACCTTCGTAAATGCGTCATGATTGAAGTTCTGCGGATTGAATGACTAATCCCTTTATATCGAAAGACAATGAACGGCAAAACTAACAATAAATCATGTTAGTTCCGAACATTTACATATATATTCGTTGAATTCGTTGGACAAATACACTTGCATACTGCAGAACTGTGAATCGTGTATTTAAACGTGTAGTTTGCGTCATAGCGCCCTATAAATAACGCAAGAACGATGCAAGAAATAAGCGAGATGAAACGGACGCCAAGCATGCTATACAATGAAGCAAATACCTAATCAGCAAAGACAATGACGATCTGTGCAAATATCCTGCTCCGTCCTCGATCTCCATTATACCAAGTATCATACAATCATCCGTGTTATTCGTGATCACAACATCACATTCTCCGTTTCGTACAGTCTGAAATACTATTAGTAAAGATTAATGTCTTTAAAAAAAATACGAAAGCGACGAAGATAAGTATGCTGCCATTTTGAGAGCTTTATATAACACAAATAAATATCCCAGTGACAAATTCGTTTTGAGGCGCTCACATTAAAATACAATTAAGGTCAATTCTGTTTTGGTAAAAAAAGATTAACTTGGCCTTAAGAATAAATGATACAATTAGGAAGACATTGAATCCAAGCTTCTTTTGTTCAGGGTACATCTTATTAAACGTAATACTATACTAAAAATAACAGCCAGTTATGTCCCCTTAAATGTCCCACTACTAAACCCTCTCTTTCTTTCGCTATGTTTTCATTTACTATAAAAGTCGTTGTCATCACAATACATGTGATGTACATGTGATTTATTTTCACGGGAAAATTCAATAAGGCTTGCCTGTGTTTGAACCGCAATCATTATTATTAACAGTAGTTATCGTATAAAAATATAAAATTGATTTCTTGTAGGATACACTGTTTCGGATGGATCAACTGATGAAGCTTTACGAACGAAACGAGATACAGACAGAGATGATACTATAAAAAGAAAAAAAAATACATTCATCTACTAAATATGTGATATTGATTTTGCATTAGTCTTATAATTCCGAAACGATTTTCAGCCACGACGACCAATGTCAGACTCGTGAAGTAAAAGCTATTAGGGAGTAGGATATTATAGTCCACAAATGCACCTAGCACACACAGGCGCAATTTTTGTTACTTCACTCTCGGAGTCCGATGGTAATAGGACACGATCGAAAAAAATATTTGGTGCACGACCAATGACGTGCACTTGCTCTTGGAGACACAAGAATGAATTGAGAGAAAACCCTTTAAATCTTTTTTTGATTTAGGGGTTTGTTGCTTTTCTAACTCGCTACAATAGCAATGAAGCAATCAATGTGTAAGCAATGAGTTTACATATAACGATATATCTACTTCTCTAAGATCATACATTTTGGATAATTTTTTTATTAAATTTTTTTCAAGGGTAAGTTATTTCTTAAGCACAAGGCAAGGCCTAAATTTTTATAGACAAAATAAACAAAACAAAAAAATACTTAAGCTACATGTGAAATTATCATTGATTTGGAATGAGAACTGAAAATAATGTACACTGAAATTATAATTAGAATCTTCTTTTCTATACAGATATGGCTCAGTTACATTGTTCGTTGCATCTATCCGCATGGCGTCGCATCTGCCCTAGTTTCAGTCCTTGACACACCAAAAGTGGTTGCACACGTGATTAAAGACACAAACACTCGAAGTATTGTTCATGAATAAACCAGATCAGGTGATTTTTCTACACGACAATGTATAACTAAATATTATTAAAAAAAAAAACAAGACTAGCAGGTATTTTAGGTCATTTGTTTTTTGTTTATGACCGATACAGATTATATAATCACGACACTATTGTTAACCGATACTATCTATTAAAAGCTACTTAATCGACACTCTTTGGAATAATTTACTCGGAAAGAAATATATTCGAATATGATATTACCTTTGTAACAAACCTATCTAAATTACTTACATTATTGATTAAGGAGATTTATAAATAACTATGTCGTAATATTTTTCTGTTAAGTGGTAACTTTATTTTTAATATGGCAACATCGTTTTCTTTAAAAAGGCATTAAAAAGAGTTGTAACCGTTCAAGGGCTACAATAAATCGCTGCCGAGTTAGATATATGTTTTTTTTTTAATTATATTATGTAATAAGCATTCACGCGCCACCTCCGTCGACCATAATACTATGTAAGAGTTGAGGTGACCAAGAGGACAACTTTTATATATTAAACCTAAAGTATTTAGAGTAAATTATGAAAAGTTTCTGGTCGGTTATTATTGGTACAAACTACATAATTGGTAATAGCTTTAATATTTTATATATAATTAATGTATGATTAAGAAATAATCTTATAACAAAACCTACTTGAACGTATTTAAATTTGATTATAAATTCCGGATGATCTTTGCTTTTAGGAAATGTTACCAATATTGTCGTGTGATTTCAAATAGAGGCTCTATCTATCTTTACGTGACGTTGCAATGACGTTATGGTAGTAACACGAACTTAACGTATCCTTCCAACCAATGAAAGTTCGAAGGGAATAGCAACGTTCCTCTGAGCTATGCCGTGGAGAAAACTTAGTTAACCTCCTTATTCCGTTCTTATCTATATTGTATATTTTCACAAAATGATATAGCACGAACGCTCTATGACATCTCTCTGGGGTTGTCGACTTTGAGCGATCTTATTCCGTCGCCCGCTATCTTAAGTGGCAGTCAGCAACTTTCACGACTTGATGTTCTAATTTTAGAAATATTAAGACACAAATAACCTAGTTTAACTTCGAAAACTTATGCACAACGTCCTACGAATAAAATACCTTTTAATAGATATAGGTTAGGCCACGAAAGTAACTGCAATGTACATAATCTATTCTTATGGTTCTGCAAATTTATGGGTTAACAATTAATTGTTCGTGATATAAAACGGATTTAACCTTTATTAGATGTAATTGATGTAATTTTTACTTAAATATATGTCTGCTGCTATGATATAAAAATATGGTAGTTTCTACTGGTATAGGTGCTTATAACCAGGCACGAACTTAGAGACACAAAGACTGGGACACTTCGACATTTGAGGCATTTCTTGGCTTAGTAGGGCCCCTAGGTCATGTGTAAGCAACCCCTTATTTATGCTTACGCCTATAAGGCAGCCTTATTCCTTATTTAACCTCTGCACATAACCTTTAAATCATTTCATTTCAAAACATTATTATACTATACATCAAATCCTTCAGCAATGTATATTGTATAATAACCTATCTATGTCATCAATCCCGATACGGGCCAATAAAATGTTTTCTAAAATAAAATCCCAATAACAATACTCTCTTGCTTCGGAAAATGTAAAGCCATTGGTTCTAAGTTTGATCTCTTTTGGATCGTATCGGATTGCCGTCTATATATTAGAATGGGAAATGGAAAGTGCACCTGTGTTTGTGCACACACACTTTTGCAGAATAATGTTTAAAATTTTCTATACAAATTGAGATTGGTTAGGTAAAAATCATCATTAACATAGTCATAACCATTAAACCCGACTAAATACAGTTGAAGAAATATAACGTACACGTCATGTTAAATTTTTTAATAATACAAGTACATGTATGGCGTAATAATGAAAAGAGTATTTGATATTACGATAAAACGTCGAAACCCTTCTTTTAGCTATATTAATTAATGTTCACATTTATAATAGAAATAATGAAGTCCGCAGGTGTAGCCCGTAACAGGTGAGTCGCTTATACGGTAACCTTTAATAAATGAAGTTGTTGCTCCAACGTCTACCAGAAATTAGTCTGCACCTTATAGCAGTTGTTACCAATCTTTTTAATTCGAGGAACAATAAAACTATGGAGGCATTATCTACATTCTCTCTTAAATACACGCTACTACATGTAAACGTATTACTCAAATATTTGCGTAATATTATTTTAAGCTCCTCGAGTAAAATGAGAGAAGGCCTTAGCCCAGCAGTGGGACATTTCCAGACTGTTATTGTTACTGTTACATAATGGAATTTATAGTGAGAGAAAACGACTACAAAAATATGATGAAAAAACTAGTAGGAAATTGTATCTCTTGTTTAATTAAGTCGCTCATTAAAAAAATAGCATTTACTATCAAATAATGTTTACTCATATTTGTGTACATAATAGCAATGCGAAATACTGACCAAGGAGCCAATTCTACTAACAAATTCTCACTATCGCAATCCAAACGCTTAATCGCTACTGTTTAACCGATTTCTATTCTACTAACATAACGATCTAGTTGCGGTTCGATCGAAGTTGAATCGGAACAGAATCGGGAACATATGGTAGCCGTTAATAATTAGTAGAATTTTCCCCCAATTGTAGTGTAGGTAATAGATAGTAGCACCACGGACCAAGTATTGAGAACAACTGCATTATAAAAATAACGTTAATTATTTGATATAACGAAAAGCTTATAACATAAATTGATAGCATTATTTTGTACCATAACATCGTCTAAATAAATATTATATTATACATATATAAAACATAAAACTCATATCAAAACATGCAGCGCGTTTCGAAGAAGGTTTAAGTAATAATATAATATTATTTAAATACTTGCGCTTCGAAGTTAGCAAACCCTAAAATTAAACTTTAATTGATCTGATAAAGAATACTAACAAATTAAATTAAAAAAGTCTTAATATTCACTTATAGGATAAAAGCTCCAATTTTCTATCAAAAAATTTATAGATGAGGATTTTTTCGAATAAATTTTATGAATAGTTCATCAAGTTATCTAGTAGGAATCGTTGCTAATGATACAAGTAGGCAGGGAGGTGAATAGCTTTGCAGGAATTGATTTTGACGTTTAATAAAAACAGCATTTTTTTCTGCCTTGACCTACTTACTGAGATGCGACCGACCCAAGTGTAGCTTCAGGCGAATATCTTGATAAAAATAGCCAATGAAGTTATTTATAGATGTAAACAAAGTATTAATCAGAAACATTTTTCAGTAGAAAACTACGTTTTCGTATTGTTTTTCAAACGATATTGATAAAAAGTTATATTACTTCTCACGTATGTTTCTATGTGGGAATCAGAAATGATTTATCATGATTAATGTGTATATATATATTGGCAACTCTTTGTTCTCTTACTCTTTCTCAAAATGTTTTATTTAAACGAATGCTAAACACTAGTTTAAATAATCAGGACTAGTACCATTAAAATATAACACACTTTATATACCGTTAAAAGATTTAGAAACAATATTATTTATTATTGAATAATTCACACATACATAAACAATAATTTTGATGTACGCGTGAATATAACGTTTAGTCACCCTTGCATTAATTACGTGCAAACAAACACGTACCAACCAATCTAACTATTCAAATATTTCATTAAGTTAAAATAGATTTATTTTTTTTTTTTTTTTTATAGCCTTTGTACGCGGACGAGCATATGGGCCACCTGATGGTAAGTGGTCACCAACGCCCATAGACATTGGCATTGTAAGATATGTTAACCATCGCTTACATCGCCACCAACCTTGGGAACTAAGATGTTATGTCCCTTGTGCCTGTAATTACACTGGCTCACTCACCCTTCAAACCGGAACACAACAATACCAAGTACTGCTGTTTTGCGGTAAATATCTGATGAGTGGGTGGTACCTACCCAGACGAGCTTGCACAAAGCTCTACCACCAAGTCAATAAATGCAATAAAGTTTAATCTTAATAGCACCGGGGCGTCTGATAACAATCATTAACAATAAAGCTTCTATCTGGAAAAACAGCCACTGGAAACTGTTTATTTTCAATGTTTTTCTGTCAGCGATGCCAACTCGACGCTTCGAGATGATATTGAAGAGATTTTATATCAAGAGTATTATACAGGCAGCTTTAACAAGAAGACAATGACTTAGTAGAGAGAACACGTGAATTGAACTAAAAGATTGCATATTCAAATACGAGTACCGAGTTATGGACGGAATTCTGTCACATGTGTATAATAGCTTCACCATTGACTGGGACGGACTGTCACAATGTCATATGAAAAAAGCAATTTTTTATACATAAGAGTAACCAGAGAATACATGCAAGAGTTTTAAAACTATAAATTCGACCGCATTGTAAAAAAAGGTTTTTGTTAAATAAGTATTTATTATCTGTATAAAGAGCTGCGATAAAAATACTTTCGATGTTTATTTTTTGAAACGTTTGAAAATTTATCGACCAATTTTCACTAACATAAATAATAAAAATTTGAATTGTTTGTCCATACACTCGATGTTGATGACGCACAAAGCGAATACCGAAGTAGTCAGAATGCGGCCAAATTATTTGCGGATATGCCAACCGATGTATGAGATGTTTGCTAAAACACATTTAATAATTTAAAAGAAACAATTATGTCGTAAGAATATAAATTTATCTGTCAATTAGTATAAAAAAGTCTATAATTAAATGTGTTCTGTAATTTTTTTTCATTACAATATTATTGTATTTATTTTGCATATAAAATTATGCCTCGTTAGTCTAGTGGCTAGATATAAGGCCGCAGACCCAGTGGTCCTGGGTTCAATTCCATTCCCAGGTCGGGCCAATAACTAGTTGGGTTTTTCTATCAGAAAATTCTCAGTAGCAGCCCAGATTTGGAAGTTGGAAGTGTGTACACTCCCGTGCCTCGGAAAGCACGTAAAGCCGTTAGTCCTGCGCCTGAACTCTTTCCGGTCGTGTCGGATTGCCGTCCCATCGGATTATGAGAGCTAGGGAATAGTGAGTGCACCTGTGTTTGCGCACACACTTGTGCACTATAATATCTCCTGCGCAGTTGGCTAATCTCTCTTGAGAAATCGGTCTGGAGGACGTTATTTTATAAATATGTATGTGACTTAAGATGTCGGAAAGAGTGACTATAGTCACTCTTATTGCACATGTCTCTGGAAGTCGATTCCAGCGTTGTTACAAAATTACCACATCATCACATTACCCTCCCAGACCAATGGTAAGACGTCGAAACAGGACTTACAATAATGGTCAATGTACATGAAAAATGTTTTCCCACAAGTCACGACCTCAGGAGTTATATGTGACAAAACATTTGAAGAACAATGGTTACAATACAAAAACAGCAGGTGAACACGGTTTTCAATGACTGGATTACGTAAGGCGTTGTGCAACTTTCAACTATAGAGTACTTTTAAGTTAAATTGTTCGTTCTACATTTATGCTAGATAAACCTTACATAAATATGTGAGACAAAGAGAAAAAGAACCAACACATCTTTAGGTTTTAATTTTAAAAGCGATTGCTTATTCCACGATACTGCAATATGGGTTGGTGGATACACATGTAACAGATTCACAGTCTAACCACTGGGCCATCTTGACTTTGAAGTAAAGTAACAGCCGTTAAATGTTCCACTATTGAAATACTTCCTTCTCTTCTATTAATAAATATTTACTTATCCACGCTGTTATACGTCAAACATGTGACAGAATTTTATACAACACTAAATAATAATTAACAAATGAAAACTCTGTGGTGCGGATTTGAACCCGCTATCAACGTTTAAGATATGCGTCATACGGAACCCGGGATCGGTATAACTATTTTTTTATAAAAATATTATATATTAATTAGTTATTTGCCAAAGTAATTATAATGTGATTGCGATTTCTAAAATTAAAAATCAAGTTTATGATTATTTCACAATCGAACCTCCGACTGTAATTTACCTTATCGTTGAAATATTCATGATATAATACTGAAAACTGCGATCCGTTGGAAAAATCGAATAAGGTACCGCAATACATAGCGCAATATGTAATATATATTTGAGCAGTTATTATTTATGAGCAAACGTATAAAAGTGGTTCTTTAAATATAGCTTTTCATTTTGAAATTCGAATTCTACATCTTAAGATAAAGTTGCCTGGCTGTATTACGGCTGTACGGGGCATTTACGGCCTTTTACTAAATCAAACTTCGATAAATATCCCGCATTATATATTTTGAAGTAAAACCTCTGTAGCCACCGATAAGGAGTAAAATTACCTATTCTTATTTCAAACTTGAATGCAACGTGTCTATAAATGCTAACGCAAAGAGGAAGTTAAGTTTTTTTGTTCAATGCACATGTTATGCACCAATGTGTAATTTCATTGCGTTTTTATCTATTTTTAAATTTCGAATACGAATACTCGATCGTTTAAGTATGTTAATAAGCGCGAGACTGATCACGTTTAGTTATAAGTAAATAACATATGTACATAGGTATCCCAATCGAAGTAAGAGTAAAAATAAACAAACCTTCTATTTACATATTCCATTCGTTTTTCTAATAGCTCAGCTATATTATGCACTACAAACAGTTCGTGATTAATATATTATAATTTATAATACTGCACTATTCCATTTAGGACTTGTTATCAACTTTAATTTTACTTCCACCGTTCCAATAACAATTTCAAAGACAATACTTACGCCATTTTTCAATAACACAAGGACAAGGAGCATAGATTATTCAAGATTTCGACTAATGATATCAAGTTAATTCAATGTCAAATTTGTTTATTTGTCTGTGGTTGGAATTGACAATAATGTAACGTACTGTCATTAAGAGTCAGATTGCTGAGGTAGTTTCTATTTCTTCTCGAAATAACACGCAATACGAATATTTAATATCCTTAGGTTTAATTTACCTGTCATACGGTGAAGGAAGATTCAGAAGTGATTGAAAGAGTATATTTAAAGTAGGTATGCTTTAATTTGATTTGTAAATGTCAATATCGTTACATATTTGATTAATATCTTTGGCTTTGAAATCGATAGATCGTTTTCGTTCACTCTTAAAAGGATTTAATACACTCCTAAATGGATTTTGTTGTTATTATCAATAAATTCTGAACTACATAAAGCGAGACCTTTCCATAAAATATTCAGTTCATTGAATTTAGTATTACTAGGTAATAAAATGTTCCGAGCTAGATTCTCTTGGTAGTAATCTTAAGTGCATTTCACACTGACTTTTTTACGCAAAAAATAAATAACGATGCATTGATGTAACTGCGATTTCACTTTCGCAGTGTATAAGATTGTTTAGCAATCTGATCTTCATACTTAGAATATCACAATTGTACCAAAAACTTATAATTTTTTTAATCAATCTAACATTAAGCCATGAATATTTTAACATGTGTTTTGTGTTGAGAAATGTCAAATTTAAATCAAATAAAGATAAATTTAAAAAAAAAGTTTATTTTAGAATGTCCGCCGTTTTGTATGACGACCAAAATAGAGATAAAAATATTATAATGCCGACCAAAAAAATAATAAACATTGTGTAAAAAATAAATTGAACACAAAACCAATAATATTTGTCAGTATCTTCTAGGCTTTCGAAGCACTCCCAGGAGACAATTTTGTGTAAGTCCAAGTGTTTCATATTTCTTTAGTGTGTAATATAACTGTTATATTCAATACACTACAGTCGATGTCTGTCAAGACGAGTGATGGTCACGACCAAAGGCATCGCTCAACTCCCGTTCTCAGATCAATCAGCAAATTGATCTTACTAATGCAATAACTTTTTAATCGAACTTAAATTTACTTAAATGTTTTATTATATACTCTATGTGTATCTTTATTATGTCAGTTTGATATGAGTTCCAGTTAAATTAAATAAAAATATATTTTAATCTTGTGTAACAAGTTTGTTACAAAAAAACGGAAACAACCAATTCGGAATGTGGATTGAAACGAGAATTACCGACTAGAAACTCAGAAGTTACACTCTTTTTTTAAATAAATGTACCTATGCTTTATTTCATATATACATTTATTCAATTATAAGTTCAACGAACACTAATTCCAAACTTTTATCAAATATATAATACTAATATAATAGTTCTTAAAAAGCCTTATAATATTAATGTATTTAACATAAACGTTATATTTTTTTAATTGGAAACTATTCAAAAAAATATCTATCTATTTTTACTAGAGAAAATAATAGTCCATTAACGAGATTTTCTTAACGATAAGAAAATCTCGATAGTAAACTATAAACCGATAAACGATGAACAAATTTAATTCGTAATCGTATTAACCTCTATATGTACTTGTCATTACGTTAATAACAAGATATTTGACAAGACAAGCTTTACGTCATCGTACGTTTCCTCTAAAATAGTTGCCAATTCTTAAATAGTATCATTTAACATTACATACATATAACATACGGGTATTACACAATATATCGTTTACATTCACTCTTAATAATCATACATATTTTTTTAATTAATTTTTAATTCAAAATTGTAACAATTTTGCTAGCAACACTAAAGCGCGGTGGCAGCACGAACGTCGTTAATTTACTTAATTTGGAGACGTAGCTTTACGAAACACTGACATCAGCTTTACCCGAGCAGTTTAACACCCACATGGATATATTTGATGTTTAACTTTTATTACCAGTGAAGTAACACCTCGTAATGAACATCTAAGAGTTGTGTTGCAAGAGGAAGCTCACAGATTAGGTGTCCTACTTTCAAGAATCATAAAATCACCCAACGGTTTCATTAATGTTTATAGTATACGTTAACGTAGTTTAAAATAAATAGACCTCGTTTCGGGGATATATTTGAACAAAGTACTCGATTGGAATGATGAAATTGAAACATGGGTTAAAATTATAGATATCCGAATTAAATCATGAAAAGCCGATGAATACTCCAAGTAAACAAAAGTAGACTAAATTAGATGCTATTCATAAATAATAAAATGGTACGCCTGTACAAATTTCGCGATTTGAATGTATGATATACAATTTATTAGATTTTGTGAATTAAGTGAAGAGATACGTATTCCTTTGAATGGTAGTTCATTATGGTATTGCTTATATAATCTTATTTTTAGGCATATCATGTACGTGAAAGAAAACGAGAAAGATAAGAATGTATTTTTGCATATAATTGAATAAGAAATATTGAATAAAAATCTCGTAAATACGGAATCTAAGAAAACCATTTAAAAATGTTGCGAAAGAACAAAGTCAAATAATATTATTTTCAGTAACAATTTGCACGCAGTAAATATTCAACGAGGGCACTACCTTATTCGGAGTCTGTCAAAGGTTCATTTTATTATATTATGAAAAAGATACGTAGGTACTCTATTTTGTTTAAAAGCGTAGCGAAAAATTGACTAAGTACCTATCCAATGAACTCCATTATATTCTACTACAAAATTCACAAGCAGATATTGGTATTACTTTTTATAAATCTTTAGGAGTTTCATATGTTTAGAAAAAAAGACTTGTTCAAATGTCATGGTATATTTTACTGCTCTAATTGTTTTCACACAAGTTTCCGACCGCGGCTTTTTAAGTTACAAGTATAGAATACATAAAGTACCAATGTATGTCCTTTTTACGATGATCGATTATGTTAACATGTGAAATAATAAGAAATAAACACACTTTTGATTTTTCAATTTATAATATTAGGATTGATTTATTTTCGAGTAGAACATTCTATTTAATTCCAAGGTATGGGATGAATATTATCTTCTTTTTTTACATTACATTTTTTAAGGACCAATTGTTTTAGGAGAAAGACGGGTCAGTATCATCACGGAGTAGATCGTTTTCCTAGTCTAGTTTGGTTGCAGGAATAATTAATAAAGAAACTTAACAGAGTATAGTCTCAGGTGTCAGGTACAATGTAAAGTTCGTCGCACTCCGCTTTCTAAATATAAAGATTAGAACAATACAAGTGGTTGTAATACGAGAAGTGGTACGTGCACACAGTGCGGTGTCAAGCGTCTAAAGGAAACCGCACATTCAACGTGCAACGAATGCGGACAATTTATTTTATAGTCGGTTTCATTCTGGACTGGGTAACCACAATATAATTAACATCATTATATTTATTTTTTGTTTCGGAAATAACTATATTATTACATGCATTGAATTAAACGGGTATAAGAAAACAGTCACAAAATAACTATTAAGAACGCAATGCATGTACAATTATAAATATAATATACAATATCATTTTGTTTTAATAGATTGTTAAAAAATGTGGTTAATTAATCCATTCTATTCACTTCATATTAATCTCAAAATAAATAAGTGAGCGCCCGGGGCAAACATAAAATCTTGCGGATTTCCATATTTGAATAAGCTTATAACAGAGATGAGACTGTTTGCATTTCTATGCACATGCACTTCATAACGATTTATGTTTTATGACATGTTGTGAATAGACTATAAATTGTCACAGCAACATTTTTTCTATTAATAAAATACTAATTAAGCCAAGGGTTGAATCCTACTATGCCAAAATATTAAAAAAAAAAACATTTTATATATAATTATTATAACAATCCCTTCGAAAATAATATTTTTCGAAGGGATTGTTATAATTATATTTCGAATTAGAATTCGATTATACGATTTTTATGCATCTTGGTATATTGTTTTAAATGAACATATGATTAATGATAAATCGATATAATTTTTTTTTTTTTATGTAAAACGATATTACTGTAGTTAATGATTCTTGTATATAAATTTATTTCGTGTCTTTCGGAAGCGGCTATAACGATTTGACTCAAATTTTGTATTTAGATAAGGTTCGGCATTTTAGGTTTATCTATACAGATAAATTATTATTATATATTAAAATAATCAACACTACTGTACTATATATGTATTTATACTTCAAAACATAAGTGACATAACATAAAATTTCCCCAGTAATTACTTTGAGTTGTAACAAATTTATTTAAATTAGTGAAATGACTATGTATACAATTTCATCACGACACAAGGGTTGTCTGTTTACTTTCACGGTTGAGTAAAGAAACAAACATTCATAAAAAATTCACTAGACTATTCAAATATCAAACATACATGATTGCAGTACCTCTGGTTAGGATTAACATTTTTATTTGGTTGAACCATTTTCATCATAGATAAAATATGAATGATAATTCTAGCTTTAACAATGTTCTCAAATATTAACTTTTAAATGTTCTTTGTTATTAAAAACTTTAATTACTACATTGAAACAGCTCACGCATCACTTGACACTTGAAAAACTTTCACGAAAACTTTAAGCAATGAAGAATGTGATCAAGTAGTAGTAGAATTAATACATTTTATTTATGCTATTTATTGGCGCTGTTATTGGATATTATTGGCTGATACAGTTGAACCAACATAAGACATATGTCATGTTTGTGATAATAGTTCATAGGTTTGTTAGTGTGTGTTGACGGCTTCGTTGGTAAACTCTAATCTACAGGCTAGTTTATAAGACTGTGGATCTTAAGGTCTTGATTTAAATACCCAGGTCACCCCAATGCGAGAGCTTTTTGATTTTCTGACACAAAAATCCCATTAGTGAGATACTGTGCTTACAACCCTGTGCATCGGAAGCCACGTAAAGACGTTGGTACTGCGCCTGAACTTGTTTCGCGCCGTCCCAGGGGATGATTTGAGTGAAAGAATAGAGCGCACTTTAATTTGGTCATATTATAGTTATCACCTCGTGTATTTGTTGTAATCTTGATATGACAAAAAGGATGGTCCTGATACCAACTATGTACAGAAAGCTGTTTATTTATTTATACTCAAAAAGACAACCCACTCACTCCACTCATTCTAAGTAACTAATATTCTATTGAATGTGTATCTTTAATGAATTCATTCGATATAAAATAAATTATATATCTGAAAATTCAGTTGACATATGTTCGTTTACATGTTCGTCTCTGAGCGTATAATTCTTAAGCATCTTACGTTATAATTTAAATCTTATCTAGGTTAGCAATACTATGGAATGTATGTCAGTCTATATTAAGATATAGGAAATGCAAGTGACATAATAGATTTACTTATTTGCGAGGTATGTATGACGTCACAATTCAGTATCGCATTATGGGAACGGAAGCCATTCAGGTGCAATGTGCATTGCTAAGACGCCTCCTATATGACGAGATTATAATGTCCGCACCTTGGTCGAGAATTATTATGATAATACATTGTAGTCTTTATAGTTTAAGTAATAAGAAGCAATTGTATACAGTAGGTTTATGTTTGTAACTAAATAACAGTTCTACCCAGCTACCATCTAATAATCTATATTATTACAGATAATGTTTATTTTTATATATGATTCGTATTATTTTTAATCTGTTCTTTACTTTATATTTACTAAATTAACGTAAAACGGTTGAAAAATCACGGACTGTTTATAACTGACCTACGTTACGACATGTTTAAATCACCGATGTAGGTATTTTATGAGACAAGTATAAAAGCGAAAGGTCTTTTTGTTCTCACGATGACCAATCTCTTATGTTTACGAGTTAAGGGTCAGACATGATAAAGGATTTGCTGCACTTCGCAGGATATAGAGATATGCGTATTATATACAACAGCGATACATAGAAAACATTGCTATTCGCTACGTGCGAGACTGGTTAGACCAGATACTCCCCACTCTGTTTCGCCTCGCACAAAACACTCAAAACAGCTGACTGATCCGACAATCTGACAACAAAGAACGTAAAGGACAACCTAGTATTTAGGTACTTATATTAATATAATAGAGATATTATTTACGTTTTTAAATGCTTGTTTCAGCTATCGATTCAACAAAGTTACAAATAGCGTTATTGGCTTTTGTTTTCATTCTATTTGGACTGTAACAAAGTATGTATTTACGTGTGACGCAAATGTTTCGTAACTCATTCTTATTGTAGTATCTCTATTGTCTTAAAAAGTTGATAAAAATAAAGTGAAAATGATAATGACTCCTGTGAATGATTTGATGTCGACCTAACAAAGGGCATACTTGCCTTTCTGTTCATCCAATACACGGAGTCTCTTGAGATATTTTATTCTGAAAAACTATTGTCTCTTTACAAAACAAATCTTGTATATAGATGACAAATCACGGATTCATTTTATTATTTTATAGGAGTCAATTGTCACTTGTGTCGTAGTTTTCACTCGTCTATTTAAAGTTAATAATATGACGCTTTTTAACTTTCACGACACGTTATTTTGGGACAAAAAAGGGTTATAAGTACTTTAAAGTCTTTGTTTACAATAATAAGAGTTTTATGTATTATTTACATCACTTTTCAGTGGCCTGCGAACGTGATAATCGTTGCACTGCCTGCGCACTTTATTTGCGCTGCTGCGTCAAAAACAGTCGCTCGGGTGTTAAAAGCGAAACTCGCTCGGACAAGAAATCAGTTGTGAGGATTTTCTATCTCCGTCTCTAGCTTAGACATTTACTATTTCATCTCACTCGCGCAATTGACAACTCGTAGGCTGTGTTACTATATCTAGTGACGAAAAAGTTACCTTTATAAAATTCGTTTTGTTTAAAATTGTTTTCAGACTACACAACATAGAATTTTTTTGTTAAAAATAAAGCTTTTAAAAGCTTCAATTTTCTGATAAATGAGTTGCGCTCGAATTCCACCTATTTTACTCATTTTGCGCCAAAAGACAATAAAATATTGTTATACTTACAATGAATAATGAAAAATATAAGCTTAAAGGATCTTTAATAAATTAAACCAATAGCGAGCTTATATAAGAACACCGCCTAGCTACAAAACAATACCTTCTCTTTTTATTTTACGAGTTCGAAAGTTTTCCAACGAGTTTTCTTGTTACTAGAAAAATCCTTTTGAATTTGATATCAACTAAATACTATAAGGTGTTTACACTTTTCTAGTAGGTCCTAAAAGCCCTCATTGCATCATTTATTACAGTGCGGAATGGATTTTATAAGCATTACATTCTGCATGGTAAGGACGCGTGAATCTTAGCCGATGATTGTGGGTTCAAGCACCACGGAATTTCATGTGCTTATAATTCATCTCGTGCTTGACAGTGAAGGAAAACATCGTGAGGAAATCTGCATGTGTCAAGTTTCAATGAAATTCTATCATATGTGTATTCCACAACCCGCGTTGGAGCAGTGTAGTGGAATAAGCTCCCAAAACCTTCTCCTCAAAAGAGGAGAAGAGGACTTGGTCCAGCAGTGGGACATTCACAGGCTGTTACTTACTATACTATACTTTTGTTGATGGTAGGTGAAAATTAATTGTTCTTCAAATCACTTGTATAGATGTATAATAAATAAATTAGTTTTTTAAAAATAAACTTTTTTTTTCAGTCCATTTAATTACTTTTTTATCAATGTAATAAATTCCACATTTGATCATGACATTTTTCTGTAACTCGACAAACAAAAATCAATACAAGTATTAGAGATTTCTTTTTTTAAATTATTTCTTCCAGTTATTTTTTAAGCACCAAACATTATTGAAAACACAAAAATTCGTCTTTCTCTAAACATATTTTGGAAAAGAATAACATAAAATGTCACCTCTTCACAGAAAGATGGCGTTTTCGTTGCAAATTACTTTAATGAGGATACTATTAACATCAATACATTAAGAAGTACCTTAAGGATTTTATTATATATCACAAAAAATAAACTATTATCTTAG
The DNA here is from genome assembly GCA_905220585.2 of Nymphalis polychloros. Classification (NCBI taxonomy): domain Eukaryota; kingdom Metazoa; phylum Arthropoda; class Insecta; order Lepidoptera; family Nymphalidae; genus Nymphalis; species Nymphalis polychloros. The sequence continues at coordinate 3,099,044 of HG992251.1, forward strand.
GGAATTATTATGTGTTTTTCTGCCAAAACTTTGCAGCATTGCGAGGAGTTTTGCCCTTGCCAGAGTTCTTTTTTGGCACAGAGTGTGATTCGCTGCCACCACCGGAAGCAGATTCTTCGTTTTCAGCTTGTGTTTTCAAAGTTTTCTTTATGTACAAAATCTGAAAACAAAATTACCTATTGGTATATACAAATAAAAAATTGTACAAACTCAAATAGAAATTTCTCTCAATGGACATCAATAAGATACTTTTTGACAGGATTCTAAAAAACAAACCTATCAAGCCAATACAAAAGTACATTTATAAAGAACTACTTTTCGCCAGCAACTTTACCCGCATATTCGGGGGTGATAAGCTGTTAGGTATAAAAAAGTAGCCTGTGTCCGTTGAATGCAAGCTTGTTTCATATCAAATTTTACCAAAATCGGTACAGTGGCTTAGCCCTGAAAGGGTAACAGATAGACAAACTTACTTTCCAATTAATGATATTACTATAAATATTCCTGTCTGGTATCATTAGTAAATGTAGATATTAAAGAAATATCTATTAAGATAAATCTTTCAAGAAAACTAATTTTTCAAACTTAATTATTGTACTTAAAAACATTAAGCTTAAATTAACAATTATTTTTATTGTATACACATAGAAAATATGATCATTCAAACCTCCTGTTCTATAGCCTGGTGATGTCTTATCGCACGTTGCTTGTGATGGTTAGCTCGTTGTATGTGTCTGTCTACCGAGCTAAGTACTGCCTCACAGGCATTGCACCAATCAGCAAGAACATCTGCTATGCCTGCTGCATCTTCTAATCTAGCATCCCTTCCAAGTGCTACATCAACTTCTACACGCTTGCATTCTTGATCAAGCTTACCATGAATTATATCTGAAACATTGATTATATTTCATTAGATTGTATTATTAAAAAAAAACAGTGCTGTAAATAGAATGCCTATTTATGATGCTCAGAGTTTACTAAATACAGTCGAACCTCGATATTTCGAAAACCTCCAAAACTCAAAAAAATTATTTGTTCCCTTCCCTTCAAGCCCCAAAACCTCCATTACTCGAAATCTCAACCCTCTATTAGTCGAAATAATCAGTGAGTCCCTGCAAGCCATTTTGGTACATACTTTCCCTCTATAGCTTGAAAAATTAAATTGGACCTCTGTATCTTGAACATAGCAATGTTTTATTTTAAGGATGTTTTGAAATAATGTTGATTTATAATAAATAAAAATATGTTTTGTGAATTTTTATTCATTAGTAAGAATAAATCTTAACGTCTAACAAGTCAAATAAAAATCCGCCTAAGTCAAAATCCTCCATAAGTCGAAACAAATTTTTTTGGCATCTCCCTTGATGTTCAAGTTATAGAAGTTCTACTGTATGTTATAATTTATTTTACACTAAAATTTCTTAAAATTAGTCAATAGTAACAACAATATTGAGTAGATATTATTTTTTTAATAATACAATTGAGGGGTTTGACCTTTTACTGAGTTGTCATTTTAATGTTTAAATATGTTTTACTACAAAAGATACAAATAGTTTAAGGAAACTTTATAACATTATAAAAATCATAAAACAGACAACCAGCACTCTGATACATGTTTTAATAAGACCACATCATGTCACAAGTTGGGATTAAGCCTGTTAATGCTAGTTGCATTACTAAAATGCATGCATACTAGAGCAAAAAATAATTTTAAAAATTATACAAAATATTACCTGCATAAATAGCTTCTATAATCAAATCTTCTAAGTCTCTAACATTTTTAATATCCAATTCTTTTAATAGGACACTATACGGGATGCATTTCTCCTGTGTTGCTAATGTAGCAATAGTCAAGTGCTGTAGTTTCTTACACTGTACTGGTGTAAGATCTAAATATTCCGATTTGTTTTCCAGATATTCTTTATATGTACCATATGCAAATAGATTAAGGGTTTTAAAATGTGTAGCATATGGTCCTGTCTCCAGCTGGAATTATAGTAATAATATTATTTTTAAGAAAATGTATATTTTTTAATGATCTAGTGGCACAATGGATTAAACCCCATTAGAGGGTAGACTTAAGAATTAATAGAAATTTAAATTGTTGACTTTATATTTGACTTAGTTTCAGATATAGTAAGCTTTAAATTCATATAAGTTAAGCCTTATGTAAACTGACCAGAGATCCAGATTGTTTCAATGCAAAAAAAAAAAAAAATAATCATTTCCACAAATAATTATTTTGTATGTTTGTTGTAACAAGAGGAAGATCTGGAAAATGTGTAAGATACAAAACACTTGATCACACTGTATTTGTTTATACCTACCGGCGATTTTTAAGGAGATAATGGTAATGAATAACCAACCTCTTTGATATTAGGCATTTCAAGTAGTTCCCCGAATACATGAACACCTGGTGCTTCTAATACTTGTTTTATAAGTTCCGCACATGCTGATCCTTTAGCACCTTTAGCAAGTAAAATAAATTGTTCTAGAGGATGATTAGTAGAAAACGATAATAAAGAAGAGGGCTCATCCCTATCCATTGACATAGCGTTCATGGTGAATTTTTGATTTACTAGCACGTACAAAAAAGTCTAATCTACGTTGTCAGATTAATATTTATTTCTGATAATATTACTTTTCTTTGTACTCCCAATTTTCAGCAATAATTTGACAATTTTGACATGACAATTTATTGACTTTGATTAATTAACAAGTAATAGACAAAAGCACTATCCCTATTGGCATAGATATAACTCAATTCTATTTTTTAACTTCAGTGAACAATTTATATCCAAGTTTATTAAAAACAAAAATGTCTATTAAATAATAATATTACTAAAACAAATATGATGATAAAATATTTTTGACAATTCTGTAATTAATATTTCAATACAACAATATAAAGTAATAAAAACTAACATATTAAATTATTTATACTTTAATCACATTATAGGTATGGTTACTTAAACAATTTAGTATTTAATTGAACAAAACATTCGTTATAATTATTTTTTTGCAAGGTTTTATTTATTTCATTTCATTACAATTTTGAACGTTTCTGGTTTTAAAATATTTATATCAGTGCTATAGACCGAGTATAAAAGAAAAAAAAAACCATAAACAATAAAATGGCGTTCGGTTTTTTGTGTGTGCGATAAAATTATTGTTTTCATGAAATCGTCAAATGCAATAAATAATTGTCGACATTGTGTCATTTTATGCTAGTAAATATGATTACGTAGCTTAGTAATATATTAGAAAGATTGTTGTATGTGTCGTTAACCTCGGATTACGTGTGTGTCAATGTAGTCTTTAGCGTCCTGTGCCGCCTTTTTCATTGAGTTGATGAGTTTATTTTAAAACTTTTGATGAAAAAATGCTTATGATCAGTTTGTAATTATAAAATAAATCTTTAAGACAATGTTTAATTTAAAATCAACTAAGTTGTTTCGGCGCTGTGATTGATGGGTGCGTTGTGTGACTTGTGTGTTAGTAGTTGTGAAAGCGTACGTACATGTTCGTAATGGCAAAGCTGTCATGAGTAGTGTTTACTATTCAAACATTGGATGTGTGTTATTTGGCTTAGTGATTTATGTAGTAAAAATATATTCGTGAAAATGTGTATGCCAACGCCGAATAATGTCTCGGGCTTCGGTTATTCGTGGGGCTTTACAAGCACCGCAGATCTTACCAAGTGTGAGGTGGAAACTCCTAGCAGTTTGAGTTATACTTTAGGAAATACGGTAACTATATTCCTTTTTTAAGACTTTTCTTAATTTTATGTGATGTGAATATTTGTAATAATAGAGTCTTTATTAAGTTATTAATTTTTTACCAACTATAGAAAATTATTAATATTCATTCATTGTTTTCAGGTGTCACCAGAAACAACATTAACTGTTATGTCCAATAAGACACCACAAGTGCAAGATAAAGTTGGAACTGTAGCTGTTGCCGTGACAAATGCAGCAACACAAGTGACAAGGGTTGTGACTGCTGGACCACAAATAGGAGGACGTAGGGCCATGTTCGTTTTGAATGAAGCCCCAACTCATACATTAAATAGGGTGTCCCAACAAAACCAAACTGCAACAATACAAAGTATGTAAAAGATTATTATATTTAATACTTAAATAATCAGTTCATATAATTTGCTTGTACACAGTTTCTAATATTTAATATTAATTTATAAGCATATTTTTATAAATAAATTGAAATTAAAATATATAAAAAATATTTTATATTTGATTTCTAGCTTGAAATTATTATCATATTGGCATATTTTACAGAGTTCTGAATATTTTGTGGTTTTAAATTTGTTTAGTTCATTTTCAATACAATTGTAAAGTATCAATTCATTTTAATTTTTATTATTATTATTATATTGATTAATTTTGTCCTCTATCTCTTGTCTCTATGTCTTGTCTTAACAAATTAGCAGTAATTTTAACACAAGAATTTCGTATAAAAATATTGTTTTATTTAAATAGACATTTCTTTTTTAAATCATGTCATAATAATTTGCATGAATTATAATTATTGATTATATGAATTTTTTTTCAATTTTCCAGCAACAAATTTAGCATCAAAGCCCTTCATGACACCCATCGGTCCTATACAGCTTACTGCAGAAGAATGTAATGAAATCTTAATGAAACGTGCCTTGCAAGCTCAAGGCATTGCAACACCGGTCATAGATGCATCACAGTTAAATCATACATTATTAAATGGTGGTTTGAAGAGTCTCGCTGAGGCGACCGTACAGCAATCACAAGCAGATACAATACCAACAACTACTGTTCACCAGCACCACCTTTTGCATGCTAAACAGGAGCCTGGTACAGCAAATAATTCTCCAAAAGTGAGTATTGTAACCACCAAATGATTTGTTATCAAAAACTTATACATTGAATCTTATTTGTGTATTTCTATTCGAATATTATATTCAAATTTTATCTACAATCTGTCACTTAGCATGATAAGTGTCATCACTTAAGAAATGTCACGAATAAATTAAAGGTGTGAAAAAAAGCCGAGGTGGTCCAGTGGTAAGAAAATGTGAATCTTAACCGATGATCGTGGGTCAAAACCCTGGCAAGCACCAATGAATTTCATGTGCTTAATTAGTGTTTATAATTTATGACGGAAAACATCATGAGGAATTCTGCATGTGTCAAATTTCACTGAAATTCTGTCACATGTGTATTCCACGAACCCACATTGGAGCAGCGTGGTGGAATAAGCTCCAGACCTCCTTAAAAAGAGGAGAAGAGGCCTTAGCCCAGCAGTGGGACAATCACAGGCTGTTGCTGTGATATCATTTGATAACCAAATATAATATATGTATTAGTTATAAGCATATTTTATAATCAAAAGTAAAAACTGCTTCATCTGGAGAATAATGTGATAGTGATATTTAATTAATAATAAGCTCAAATGGCAATTAAATTTGTCGACCAAATCGATTGCAATACATAATATGAATTTATAAGAAAACTAAGGTACTAGTGCCTCCTCTTTGTTTGAGGAAAATGTTCTTCCAATAATAATTAATAATAATATATTTATTAGTGAATAATTTATCATATATATATATGAAAGATAGTTTAAATGCTGTGTTTAATTAGAATAAATTGTGAATTTTATCTCCATTTAAAGATGCTAAAATCAAAAATACTGATGCTGATTAATTTGTCATTCAGGCAGTTTATTCACAAACTGAAATGATGACCAATCCAGTAATGACAGCGGTGCCTCCCCTGAAAGAGCGGCCGTACTCTTGTGATGAATGTGGTAAATCATTCTTGTTGAAGCACCATCTTACAACACATGCAAGAGTCCATACTGGTAAGATTTTCTTTTTTTGTTAAGAATAAATTAAATAGAAAGATTTATGTCAAAATATCACATATATAATATCTAATAATGTGTACGTAAGATATTATACATAAATTTAGATTTTTTTTTTTATTATAAACTTATTAGATCACTTTTTATATTATTGTACTAAAATTCAAGTGGTATATTCTCAAATATAAAAAAAAAATTCACAATGTTTTTCTTGGATCTTTGTGTCTAAACATTAAGGCACCCGTAAAAAAATAATTAATGTCTTCCATATCCGTGTGTGTGGTGTTCCATAGGTGTGTTTAATTTTCAGGTGAAAGACCACATGTTTGCGGACATTGTGGTAAGGCATTTGCGAGGAAGCATTGTCTTAATACACATTTATTGCTACATTCAGCTGCACGGCCTTATCGGTGTCATGAGTGTAAGATGGCGTTCACCCTCAAGCATCATCTTGTTACACATTCAAGAGTAAGTACGGCTTAAGAGCTGATATAGATCATTGGCTAGATCATGTAGATGATATGAGTGTACAATTCAAGCATAGCTTATTCCAATTAAAGAAGATTTAAAGATAAACACATCCTTATATTACATGTTGCATGCGATGGGCCAATAATATTTATATTTTCAACAATTTCGCCTACATTTAAAACACATTTTTTTTGTAAATTCACAATAAATATCTTAGGCCTATTTAATATACATATATACAGTGGTGGTCGTATAATTAGAAACACTACCAACGGTCCTTGACATTATGTAAGGTACTTCACCGCAATCGTTTTTATTTTGAAATTAAACAATAAATAGGACAACAATATGTTCAACGATTTATCATTTATTAGAAAAACAATATAAATCCCATTATACAAGTGCAGTTTCAATATTACATTACGGACAAACGTTTACATCAGTTTTAAGGTATGAACAATAATGGTCAACTAATTAGAAACAACAACAAAAAAGTATAAAAAACAATATTTTTTTAAGTATTATTAATTAGTATTGTTATTTACGAAATAGCTACTATCCACAGCCTACCAATAGTTATAATTAATATTTAGTGGCGTATCCCTTATTTTCAATAACAGCACTGCAACGACGTGGCATTGATTCAATCAATTTCATACATTTTTCTAGGGGGATTGAATTCCATGCTTCAACAAATGCTTCATATAGTTCGTTTTGACTGTTGTTACGTTTGTTTGAGACTTTCTTTTTAACAATATACCAGATATTTTCTATCGGGTATAAAATCCGGACTATTTGCTGACCAGGTTAAAACGGATATACGCTGTTCGCTAAGGAAACATTTGACGCTATTAGCCGTGTGTCTGAATTTTTTAATGTTTTCGTTCGGGTTCGGTTAAAGCTCGGGTACTCTCGCGAGAACTTTAAAATTTTTTTTATAAAAAAATTTAATTTTATATTTTCCTGATGGTACGCGTCGGTGGAAAATCCTATAAATGGTCTGAGACCTTCTAATAGATGCCTAGAACACATTCGAGCCCGATTCAGTAGGGAGCATAGCATACAGCTCGGGTATCTCGGGTACTGTGTTTGGCTGCTACAATTCGGCTGTCAATTTCAGGCTCATACTTTTATGGGTTATAATATTGTAAAGCTGAAGAGTTTGTTTGTTTCTGTTTGAAAAAACTTTTTGCGACACTTATTACAAAAAAATAATAATTATAAGATTATAATAAATATATCAGATTATAATAATAATATCAGGCTGTAACACTCGACTCGATTCGTACGATTCTCGAGGCGAGGAAAATGCACAAAACATCATGAAACAGCTTGTACAATATAAATAAAATATTGGAAGCATTGTATTAATGAAAGATAAGAAGAGAAATGAAGTTCAAAACCTTTTTTGTGTACATAAGAAATATTAAATATATATATATTTATTCTATATCCTTATATAATAATTCCTAATAACTATGACTTAATTGGTTGTTGATTTTATTATTGTATTGTTATTTGAGTTGCGTTGTTGAGAATATTATTTTGCTTTAATTTATATGTCACTAGATAATTATATATTAAAATTATTGCAGGTTCACAGTCGCGACCGTCCTTTCGTATGCGGAGAGTGTGGTCGAGGGTTCCCTCTAAAGCGCCACCTCGTCACGCACAGCAAGTACCACGCCGGCGAGCGGCCTTATGTGTGCACAGATTGTGGAGAAAGCTTTGCACAGAAGGTAACTTAAAGAATCAAATCTTGCTTACCGACAAAGAAATGACAGGGACAACCATAAAAAAAAAATAGGGTGCGATGACAGTTTATAGCTTTATATTTTAATTTGTATTAACCATAAATATTCTAGAGATTTCTGAATTGTGTGAAAGTCCAATGAGAACTATGGTTACACATTTACTATGATAACTACTAATTCCTATGAAACTTTTAACTTTTCAGGAGCATCTTGTCATGCATAGTCGATTTCACGGCTCTCTCTCCCCATTCGTGTGTCCAGACTGCGGAGTGGCTTTCGCTAGAAAGTTTCAGCTAGTGAACCATGGCAGAGTACACGGCAGAGTACCACACGCTTGTCCTGTCTGTGGCAAAGAGTTCTTACAGAAGAGGACGCTTGTAGCTCATATGAAGTAAGCACTAGTTTCATTTATTTCATAATAAACTTATTAGTGCCCATCAATAAATATTGCACATCAACCTTTGAGACAATCAACTATTTTCGGCATGGTAAAGCGTTCTCTGTGGCACTGAAGTCCGTTATCTATTAGGAGTTATCAAACAGTTACGAGTGTCTGTGTAATTGAATTAAAATACAACAATTTTCATATAAACGCTGTCATTAAGTTCTGGAACAATAAAATAAAAAGATCATGTTTATATCACCGGCTTAGAGTATATATAGTGAAATGGAAGGAATTGGGAATTTAGGTGATTAAAAGTTTTTATTAGAATGTGTTTGTTATGTATGTAAAATTAAAAGAAAATAAGTACAGTATGACAATTTAAACATTGCTATATCTGATGAGATATACATATTGCATAGCATTGTATACATATTGTATCAAAACTTGTTGTATTTTATTCAATAACACAGAAACTCATAATCGTTTTGACAACTCCATATAGATATCGGACTGTTAGTAATTTTTGTGTGTGATGTGCAATATTTGTATATATAATGGAGTTTTATGAATTAGACAAATGAGTCGTGTTTGAAATGTGAGCCTTGTAAATAAAAATTTAAGTTTACATAATAAAGATTGGTCTTGAATTAAAAACAATGTCTGTTTTTAGAATACACACGGGAGAAGGTGCCGTTGCGTGTTTAGATTGCGGTGATGCTTTTAAATGTAAATCAGAATTACAACAGCATTGTAAGATGACGAGGCACTGTCTCAGCACATCACAATCGCAGCAAACTCAACAGCAACAACAACAAGCGCAGCAGCAACAACAGCAAGCGCAACAACAAGCACAGCAGCAGCAGCAACAACAACAACAGCAGCAGCAGCAACAACAACAGCAGCAGCAACAACAACAGCAGCAGCAACAACAACAGCAGCAGCAGCAACAACAACAACAACAGCAGCAGCAACAAACAACTGTTATAAAACAGGATGACTTCAAACCACAAATAGTGCAAGTGAGTGTTACTTCAACAATTATCAAAATAATTTTTTTCTCACTTTGATTATACCATGAAAGTAAAATTTGAACATGTAAATTGAATTTGCACTTGCAGGTAATTGGTGCTGATGGTCAAATTATATCGGAAAAAGCGACACCAGGATATATTTGTCCCGAGTGTGGCTCTTGTTTCAATACCAAGGTCAGTATAGATACGAAACAATATTAGTAATTATGAATGAAAACAGAGAATCAAAATTCAAGTAGGATTTACTAGTTTGAGGTTATCACAGATTTGGAACGTGAGAAGAAATTGTGCAATCGTGTTAAAATTTGACTTGATTGATTGTGGATGGTTTTGTATATTATATAAACTTTTTTTTACTATTATTGTAATGTTTTCTCAATGTTAGCTCCAAATTTAATAATATCAATATACATAACTTCAAATATATGCTATGTTTAAATCGTTAATTTGTCTTCTCGACGTGGATGATGGAAATGAATATTTGGAACGTCGTCGGCAGGAGGCGCTGTCGCTGCACGTGCGGCTGCACGCGGGCGACCGCACGTGCGTGACGGACCTGTGCGCGCTCACGGCCGCGCTGCAGCCCGGCCTCGTGGCCGCCGCGCAGCACGCCTCGCACGCGCACAGTGAGCACGCACACACGCACACGCACACACGCACACGGACACACCAGACGCGTCCTCGTGACGTCATATTGCGTATTCATAAGTGCCTCGTCGGTCTAGTGGCTAGATATAAGGCCGCAGACCCGGTGGTCCTGGGTTCGATTCCCAGGTCGGGCCAATAAATAGTTATTGGGTTTTCTGTCAGAAAATTCTCAGTAGCAGCCCGGAGTCTGGAAGTTGGATGTATGTACACTCCCGTGTCTCGGAAAGCACATCAAGCCGTTGGTCCTGCGCCTGAACTCTTTCCGGTCGTGTCGGATAGCCATCCCATCGGATTATGAGAACTAGGGAATAGTTAGTGCACCTGTGTTTGCGCACACACTTGTGCACTAAAATATCTCCTGTGCAGTTGGCTAATCTCTCTTGAAATTGGCCGCCGTAACCGAAATCGGTCTGGAGGACATTATTAATATTATTATTATATGTGGACCCGCCCTAATGATTAGAGACGCCTCGCTAAAGTTCTGCCAAGTTGATACAAATTCTTTCAAAAATATTGTTCGCTGATATTTTCGCCGAATGAGATGACATATTGTGGCAAAAAATGTATTTCTTTTAAGAAAAAAAAAAGAGTATTCTAAATAAAATTAATTTTGAGTGGAGTACGTAAAATGTTTATTATTCGTGCGTTCTTGCTATTTCACGCCGAGAGCCTTCACGACGAGTGTTATTTGTATTAAGTCAAATTGATAAAATTAATACTTTAATGTTTTTTATTGCACTAGATGATTAGGTGCTCATAATAAACGTCGAAGAAGAAAACGTAAATGTAGCTTGCGAGGTTGCATAGTGAGGACGTATGTTTGGACCGCAGCAATGTTATTACTGTTAAAAGCGACAATTCTACCAGAAATCTAGTAAATTTGTTTGCATCTATTAATAAAATCAAATCAAAATATATTTTATTCGAATAGACTTTAACAAGTACTTATGAATCGGCATTCGCTACCATTAGTGTACAGTACAGTAACAGCCTGTGAATGTCCCACTGCTGGGCTAAGGCCTCTTCTCCTTTTTTGAGGAGAAGGTTTGGAGCTTATTCCACCACGCTACTCCAATGCGGGTTGGAATGGAATACACATGTGCCAGAATTTCAGTGAAATTCGACACATGCACGTTTCCTCACGATGTTTTCCTTCACCGTCGAGCACGAGATGAATTATAATCACAAATTAAGCACATGAAGTTCAGTGGTGCTCGCACGGGTTTGAACCCACGATCATCATTAATTCTTCTATAATCGAATACAATTATTAGAACTAATCTTTTGTTTTTGTTCCAGATCAACCTATTCAAATTATTTCGTCTAATCCAAACAACGTTGTTCATACACAAGTAATTGCAACAGTGAGTTTAATATAACTTTAGGGGGACCGGAATGTAATGGCATATTTATGTATTTCGAACCAAAATTTTCTACCGAGTTTTGTTTTCAATCAATAATGTTATCACTCATTATTAACAACCTTTCGCCGTCTACTGTCCAGATTTTAAAGCCGGATCGATAACTCTATTCTGGTGTTCGGTTGGCGATTTTGAACTATCTTCGGCACGATTTAGAAGTGCACAATGAGGCTGATAAATGGCTGACGATTATCTACATGTGCAGAAACAACATTACCATCCGGCCCTTCTATTGCAATCAATGTTTAAAATATAATATTATAAATGCGAAGCAATTGTCTGTCTATAACACTTTGAAGGAACTAATGAACCGATTTAGATAAAACTTGTTAGAAACAAGTTTGAACCTCAAGGACGGACATAGATTACTTTTTTTTACCTTATACCCCATATGTTTGCAAACAAATTAATATTAAATTATTATTTCTCACATAAAGTAGTATTAAAATGATATAAATTTCACATATATATGTATAAATTTATAATAAAACTCACAATTACAGAATCACATATCTACACCGCGGCCGAAGTTACACTTTTGTGTTGACTGCGGGAAAGGATTTGCGGCGAAACATGGCTTACTAGCACATCACAGGAGGTACGATATAACTTTAGAAGTGTTTTGTGTATGTGGTACATTTATTTGATAAATAATGACATTTTGGTTTTTTTTTGTAGACATCCTGAGGGTAGTTGTACATTAAGGACGCATGTTTGCGATCAATGCGGTAAAGCGTTCTTCCAAAAGAATCATTTAATGTTACATCAGCGGCAACATATGGACTTACCACCGAGAAATGTGAGTAGACTTCAAATTTTTTTTGTACATTCTTTACAAAATTACTTATTAAAGAAAATATGGTATTCGACCTGGCTTTGTGCGGGTAGTATAAGGATCTACCTCCAGACCGATTTCGGCCACGGCAGCCAATCTCAAGAGAGATTAGCCAACTGTACTGTAGCCACTAGACTCTAGGCAGTTGACTGCCTCGTTGGTCTTGTAAGGCCGCAGACACGGTGGTCCTGGGTTCAATTCCCAAGTTGGGTCAATAAAATGTTATTGAGATTTTCTATCGAAATTTCTCTGTAGCAGCCCGGAGTTTGGAAGTTGGAAGTGTGTACAATCCCGTGCCTCGGAAAGCACGTTAAGCCATTTGTCATGCACCTGAACTCTTTCCGGTCGTGTCGGATTGCCGTCTCATCGGATTATGAGAGCTAGGGAATAGAGTGCATCTGTGTTTACGTACACACTTGTGCACTATAATGTCTCCTGCGCAGTTGCGCAGCGGTTAATCACTCTTGAGATTGGCCGCCGTGGCAGGAATCGGTCAGGAGGACCATTATTATAATTATAAGGATCTACGTAAAATGTTTATATCGTAATACATATGACCCTATTGGTGTACGCCACTAAAGCTCCCAGTCGGCATGATTTTTACCAACATCTCCAACAATCATCGTCATAAATCAGCCAATTTACATAAAGCTTTTATTGAATTATCTAAACCTTCATGAATCACTTCATTAGTGAAAACCGCATAAAATGGCGGTTGGTAGTTTTCGAGTTTATCGCGTTCAGACAGACAGGATGACAGAGTATGCGGTGTAAGTGTATGGGTTACATTGTTTTATATTGTGATACTGGAGATTCTTTAAAATAATCATTTAATTTCAGTCACAAGCACAGCAACAAGCGACGCAACAAGCACAGCAGCAGCAGGCCGCGCAGCAGGCGGCGCAACAAGCAGCACAACAGGTTGCACAGCAAGCCCAGCAACAAGTCCAACAGCAGCAGCAGCAACAGCAGCAACAACACCAGCAACAAGTCCAACATCAGAATAGTCTAGAATTAGAACAAGATCATCAGCAACCGACACACATACAAGTGGTGAGTCTCACTAAGTACCTCTTAGTGCAACCTAATTCATTACATATTATTGAAAACAATATTTTATGGCTCATGAAAAATTGGATGCACCAATTCGAATAATAAGTCAAAGTCCTACTTCATTAAGTGGGGCTCACGGATTTTTCGAATTGGTGCATCCAATAAGTTATAAATCTTAATTTAAATTTTCAGCGGTAAGTCTAACTAGTGACTACCTCTAAGTACACCCTAAGTCATTACATATTTTTGAAACCAATATTTTATGAGAAATGAACTCAAAATGTTACATAATGTTCGTTACGTAGGTGACGAATCGGTCGGGGCAGGTGATCGGCAACCAGATCGTGGTGGGCACGGTGGGCGGGCGCCGCACGCTGCTCAGCTCGCCGCTGCACATCGTGTCGCGCGACGGCAAGCCGCTCGCCGCGCAGCTCACGCACAAGCGACACGCGTACGTACCGCACCGCACACACCGCACACGCCTAGAGTTATGTAACGTTGCCGCTCTGAACTAGTTTTCAAAAAACATTTTTTGATTAATAATTCAAATATTAATGTCTTACATAAAAAGCCTTACAGTGTTAAACGGTCCTCAGTTTAGGTGAGGTATTTCATCCGTAAACGGCAATAAACTTGAAGTAATAAAGCTACGAAAACGCGAATGTAACGTAATACGAGAAAACAAAACGATTGTGATAATCGCCTAACGATCTACTGCTGGCGAAGCATGCGCGTTGGTTACTTTGACCGTAATATTTCACTGTTAATTTCCTGCGTACTTCGCGCGAGCGGCAATGTTACAATTTTTCATATATTTTATACTATCATACCACCTTTAACTAAAGAATAGCAAAGGCGTTTAAATAGTCTGTGTAACGATATGCTGCTCGCCACACAACTCGCACACAAACTATAAACGTACCAACACTAGCCGAGGACTCGCAAGACTTGTACGTACCAAACTGGACACCTTTGAAGCACTGCTATTGAGTAGTGACCCGTAGTGCGGCATGTATATCGAGTTATGTGACGACCAATCACTGCTCGTTAAGTGTGGTGATACTTCGAACAAAAACATGGTAGTTCGGGATTGATTTAATAATAAATGACCTTTATTATTTTAGTGGAGACGTGAAAGAAGTTGGCGGCTTGATGCTGTCGACAGGCCGAGGCACGGGTCTCATCAAGTACGAGATCTCCATCCCGCCGCCCACGTCCGTGGTGCAGGTGCAGCAGCTGGACTGAGCCAAGCAGGAACCAGACGACATGCTCGTCTGGCTCAAGAAATAAAGACTAAAACTCGACGACATTTCATTTACTTACTTGAAAGTAGTCGAATCGTTGTCCAATAATTAACGTCTAAGGTATCCCGCTACTCGAGGTAGCGGAACGAACGGTCCAATATCGTGAGCCAATCTTAAATATAGACTGGAGATACTAGACTTAATATTAAATCGTACTAAGCCTAATTAGATTCAAAACCAATAGATCGGAGAGCTTTATTTGATAGACGTCGGTCGACAGCCTTACAGTATAGAGCCTTAATTTTTTTATTATTTTATCGGATTCATCGGTAGGTCGTTTTAGCTTAATTAAGAGAGAATTATCTACTTATAATTATTTCATGGCAATAACTGATAATGAATGGACGAGGCGAGCCTATTGTAATATAGTGTGATTAGGCGGATGCTCTAAAATTTAGAGTATTTAATATCGGGGCGTTTGGTGTGTAAAAAGACAGTAGGATTCAGTGTACATTAGTGTAGTGTAAGAGTACTCTCGAGGTTTAGGTACTAGTGTAATCTATTGTACATATCATGAAGTTTTTGTAACGGATCCGGGAAGTGTTTTTGTAATTAACTGTACAATTTCTATGTATCGACGGATGGCGCTTGTTTAAACGATTGTACGAACGTAATAGTATCATTTCGTTCGTTTCATTGAATGTAGCTCCGTATACGCATTTAAGTTTGATAGATTTTTTTTTTATTATTATAATTATTTAAATAGCCTCTTCGAATAAGCTTTTTAATTACATAGTTTTGATTTTTATCCTGCTGTGGTGGGCTACGGAATTAAGTAATGTGCAATCAAAATTCAAGATTTTATTATAGATCTGACTTTATTTATATTAAATGATTTTATCTACACGTAACACATGTTGAAATATGCAACAGATAATTAATTTAAAAAATGATTTATACACGTTTAAAAATTATCTTGTGTCTATTGAATATAGTTCAACAAACATTTGGGATTAAATTGTTTTTAACAGCTTCATTAATTTTATCGTTCTTGCATATTTACTCAGTTTCTTGGTCAGTATATAAAATTAAAAGAAAATAAAAAAAAATTCAATATGTCTTCTGAATTGTTATAATAATAATAAAGTTTTATTGATAATCTCAAATGATTGTAAAATTGTATTATTCTGATTGTAATTAAAATATTATTCTAAATTTATTTGTCTAGTCTGTGATAGAAATTTATTCAACATTCAAGTCTGAATATATAACTTGTTGATCACTAGTCCACCGTCACCATTACCATTTTAATTTTTTTTTTTTCAATTATGGCTAAAAATATAATTCTGTGTGGCTGTGTGGTGAAAGTATCAATTAAATTATGACCAAAGAGTAAAATAGAAAAGCGTTTTTTTCTATCCAGTATTTTCGGTGGCTAGTCTAAACAATGTTATGAAGTGCTTCCGTACAGTGTCCAGTCTTCATGTTTTATTTCACAGTATTACCTTGTACAGAATTTATTCGTCAATCGTATGAGACACAGAATACGAATTTGAATGGATTTTCGTAACCTGTGATAAAACTTTTAATTCTGTTGGATCTTACATGTTGTTTGCCATTTACTTACTTGTAAATATATAGTGGATATCTATAATTTTTATATTAAATGAAAATATACATACTGTAGTCGGTTGAGTGTCTTATTTTATCCCAAAAACAGATTATATTTTATTAAAAATAAATTGTTATAACTCGTTCCTGTTCATTATAATGTAGATAGCCCTCAAATACCTTTATGTACTCTGTGTTACACATGGAAGTTGAAATATAAGTGGACCCTTAACATCCCAACACAATAAACAAACTGCACAAATGTGAGAGCTCTCGTATTCCGAGTGATGTTGTACATCACTGCGTTTTAAGCATGAGAATATTTTTCCTGATGCGATTCTGGCTGATATTTTACATTACACTAAATTATAAAATACAGAAATATTTTTGAAAGGATAATTTGCCTTTTTTAATTTTTCGAACCTTAACTATGAAGTTTGGAGCTACTAGGGGAGATTAAACAAGAAAGGCGACATAGAACTCGATTCTGCAATATCAGAATGTGTTAAATGGTAAAAAACTTTGAGTAAAACAATAAGAATATTTAATTAATAGACATACACACTAAAATAGCCCCATCCTTGCATTTGGCACCTAGAGCGATTGCTTCCTTCGCCGGAGTGAGACCATCGAGACGCCGATAGCAGATAGCAGAAGTACCGCCGGTTCAGTTTTTTACATTTTACGATCGTTGAAAGTCTTTTTTATTTACGTACAGCATAATTTTGTTGAAGAGATTAAAAAGTTGCGTTAAAGGAGGTTATAATACATTGTTTATTATTATACGTGTTTAATATTGTGTTTGTTGTTACTTTAAGAGCTATTTGAAAAAAAAGCGCTTGTTAAAATTCTTTCCGAGTATCCGAAATAAATCTCCACAGTGATATCTAACATGAGAGTAGAAAATTGTCGGGTCTGAACAAATTGCTCCTTAGGGAACGTGGGGAAAACCTGAATATAAAGTGAACAAGCGTTCTCAGACTCATTCATGGCACATTTTATATCGTGTCGTTTCTTGTAAATCTAACAAGATCCTTATATGCAAACAGCAGCTTAGAACCGCTTGGAACAAAATAAAATACTATATCGATTATATGTTTTTTTACCATAATTAGTTACCAAAAGTAAATAATGAATGAAAACATGGCCAACATTCAGATTACGGGTAGTTACTCTACTCTACTCTAGTTAGGAATTTCTCTACAGCAAAAAAATCTTCTAAAAAATAATAATAGCAATTACCATTTCTAAGGAATTACTAATAATCCTATTACCCCTCCAATTAAACGTATAGCTTAATAGGGGGGGAAAGCGTATAGCCACCCACTCATCAGATATTCTGCCGCTAAGCAGCAATACTTCGTATTGTTGCGTTCTGGTTTGAAGGGTGAGTGAGCCAGTGTAACTACAGGCACAAGGGTCATAACATCTTAGTTCCCAAGGTTGGTGGCGCATTGGCGTTGTAAGCGATGGTTATTATTTCTTACCTCGTCATTGTCTATGGGCGGTGGTGACCACTTACCATCAGATGGCTCATTTGCTTGTGCACCTGCCTATAACATAAAAAAAACCTTGTGTTAAGAGCAGAGACGACAATCAAGATCGAACTTGCGGCTTTTACATCGCGTGGCGTGAACCATTGCGCTATTAACGCTTCAATTATTAAGAGTAATAACATATTAAGATGATCCCATAGACAATTACTACCTATATCACATAATTAGGATATTTCTGACATTAACGAATGCTGGCCATTACGGTTTACACGTTGGAACGGACAGAGGAATTATTACCATTCAAAGATAATTCTTTTCAATAAAGCTAAAGATTCGTATCAAATAATTGCAGGTCCAAGATTAAAGTACATAAGTGATTATTGGTAATGATTTGATCTGATAAAGATGAGTTGAAAAAATTACGTTTAGAAGACGTTTAATATAATCGTTCGTTTTATCTTGTTGTAGGTACCTAATTCCGGGCGATGGCAGCGTCTTTTTCTTGATTTTGTTGCGGACCGGCGTTACTTTGATTAAATACAGACTTAGATGCTTATAATATATCGAAATAATATTTATTGGAACGAAGTACTTTTACGCGGCTTACAGTAGAGTGAAATGAAGTGGCCCAGGTCATGTTATATGAGGAAATAGCGTTCATATTGTGTCTACCAAATGCTACAAAATGCGATGCGCTGGGCGTTCGAATTTAGAAGGTCGATATAAAGGAGGCTTTTTGGTGTGAAAAAATACAGTAATATAATAAATTAAAATCTACATTTTAAAACACGGTTTGACTCGAAAAAATATCGCACAGAACTTCGTTCCTGACGGGCGTCCCCCAACCGTATAATTTTTTTGCATAAAATATTAATAACAGAAGATATAAGACTAACAGAAAATAGTTATTCAAATAAGAAATAGTGCGCAATGTTGCGGTCCTACCGCTGATAGCTTTGATTAACATTTATATTAAAGTATAACAATAAACTACACATATATGTCTCACATCCCGATTAATATTGTATCATTATAGAGAATCAAATTATATACAAATAATATATATATTTATAATATAAGTTGTATACAGTCGTTGGGATTTCAATAGCACAGGTAATTATTATCTTCGAATATTTGTCAATATTTAGTTGTGTATGTTAAACATCTCGATAAAAAGCAAGGGGACCCATACTGTTGTAGAACACACGTTTTCAGTAAAGTACATTGTCTCAAATTTATAGATATAACCTCAAGCCCTTGGGAAATATGGAACGTTTTGTAAAGCAAGACTATTTCAAAGTCTGTTAATATAATAACGGTTGAATATTATTGTGCACGAAGTTGAAACACTTCAGAAATTTAACACAGATAATATATTTACTTTTATTTAATACAAACGACATTGAAGTGTCTATTGCAGTGTGAAAAATGATTCCTTTTTTAATTTATCTATGATCATAACTTTGAATTTAATTTTTATTATTTTTGGTGTTGAAAATAAACTACCCAAATGCAATAATATATATATTATATTACGGTTGCTAGCCTTAGGCTACCTACTCGTAAATATATCAATATAATTTAGTTTATTTTATGGTTGGGTACGCACACATGCGTCCGGGCTTTATCATTGACCTGCAGTCAATTTCATTAGCACACCAGACACCTAGGGGACTGCAGTACGTATTATTGTTATAATTGGTCTTTAGTCTTTGTATATATAACTATATTAACGTATTAATTGTCACTGAGTTACTGCCATAGACCTTGCTCACACGCAGCCTTGAGGCGGACTGTCAATATTCATGAAAGTTCCTATGAAATATATCAAGATGAGATCTTAGACAATTTTTAGTACTTTTGATAGTTTTGACATATTCCTAACACAGTATTAGAATAAATACAAATCTGGACGCAAGATTCAACGTAGAGCAGTTCGAATTGTCGGCGATCAGGTTCTCATCGACCGGCTTGATACTTTGGATCTGCGTAGAGATATCGGGTCACTCTCCATCCTCTATCGCTTGTATCACGGGGAATGCTCTGAAGAATTGTTTGCTTTAGTCCCGGCCGCTGAATTTCAACACCGCGCCAGAATTCGAAATTCCACCCTCATCACCTCGATGTCTGGAAATTTACAACAGCGCGCTTTCTAAGGCATTTTCTGCCTCGTACAACCACTCTGTGGAACCAGCATTCGCCGGCGACTTTTCCGAATCGATATGACAGGCCGGCAATGCGCCTGTAAGCCCTCGGATGTTGCAAGTGTCCATGGGCGGTGGAAGTCACTTTCCATCAGGTGAGCCAACTGCTCGTTTGCCCCCTCTTAAATAAAAATATGCACATGCGCTGCCGGCGAGCTGCGTTTTCAGCTGTTAGACATTTACCTACTAGCTGTTAATTTACAAATCGTAGTTACGTAATGGTGTGGTGATAATAGTAGCAGTTAAATATTGGAAAAAAACACAAATGAGTTGTATTTGTATTATATAATGTACAAATTTAAATACTGCGTAATAGTAATTTAGTAATTAAAAATGTATGGAGTTTAGGTAGCTTAATTAATTGGTCATTACGGTATAAAATATCGATAATGTCATTTGTCAACTGTAATTTTTTTGTGTAAGCGATATATTTTTGTTTGTAGTGTAACTAGGGTTGCACTTGGCGAGTGCGAATAAATACTCTTATTGCGTACGAGAGTCTATGTGTACAAATGTGTGGACACATAGACTCTCGTAACCGTAGTGTAGTGTAGTTTCTTAAAAGAGGCGAAAGTTAAATAAGAACCAGTTCGATTCATATTTTAAATGAAGACATATCTCCCGTGTTTCTAAGATTTTATGCCACTACACCAGTGTAGAGCATTGTAGTGGATTAAGTTTCAACTTTGTGTCCTTAACAGGATAGCTTTGATTTACATTGGGTTATTCTTTACAAGGGTTTTAACTTTACCCTAATAAATATCTATATTAAACAACCTGGTATACGATACGTGAATCTTCACCAAAATTGGGAGGCTTATTAAATAATTCATGTCTGAGAAGGAAGACACAGTGAGAGAACCTGCATGTGTAGGATGAAACTGCCACATATATTATTATTACACATTGGTTTGTGCAAATTAATTATAATTCCAATCAAGTAAATGTACACTGTACTCCTCGTAGGTGTAGGTTATAAAATAATCTCTATTAAGGAGTAACAGTCCCGTTCCCTTTTTTGAGTCTTACTACAAACCTGTTACACTACCATTATGTACAACGTGTAAAGACTATATATAGTATCACAAAAAATATGCAATATTAGTTTCCATAGTTAATTTTCAAGAGTGTGTGCGTATGTGTGCGCGCGCGCTTGTTTGTGTGTGTGTGTGTTTGTGTGGGTGCTTCTTTCTTTAAGCATACTAGATTAGGTATTTTTCAGTTTCGTCTTAACTCTTTTCTTACAATTATAATAAGCCATACATTGAACAATCCTTACTGATCCTATTGTAAATAGATGGACCTAGGAAATGGAAAACCCTTTTACTAAAAGGTGTACGTACGTGCTTATGGAACTACACACACTGTCCTTTCGACGTTTGTTATATTTTTTGTAAGGGTTTTGGCGGTGCTGTAATAGAATCGTATGCAGAATAAAAATCTGCCGAACATTAAGGGCATTACATTCATTATACAACTGTAAAGTAGAGAAAGCGATTGGATGGAAGGTATCTTCTTTCAGTATGGCTTCATGTGCGCTTTCCAGTGGTTTTAAGTTAGTTTTTATAGTCCCACCCCAGGAAGAATGCAATATGTAATAATAGAAATACACAGAGCAAAATAAACATTTCGTATAATGGATTGATTTGCTTTATATTTTTTTATTTTTTATTTATTTATTTATTGGAACATAAAAAGTTAAAGTTAACATTAGTTTTTTTTTTAATTATTTATTTTAAAGAGGGTTTTTTTTTTTGAGAAAATGCCACCCTCATAGTGCTGACAGTACATTTAAACTTTATACATTGCTTAATTACATCTATTCTTAATAAGATCTTCCACTAATTTGCACAAAACTTGCGCTGGTTCTGATGTAGGATCAGCGAGGACACTGTTACATGCCCCCACCTCCCCGCAATAATTAATTAAGCGCTAAAAAATTATTCTATCAGCCTCATTCCAAGCACATACCATTGTAACATTAGTTATAGACTGTGTTGCAGCCATTAGCGCCAACCTCCAGAAGGGAGAACGTTCCAACATTCAATATATGTATACATATGTAGTTCTTACGTACTATTATTTATATAAACTTAATCATATTATGTATGTATGTGTGATATGAGTGTGTAGTGGGTTGTATGTGTAGGTGAATGGAGAATGTAAGTATAAGTGCGAGTGAAATGTGGGTTTTTTTACAATTGGCTTATATCGGAAGTTACCAAATATCGTAAAGATAACTAATGATATATACAAAAGTGTACAGGGCTATATTTACGCGCAGTTTTCTAACTCGTCATAGGAACTATGGAGTCAATCATCTGTGACCCTTTTGCATTCTCTTGAAGTAAGTGGATATATATTTAGAGCTTTATTAATTTTATTATACAGTGTAGGGCTCACAAAATGATATTGACGTCTTACTATACCGCAAGCTGGGCTGGTTGGGTCTTACACACTTTATCTGATCTACGTTTTTGTTGGCTAAGATTGGGGTCATATACAAGTTTATAGTGTTTACGAACTATGGTGTTAAGGATAAATGCATGTCTTACCGTAGGTACTTTGCAAAGGGCATAGAGTTCATTTGTAGGAAAACGTATAGGTTTGTGTGCCATAACTTTAAGTATTGCTTTCTGCGCCCTTTCCAGCCTAAGCATTAAACACTTTCCAGATTTACCCCAAGCTGTTATACAGTAAGTTAAGATGGAGTGCGCCAGCGCAGAATAAACCATATTAAGTGTAGATATGACAGCAGATGATCTCAGTTTGTTTAAAACAAAAAAAAAAAAAAAAAAATATATATATATATATATATATATATATATATATATATATATATATATATATATATATTAATTTTTGAACTCTGCTTGTAATTAGATTGATGTGTTCTTTGAAGTTGATGTTGATGATCTATGATTATGCCTAGGTACTTTGTACAATCCACTGACGTTATATTTTGACAATATGATTATGTTTGTATATTGCAATTGTGAGCTTTGAGGGTTATAAGAAGACTTGGTTGGGAGGCAGAAGTGATAGAATAGGTAATAAAATTAGTCTTTGAGTTATTATGGGTGAACGTATGAGCATGAAGCCAGTTTACGGTTAGATTTAATCCAATTTGTGCCATATGCTCAAGTTCAGACTAAGAATCTGCAACAAAGGTTATTGCAGTATACTCAGCAAAAGATACAACTTAAGCATCTGGGATGTTAAAGTTACATAGATCATTAAATATAGAAATAGGGTAGGACCTAAAATGTTTTCTTGTGGAACGCCGTAATAGATAGGCAATACATCACTATTATTGTTATCGATCCTGACTATCTGTGAGCGATTTGTTCGATAATTTTGAAAAAGTTCAAATTGTAGTCCCCTAACATTTTATATATACCTATACTGGAAAAGGGAGGCGGAATAAGCTACAAAGCTGCACATTGAGAGGAGAAAAGGTCTTGGCAATAGTTTAAATTCACATAATTTTCTATTTTAGATTTTTCTGTTCACTTTAATCACGCTTACATTAATCTTGTATTAGTAAAACAAATGCGTTCTCAAGAGAACATTGTCACAAAATCACAGTTATAACCTAGACTCTTGGGAAATCTAGAAATGTTTTTAAATCAAATTTATCTGAGCCTGTTGAAATTTGGCAATGAGCGCCGCTTTACAGCAAACAGAGACAATAGTTGGAATTAATTACTTCTTTTGTCATGTTTATACAAACTGTGGTTTATTCTACGTGGTTTATTATCAAAAACTTATTCAAGTTTGAAACTATAAGAGATTTCTTTAATAAACTAAGGATTCAAGACGAGATTTATTAATTAATAAAGAGTAAAAATAATACTTAATTTTATTTAAGAATTTTAAGAGTAAAAAGAATAATAATTTGTGAACAGTTTAGAAATATATATATATTTTTTATAGTATATGACATAGACAGCGGCATTGTACATTTCTTTAAAAAAAAGACCATCGCCAATGCGCCACCAACCTTGGGAACTAAGATGTTATGTCCCTTGTGCCTGTAATTACACTGGCTCACTCACCCTTCAAACCAGAACACAACAGTACCAAGTACTGCTGTTTTGCGGTAGAATATCTGAAGAGTGGGTGGTACCTACCCAGACGAGCTTGCACAAAGTTCTACCACCAAGTATTATCTGGTAGTCTCTGGTATTAGCGCGTATATACTATAGACTCGGCGTGCAGCGGGGGTATTTTATTCGATGAGTTATTTACAAACTCATCAGATCAACACCAATGCCTTTTGCATTTTATGTTCTGGTTGTATGGTATTTATTTAGATAAATAAGCCAGGATAATGTAAAGAAATAATGGTAATCTTTGCAGATAAATGTAAGACAATTATTTAAAAAATAAGCTTCAAGCTCACATACTTTTGCCAACAAAGATGAGAAGAGAAAAAAACTATATTATCTACAAAAAAAACAATTCTTCATCAAAATAGCTATTTTATCATCATTTATTTATAATTTGGTCTATTTTGGTACAGTAAGATGTTGCAAGTGATAGAACTTGATTGAATCTCAGCTAACGCCAGCTTACTATAAGATGGCTTATTCTCGTCGCAATCACAATAAAAATACTTAAGTACCACTCTTTATGCAATCGTAAAAAGAAATGTAATTGAATCTTAAGAACATAAGCAGCTATGCAAAGGGTGATATACTCGTACATAAACTTTATTTTGTATTTTATTTAAAAAAAGAACGAACTTATTTTCTTTTTTTATTTGGTTTCCATTGTAGCGTTTAAAGTAATTTTTTTTAAAAGGTATATTAGAATATTTATGTTGTAGACCTTGCGGTGGTAACTAGACATGCAGACTTCACACTCTGAGCCCTGTGTTTGAGAAAAGTGTCGCAGGTATGTTCAGCAAAACATCATTTCCTGAATTGATTATTCGGCAACAGAGGCAGATAGTAGACAAAATCTCGAAAACTAGATAATTGATGACGCACTACATAGATTGTAAATGATACCTATTTGTTTTCCGAAACCGCACGTAAGTGCTATTAGTCCTATTAAGGGTTCATTTAATGGGCTAATGTGTCCCTTTGTACGGGAAAGCGGTTGAACGAAATGCGACATCAAATATCTTCAATGGCAGATCCATTATGGCAGAAACTCATAAATCACACTTGATGACGCTCTGATTTATTGATGCAACGTTATGATTTTATTTTATTTGTTTTGTATTGAATGTATCCTTAATTATTTATGCTAATATGAAGTTTTATTAAGATTTTATGATAGTTTTTATAAACTTACTATATTAGTACAAGAATTTGATAGTGTGTATGATTGTAATCCAAAGAAGCTCAAACGCTGATTGGATTTAATAAAATATATCGTTGACGTTGATTGATATTCTATTTTCAAAAATTCGCTTTTTTTTCAGTTGTTTTTCAACGTTATTTAGGAGATTTGGAATTTAAAAAAGGGTTTAAAGGACCAAGCCGAGGTGGCCACCAAGCTGAGATGGCCTAGTGGTAAGAACGCGTGAATCTTGATCGTGGGTTCAAAACCGAGCAAGCACCACTGAATTTCATGTGCTTAATTTGTGATTATAATTCATCTCGTGCTTGACGGTGAAGGAAAACATCGTGAGGAAACCTGCATGTGTCATATTTCATTGCAATTCTGTCACATATGTATTCCACCAACCAGCATTGGAGCAGCGTGGTGGAATAAGCCCCAAAACCTTCTCCTCAAAAAGAGGAGAAGAGGCCTTAGCTCAGCAACGGGACATTCACAGGCTGTTCCTGTTAAAGGACATCAAATTAAATATACGGGGCGGATACCGGATATGTATGTAAGATTATTCATTGGCTTAGTTGCTTATAATGCTACTGATCCTGAGAACTTTGCTAAAATTAGGTCAGGTCTAAAATATAGTTGAAATTTCCGTCAAGAGATTTTCTAAGAATTAAGGTTGAAAGTCGAATTGAGGATATTTATGCCTATATTTGTAAGCTATTTATACGACCTCGAACGCAAACGTGCTGTCGAGCCAGAAATATGTAATACTGCGGTCAGCGTACAGAGCCAAGAGTACGCAATACATAAACTAAATTTTTTATATTTAATTTAATAATTTGCATAGTATAATATCACATATTTATTTACTAAAATATAGCAATGTTCTTTGTAATTTCAATATTGAATATATTGAACTAAGAATAATGTTATAATAATTTACATAACACGATGCACAGTTCAACCACAATTCTGTTCATGCAAATTGAATTACTTCACAGCAGAATAATCTAACATTTAGCTGTTTTAGATATTAAGTTAACCTATAGAGTCATAAAGGCAGGAAAAATAAAATAATCTTTGGTATTACGGATTCAATGAAAAACTGGCGTTTTAGAATGTGGCCCAAGTGTATGAGCATTGCAAGAAAAATTAAAGAAGATGTAATTCTGTTAAGTAAAATAATAATGAAAAGGCCGATTGGTATAACTCAATAACTTTATAAATAATTTTGCAAACTGAAACCAATAGGTATTCTGCAAGTCTTTGGTACAGCAATGATCACATAGCTGCGCTTATTTAAGCTAATATGAGCTACGAAATTGTAAAGTCATACACTTGTATCTGTATAAACAAAATACATAGTAAATAATATAAATACTATGAAAGTATCTCACAGAAAACATTTATTATTATGGTGTCCTTTATTGAAAATCAAGGCTGGACATCCTATGGACGTGACTAGCTTAAGTCTCGCTCCCAAATGAATAATGAATATATGAATAGGAGGTAAAATTTCAAGGAATTGTCATGTATATAAATAGTTCATAGAGAGTTATAATATAGTTCATGAGATTGTTCTTTGAAATTATATTGAAAGAATTGCTTTCTTATTATTGTGATTTAAAAAAATCATATTACGTTAGATAGGTCATTAGAGCTCAATTATACAAACGGGGCAAAGTAATGCTTAATGCGGATGAAACCGAGCGGAGCAGCTGGTTTTATTAAAATATGGAGAGTTTGTATGGTTTATTGCACTTATCTCATGAATTGTATGTCCAATTTGAATTATTCTTCAATTAGATAGTCAATTTATTTAGAAAGGTATAAGTTAAGAAAGACCCTAAGTTGCGTTAGTAATTGGTAAAAAAGCAAATAGTTGTCACACATGATGCGTATGAAACGGGTTCAATTCAAATTCACTGCGGATGAAACCACGCGATACGGTTAGTATGTATTTGAGAGAGGAAGCTCATAAGGAAGTGTTATAACGAGCGTTGCAGATCGTTTACAGTACATTAACGTTTATTTGTGCTCGACTCCGAGCGTCGGGAAGTTGGTACTATGTATCTTTATTATTAAGACTAGCTTTTCTTCGCGATGTCCTACAGTATGACGAAGTATGGCAAGTTACTCAATATAAGAGTATTTACTGTATTGAAAAGTATACTTAATTCATTTCAGTCATTAACTTCATGCGTAATATATAAATTTAGTTATACATGATAAATATAATATGTGATTTATTTAGTTAATGATAAAAAATAGTGACTACTGAGTTTCTTGTTCGTTATTTTCGATAGAATCGATACTATAAAGCCTGGGATAAAGTGACGTTTACAATTGTACAATGCCTGACTATGTGTTTCATGATGTCTACATGAATTTAAGTATATTTTGATTGGTCATTATCTATCTATACTACTATATAAATCTATTGGCTCTGTCTATACATTTTTTTTTCACCTAATTTTGTGATATATAATCGTTTTATGATGTAGTGATTCACATTATACTATTTTTTTCATTTTTGTCTGTCTGTCTGTATGTCTTCTTATAACTCAAGAACGGCTTGACCAATCTTCATGAAAATTACACACAAAGAACATGTGATGGCGCAAATGATAGGCTATATATAGGGTTTTCCATTAAGGGCGCTTGATCATGAAATGCAAAAAAAATACATGTAGGAGAGATATTTGCGAATTTTTTTTTTTATTTGGAAGGTCTATCGACCCCATTATGTATGGAATATGACATCATTCAAATGACCGCCACGGCTTCGGTTGGTGGCGCGCACACGAAAGGTCCAATTTTCGATGACTCTGGCGCACAAATCGGGCTGTATTTGATCGATGGCGTGGCGTATGTTGACTTTGAGGGCATCGGTGGTTTGCGGCTTGTTGGCTTAGACCTGCGACTTAAGAAAACCCCACAAGAAAAAGTCCAGCGGGGTCAAATCGCACGATCTCGGTGGCCAGTTCACGTCGCCTCCGCGCGAGATGACCATGTCCAGAAATTGCTCGTGCAGAACTTCCATCGTAGCGTGTGCTGTGTGGCACGTAGCGCCGTCCTGTTGAAACCACATGTTGTCCAGATCCATATTCTCGATTTCAGGCCAAAAGAAGTTGGTTATCATCGACCGGTATCGCTCACCATTGACGGTGACGGCCACACCATTATCGTTTTCGAAAAAATACGGACCAATCACGCCTCCGGCCCAAAATCCGCACCAAACAGTCACTTTCTGCGGGTGCATTGCCACTTGGTGAACCTCGTGTGGATTGGTCTCGTCCCAAATACGGCAATTTTGCTTGTTGACATAGCCATTCATCCAAAAATGCGCCTCGTCTCCTCGTGATTTTTTTGCCAAAATCGGCGTCAACTTCCAACTGCTCTAATGCCCAGTCAGCGAACACACGGCGCTGTCTATGGTCATTAACCTTGAGCTCTTGGGTCAGCTGGATCTTGTACGGGTGCAGGCTCAAGTCACAACGCAAAATTCGCCAAGTTGTCGTCTGCGAAAGGCCGAGTTCCTGTGCGCGACGCGGAATTGACTGCCGCGGGTTTTCGAGGACACTGTCGCGCACAGCGGCGATATTCTCGGCAGATCTCGCGTTACGTTGACGCACGGGAACCGGCTGATTGTTAACTGACCCGGTTGACTCGAATTTGTCCACCAATCGACGGATAGTCGACTCGGCAGGACGATCATCGCGACCGTAAAACGGGCGAAGTGCGCGGAACGTTGCTCGAACTGAAGACCCATTTTCATAAAACAATTTTATGATTTGCACGTGCTGCTCGACACTGTAACCTGCCATGGTGGTTTGGGAGGACGGAATGAATATAACACACTACATTTGACAGCTGTCACTCAAACAACATGGCCGCAATCAGCTGTCAAAGTTCAAGCGTCCCTATTGGAAAACCCCTTATAAGATCGATAAACCCTACGGTATCCTATGAAAATTAATTTCAAATCGTTAATTACGTATTTCTTTACCAGTAGCCATATGTGTGTGTGTGTGTGTGTGTGTGTATGTGTGTGCGCGCGCGCGTGTATTTTATTATAGTAATAAGATAATTTATTATATTTTTATTAATTATACGCGGGTGAAGCCGCGGGGCACAGCTAGACGTAAATAAGTGCTGCAAATATCAATACATATCCAAACGGGTTTAAGTAACACATAGTTATTTAGAAATTATTCTCTGTGTTTAATTACTATTACACTCAATTCTAATACTCAAAAGTTTTAAATTTATGTTTAGCTCACCTAATCATTATAAGATATAAGCATGTTAAATATATAATAAGAAATATATTATAAAAATGAAAATACAGTTATATTGAAAGATTTTTTTAATAATTTTTTAATATTTACAAAGTATCTCAATCATACAATGGAATGATTATACATTTTTTTTCCTATATACTCGTTTACCAATTAACAATACATTTTGGCTGAGTAGGCAATACGGACTAAATACTACACTCTACATTATAAAACACTCTACACTCGTTTAAAATAGAAATTTAACAAATGTTAGCGTTCAATTGAGAATCCCAAGTACATAAAAAATAATTTGAAATCGATTTACAAAAAATAAAATAGATAATCGTTTACAAATATCAATTGTTTTCAATTCGATTTATTATGTAAAATACTTTTTTTTTGTTTATTTAATACATTTTACATTGAAAATACTGTGTTAAATAAGTATGTAATATTTGTAATGACTAATGTGATATTTGAATAAAGATATTACTGTTCCCTGTTCATATTTAGAATAATATTATAACAAATTTTAGTTACGCATTATTTAATATTAATTTAAATACATTAATAGATTATAATCATAGAAAAATACAAACCAAACGCACATTATCTGGTATATATCACAATTCACTCAATATTATCACTAGAATTTGTCGTTAAGTCCACATGAATTTTATTAATAATTTATACATTAACGCCAGTGATGGCCAAATTGACAAAACATTAGCTACGATTAGCTATAACAATTCTTAATCACACTCTGAATAAATATGAATTTCGTGTGAAATGAAACGGTTAGATATAAGTGCCAATTAAAAGTGATGTTGAATGAAATAATCTTCACTCTTATACAAATGAAGTTGCCAAAGCAAATCAATTACGCCAGTCACTGTGTGGAACTAAAACGATGTCTAAACTAAGCTGAATTTTGTAGTACAAAGTAATAAGGCAGTTGGATTTTGTTAACACCTGTAGTCACTATATTTGGATTAGGTCCGTGCCATTCTAGCCTGTATTTGTCTAGGACCCTAGTTGCCAAAGTGGAAAGCATTTTGCTGACAATGCCAGTAGCTGGGCAGGTTTGTCCGAATGGCATAGATGCGGCTGGATGTGCTCTGGACGCCTTGAGAGGCTCCCAACCCTGGCTGCACCAGCGCTCAGGGATGAAAGACTTGGCACGACCCCATTCTTCTTCTAACTTGCTGGATACTCCATGTGCAAGAACTATGTCGACCTGATGGTGAAATAAATTAATATATTTAATACGATTGGAGAGATAATAGATATGTAATTTTCGAATTATAATTAAAGAATTTCCGGCTCGGCTTTATACAAGTTTAAGGTTATTTTTTTCCTAAGTCGTGGTTCTACATTTTTCACAATCAATAAGTGAGTTGTATGATTTTATATTCAATAATAATTTTAAATATGACTTGAATAAACTCGGCCAATTTCGACTTCGACTTTCTTAAATAATGATCGGCGACAAAGCTTCGGCGAAAAAAGAAGATGTTATAATGCTCAAGTGTGGGCGCATATTGGCGAATTATCTCTCACTTTCATATAACGGCGATAATACACGATCGGAGAGAGACAGAAAGCAAGTGCTGTACGTGGTTTCTGAGATATGGAAAAGTTCCAAACTTCTGGCTGCTACTGAGAATCGCTTGACATAAAATCTCAAAAACTTTTATTGTTTCAAGCTCCATAGATCTATTTCTAATGTATTGTTATCTGTTATGGTATTTCATAGCTTACCCCAGCAGGAACTTCATATCCACCAACCACGAGTTCCTCTCTGCTTCTTCTAACAACTCCACCTGTGGCTGGATACAGCCTCATCGCTTCTTTCGCACAGGAGGATATGTAAGGTAACTCTTGTATATCTAAGCCCTCGTCCTTGGAGGCCTTAGCCCAGACCACTTCATCGTGAGCTCGTTGTTGGCGCGCCGCGTGTAGAGAGAGCTGGTAGAACATGCTGATAGCTGTTTGAGCGAGCTGGAAATATAAATATAATTATTATTTATATATGTTAGAGATCAGCGCATGCATAAAATTAGTGTGTGATTACCACCGCCTACAGAAATTGGCAATATAAGAAACACATTTTTTTAATAAAGTAAGAAACTATTGTTTTATTAAAGTTATACATTTTAATTTTATTTGGTAGCAAACATTATATTTAATATAACAACGTACAGGATCAACTCCAGCAAGAAACATGTCAGCTGCAAGAGGCAGAATCCGCCTCTCTAGGGGCCTCAGCTTATTTAGTAGCTCTTGTTCTGGCCTTAGCTGTTCGTTGTTTAGTTCGTGTAATGCTTTGAGTAGGAAGTCATCTGTTAAACTGAAAATATACAACATTGAATATATGATAATTTAATATTATAAATTATATTAATTATAACAATTTCTTTCACAAATAACGTGTAAAGGATTGTTTCGGGAAGATTAGGGTTCATCGCGTCCGTTTCATAGCGATAGGATAAATAATGTAAGTGATTAGATTCAATAGGCGGCATAAATTAAAAACATATATTCATTATATAGTTCACAATCACGGAAAACACATTATATATATGTAATTATTAACAGTTACGTATAAGTTATAAGACGTTTAGTTCAAGCCCCGGGTCGGGGTCGGGGTCTATGACCTTAGGAACTCTATAAGTTAGCTACTAGATCCTCGTAGAATTCGAAAACATTCTCGATTGAGCAGCTTAGCTAATATATAACAGTGTTCTAAACCGCAAAGAATTCAGACGTAAGTCGTTCTAAGCTTTACGCGTCGAAGAAACTTCGAGCTTACAAAAAGAACCTTCGAGAAAAACATAATATCATTGAATAGAAAAGTAAATATAAATATACTATTATTGTGGTTAATGTGCTTATAAGTGGTGCTAATAAATTTTAAGTAAATAAATGTCTTTATCGATCACTCGATAAATACTAACAATAAATCGATACGGTTACCGTAAACAATTACATAATGATTATTATTTTCTCATCAATTAAAAACAATGATAATGCATTTATATACGCATATATCGCGGGTAGTTTAAAAAACATTAGGTAAATACTAAATAATTATAAGTAAATAGTAAAATAAATAATAATTGGTATTGCGCTTATTTTAATTAAAAAATGTACTTTTCTCGATGTTGTTGATACATTTTCATATATATGACTGATTATTTAATTCGATTTAATCCTATAAAATGACAAAAGTGCTTCTAAAATTATACTTGAATAATGTATGTTAAAACAAAAAAAAAAATTGTACTTCCACTCGTAAAATTACACCCGGGTTGGTGCGGAGGTATGGAATAAGCACTAAGCCTTCTGTTTAACGGAAATCAAGCCTAATTATTGATCAGGGATCGTTGTTACGTATAAGAAAATAGTTTACTAAAACTCACCAATAGTGTTTATCGATCGCCTTCAAGGCGTCGTCAAAGCATTTCGATTCAGGTTTCAGGGTATGTTCACTTCGCACCAAGTAGCTCTCATTTGCGATTTCAAGTGAGCATCTAACGAACTGTTCCGCTGGAGTCAGCTCTGTGAGACAGCGCTTGGAGAGAGAACAGAGATCTTGAATGTGGTCGTCCATTGAAGTTTTTTCTGGTCTTCTAAATAAATAAAAATAAATCAACAATAGTATTTCGAAGTTATTTTTAATCGATTTAAGATAACGTAGAGAAAATGTAGTTAATGTATTAAGGCTGGTTTTCATTGATCCAGTATTTTGATGCAGCAATTCAGGCACTGAATCCACGGCATCTAGATTAGTCCAGTAGTTATTTTTAGCGTTGAGGTGATTACGCTTTATTAGTGTCTCATGTTTTGATAAGCGAAGAAATTTAAAGGAATCCTCTAAAAAGTTCGTGCGTTATGATTCAACGAGGCAGTACTGGATTGAAAAAATATCGGCGGCTTTATTTAAATCACTGGACAAAAGTACTGGATCGATGAAAACCGACATTTATACATGTCACGTCCCCTTGTATGCATTTTGTTAGTTGTCTATTATTAATAGGTCCCTAGACACTAAATGACAAATATGAAAGTTACTGTGTGACATAAAATTATAATATAATATATAAAACATTTAACGTCGTTAAAATTTAATAATCAAGTTACATAAGAGCTACTTTGTCTTTATACTTATATAAGTTATTCTTTTAGACCGTTGCAATATAAATAAACGAGTTTGTATGTCATAAATTTTGACAAATAAAGTATGTTACCAATTATGTCCTCCCGACCGATTTCGGTCATGGCAGCCATTCCCAAGGGAGACTATACAACTGCGCAGTACATATTATAGTCTACAGAACACCTTCTATTTATTTGTTCTAATAATCCGACGAAGCGGAAAATTCAACAATACTGGTAAGATTTCAGGCGTAGGTGCAACGGCTTTACGTGCTTTTCGAGTAACTTACAGACTCCGGGCTGCTATTGAGAATTTCTCAAAGGAAAAACCCAACTTTTTTATTGGTCCCAGATGTTATTTTTAATAGCGTCACACGGAAAACTTCTTATTCTATATATAAAAGCAAAGACCCCTTGGGAACACTGAAGTGGACAGAAATGGCGACTATCAATGTAATTCTGGATTACTACAAAAAATAAACCTAAGTCTTTGGGGTCTGATCCTTTTAAGCTAGCTATTAGAACAACGTGGTAAACTATCAATATAAGTACAAAGACTGACGGGGTTTCAGTAGAATATCTCTACAGTAATCGATTTCACAGCACACCCTTAGGAATTCTGAGAGAATATTTTAGCTCTTGTGAGTACCAATTGAGTATTTGAATGATGAATGACTCGTTTTATATAACTAACTTCATATTGCTATTAGTTATTATAATAGTTTTTATAATATATTAATTATCCAATGTATATTTTATTAAGTTACATGTTACATAATAAACGATTATATTTTATCAATACAATACAAATAACATTTATATGTAATAAGTTGTCAAGTGTTAATTTTATTTGATAACATGTCAACATTGATAGATTTTTTTCTACAATGCAACAGAAAATTCTAATAAAGAATTGTTATTTGTAATAGAATGTTAGTAAAATATAATGCTTACCTATTGTCTGCAGTAGGAATATGAACTCCACCATCCAAACAGCCCAAACGAATACCGAACATCATGACTCCGATGGTTTCGATCGCCCAGCGGTATATCTCTGTTCCCAACTCCTCATTTAGAGCATTTTCAGCGTGCCTAAGTTCGCCGAGCCTATAACAAATGTAATGATTTTAATTATTTTGTGTTTATTTGTTTCAACTGTTCTCATTAGATATTAGGTGATAGATTTCAGTAAGTAATTTAAAATATAAGTTTTTGTTTTATTACATGAATGTTATCTGCGTAAGAAGCAAGGAAACAAAATTTCCAGTGTCTGCTTTAATCGTATGTAAAACATGGAAGGTTTACTTTTGAAACAGACAACGATATATTCAATGATACCTTTATAAAACGGTTTTATTGTTTCAGTAATTCATCTGGAATTTAATTATTAGCTATGAAATTATATCTCACCGTCTTGTAACGTCAGTAGCGATATCGTCAAAGGCCTTATCGTAGTTTCTTATAAGAGCACCATCTTTCAGCAACGTCCTGATACCTGCCCAAATAGCCTTCGTTTCTTCACTGCAATGAAAATCGTGTTTAAATTATACGCATTTTTTGTTTCACTGCAACTGTCTTTTATTCTTTGTTTTCGCTAAAAAACACATGTACGCATTTCCACCACATGAGGTGGTGGGAGACGTCTTATGTTGTACCAAGTCCGCCTGTTCGTGGGGCAACACGGAGTTCCTTCACTTGTAGTGAAGTCTGTCTGATGCGTTGTTTAATTACGTGACAAATCTTAATTTAAGTTATACGAGTGAATGGTTGAATGTAGATGTTTATGGAAAAGATTGCAATGCGTCTGGCCAAAATGTATTTTAAAGCCGGAATATCTGTGGTTGAATGCTCTAATCTCAGGAAGTCGATATGAACATTACCTTTTCCGTTACATAGGCAATTGGTTTTAAGTGACACGAGTAATTTGGCTAGTCTGTCTGTTTATGATAGTTTGAAATTCATGGCAAACGTTATCTAAGCTGTATAAAGCTGCTTGAAATATATTTTGCGTTTGACAGCTCATTTATTGAGGAACGCTACGCTTCAACCCACAGGGGCGAAGCAATAATGCTTAACGCAGATCAAACCGCGCTCAACTAATATCAGTATTATAGAGCTGAAATGTTTGTATATCAATCAATTTGGGAAGCTGTATGTAATAAACATATATAATCCGATATCTGCGTGTGAAATCACAGTAAGTTTTTACACGACTGCCCAAAAAAGGAATGTAACGTTTTCAGGTTTTCCTGCCTGATAGTTGAATGGCTGAATAGATTTGGTTGTATGATTGACACTGGCTATAAATTCATTCATTCGTTCAGGGCTGTCGTGATTTTTAATTTTCAACGTTTTTTTAATAAGACTACCTTTGCATTGCACACTGTGTCCCTGCATTCATCCTCTGTTCGCTTAAAGGTGATCGTATCCACTGTGGAGGTTCTGTTGTATTGCTTTCGTAAACCTTTGAACAAAAAATTAAAATTATACTATCTATCATTAATTAGCAAAATCCGAAACAAATTTTCATGCTCCTGTATAGAAATTATAAAGGCAATCGGTTGAATGGTATATAAGTACATGTATTGCAGCGCCGTCTAGCGCCAAGCTACAAAAAAAATCGATGAAATAATACAAATAGTATATACCAATTTTTATGGTAATAAGATATCCGATGTCGAATCTATCAATTTATAAACAGATATATAAACATCTTTTTTATATATTAAATATTAAACAATGTATATTATATTACAGAAATCAACGCTTGGATTTTGAATTAAAATCAATCACTTGTTAAATAATTAAATATTCGATGGATTTGTATTTCGAATATTTAAAAAATAAAAATTTGATTTAAAATATATTTCGATGACGTCATTTGTTAGTTATCATGTCAAAGTTAGTGCTATCTATAGTTTTATAGTTTTGGGCGAACAATGGAACATAAATTACGGAGATAAGTTGAACGTTACAAGCGATTAGCACGTTGCAGTCACAGCGTATTCTGATTTTAAGTTACAATGCAACTTATAACGTGCTAAGTTTAAGTCTGACTTAAAGATATTGTTATAAATTTAAGACAGTAGGTTTTATTTAAAGAGATTCATAGAATAGATATATTATAAAAATGCTACTAACAAATCATCCTTTCGATCGAGGAGAAGGCTTGGAACTTATTCCACCACGCTGCACGGATACGGATTGGATACTAGCAAGGCAAATACATCTGACACAAGATTGGTAGAGTAGTACTCGGTGGTAGAGCTTTGTGCAAGCTCGTCTGGGTAGGTACCACCCACTCATCAGGTATTCTACCGCAAAACAGCAGTACTTTGTATTGTTGTGTTCTGGTTTGAAGGGTGAGTGAGCCAGTGTAATTACAGGCACAAGGGACATAACATCTTAGTTCCCAAGCTTGGTGGCGCATTGGCAATGTAAGTGATGGTTAACATTTCTTAGAATGTCATTGTCTATGGGCTTTGGTGACCACTTACCATCAGGTGGCCCATATGCTCGTCCGCCAACATATACAATAAAAAAAAAAAATTAATAACAATGTCTTTGTGCCCAAAGCTCGAGATGAATCATAAACAGAAATTAACGACGGTGAACATTTAGTGGTGTCTGCCCGAACTTGAACCCGAAATCTTCTAAGATTTAAATGTTCTAACAACAACATAATCTCGGTGCAGCTGTTATATTATATTGTATGGTTATTTGGTTTCTCTTAGTTTTGATCAAACATTATAGAATCGAACGGTTTTCAATTAATTTGTGTTTCCCATTCCCGTGGGAATACGGGAACTAAGTGTAGCCCTATATTACTCGCTGATAATGTAGTTTCCATTAGTGAAAGAATTTTTAAAATCGCTTTAATGATTTAGGCGTGAAAGCGTAATAAATAAACTCACATTCGCATTTATAATATCAGTTAATATGATAAGAGTTTTATCAGAAAGCTGGAATGTCTAAGATGTATTTTAATTCGATAATTAATTGGACCGTTTAAGGCTTCTATTGAAATGGGAAGAGTCAGCTTAGACTTTAGCTGTAGCGATTACAGTAATAAATACATCGGATCAGGGTAGGCTTATGAGCGCCTCCAGTAAGATTTGAATTTTGCTCTCCCATTATTAATGTAGACAAATCTATCATTTAAAGTACGCACTTTTGTGTATGAAATTAAAAGCGTTGTTTGTAAACTGTTCATTCACAGTTATCATAATTGCTTAGTTTTAATTGCGTATACATTCTACCGCAAAACGGTAGTACTTGCTATTGTTTTGTTCCGGTTTGAAGGAAAATATATAGGAAACCTGCATGTGTCCTGTCGGCTCCTATATACGACACTGCAAAGATTTATTAAAATACAAGTTATCTAACTACATTTTCATGATGAACACATTTTTTTATATTACTCGTTGCTTGCCATGGTTAACATTTTATATTGAATCTGCGTCCTTATTCCTAGTTTCTTAATATGCTTTAAGTGAAATAAATATTCGTTAACTTTATTATTTTTATAAAGTTAACGAATATTTCCACCACCTATTACTAAATAAATTCAGTTCTTTATTGTTTTACGATAAAAATAGATTTGTATTAATAGATACCAGCGATGGATTACCGTGTTACAAATAATTACGTTGGACAAAATAAACACACATATATATATAAGGTCTTCCAGACCGATTTCGGCCACGGCGGCCAATCTCAAGAGAGATTAGCCAACTGCGCAGGACATATTATAGTGCACAAGTGTGTGCGCAAACATAGGTGCACTCTCTTTTCCTTAGCTCTCATAATCCGATGGGACGGCAATCCGACACGACTGGAAAGAGTTCAGGCGCAGGACCAACGGCTTAACGTGCTTTCCGAGGCACGGGAGTGTACACACTTCCACCTTCCAGACTCCGGGCTGCTACTGAGAATTTTCTGACAGAAAAACCCAATAACTATTTATTGGTCCGACCTGGGAATTGAACCCAGGACCACCGGGTCTGCAGCCTAATATCTAGCCACTAGACCAACGAGGCAAAACACACATATAATTAATCTTCATATCAAATCAAATATATTTAAAAATAAACTTGTAATAACTGTTATACGACTTCTTTGTGTTAGTAATTCTCTTGTGGGATAATTTATACGGTACAGTAATAACTTAGAAAATGTAAGCACTAAGAATTAATTGTAAAATATTGAAAAAAATAATTCAAGAGACGTGACGATAACGCCTCATGGGAACGGAACAATAGTCTCAAAACCGTTTTCAAATTAAAATTTATTTATTAATTCTATAATTAGTAGACTGAAATACGTATAAGCAATTTGTTTTAAAAACCAATTTTACTAATGTAAAACGTTTATCGACGTTCTCGATTCGATTCCGATCTAGTTTCGACTATACCTAATAAAACCGTTCCGGATCCGGAACATTTGACGTTCCAAGGACGATCAAGGACAAATCGAATTGCCACTGGATCGTTGCACTTGCTCTTGTTCTTGTGTTCTTTTGTTACAACTGCTAATTCGCAATACCATCCGCTTTACTCGCTGCTATCGAAGCTGATATTTTTCTCTCCCAAGTATTGTGTTATTTAATCATTGTTATATTGTTTTATTGAGTTTTGTTATTTAACTGTTTTGTTTGGCTTTGAAAAAGTGTTCGGGATAATTATTACGTGAATTGTCATGCCTCTGGCGGCCGTAAATTGAACTTAACAGTCATTATGTTAACGTACCCCATACTGAAGTTGCAAGACCTGTGTATACGACCGTGATTATGGTTCGATTCGATTCCGATAATGTGACAATTGTTAGTAGAATTGTCATATCCTTAGCCTGATAAACATATCGCTTATATAAAAATTTACATCTATCTTAAAAGATTTAAAAGGATAAGATAAACGTCAATCATTTCTCATATTCGTGATTGTTGATCATCAAACAAATAAGTTAATAAGCGTACCGTGCGATAAAATTATCTTTATGGCTTTTAATCATTTGTGTATGTACAAACATGACCTCTCATTACGTCAGTACATAATAAATGCGATATATTGGTGAATGTTTTTTTTTTGTATTGGACAGTGTAGTAGGTAATTTGAATTTTAATGTAAATATTTTTAATTCATTCATAATTAATAGTCTATATATAAATGAATCATGCTGTGTTTACTTGTATTTGAATTTAAGATTTGTTTTTTTTTTACTTATGTAATAATTGTTGGCAAACCTAATAAAGAGAAAAAAATATATCAATGTTTAGATTATTAATTTGTTATTACGTTTTACCTTATTGTAGGTTACGAGCGAAACGTTAATAAAATAAATAATTAAGGAGTGGTTAATATTTCTTGCCGAGATGGCCCATTGGTAAGAACGCATGAATCTTAGCCGATGATCGTGGGTTCAAGCCCGGGCAAGCACCACTGAATTTCATGTGCTTAATTTGTGATTATAATTCATCTCGTGCTTGACGGTGAAGGAAAACATCGCGAGGAAACCTGTATGTGTCAAATTTCATTGAAATTCTGTCACATGTGTATTCCACCAACCCGCATTGAAGCAATGAGGTGGAATAAGCTCCAAACATTCTTTTCAACAAAAGTGGTCAAGAGGCCCAGCAGTGGGACATTCACAGGCTGTTACTCTTATAATATTTCTTACGGCGTCAATGTCTATGGGCGGTGGTGACCACTTAGGTACCATGAGGTAATCCATTGCCTACCTATGTGATGACAAAGCAGTTTATTTTTACGACCGTCATTCATATGCAAAACAAATTCACTAGCGTATAATTACGTAGAACAAGTCTTATATATTAATTATCTTCGAAAGTGAATTTGATACTCACTTTCAGACGTCTTGAATTTTAATTTAGCTTTACGTAAGTCTTCATTACAAATGCAATAACGTGATTAACGAAGGAGTGAGGCCGTTTTAGTATTTATTTACTAAAATTTTATATTATTTTCATTATATGAAGGAACGAACACTTACATCATACCCATTATGTGGTTCAGACAGTGGCTTTGGAGGCAGTATGTCACTATTTACACCGTTACACATCACCAAGGGTTGGTATTTAAAATGTAATGTCACTTGTCACAATTTACAGTGACTAGCTAACTCTTTAAAACGAAACAAAGCAATGCACATTGAAGCTCCCTGAAAACGGCGCATCTTACACAATCGCCATATAAATAAATTTAACATATAGTTACTTATAGTTAACAATTAATACTTGTAGAGCAAATTGTTTTTTTTTTTTAATAAATAAAAATACCAATATATTTAAACAAGGTCACGGTCACGCTTAGTCTGTGGAGTTTATTTTAAGAAAGTGTTAATGTTATAAGATAAACTTTAATGTTATGAAAACGTTTTGACATATTGTATTGTCACAGCGCGTGATATTACGGACTGACGCCGATTAGCCCGCACCGATGCAATGTGGGAATGCACTGTCGTCTATGCAAATGAGATAAATGCGTCGGATCCACCGCGAATCGGTAACTTTCAAGGTGCGATGTAAGAGCCATAGCAGCGATATGTTCTCTTTAACTTTGCATTTTGAAAATTGGCTTCAAATCACAAGACCGACACAGACTGACATGCACCGACGAGCTTCGGCGCGATGCGTGGCTGTCCGTGGTCATCGGCCGTGCGTGTTTATCGGCAGAATCACGGACCGGGGGACACCATATTTAGATTGCACAAATATAAAACGCTAGTAAAACCCAGCAGACGTGTCCTGCCTGTATATTTATGTATACCAATTATAATGGATGATTGAATGGAAAATAAATTGATATGCTGTGGCGCTTTCTAGCGGCATTTTACAATAAACTGATACACTATATATGAAACAGATACACCAACACCAATTTTTATATACAAGATGACGTAGTTCATTTCCTAATCATGTCAATACATAGTTAACACTTTATCGTTAATATAAACAGTATTGTTGATAAAGTATATCAAAATATTTGATGTTGCTATTTTTATCACAAATTAACCTTTAAGATATGTAAAATGAGATGATTGCGTATCGAGTAAGTATCGTGTAACGTGTTTATCGAATTTGTCCTGCTAACGTCTGTGTTGATAACAGCTTCTGTACAGTCTTGTCATTCTTATATTAAATGACACGAATAAAGTCTGAACTAAAAAAAAAAAATTGAAGGATTATTTATTCAATTATATTTTTTAAACAATAATCATGTAATTGTTTTGATAAGTCTGAATAAAATAATTTATTTTAAAAATATTTATATATAATTTTTATATACTAATGTACTAAAAACAGCAACTAAAAAAAATCTATACAAAAGTCTGTGTATTGGATTCCTGCTTGGTTTTTTATATGAATTATTGGTTTGCTTATGAATGATGCATGTGGAAATAGCAAACTTTAATCTCTCTTTCTTCACATATACACAGATATTCTATCTCTATTGCGAAATAGAAGCTAGAAGAAACACGACCTTATAATTTTACTCTTAGTGTGGCTAAAGAAGCTTTATTTAAATATCGAACGAGTTTAAAAAAATAAACTACATATCTAACAACAAATCTTTAAATCTATAACAATTGTATTTCTATCGTTTTAGAAGTTGTGAGTGCCGTTGAAAGTTCCAAATTAAAAAGTCTTTTAGTTTAATAGTATATGTTCACGTATTCAATTGCACGCGTTCTGTTTTCAAACTAAACCGTTGGTGATTGACGCAGCTGCCTACATCGTATAGGTTATATTTGTATAATCTATAAGCATCGCGGTCCGCTGTGCGCCAAATATGACCTCGATTTTGCGAATTTTAAACATTGTTATTCAGAATAGCTTTCTAATATGGGATTATGTACATAATATGGTACCACTTTAATTTTTTTTATGACTTTCGATTTATTCGAAATTCAAAATGTTGTCAATCTATCATTTTTTGCCGTCGCTTGAATTTTATTATGTAGAGAAAGGTTTTTTTGTGTTTATATATTTTTACTAGTGATTAAAACTGTGGTCGGTATCCAGGCTCGTAGGTGGATACAAATAGATGCATTGTAATATTGTATCGTTACTCCTAATCTGTCGTTTGAAGTGTAAGTTAGCCACAACGAGTATTCCATAAGTCGTCAATGCGTGGTACACCTTGTAAATTAAAATGTTATGTCCCCTGTACATTTAATTATACTGGTTCACCCATGAACATGACATCTTTATAAATAATACTGTTTGGCGTTTGAATGATTGATAAGTATGTAGTCCCTACCCAGACGGGACTAAATGTTTTAAATATTTTTTTTTTATTTATAAGTCATTATCTTAGTATTGTTACGC
This sequence comes from Nymphalis polychloros, assembly GCA_905220585.2. Classification (NCBI taxonomy): domain Eukaryota; kingdom Metazoa; phylum Arthropoda; class Insecta; order Lepidoptera; family Nymphalidae; genus Nymphalis; species Nymphalis polychloros. The sequence goes on from HG992251.1 coordinate 3,142,132, forward strand.
TTGAAATTTTAATTCACACACTTTCTCGTAACATTCATCTCGTGAAATTAATAACGTGTTTTTTTACTAACAATTGTCTTAATTGTTTTTTTAACAGATAACGTAATATGAAAACATTTTAATGTAACTGTTTTTAATGAGGAACCAGAAGATAAACAAAAATGTACATAAATTTATTGTTTAATTATTGCATAACTTATATAAACGTATACAATTTTTTGTCGCGTTATTTAATATGTAAATAGCTCTGATAAAAAAATACAACAATATACTCATGAATAATCAATCAATTAACATATAAATTTAAAGTCGGCTTAATGACGTAGGTTCTATTAATTTGTTATTATTTTACGTAATGCTACGTAAATCAAGTACGTAAAAGTATAATGTTTAATAGAATGCCTGGATGAATGGATTCCAAAGATTTAGCAAATCTGCGTATACTGAAATTCAGTCACATATCGTAAAAAAATCATGTATTGTTTTATAGTTATTTCTAGTGTCCGCAACGTTATATGCACGTAGGACGTATATACTATTGATTCAGGATATCGTGGAGTTTTCTCGCTCGAAGGGTTCATTATATTATGTCGGTGAAAAAATTTGAAAGAATAGGGATAAATTGTACTAACAAATAGTCACTTTATCGCAATCGAATCGATGCGTGATCGTTGCCGTTTATCCGTTTTCCTATTCTATAAATTAATTATCGTCGAAAGTTAACAATTAAGTTTAGTTTTTACATAACGGTATATGTAAACATCATATCGGTTCGGTTACGATCCAAATAAATATAGAGTAACCAAAGTTTGATCGGAATTAAATCGGCAACGTATCGTAACCGTTATAGCTCACTAGAATTCGGCCCCAAGCGCTTTGTTAGGCGTGGAATGAAAGTGGTGCTTTTAGACTTCACAAATTCCTAAATGATCCATTACAGTTTCCCTACGATTTAAAACTACATAAGATATATCACCCTGAGTTTGATCTAGATTTATCTTGAATAAATATTATCATTATTTTTGTTTATATTTTTGCTGCCTGTTTTCATTCAAATGATAATAAAGACAGTTTGGTGTTAGGGAGGAACAGGGTGTAAAGTTCCTCATTCACCATTGAAAAGGGAGGATCCTCCGACCAGACGGGTGTCGGTCTGGTGGGCTACTACCCGACGGTTGTTGTCGGGTTCTTGTATATATGTTCAATCGCTCGGATAACTTTAATATCGCGATGTAGTATACGTCAGTTTTCGTATGTGGCGAGATAAATGTCGCTACAACAGTATCGTAAGTTTAGAGGTTATATCGCTCCAAAACACATTTGTATAACTGAGATTTAATTATCACAAATGCCGATTATAGTCACTTTTTCCTAGTAAGAGTGAAAGTGATTATACGCATACAATAATGGACTCTATATATCAAACATTAGAGTCCAAAATCGATTATCCAAATTGTATAAATTGAAACGATTTATGATCTCGCATTTGTTAATCTGGAATTGATTAAAACTTTAAGTTTTATTTGCCAATATCAAAAAATCCAATAGAATATTGCTATAATTAGTTATGTGACTTGCTAGTTTTTTTATTTAACTGAACAAAATATAATAAAATTATAGATATATAAGATACTGTATATTATGTTTTTAACTAAGCACGAATATTTAGTTGCATTAAAATTTTACGAACAACGTTGTGTGAACACTAATATAGATGATCCTGTTAGAATATTTGAAATTATTGTATCAACATGAGAAGTAAACATAAACTCCTAACACCAAACGACTCCGAAAACTATTACATCTCATACAAAAAATCTCGTGTTAAAAAGTATTAATAAATAAGGTATATTATTCCATACAAGATTACATATATGATGAAAAAGCTGCGGTTACTGAACTTTATGAGGATAACTACGTTTAGTCAAAGAACAGTTGGAACAGTTGAGCTCTTACAATATACATGAACATATATGACGTACATAATTCTGTAGGATATACATATGATAATATAAACCGGATAATCAAATATGATAATTTTTGTATGTAAGCTTTTCAAAATATATAAATTTTAACGTTATTATATGGGCGTCTTTCTGTATATTTATGTAATTAATCTTGAAAAATAATAAAAGTATTATGCTGTTGTTTTTTTATAATGTAATTTAAATATTTGTGCTCACCTCTCGCATTAAATCAGGGTCGAATATGTAAAGCACAGGACGGGCCCTCGAACCCTTGGCGAGTCGCACTAAGTCGCCGTAACGTTCACGGAGCCCTTCCAGCAGGCCGAGCCCGATAGTGTGGTGGAAACAACCTGGAAAAAATATATTTTTTAAATATAATAAATATACACCGTTAATATAGATTGCATACTAAAAAAGCATGAGCTTAGCGAGGCCCCATCTAGAAAAAATATATAAAATCGATCACCATTTATCGAATTTATTTACCGTTTTATTAAGTGTAATATATGAAAAATACATTATTTAAAGCGAAGATAAATTAATATTGTAAGATTAAATCTTAAATAATTTGGTTTTGTTTTTAACGTAAAGTAGTTCTTATTTATAAGTACATATAGGAATTTACGCTTTTACATACATATTTTATGTTATCTTGAACGCGATAGTTTGTCGTATAGAGAAAGAAGAGAAAAAGGCTCGCTTTGATTTATTGATATTAAAAAGGAAATTAAAGTAAGTAGTTTGATAATTCATTCAGATATTTCCAATATAGGAAGAACTTAAGCTCTGTCCTGTCGTTGAAATTACAAAAGGCTTGTTGAACCGATTTTCCATATCTGCCATTTGATAACGAGAAATCAATTCATCGTGTCTATGCATGGATGCATAATTTTGCGATAATTTATCTGATAGAATAATTTGGCCATAATTTTAGTGTAGAGATATAGTTCATTGTAAAGGATCTATATATAGGAAATATATGTATGTAAATAATTGAATGAATGATATGTTTCTGGTAGGTATTTGTTTTAATTTTTAATACGTAAGCTAACAATGTGATTTAAAGTGAAAATATAAGGGTATAAGCTACAAATCCACATGCAAGGATACATTTAAGATGTTTCCGAGTAAAATTTTATGAAGATTAAGCTGCCTCGTTTTTTTTAAATTTAACAACAAACTAGCTGGCAAAAGGAGGCTGGTGAAAGTAACTACCACCACCCATGGACACCCGAGGGCTTCCAGGCGATGCCACCCTTTAGGGAATGAGTACGCTCCTTTTTTGAAGATTTCTATGTCATATTGGTTCGGAAACGAGTGCCTTTTTTATGTTCCTTCCTTATATACGTTTAATGATATTAATTATTATATTATACGATTATAGTTATTATACAAATAGTCACATTAAACCATAATCTCATCATATGAGTCTCAAGACAAATAAGTACGTTTAATTTATCGCACTGTTTCAATCCTACGTGATCCGACTTCAAATGCAAGCGTAGCTTATGTCAGGCTTACTCATAAGAGAATCATTATTTAAAACACGCTTTGTTGTCTATTAATAGATTAATATGTTTTTATTTAAGTTACGATATCCCTCTGATAGCTTAGGTTGAGCTGTTCTTAATGCGGACTAGTCAATGACGAATCAAATATACTGGAGCATAAGTATGTGAATTGTGATGTGTGTGCGCCATACGGCGATGTTAGATAGTCGTCTACTAATGTTGGTGCAAATGTGTCTAAAAGCTGGCTTTACAAATAAAAATATTGCATGGAAGACCATGAAAGAACAAAACAGTTCTTTCTTGTCATAAAGCGCAGTATCAATGGTTTTCCGAGGCACAGGAATGTAAATACTACCAACTACTTATTAGACCAACTTAGGATTTAAGCCCAGAATATCATTCTTTCACCAATGGATTATATGATACAATATTAAAAATCGCACAAACGTTTAAACTAGTTTATAATTTAAAGCAGGAAAGCAGATAGATTATGCTAAATTCCTTGTGACTTTACATATATTTGGCTCACTCAATCATCAAGTGTAAAACAAGTACAAATTATGTGTGAAGGAGTAGAAAATTTGAAGATTGGGTAGGTTCTATCTATGCATTTGTAATAATGAATTCAAAGGTAGAAGATTCTAGATATACTTGATTCAAATTCCCATTTGGTCTTGATTAAATGCGTCTGCGTCATATTAGTTTGATCGACAATAAGCGCTCCCATCCGCTTGCAACTCGATTGAATAATCAGTTGGAACACGTGATACTGCGCCTACCTTTGATACATCAAGAAAACAATATCTATTCATTGATGTCAAATCAAACTCCAAATTAATATATTAATTTATATCGATTAAACAGTATTGTTAACTCAAGTCCACTTAAAGTTTATAACCAAGTTGTTACAGTGGTTCTAAATCGAAGTTACAATCACAAAAATGTGCTTAATTTGGATTAAATTAATATCGTACTCGGAATTTTCTATCAATACCGTATAAGAGAGATAAGTGAATGAACCAGATAAAACAAACTGCAAACCATCGCCAAAGGAGAGGTCTTAGCTCAGCAGTCGCGTTGACATAAAAGGCTGTTATAAAATACTTGTTTAATAATACTTCTTATACTGTATACGTTATAATAAGAAACAAATTTCAAATTAGTTAAAGAACTACAATATTCAAAATGAAAGAGATAGAGAGTAAAATTACGTCTAGAAATGTTAATTACCATTTCTAATAACACAATAAAAATTAGAAATTAAAAAAATGCAAATTAACAAACGTAACATCGATTCTGAATGCGTAAAAGTTGATTAAACGAATCTACTAATTTTATATTAAATAAATCTATAATATAGATAATAAATTATGCAAATTATAGCTGTCAATGAATCTTTCGTCGTATTAATCAGAATATATTAAGCTACCCTTTGAATTGTAATAGCAGGGAGGAAATTGATCTGCGAATCAAATTGACAGTCAGTGATATATAGAAATATATATAATTAACGTGTATATACATGATGTTCATGTATTTTAATAAATCGATTAATACTCATTCGTTATTTTATATAGAGCTTTACGTATGTTTAATTCTAGGCTATTATTATATTGAATTCTGAAAAATCTATTAAATCTTTTAATTCATAATTTAAATATTCACAATAATATTTAATATTATCCTAGTTCTCACGACGTCTATAAGGCACTTTTATTTTTATGTTTATACTATATATAATTTAGATCGATATTAATTTTGTAGATACTATATGTGTACTGTGTACTATATGTGACTGCCTCGTTGATCTAGTGGCTAGATATAAGGCTGCAGACCCGGTGGTCCTGGGTTCAATTCCCAGGTCGGGCCAATAAATAGTTATTGGGTTTTTCTGTCAGAAAATTCTCAGTAGCAGCCCGGAGTCTGGAAGGTGGAAGTGTGTACACTCCCGTGCCTCGGAAAGCATATTAAGCCGTTGATCCTGCGCCTGAACTCTTTCCGCTTATGTCAGTTTGCCGTCCCATCGGATTATGAGAGCTAAGTAAAAGAGAGTGCACCTGTGTTTGCGCACACACATGTGCACTATAATATCTCCTGCGCAGTTGGCTAATCTCTCTTGAGATTGGCCGCCGTAGCCGAAATCGGTCTGGAGGATCTTACTATATGTGTATGTATGTATATGTTTTTTTCTATAGTTTTATATATAAGTATGTATATTTATGTGTACCATTAATTATTAATTACCGCCTTCATGGGTTTCTGTTTGACCTAAAGGTTGACTGGCAGAGAATGCCTTTAGGCATTAAGTCCGCCTTTTGTCCCACTTACTTTATGGTGGTCTATAAAGTCTTTAAATAAATAAATAAATTATAATTTATATCAAATAAAAAAAAAGGAGAGAAAAACTTTTTAATTGTATAAATATGTTCCTATTATAAATCATTAGACTCTAAATTTGTATTGTATTAAAGATTATAGTTTGATAAAACAAAATCGATTTAATACAACAATCAGTAAAATTGTTTGAACGTTTGAAGCAATCATTGAAAGGAAATTTTAGGTTTTTAGATAACAATCGGTCATTAATTCGAGGCTTCGTTGAGTCTAGATAATGGAAGTCTAAATGGGAACCGGTTTTAAGCCAACTACCAACTGATCACCGGTGCAACTTTCTCTAAATTCATGTTGCCGAGTTATTTTTGGACTGCGAGAGAGTAAATCTAGACTAGTTTTTATAAATGCAATTATGTCTGTGCAAATAGTTTGCATTTTCAAGGAGTTGATCTATTTATTTGTTTTTTCCTTTGTCACAATTTTGGCACCCATAAAGTATTTGGAGAGAATATGTCTTTTGAAGTCTGTATTTTTTTTAACCTTTCATTAAAATTTATTATAATAAATATTTAAAAAGAGCTTAAATTTATATCGAATAATCTTAAAATCTATGTCATAAATTATCTGAAATAAATAAAGAAACGATCAGGTTTATAGATGTAGAGGAAATTATTGTTGTATGATTAGTAAAAATGTTCTTCCAATAACTCTAAGGCGCTAAAACGTAATAATAAAGTTATTATAAAATGCTTACCTATTCTTGGTAAAACGTGAGCATGGTGTCGCATGATAGGTAGAGCTAGTGGTCCAGGTATGTCAGTGAATTTCTTATAAGTGATTGAAAGAGCTGGCACAGCTACATTCCGTCGCTGAGGAGACGTTGACGTTCTTGGAGTTGATGTCGACGAGATCTGCCGTCGGGATGGACGGGTAATACTGTGAATGAAATATAATTTAAAGTAAATTGTAGATTTTTAGTCAAGTACTAAACAATACATATTGCCTTTTAAAAATACGACGTTCTTGGTGTAAAATATTTAGCTACGTATGTATGAAAAATTAAAACCAATGGAAGGAGCTTTTTTTAATTTATTCGTTAATCGTTTTATACGATTTTATCGATAAATTTATTTAAAATATCCGTCATAATGCGCCACCAAGCTTGGGAACTAAGATGTTATGTTCCGTGTGTCAGTTACATTGGATTATTCAGCCCTCTAACTGGAACAGAACAGTAAGTATTGCTGTTTGGCGCTAGAATATGTGATGAGGTGATCGTACCTACCCAGACGGGCTTGCACTAAGCCGTAATAAAAGATATGCATGGTAGTAGTACAATTACAAAAGCATCTACGGTATCTGTAACCATAGTTATCAGATTTGGTGTGCTCAATAGAATGTCAGTTTTAATAAGTCACTTGGATAAAGTTGATATAAAGAATGCAACGCCCCTTAAAAATCAATACTTTCTTTAATTCTATTCTACGTACGCTCCTCATGTCAATTACACACGACGCACACACACGCAGATATACACCACACACATACACATTTATATACTATATGCAGGAATATGAAATACGGAATATCAAATATTATTATTTTAAGTTAAATTGTTAAGAGTTATAAACAAAAGTAAATACCAATGACTCTAATTGCGCTCGCGTGTGTTTCTATTGACATGGATTTTGAAATCGTTTAACTGTTAATAATGAATGACGCTTCTAATATCGTGTAAGACAGTTGGCTGTTCACATTTCGATTTTATTTCATAAGACTATTTCGAACACCAAATAATTAATCAATTTTTGTTTTGACCATCCTTAAAATAAGATGTTTGTTTATATAGGGTTTTCCATTAAGGGCGCTTGATCTTTGAAATGCAAAAAAAAATACATGTAGGAGAGATATTTGCGATTTTTTTTTTGCGACCCCATTCCATTGCTATTCCATGTATGGAATATGACATCATTCAAATGACCGCCACGGCTTCGGTTGGTGGCGCGCACACGAAAGGTCCAATTTTCGATGACTCTGGCGCACAAATCGGGCTGTATTTGATCGATGGCGTGGCGTATGTTGACTTTGAGGGCATCGGTGGTTTGCGGCTTGTTGGCATAGACCTGCGACTTAAGAAAACCCCACAAGAAAAAGTCCAGCGGGGTCAAATCACACGATCTCGGTGGCCAGTTCACGTCGCCTCCGCGCGAGATGACCATGTCCAGAAATTGCTCGTGCAGAACTTCCATCGTAGCGTGTGCTGTGTGGCACGTAGCGCCGTCCTGTTGAAACCACATGTTGTCCAGATCCATATTCTCGATTTCAGGCCAAAAGAAGTTGGTTATCATCGACCGGTATCACTCACCATAGACGGTGACGGCCACACCATTATCGTTTTCGAAAAAATACGGACCAATCACGCCTCCGGCCCAAAATCCGCACCAAACAGTCACTTTCTGCGGGTGCATTGCCACTTGGTGAACCTCGTGTGGATTGGTCTCGTCCCAAATACGGCAATTTTGCTTGTTGACATAGCCATTCATCCAAAAATGCGCCTCGTCGCTGAAGATGATTTTTTTGCCAAAATCGGCGTCAACTTCCAACTGCTCTAATGCCCAGTCAGCGAACACACGGCGCTGTCTATGGTCATTAACCTTGAGCTCTTGGGTCAGCTGGATCTTGTACGGGTGCAGGCTCAAGTCACAACGCAAAATTCGCCAAGTTGTCGTCTGCGAAAGGCCGAGTTCCTGTGCGCGACGCGGAATTGACTGCCGCGGGTTTTCGAGGACACTGTCGCGCACAGCGGCGATATTCTCGGCAGATCTCGCGTTACGTTGACGCACGGGAACCGGCTGATTGTTAACTGACCCGGTTGACTCGAATTTGTCCACCAATCGACGGATAGTCGACTCGGCAGGACGATCATCGCGACCGTAAAACGGGCGAAGTGCGCGGAACGTTGCTCGAACTGAAGACCCATTTTCATAAAACAATTTTATGATTTGCACGTGCTGCTCGACACTGTAACCTGCCATGGTGGTTTGGGAGGACGGAATGAATATAACACACTGCATTTGACAGCTGTCACTCAAACAACATGGCCGCAATCAGCTGTCAAAGTTCAAGCGTCCCTATTGGAAAACCCCATAGTTCAAAGACGCCCCGAAGTACGGAACCTATAACGACTTTAAAAAATATCTAGCCGAATTGATTGAAGAGTTTTGATTTTGTATTTTAGGGACTGGCAGCCTTACACTGTCTGACTACATTTATTTTCTATAAATTGTATCTCGGCAGCGTATCTCAATTAATGTGTAATTCGTTATATATAATTTAGTTTTTATTAATACATTAAAGCCTTGAATATACAGGTAAACATATAGGTATATAGCAAACAGGTACAGGTATGTAACAAATTTCGTGTCCGACCCGGGAAGGGGAGGTCGTCATTTAATAAAAAAAAAAAAAATCCGGTATAAATTGTTTGCTTAGTATTTTAAAAATTATTACATAAATAGAACCGAAACACGATATCTTATAACCACTACACGGGTCGGACAGGAATATTGTTACACGCTGTATACAAATAATTTTTTTAAAATAGCTACTTTGCAAATCGTGACCACGTCGAGTGGTGACAAAAATGCTAGAATCATTATTTACTTATATATTGGTAGCGTTTAGCCCGCGGTTTTACAAGCGTAACGGGGACGAAATGTAGACTATATAACACGCTGATAATGTAGCTTTCCATTGGTGAAAGAATTGTTAAAATGGATTTAGTGATTTAGGTAATATGAGTTAGGATTTACATAGGGTCATAATGACATAATAGTGATATGACTCATCATAATGGATTTTTATCAACAGTATTATACATTTAATCCTTTGAAAATATATCAAAGACATAAGTTGTGCATATATATCATATATTGGCACTATAAATATAGCCTTACGTGAGACATAATTGAAGCTACTGTACAATAGAAATCGTAATTAAATAGATTACTGGCAAACTCTGGGTATTTCCGTTGTTATATTATATACAATGTGCTTGCGTTGTATTTTTATTCGTTTTTTCTTTTCATATTTTAAATTCGATGTTAATATCTTTATCGCTATATATAATTAAACAAAGTTCCCAGGACGAGTCTATCTGGCTGTCTGTATGAACGTGATCTTTAAAAGTAACGAACGGATTCTCATATGATTTTCACCAATGAACGTAGTGATTCATTAGTGGTTTAGGTGAATAATTTATATTATTGTTTGTGTAATTTGGCTGAAACATGACGATGTCGTTTGAAGGTGTGGGAAAAAACTTGCCGAATGGGAGCTTCATTGGCGTGTCCCGCGAAAACCAATATATATAGGTATATACATATATATAATAATTATTACATAAGCCTAAAATAAAGATAAGCAAATCTTAGCTTTATGTATTTCGATGCGATTATTATATTTGTATTAATAGGACAACACTATTCACTATTATTTATATCAATTTATTTTACTTTCAAAGTTACGATTACAACGATGATTCAAGACGACATTTTTTTCCGAATCCATATGAAAATTATGATTCTTCAAGATCTCGACCAATTATATCGCATCAATTCAATGACACGGCTATTTATTTGTCTTCACTCATCTCGTGGTTGGAATTGGCTATACACACTCTGTTCGCTGACTCTCATGGTCCTAAAGAAATTATACACAGAACAAACAGCTCTACGTATTATCTATATTTTTATTAGCCCGGGATTCGAACCCGGAATCGGAACCTCAGAATCTATTGATAAGGTAAGCACTTGATCAACGAGTCGGTAAATGTACTGGCGCGCTGTTGTTTTTTATACGGAAAAGTTATATAATCTTTTTTCAAATTATGAATTCGATTCGGATCCGGAGATTAATCGCTGCTCAACTGCATATTAACGTATGAACTTTTCTTACAATTTCTACGGAGTTGGTTTCCTCACGAGTTTTTATCATGAAAATATATATTACATACATATACTTACAAACACAACAATTACTATCAGATTAAGTTTTTAAGATATAAATAAATTTAAATCTGCTCTTTTTTATAGTATAGGTTAGTGGACGAGCATGTGGGCCACCTGATGGTAAGTGGTCACCAACGCCCATAGACAGTGGTTTGTATATTTCTTAAAAAAAACAACATCACCACTGCGCCACCAACCTTGGGAACTAAGATGTTATGTCCCTTGTGCCTGTATTTACACTGGCTCACTCACCCTTCAAACCGGAACACAACAACACAAAGTACTGCTGTTTTGTGGTAGAATATCTGATGAGTGGGTGGTACCTACCCAGACTAGCTTGCACAAAGCTCTACCACCGAGTAAATTGCTCATTATAATACTATAAATAATGGCGGCAGCTTTGTAAATGATTTTGTAAACATTTCGCTTGACTTTGTGCAAGCTACTTTCGTCATACCATCTACAGTGGGTAGATATGTATATTGATATTGTATGAGAATGTGAAGTATGAGTGAGTTAGTGTAATTATATGTGCGAGAAAAAGCACCACTTGGTTCCCAAGGTAGACGTATTGACAGCCCAGAACAGGCACGAACATGTTAATAATTTTTACATTGGCAATGCCTATTTGTAGACAGGTGGCGTTTTTGTATGCCTTGTTACTATATAAAAAATATTTAGAGTGATATTAATGTTACAATTATTGTTTATTTGTAGGATTTTCTTAATGAAAAATGCAAAAGTAAACGAGTAAAATATAATAATAAAATTATTATAGTGTATTTGTCACGTAATGCTTAAGTTATATAAAATATTTTATTAAGCAATGAAAAGACGATTAATAATAAACTATTTATGAAGTTATAAAATGTAAGATTCATTAATATAGAAACATATTTGTTTACTTATTAAGTAAACTCACGTTAAAAATCATATTCTTTTTTACACATAATTACATTTAGCTACCAGGAGAACGAATTTAATAATAATATATTCGTTTATCATTCTATTGAGATAAAAAACAATGTCCAAGTATATAAAGTCGTTACAGCGTAAAAAAGTTATATAGCTTTTATAAATAAATAATTATAGCGCGTAATAAATACCGTTACATAAATGGAAGCGATTAAGAGGCTCGTGTAAGTAAATATTTACTTTAATATGCCAGACATGCTATTGTTCGAATTCATTTTAATGTTTTTATTTCGGAAGGCAGTATAAAAGTGCATTGCTTAGCCAATTAATACTTTCGGTTATACTTTATTACACTTGATTAAGGTTGAATTTCATTTAACAGATCTTATAAAAGCGTGTACTGCGTAGAATGTGCTCCATAATGAATGCTAACACGATACGAAGTCTGATGCAGCCAAGTTCAAGGACAGAAGAAAAAACAATTAAACGTACTTTGATAAATATTGCGTGTTGATTGATTATGTATTTTATATTTATATTGTAGGTAATAAAGGTAACTTTTATGTTTTATGTACAATAATATAGAGCTGCTGTATATATTATTTTTAAATTGTCAAGATAAGTTTTTATTTTTTAAATTATTTATATGTTTTTTAAGTCCGATAAAATATTTTTCTTTTACTTTGAAACTAAGACGAAGACTAAAAGAGTCTAGTTTAACGTATATAAATACACGCGATCTTAGTTGGTCGGTCTGAAATTAGTTATGACTGACTGCACCGATATAGTTTTAAGAACAAAGACAAGGACATAACAAAGCGAATATCAATAGTAACTTGGCCTGGATAGGCGAATATGAAGCTCCGGCTACCAAAGAGCACAAGGAACAATTCTACTAACAAATTATCACTTTATCGCAATCGAATTTCCTATTCTTTAATTTAATTATCGACTATTGGTATATTGATATTGTAATCGTTATAAATTAGTAGAATTGGGCCGCTGACTACCAAAGAGCATAGCACGTGAGGGGCCGTGAATGTATGCTTCTGTTACCCTTCCGATCCCGTAATAGTCCATTGAAATGTTACATTTTTTAGGCCTCACCTTGCGTTTTTTAGAGGTCAGTGTAAAGCTAAAACCAAGTTTGTGGGGTCGCCACCCTTGTCCCACGGCCGCCCTCTTGAAAATAGGGGTTGAAATGGTTTTTACGATTTATCTCTTAAACTATTTATTTAATAAAAAAAAATTGTTAACATTTTTTGTTGCAAATTAAATTCTCTACAACTTTGGTCCAGTAACTTTTTGTCGTAGAACTATAAATAAAAAGTTATAAGCGATAATCTTCAGAAATTTGAGAAATAAAATTATATTTTTCGATGTAACTTTTTTTTTTATCATTTTACGATAAAATGATATCTGACCATTTTTGTAGATCGTTTTGTGAGGAACAACTTTTATTTGCACCATTTTTTCATTAAGTCAATAGCTAAGGTTTTACAGCGCTCCGAAGTGAGTACTATTTTTTATTGTTCAGGTAGAAAATACCCAAGTGACCATGAGGGAACAAAAGAACAGCTACCTGCTATTGTTATTATTATTATTATTCCTAACCTCTCTTATTGTAATAGCTAATAAAATTGTGTTGAAGTTGTCGTTTAACCTATATCTTTTAGTTGTGCTACATATTTCTCCACGTGCGGATGTGTTTTACTCTGTTTTTAATTGCGAAGACAATTTCGAATAATTTTAGACACGATTTAAACTTCAGTGATAACTATATTTTTTTTAATAGCATCTAGACTTGTTAAGCGTGCTTTTTCTATTATTCCATCACTTCCGTGAAGTGAGCCGCAGCCTGGTCCATCGAAACGACTGAGGACGAAGTAGTTGTAATTTAGAAAATCACCGTGGATTATGCCTACTGGGGATACCACGTAAAAAAACGCGCCAAATTATTAAAAATGTTGCTAATTTGTAATTAAAAAAGTTATAATAACAAAATAAAAAATAAAAAACAATAACTGATGACATATTATTAGTACACACGTATAATATAGGTATAGTTAAGAGTACTGAAAAATAGTACTCACTTCGGAGCGCTGTAAAACCTTAGCTATTGACTTAATGAAAAAATGATGCAAATAAAAGTTGTTCCTCAAAAAACGATCTACAAAAATGGTCAGATATCATTTTATCGTAAAATGATTTAAAAAAAAGTTACATCGAAAAATATAATTTTTTTTCTCGAATTTCTGAAGATTATCGCTTATAACTTATTTATTTATAGTTCTACGACAAAAAGTTACTAGACCAAATTTGTGGAGAATTTAATTTGCAACAAAAAATGTTCACAATTTTTTTTATTAAATAAATAGTTTAAGAGATAAATCGTAAAAACCATTTCAACCCCTATTTTCAAGATGGCGGCCATGGGACAAGGGTGGCGACCCCACAGACTTGGTTTTAGCTTTAAACTGACCCCCTACACATCAAAAAAATAAAATTGCGTCCTCTAAAAAACGCAACCCCAAATGTAACTTTTCAATGGACTATAACCCCAGTGACGAAGACGATCATTGGGAGGGTTTAATGGGTACGAATTCTATTTGAACCAATTACTTCACTAGGCGCCACTCCCTAGGCGCCGGCTACCTTATTGAAGGTTAGTCTTATATAAAAAAAGTTTGTAAATTTATTATATTGCGCGGATACAATTTCGTAAAAAAATCGATTAACGTTGGTACATAATACAGTTTTATTACTGAGGGCCAAGTTACGGCGCGTATTGAACATTACGTGTTATAAGGTATCTAAATATAGTTTTGTCCCGTCATTTCGTTTGCATGGAACAAGTTTTGTACTCTTACTTTTGCAATGTTACGTAAACTATATCGTAATATAATTTACATAATCTTATAATACAATATATTAAGAATATTTAGAAGAATAACTCAACCAATTTTAATTCTATTCAATTATTTTATTTTGGTGTTTTATAATTCATTTGTTTCCCTAAATTAAAGAATAACATAAAATTACGTATTAACTGAAATTTTGATGGAAAGGTTCTTTAAATAAATAAACTTAATTAGTTCCCAGGCTAACGGTAGCACGAATTGTTTATGTAATATAATGTTTGTATTTAATATTATTTCCTTATGAAACAGAGAACAATAACTGTATGCAGCGTTAAAAAATATTCTAAGATATTTATACAGTAAACGTATTATTAAGGACAAATCCAGTTGTAAGGTTCATTGACATATCAGTTATACACATCGATGTTTCAATATGACTCGTCTGATTAAGTAAATATAGTTCGCAACGAAAAAGCTCACCATTTCTGTACGTGTGTGTTTGTGCACCACTCAAATTGTCCTAAGTGACGTCCAGTCACTCAGTTTTAAATAGCTCTCTATCTAGGATAGGATAGCTTGGAACCTCTACAATTTAAGTAATTAAAGAAATATAATTCTTCTTTACCCGGTTGGGATGGGCAGCTAGTTTTAAATAAAGAAATAAAGTTGTCTTTTTTTACGTCGCTTAAACAACAGATATTTATGCAATTTACATGAACCACATTCCAGTATTTAATAAAACACGACCAAAGTACCTATCTGACTATAAATTAATAGCAATTAATATAAAAATAGCTTTAGTAATACGGTGGTAAGTGATTATTACAAAGAATACAGATAAAAAGGTTTTGTAAAATATTGGTTTCTTTCGTAACTTTAAACATATTATGATTGTATTTTTTAATATAATTTTAAATTATCTATGATTTCGATTTAAAAGAAGATATGTTTACAAGTTTACATTGGCACGGTTAGGTAGATTTATGTAATATATTTAACTATAGATGACAATAATAAATGTGAATAATTAAGTAAAAAGTCATATCTATATTATAATACGAATTTTGAAAAACATATATATTTTTTTCTTTTTTGGTATATTTTCTATAAATTAAATCTTCATTCTTTTCGTATTTTGCAATAGGACAACATATTTAATTTATTTAAGTAGGTCAATATTAATATCTTAATTGCATTAGATTATTTTTAATCTGTATTTATAAAACATGAAACTAATAGCGGTATAGTAATAATTAAAAAATGATGCAAATATCGAATTAAAGTATGTAAATATTTATGTGCAGACGCAGGCTTTATATTATGCTAATATATTCGAATATAAGTACGAAACGTGCGAATTTTAAGGTCATGCGCAAAATAACTGGCCGCGCATGCGTCACAACTAACAATTTAATACGACAAAACTGATATACTTGTATTACGTTTAAAGTTGAAGTTTCAAATGTGCCAAAAAAAATAATTTAAAAATAAATAATTTTGTCAATGGTTTAAAAATTGACAATTAACAACATTTATTATTTTTTTTTAAACAAAGAATAATATATTTCTTATCGTTTAAGTTAATTTAAATTTATTGAACTCTTAATCTAAAAATCTAAATAAAAAAATTATTAAATTACTTACAAGCACTGACGAGCCAACACTGTTTTAGACATTTTCACTGAGTTTCAAATTCACGGAATTATCAACTGACACCGTTACACTGCACTAAGCATTTTGCTTTAAAAAAAATCTTTATTTATTTACAGATGGTTCGGTGTGAACGTTCTCTCACGCGGGTAGGCAATGCGAGTGTCGCGCGCTGCGTATACGATGATAGTGATGTCCGTTCCTCACTGTGTATAAATCACAGTTGTGTCGATTTTTTGCTTGGTTAAAGTTTACTAAACATAGGAAGGGATACATATGAAAAGATAATGCATCATTATTTGTTTATTAAATATATTACGAGTATGAATACATTTACGTACTTTGTGCTTGATGTGGTATAATTGAAACAATGTATGCTTCAATTTTAAAACATTATTTCACTTTGTAATATTCCTTTGTTGGAGATCCTAAATATTTGTATTTTGTGTCAGTATTTAAATATTAATTAAAATGGCAAAAGTACGAATTTTTCATATTTGCTGGACAATTTAAGGTGTAGGTGTAAGTTTAAAATAAAACTTTAACATTAACATGCTAACATATATATTCAAAAAAATATATATGTTAGCATGTTAAAGTTTTATTTTAAACACGATATCAAAAGTTTTATTAGCAAACATCACTGTTGTTTGAACTTTGGACCGTCTTTGTTTACAATTCAGACTTCAATGAATTGCTTCCAAGGATTTAAGTCTCGACAATTCAACGGGATAACGGCGCTGTTACAGTTTTTATTGTTAATACATTTTTAATATACCCACATATCACGATATGAATGATCGCACTGATTTTATTTTAAGTAATACATTAAATTAATTATCTGTACTTATAAAAATCGCTTGTCGTGCTTAACAACGCATCGCCTAAACTAGAAATAGCCAATAGCGGAAGTTTAGAATATATGTAGCTTTATTTCATAACATAAGTATCCTTTAAGAAAGGTAAGGGAAAGAAGTCGAGAGGCGCAGCTAGTTATATGACCTTTGCTCTAGTAGTACAATAATTAACCACGAATTAAGGAATTGATGTGATATGATTATACTAAATCGATTTATGTTTAAATAAACATTATACATTTTAGATGAGATAGCCTTTTGAATGCTCCCCGAGTTCTTATAGAACACACAAGCAAATTGAATCCCCGTCAAGTCAACCATTAAATTGTCATTAATATTTGCTTATTTCTTGCTCGGCGGTGAAGGAAAGTATCGCGAGGGAACCTGCTTGTGTTCGCATTTGACCAGAGCAGCGTGGTGAATCAATCTCAACTACCCACAAAACATTGACACATTTAGTTACTCAGACCCCTGCATATGCAGAATGCCAGGACAATTGATTACTTTTTATGTGTTCAAGGCGGGAATTAAACCAAAAACCTCGTTATATACAGTCTTCGAACTGGCCACTAGATCGATGCAGTTGATTATGTTACAAGTGATTAGTTACAAGTGATTAGTTACAAGTGATTAGTAACAATAATAATAATTACCATTATTTACTATGTAATCAATTCTTAGAATAAAATTCTAAGAATTCGCAGTATTGACTTTATTATTCGATGAACAAACAACATTTCTATTAATTTATATGTACGATTACAGCTCGTAATAAAATATCTTAATTAGTAATGCAAGTATGAAATAAAAACGTGATCTATCTCTTGTTCGATGCGCAATAATTACGAGGTAGAAACTTTATACAATGTTTTAGTTTTAAGTAAACATATTGTAACAATGAAATGTTTTTTCATATATGGCGTGTTGGAAAAAATATTTTTTGAAGTAAACATAGCGTTTGATTGGAATGGACGCGTTTTAATTTTTATTCACTCTGATTATGTTAACATCAGTGGTAATAAGATAGTTCTTTTGTTAGCATTTTTGCCATCCACTGCTGCACGTGTCGGCTCCATCGACCTTCAAGGCGCCTGGTGACATGACCAGCCCACTTCCACTTCAGCGCGCTAATTCTACGCGCGAGTTCTCTGCGTAGTTCTCTGGCGAATGTCCTCATTTCGGTTTCTATCTGCCAGAGAAACCCCAAGCATCACGCGTTCCATTGAAACAGTGATTGTTTCGGTTTGATTTTTCTAACTTAGTATGAAGATTCTAGATATTTCTAGAACAAACCTAGTTACGTCAATTGTCAATTTTTTTTCATAGTTTATAATTTACAATTAATTTATAATTTATAATTTACTCGGTGGTAGAGCTTTGTGCAAGCTCGTCTGGGTAGGTACCACCCACTCATCAGATATTCTACCGCAAAACAGCAGTACTTTGTATTATTGTGTTCCGGTTTGAAGGGTGAGTGAGCCAGTGAAATTACAGGCACAAGGAACACAAAATCTTAGTTCCCAAGATTGGTGGCGCATTGGCGATGTAAGCGATGGTTAACATTTCTTACAATACCATTGTCAATGGGCGTTGGTGACCACTTATCATCAGGTGGCCCATATGCCCGTCCGCCTACCAATACAATATATATATATATATTTTAGCTATTTCTTTAAAAAAAATCTTTATCTTAATTCTAGACTTTGAATATGACCTAATGTCTTGTTCGATACTTCGCTGAAGAACACAAGTAACAAAGAAGGAAATATTATATAGGGTTTTCCATTAAGGGCGCTTGCTCGTGCAGAACTTCCATCGTAGCGTGTGCTGTGTGGCACGTAGCGCCGTCCTGTTGAAACCACATGTTGTCCAGATCCATATTCTCGATTTCAGGCCAAAAGAAGTTGGTTATCATCGACCGGTATCGCTCACCATTGACGGTGACGGCCACACCATTATCGTTTTCGAAAAAATACGGACAAATCACGCCTCCGGCCCAAAATCCGCACCAAACAGTCACTTTCTGCGGGTGCATTGCCACTTGGTGAACCTCGTGTGGATTGGTCTCGTCCCAAATACGGCAATTTTGCTTGTTGACATAGCCATTCATCCAAAAATGCGCCTCGTCGCTGAAGATGATTTTTTTGCCAAAATCGGCGTCAACTTCCAACTGCTCTAATGCCCAGTCAGCGAACACACGGCGCTGTCTATGGTCATTAACCTTGAGCTCTTGGGTCAGCTGGATCTTGTACGGGTGCAGGCTCAAGTCACAACGCAAAATTCGCCAAGTTGTCGTCTGCGAAAGGCCGAGTTCCTGTGCGCGACGCGGAATTGACTGCCGCGGGTTTTCGAGGACACTGTCGCGCACAGCGGCGATATTCTCGGCAGATCTCGCGTTACGTTGACGCACGGGAACCGGCTGATTGTTAACTGACCCGGTTGACTCGAATTTGTCCACCAATCGACGGATAGTCGACTCAGCAGGACGATCATCGCGACCGTAAAACGGGCGAAGTGCGCGGAACGTTGCTCGAACTGAAGACCCATTTTCATAAAACAATTTTATGATTTGCACGTGCTGCTCGACACTGTAACCTGCCATGGTGCTTTGGGAGGACGGAATGAATATAACACACTGCATTTGACAGCTGTCACTCAAACAACATGGCCGCAATCAGCTGTCAAAGTTCAAGCGTCCCTATTGGAAACCCCCTTAAAATATCTTTATTCCGAGTTTAATAGGTTGTAAGGATCAAGATTAATACGTTACATTACATTAATAGCGGCGGCTAAGTAGGTTTCTTTTTGAGAAATATTGTCTCATTATTTTGTTAAAGTAATGAGATAAGTAAACGACAAAAGGAAGACGATGATTGAGATAAGTAATATATATACATATTAGCTGTGCCCAGCGGTTTCACCCGCGTATAATTAAAGAAAATAAGCCTAGAGTCTTCCTCGATACAAGGACTATCCAACACAAAAATAATTTTTAAATTCGAACCAGTAGTTCCTGAGATTAGCCGGATCAAACAATCAAACTCTTCAGCTTTATATATTAGTAATCAGTGATGTACAAGATACTTTAAATAAAGTATCTGGAATACAAAATGCAAAATACTTTTAAATTAAGTATTTGAGATACCAGATGCAAATAACTTTCTGGAATTGTATCTCAAATACTAGATATAAAATACGTATCTTTTGAATACTTTTTATAGATAAAATACTTTAGTTAAAAAGTAACGTTTTTTAAAATGAAATTATATTATTATTATTCAAATAATCACATGTTGAATTCTCACTGGCTTGGGTAACAGAGAAGCTTGTAGGCTTTGATAGCTTCTGCTATTGGCTTTAAACAGTCCACATATTCACTTTAGAAGTGAATTTCTTTCTATTCTAATCATAATATTCATAATACTATGATCATAATATTATATATCTATAATTTAATAATTTGAATTGTTATTTAATAATTATTTAATAAGGTCGCAGACCCGGTGGTCCTGGGTTCAATTCCCAGGCCGGGCCAATATAAAGTTATTGGGTTTTTCTGTTAGAAAATAATATTTTCTGTCAGTAGCAGCCCGAAGTTTGAAGAGTGTACACTACCTCGGAAACCACGTAAAGCCGTTGGTCCTGCGCCTTAATTCTTTCCGGTCGTGTCGGATTGCCGTTCCATCGGGCTATGAGAGCTAGGGAAGAGAGAGTGCACCTGTGTCTGCGCACACACTTGTGCACTATAATATCTCCTGCACAGTTGGCTAATCACTATTGAGATTGGCCGCCGTCGGTCTGGAGGACATTATATCTATAATTTACTAATGATTCCGCCCAGCCTTTCTCACCTTCTCTAGACAACTACAAACACAGCAAAAAAACGATTCATTTTTATTGTATAGAAGATACATAAATTAGATATCACTAATTATCTACAACTAAATTACACACAAATGCGTAAAAATATCATCGATGATTTGTTCGCCACGTCATCTATCAATTTGGCCCCAGGCTAAAGATTCAATGGTGCGTCCAGTTTTATCTACGACGACATTGACTTTTAAAATTAATGTCCCTTTAGATGTCAACATAGAATCAGTTTTCTATTACTAAAAGTATTTTAGCAAACACAGTATCTGCAAAATACTAAGATACCAAACAAAAGGTATTTAAATTCAAGATACAAAATGAATTTTAAAAAAGTTTTATAGATACAAGATGAAAATACGTATTTTGTATCTTGTATCTGTATTTCAGATACTTGTATCTTAGATAAATTACATCTCTGTTAGTAATGATATAAATGGATGTTGTTACGTCTTTTTCAGATTAATAAACTTCGACACGCTTAGACACGACACGATTAACTTAAAAGTTTTTTATACTTTTTCTAACTCGTCATGATTAGATGGCTCACCACACCGACATCGTATATCGTTTAACAGATCATCATTACTGTTGGTATATGGCTACTATACACAAGCTGGATAACTTTTGCTGGGTTTTACTCTTAATATATAAATATGATATCATAATTAATTAATTACAGTTCATTTGAAACTTACAGTGATTGTAGTTGTTATAATAAATAAACATGAATAACGGCAGTGACAGCATTATTTAAAAACAACAAAGACGTGTAATTTAATACAGTGAGCTTAACTAATCTTGATACTTTTTGTACAGTATGTAACGCTCTAAGAGTACGTATAGTTGTACTACACATATTTATATTTGGCAGAATAGTAATTGTTATAAGAATAATGTAATATTAAATCTGTTAGCGAGACGCCTAAGGTAGAAGAACGATCGAATTTAGAGATTGTTTGTGTCCTATAGTAAATTTGAGCATGTCACGAGCTGATTAGTTCGGTCCAAAAATATTTTATAAGCATTCCTTTAAATAAAGAGGGCTTACAGTGCACTATGTTAGCAGTTGCAGTACGATCACCATTCAAATATGAATTTAGCAATACAGAGTGACGTGCCGGTTGGCGTGGTTGGTAGCTTGCCTTTTGGGTCGCAAGTCGTGGGTTCGATTCCCATCCAGGACAGACATAGTATGCATGAATACGTCTGTTTGTTTGGGTGTAATTATCTATATAAGTATATGTTTACAAAAGAAAAATAGTATATGTAAGTATATCAGTTGTCTGGTTTCCATAGTACAAGCTCTGCTTAGTTTGGGATCAGATGGTCTTGTGTGAATAATGTCCCAGGGTATTATTATTATTACTACATAAAGTATTGATTTCGTGCACGAAAATCTAGACGACCTTTCCGAGGCACGGTATTGTAAACACATGCCTCACTCGGGGTGTGAATCTCCGAGTTTGGTATAATATGCTAGCCGATCGACCAATGAGGCAAACAGTGAGAAGAATTAAGAATGTGTATATGTTTTCAAACGGACTTGCAGAAGTCATTAAATACACGAAAAATATAAGTATTCAATTAAAAATTATACTTAACTAATTTTGGTTTAAATACATAATATACATCAAATGGTAAAGTAATTGTCGTCGGTTCGGTGATATACAAACACAAAGTTGCTGGCAATCCATCGACAGACGACGGTCGATGTTTTGTTTATCTTTGAATGACGAGCCGGTTGGCGTGGTTGGTAAGGTCCTTTCACGCCGCAGGTCGTGGGTTCGATTCCCACCCAGGACAGACATTTGTGTGCATGAACATATCTGTTTGTCTTGAGTCTGGGTGTAATTATCTATATAAGTATGTATTTACAAAAGAAAAATAGTATATGTAAGTATATCAGTTGTCTGGTTTCCATAGTACAAGCTCTGCTTAGTTTGGGATCAGATGGCCTTGTTGTGGATATTGTCCCAGGATATTATTATTATTATTATTATTAACGATGTTTGACTTCGGAGAATTTAGATTATGGAGAATACATTCATAGTCAGGGTTTCAGCCGTAGTTTAAGGGGACAGCTTTCGTTTTGTGCAATATTTTAAGAAGAAAAGTAGCCTATACCAGTCTTCGGGTCTAATAGTTATATATGAATGCGAATATTCAATTGTGGCCTCACCTGCGTGTGAGGTAGATGAGTTTTATGTTAGACCTATGTCGTGAAACGTGAAAGCGTCATAAGCAGACAAAGAAACAAACAAACTCACATTTGCACGGTCCGTTACTTCTAAGCTGTTTGAAAGGACGAGCAACCAATCAATACACATTTAGTTAGATTTTTTAATCTAACAAAGCAAGTTTTATGAGACCGAAGAGCTGCCAATTGTTCACTTAAACAATTAGTCGTGCTATTCAAAAAGGCAACGTTGCTAGCGTTTTTGGCAGAACGCCTCGAAATCTGTTAAAGTCGATTTTATCTATGTATGTATAATCGATTTTGATATTAATTTATTTTGTACATATCAAGTTTTAACTATTATTTTAATGGAATACATAATTAAGGAATTTAAAATTATATATCTTAGATAAATATTAGGTCAAAATGAGGAATAAAATTGTTTTATCATTTAATAGTAAAACCGAAAAGTTAAATCCGTAAATATTCGTATAAAGTAAATGTTTATAGAGTTATTAAAATGCGTAAGCAAATGTTTTTTAGGGACGCGTCGTTTGTTTAGGTTCTTTAGCATGGCCCAAACGATATAAGTACATTAAAACATATTGGTGGATTTTGAGCGTTATTCAAAAGAGTGAAAGGACTTTTGTTGGTAATAAAGTTGTTGGAAGCGATGTTCCCATTATTGATTGTATTACATGATGGATCGCAGGTCACTCCTCACGTGCGCGCAACATTCATCTTTGTTTTGTAGAAAAGAATGAGAACTTTTTATGTCAACTATTAGTTAACGCACTGTTTTTTTCTTAGATCAAATTTATTTTTTGAAGTTAGAATCCATTCTTCTTAAAGAAAAGACCAAGTCAAAGTCAAACATCTTTATTCAAATTAGAAATATTACACTTGCTTATTAATTGTCAAAAATCTACCCCCGTTTCGAAAGAAACACGTCGGAGCTAAAAGAACCGGCGAATGAAACCGTGATTTTATGTCTTGAAACTTATGCATGTATCATCACATCCTTATAATTTTTTTATCCACCTTAACAAGATAAATCATAAACATATGTATATTACGCACGATAAATGGAAATACTGAAGATACACGGATACACGAAATACTCAAGATCGCGGATTGGAGATCCCGATCTTCAGTATTCCGTGTTCTATGCACTATATATATAATATATATATTCTATGTTATATAAGGTTTCATTGAAAGTAGCAAAAAAGTTCAGTCCCATCCATGAACTAGCATCACTTTACTTTCCACTACTAAAATGTTAACAAACTCAATCAATATTAATTTTTGAACAATATTACAGTTTCAAAATTTAACTATTTTTTTTACTAAACCAATATTATTTTAAAGTCTTACAGTGTTTCTTATAAACTTTGTTTAGCAATATAACGCTGTGTTTTCTTCTTTTACGCTGTCTTCTTCTTTTAAGTGTCAAATCAATAACGACAGAAAAAGCGAAATCAATGTTTAACTTCTTCACTATTAAAATTATTTAAGTATGACAAAAATGCTTTAATTATATAACAATAATATAATACATGAAATCATAATAATGTCGAAAATCAGATTAACTTAAAATTTAAAAGTTCAAATCAAATCCAACTGCACTAAATACTAAAGGGCTGCATGCGTCGAGTCACGTTCGCACTCCCAAACATTTTTAACTTCACTTTCTATGAAGATGGAAACGTGCGCGGGTGCATGGACTCGTAGTCTCGTGAATAGGTCGGTCGTTGACCAATGTTGGATCAAACGATATTCAATTTGGAACGATATGAACTCATATATTGGGCTACATTAGTCTGTGACACCAATAAGTTGGACGTTAAAATTTTTTTATTCCTATTCTACTCTAAGATCACTTGATCATTTTAGATACAAATTTTAACTATGCTATTAAGCTTTTATACTTGTAAAGTCTTATTATGATTCTCAATGGATTAAGTGAGTAATGCCTGCGCATACATATATATCAATATTTTTTTTTTCAATAAATATCAATCAAGATTAGATTAAATATGTTAATGAGTTTTAACATAATTATTTATTAATTTTGATCATATTTCATGGCATTTTAATTAATCTATTATTTTAATTATAATTGTTAATTTTTATTAATAATATTAATTTTGTTGTTACGCGTTTGTCGAGACGCGACAATCTGCTATGAAATGAATTTTGCTTATTTGTGGAGACTTGATTGGTTTGTGTTTTATTTAATTTGATAATGTTTTGTTTACCGATTTTGTAACTGTTTGTCTTTCTAATAATAAATAAATTGTATTGATATGGTGTCTTTCCAAAAGTACTTTTCATAAAAATAATTAATCTTTACACTTGAAGTGATTATTGTATTTTATAAACAATTAGTATTCTCTATTACTAGGGAGATGTTTCCCCTACCCTACCCTACCCTACCCTACTACCTTTTCTGTACACTTGACAACGTGTTTAAATTTCATAATGGTTTCAAAATCGGTTAAGTAGTTAGGACGTGATAGTGTGACAAAGATCACTTCACATTTATAATATTACTAAGAATGCTAATATTATAGAGATGCAAAGTTTCTTAAAACTCGCTAATCCAAGAGTTCTATCATCGACTTGAAAAAATATTTTTGAGTTAAATATTTCATTTACTGAGAAAGGTTATAAGAAATCGCGGCATTACCCAAAGGCGAAGCAGTTCGTCTTAATGCTAATGAAATCGCAAGGAGCGTTAAGTTATGTATTACTTATGTACTATCATGATATTTGACTAAATTGCATATAATCTTATTTGTTTAACAAATAATAACTCCGTATTGTATTATAAACTATAGATATAATTAAAAACAAATGGCATTTATAAGACCACTATTAAGATTTTCGCAATAAGGATGTGAACGAGACGACGTGGGCCGGCGCATGTAATGTAATCACCGCGGTAGTATTATATTCTCTTTGGCAATATCCGACCTCGGATACTCCGCGTGCGAATCAAGATTTTACTATAAGTAATACCGTGATAATTCATTAGTAATTTGAATTATAACTAATTCGTTCCATATTTAAAAAATCATAATATTTAAATAAATTTTACAATAATCAAGAATTAATAACTGAAATTACTATTACATTTTATTTGTTACTAGTATTTTGCCCGCGGTTTCACCCGCGTAATGCCCGTTCCCAAGGGAATACGGTGACAAAATGTAGCCTATGTAACTCGCTGAAGCGTAGCAAACAAACGAACTAACATTCGTATTTATAAATTTATAATATTAGTTAGGATAATTGAACGATTACATGTTTAAAATCTTTACTAATATTATAAATGCGAAAGTGGGTTTGTTTGTTTATTTGTTTGTTATGAATTCACTTCTTAACTGATCATCATGAAATTTTGCGCACATTGTCAGGGGTACCTAACACCTGGCTTCAAATCCCAGGTCCGGTCGATGAAAAGTTTTTGGGTTTTTCTGTTGAATAATTTTCAGTAGTATCCCCTAGTTTGGAAGTTGGAAGCTTGGACAAACCTCGCGAGGCGATTGATCGTGTTACAACATTACGTTCAAAGTTTATTTTTGTGCTTTTCATGCAAATGCACTTGATAAGTCCATAATTAATGTCATTTAATAATTGAGGAAACTGAATTATAAATATAATTCATGTGTGTGTGTGTGTATGTGTTATAATGACATACAAAATATAACATGTTTATGAATGTCAAATGTTTTTTTTTTAATAGCAACCCGAGCAGTCAAGCACTTTTGCAAAATTAAAACTGTCTAAATTAATTTGTTAAACTAGTTTTATTTTAGAAGGTTTAATAATTGAGAAGTTTAAACTTTTGAATTTATAAGAGCGATAACTACGTGTTTATTTAAATCATTGATTTGAAAAAAAAGATTTCAATTTGATTTGAAAAAAGATGAAATGAAGATGAAAAATTTTAAAAGCGTCACTACGTTTTTATTTATTTTTATCTCAATAACTTTTAGCTTAAGCTCGTAATGATTATTACGAATTTAAATCAAAGAAATGAAAAGATTAGAGATCATTACGTGATGTTTTTCTTTTGAGAAAATTTTATTCATTTCTGTTTCTGATTTGTCGCAACCCGTGCCAAAAATTTATAGTAGTTATACATACAATGTTTAATGTTTAAGCAACTAAATGCGGCTTAATTACCAAGCCTCACAGATTCAGATTCCTATCATAACATATAACAATCATTGACTTCTTTAGCAAGAACTAAACTCGCCCAAGAATATTATTAATGTTTCCTTAGTATAACGTAACGTAATCTTCCGCAAAATATCTGATACTTTTTAGTTCATAACAATTATTCTTATTGAATGGTTCAAGAAAAAAGACCAATAAAAATTTTAAAAATATTATTTTTTATCAAATATAGGTTATATTTGATAAAAAATAAATGAACGAACTTGTATTATGTTATCAATCTGAAAGATAATAATAGACCGAAAGAGAATATGTCGCTAGCGACGTTTTTTTATCTAATTATTATGGCATTGGAACCTAATAATCGCTGTTGTCAATTCAATAATTATAAGCCCGTCACGCTTATCATAGCCCCATTGATATACACCCATATAAAAATGAGGTAAAAAGTAGATACAAAAAAGTAAATAAACGTTGGTCATTTTTGACCAACGTTTTCATAATTTTAGAAATACTAATAACAAATTCTAAGAATTGTAATACTTATTACATTTTGAGTATATTATTGATATTCCAATTATAAATTTCGAACAGAAATAAATGAGGTTATGTTGCTTATTACTTGGTGGTAGAGCTTTGTGCAAGCTCGTCTGGGTAGGTACCACCCACTCACCAGATATTCTACCGCAAAACAGCAATACTTGGTATTGTTGTGTTTCGGTTTGAAGGGTCAGTGAGCCAGTGTAATTACAGGCACAATGAACATAACATCTTAGTTCCCGAGGTTGGTGGTGCATTGCCGATGTAAGCGATGGTTAACAATGTCAATGACTATGGGCGTTGGCGACCTTTTATCATCAGGTGGCCCATATGCACGTCCGCCTAACAATACTATAAAAAAAATGTTAGTTCAAGATAAAAGATGAATTTTAAGTTTAAAGTTGGAAGACATTCAAAATGATGCGGCAAAAATGGTTTTTCAAATGCAACAAGAAGACTACATAACGTATAATTCCATAGCCGTAAATAAGGCTTAATATTTATCATATGCGTTTATATTTGTACATGAAGACACATGTTTATTATAATCAAAAGCTTTTTGGAAGTTGGAATATACTTAACAAATTTGTCATACAAATTTCAATTAGATAGTAATTAACGTAGAGTTTATTTCCGTTTAAACAGTCAGTACAATCAAAACTTACGACTTTATTGTACGCCCCTTTGCATGTTTTGGCGAGATATGAAAACGACGACTAAGCATAGAAATTAGAATCTTCAACTTTGAGATTAAGGTTAATATTGTGGCATTCATCTTAGTTTAGTTGCGGCGTGTGAATTGTTACTCCTACGGGACTTCTTCGACTTGACTTGACTTGATAAGTGCTCCATATATATATATTACTGTTTTGTGACAAATCGTCTTAAGCTTTTTTTATAGTATAGGTTAGTTGATACTAACTAAATTAAGTGGTTACTAACGAATGTCGAGATTGGCACTAAATGAAACCTTTGTAACTGTAGTTACACTGGCTCACTCACTATTTAAGCCGGAACACAACAATACTGTTTGGCGTCAGAATATATGATGAGAGCGTGGTACTCAGACGGACGGACGAAATCCTACCACTTAGTACACATAATAAGTAAAGAATAGAATTCAAAATGAATAGACATAATATATAAGTTAAAATAAATGTAAAAAATTTTTGCATATACATTTTATAAAGAGAATTCCTAACCGCTCGAAACATATCGGATTATTACTTCTTTTTTTTTTTGCTATATTTTTACTTCTTTGTTTGTTCTAGATCAAATTCGTTTACAAACAGATCGATTGTCAATTGACTTTTGAAACTCTTTATTGACAGATTGATTTTCGATATTTATGTTCTTAATTACATTCAATTAAGCTTATTGCCTGTACTTTGTTCGTTCTTGGTTGTCAAGGTATAGGTTAGTTTACTTGATAGATTTTTATGTACCAAAATAATATATTATCTGTTAGGGCTTTGTGCAAGCTCGTCTGGGTAGGCCAGGTACCACCCACTCATCTGATATCCTACCGCAAAACAGCAGTACTTCCTATTGTTGTGTTCCGGTTTGAAGGGTGAGTGAGCCAGTGAACCAGTGTACAGGCACAAGGGACATAACATCTTAGTTTCCAAGATTTGTGGCACATTGGCGACGTATGCGATGGCTTATTTCTTACAATATCATTGCCTAGGGGCGTTGGTGACCACTTACGATCAGCTGGCCACAACGATATGCTCGTTCGCCTACCTTTAAAAAATTAAAAATAGTGGGCTTATACGAACAATTTTCAATTTTGATTTTACAAGATTAATTTAAAATTACTACAAGTTCGGTATTTAGATTTTTCGTTATACCGCGAAGAATCGATAAGAAACACATTTGTTACGCTTTTTCGACAATTAAATTACATTTTCAATCTTGCACGGTAATCAACGAATGTCAACTCCACGTTCTTTATCAGCTACATAATATTTTATCGAGTAATATTCTTTATTAATAAAGATTTTATTAATATGACATATAGATTTAAAAAAATAGCAATGTTAAAAGGCGAAACGTCATTAGGTATTTGTTGTTATTGACAAACGGTAATAATTTCTCATTTTGTCAGTGCAATTAAAGGCATAAGGGCCATGACATTTTAATTTCCATGGTCGGCTGCACATTGAAGGATTGGCTCAGCGCCAAAGCATATAAGCGGTGGAAATCACTTTTCTATACAAGTGTCGTCTTTACTATATTAAGTAAAAAAGGTATGTTATCCATTTTTACTGACTTTTTTAATTATAAATAATAACAGAAACATTCGTATGTTAACAATTGACATTTATATCTTCTCTCTATTTTTTATATTTCAAACTAAACAATGTTTATTTACATTAAAACCTATATAATACAAATAAAAATTAAAAATAATTACTATACAAATTGTGACCTTTAATATTATTATTATTATTGACTGTTATTGTTAATATTATTGTTCAACGCCATCTTTGTTTAATAACTTTTTGTAATCACGAACGAAACGATAAATCTCCATCACGTCTTCTCCATCCTACGTTAAGTTGGCTAAATAATTTGTGCCCTATTTGTATAAGTAAAAGCCATTCGTTTTTAATTCAATTGAATTAAATTATTTTAAATGAAGACTTACTATCGTGTAGTAATCCGAATCAACTAAAGTCAATTTCATTAAAGCGCGTCGAGTTTCTGTCCTGTCTGATGCATATACAGATCATCGAACATTTTGTTTATACCTTACCATAAGGTAAAAACATTTACTTGGTGATAGAGCTTTGTGCAAGCTCGTCTGGATAGGTACCACCAACTCATCAGATATTCTACCGCAAAACATCAGTACTTGGTATGGTTGTGTTCCGGTTTGAAGGGTGAGTGATCCAGTGTAATTACAGGCACAAGGGACGTAACATCTTAGTTCCCGAGGTTGGTGGCGCATTGGCTATGTAAGCGATGGTTAATATCTTTTACAATGCCAATGTCTATGGGCGTTGGTGACCACTTACTATCACGTGGCTCATATGTTAGTCCGCCTACCTATGTTATAAAAAAATGTCTTTAAGTCAACAAGTCATGTTAAACTAAAATGGATCTCAAAAAAAAATAGAACCGATATTATGTCGCTCGCATAAGCGGAACGCTAAGAAACTCCTCGTTTTCAAAATGAATTCAAAGCGACACGACAAAGCTTTCATGATTACTCCCTCTCAAAGCTCATAACAAAGTGTGCGTCGGGGTAATCTTAGCGGTCTTACAATGACGTATTATGTGTATTATTCTACTGGATTGAGGATTCTAAGTACTGTAATTTGTCTTTTTTTTATACAACTAGGTCACTGTTACAACTTTGTCTGCCTTGAAATAATTAATAGCCATGAATTTCCTTCTTTAATTATAACACATGCAAACATACCAGATCTTTTTTTTTTAATTAATCCCTTAACATCTATTATCGACTATTTATACGCATATTCATATTCTATTTTTGTTAAACGAATTCTTATTATCATAGTGGCTTCTGATTGAAAGAAATGGTTGATATGTTAAAATTTAATGAAAAAGTTGATTAGTAGTCACATCGAAAAAACTTTAATACATTAACAATAATACTAATACTTATAATACGTATTGATAATTACATCTTTATTAAAATAATGATTAACAAATTTTATTTTAATTAAGTGATTGTTGAGCCACACTGAATCTTAGAACAGCTCCAATTTTTTTCCATTTTAAATCGTCTCCTCTCTAGAGGCTACATCGTACTTGGCTCTTTTGTAATGAATATAAACACTGGCGAGAATTTTTTCAAAGAATGAAACTGTTTTAGCCGTTAATAGAATTTTAATGACATACTCAGATTGTTTTCTAGCTTATGATACCTTTTATGTGCTTTTAAAACATATGTTTAACATTTTATTTAAATTTAGTAAATAAGATTAAAAGGTGCCATTCATATTGGAGGCCCTTAATGATGTAGAATAATTTATAGTTTTTAGAATATTGTAATTTTACCCACACCATTAAAATCAATATTTAATTTTTAATGTTATTGTTCCTTATGTATTTTTGTGAGCAATATTACATTTCAAATGTTTTAATTACTGCTATAAAAAAACAACAGTCGTCAAAAATTTACAACTGCATTGTCACTAGAATGTTATAATTTTATAATATGAAAATGCGTGTTAATAGAAACTTCAATGAAACAATATTTATATACCCAATACTGAAAGTTGTTAAACCAATTTTAAATATATATAAGTACATTATATATTAGACTTTAAAAATATGGCAAAATTCGTGGTTTATTCTGCTATGTGTGTACCAACCCCCATTGGACCAGCGTGTATAATAACATCGTTAATAAGTTATAAATAATCTGCTTTAAGTAAAACTACTATCGGCTTCCAGGATGTTTAATATTTCTTATTTCCCGTCAAAAACCGAACATATAGCTTTTTCGCAAGGAGCAGCTGCAAGCTGACGAGCTTATTTCCTAAGTTTCACAGTGAGTTACTGATTTCCGTCGACACTTTTCCAGCAATTGCGCTACTAATTGCGATTTTTAAAAAAAGCAAAAGTTTTTTACAATTACTATTGCTTTTAAACGTACAAATAATTTTCTTGTAAGATTTATAATATCATTGGATTATGATAAAATATTTTATTCAGTAACAGGCTGTGAATGTCTCCCTGCTGAGCTATGGCCTCTTCTCCTCTTTTTGAGGAGAAGGCTTGGAGCTTATTCCACCACGCTGCTCCAATGCGGGTTGGTGGAATTCCAGTGAAATTTGGCACATGCAGGTTTCCTCACGATATTTTCCTTCACCGCCAAGCACGAGATGAATTATAATTACCAATTAAGCACATGAAATTCAGTGGTGCTTGCCCAGGTGTGAACCCACGATCATCGGTTAATATTTACGCGTTCTTTCCACTGAGCCATCTCGACAGTTTAGATTTTTTAGTACAAACATTTAATATGTTTTTGTCTTTTTAGTAAATTTATTCACATTTGTCTATTAATAACGGCTATACGTGCATATACGTGTGCACCCAGCCAACACGTAACACACTGTACATAGATATCAGCATTCGCTAAACACATTTTTCAGAAATTGCAAAATAACCGACATAATTTATTTAAAATTTTATTTTATTCAAAACATATAAAAGTCGTACGTAATAATTAGATATACAGGGTTATTTGTAAAGTACCAGCAACCTCGCAGGGCTAGATAGCTAACACTATAAGCAACAACTTTTGTTCTACGACTTCGGACATAACTCAATACATGAAACAAAAATGATTTTACAAGTTTTTGTTGTACTGTCGTGACATTTGAAGGTCTATTGCCCCACTCCCAGCCCAGGGGGTGGGGCAACTTTGAAATCTCAAATGGGAACCCCCATTTTTATTGTAAATTCAGATTCCCCATAAAACATACGTAACTTATCAAAATTTTTTTTGCGAGATAGATGGTGCTTTAATTGCAGAAAATTCCTGAAAGTACTCAAAGGCGATAATACTTACGGTTTGTTTCTACGCTGTTTTTATCAGAGATACATTGGGTCTTTTGCTCGAAGAGTTGCCTTTATTTACACGACAAACCATGTGGTATCAACATGACGGATGTCCAGCTCATTATTCACTGATTGCACGAAGGCAACTCGACGAGAAATTTCGTATTCGGTATAGGAAAAAGTCAATTTGCAACTGAACAATAAGTAGTTTATATACGTCGGCGACATAGTTTCGCTGCATCCACTTCGTGATGATGGAAAGAGTATTCTCCCCGAACCATGTCGATATAACTTAGTAAAACCGGAACATTAATGACACACCGGAACATTATACCGGCTGATAACGATTATTATAATGATATACTAAAGCTGACAATTAAAGTATGTAATAACTAATATAATATTCGTATAATTTACATAAGAATTTCTTATCATAAAACAGACGTCTATCGTTGATCGGATAATATTCAACTTTAGTAAACTGAAGTGCCTTTTCAGTCAAATTACAATTTAAGTGTTTATGTAGCTTAGACGAAATCCTTCGACCTTCTGGAATAAATTTATATCAAACGAATGAATTTTTTCTTCTTTAATTTGTACAATTCTAAATTTAAAATTAGTTATTACATTTTTAGAATATTATGATTGTTGGTGCTAGATATCTAAGTTAAAATAATTTTATAATGATGTATCACCTGTCACATTTCAGGCACAGAATTGGCTTCACATGTTTTCCGAGGCGTAGGACTTTTGGTTGCTTTTGAGAATTTAAACAGAAAAACTCAACAATTTTCTATAACCCCGCGATCTGCGCTCTTCTTATCTTGCATAGAACAACGAGGCAGTTAATGCGTTGTGACGCTCTTACACTATTTTCAAAACTTTAAATTTAGAACTCAACAACATTTAAAAAAAGATATCCATAATACAAAATTATATTCGAACGCAGCTTGAGTGTATTTAAGCAAAAATTTCACTCGGTACGGCTGTTAAAATATCAAAATGTCATCGTTGGGAACCTTACAGCTCGAGGGAGCAGTTCAAATGAGACGGCGAGCCAGCCAGACGAGTAATTGGATACCAAACGCGTGGTTTGTGGCTCAGTTTCCTCCACATTTATTTGTTTACATAAAAACAAATGTTTTCTTCAATAGATGTAAGCGTATTATAAAGTAACTCATAGTAGGCTTAGTTGTCAATAAAATAATTTTATTCGATAAAAAATAATATAGTTTAATTTTTATTTATAGACAAAAAAAATAAAAATATAACGACTATAAATATACTTATTTACATTTATTTTTGTGTCATATCGGAGTGTCATTATCTAACTCGGGGATTTTTTATTAACTCGGGAATACTAATTAATAACGTTGAAATTAAACAATAAAACCATCCAGACAATAGCCTTTTTTACATTTATAATATCATTAGGATGCTGATTCTTGATTGCATATATATTATCTGTAAATTTGTCACTGTATATTTTTAATATAGGGTTTTCCATTAAGGGCGCTTGCTCGTGCAGAACTTCCATCGTAGTGTGTGCTGTGTGGCACGTAGCGCCGTCCTGTTGAAACCACATGTTGTCCAGATCCATATTC
This sequence comes from Nymphalis polychloros, assembly GCA_905220585.2. Taxonomy (NCBI): domain Eukaryota; kingdom Metazoa; phylum Arthropoda; class Insecta; order Lepidoptera; family Nymphalidae; genus Nymphalis; species Nymphalis polychloros. The sequence continues at coordinate 3,177,158 of HG992251.1, forward strand.
TCGATTTCAGGCCAAAAGAAGTTGGTTATCATCGACCGGTATCGCTCACCATTGACGGTGACGGCCACACCATTATCGTTTTCGAAAAAATACGGACCAATCACGCCTCCGGCCCAAAATCCGCACCAAACAGTCACTTTCTGCGGGTGCATTGCCACTTGGTGAACCTCGTGTGGATTGGTCTCGTCCCAAATACGGCAATTTTGCTTGTTGACATAGCCATTCATCCAAAAATGCGCCTCGTCGCTGAAGATGATTTTTTTGCCAAAATCGGCGTCAACTTCCAACTGCTCTAATGCCCAGTCAGCGAACACACGGCGCTGTCTATGGTCATTAACCTTGAGCTCTTGGGTCAGCTGGATCTTGTACGGGTGCAGGCTCAAGTCACAACGCAAAATTCGCCAAGTTGTCGTCTGCGAAAGGCCGAGTTCCTGTGCGCGACGCGGAATTGACTGCCGCGGGTTTTCGAGGACACTGTCGCGCACAGCGGCGATATTCTCGGCAGATCTCGCGTTACGTTGACGCACGGGAACCGGCTGATTGTTAACTGACCCGGTTGACTCGAATTTGTCCACCAATCGACGGATAGTCGACTCGACAGGACGATCATCGCGACCGTAAAACGGGCGAAGTGCGCGGAACGTTGCTCGAACTGAAGACCCATTTTCATAAAACAATTTTATGATTTGCACGTGCTGCTCGACACTGTAACCTGCCATGGTGGTTTGGGAGGACGGAATGAATATAACACACTGCATTTGACAGCTGTCACTCAAACAACATGGCCGCAATCAGCTGTCAAAGTTCAAGCGTCCCTATTGGAAAACCCTATAGCTATAGAATCTTTCTAAGATATACAACAAAAACGTAAGGTCCATACATCTCTACCTTCTCCCCTTAATTGTCACCTTCTAACCATATGTTTTTTCCATAGTTTACCTGTCTGCTGTTTTCATATGATTTTAACTTGGTAGCCCGTCTGGGTTATTATTCATAACTCATTCTAAACAGCACTACTTACTATTGTTGTGATCCGATATGAAGGGTGAGCGAGCCAGTGTAACTGCAGACACGAAGGACTTCTTACTTCTCAAGGTTGACGTCTAATATTTCTTACAGCGTCAATGTATTAACATCGCAGTCGGACACTGGACAGTAAGCCTCTTAGTTTTGATCTAAATACTTTCCAAGTTGAGCCCAGATTCGCCTTTCGCCTGGATTAAAAGGTTTTTTAATGGGATACAGACGGTATATCGGTATCGGCGTAAATCCTCTGAGCATATCAATGATTGATTTCTTACTTCACGGCCAAATAAAATTGCATAGACTTTTATCTGTATCACCATTGGATTTTGTGATGATATATATATAAATATATATACTTTTATTTATTCCATAGAAATCCAGCTATGGAATAAAAAAACGACGAGCATATGGGCCACCTGATGGTCACCAACGCCCATAGAGATTGGCATTGTAAGAGATGTTAACCATTACTTACATCGCCAATGCGCCACCAACCAAAACAAATGACACTTATAGAACTAAGATGTTATGTCCCTTGTGCCTGTAATTACATTGGCTCACTCACCCTTCAAACTGGAATACAACAGTACCAAGTACTGCTGTTTTGCGGTAGAATATCTGATGAGTGAGTGGTACCTATCCAGATGAGCTTACACAAAGCTCTACCACCAAGTATATAATCAATATTATTATAGATTATTCACTAGAGCTTTGTGAAAGGCAGCCTGGGTAAGCCAGTACCACCAAATATTCTACCGCCAAATACCAATTATTGTTGTTGTTGACTGCCTCGTTGGTCTAGTGGCTAGATATAAGGCCGCAGACCCGGTGGTCCTGGGTTCAATTCCCAGGTCGGGCGAATAAATAGTTATTGGGTTTTTCTGTCAGAAAATTCTCAGTAGCAGCCCGGAGTCTGGAAGTTGGAAGTGTGTACACTCCCGTGCCTCGGAAAGCACGTTAAGCTGTTGGTCCTGCGCCTGAACTCTTTCCGGTCGTGTCGGATTGCCATCCCATCGGATTATGAGAGCTAAAGAAAAGAGAGTGCACCTATGTTTGCGCACACACTTGTGCACTATAATATGTCCTGCGCAGTTGGCAATCTTGAGATTGGCCGCCGTGACCGAAATCGGTCTGGAGGACCTTATTGTTGTTGTGTTTCGGGATAAATGGTGAGTGAGCCAGTGTAACTTATCCGCCTTCGTACGCCTATCTATTTAATATATAGAAATAACGGCATTCATGGCAACTGAAATGAGTGAAGTTTAATAATTTGAGTTGTATTGTTTGATAAATATTTCAAATTCGTTTGATACAAGTTTCCTCCCATTGTCTGTTACTATTGTTGGTGGTACATCAAAGTTACTGTATAATTTCATAACATTGTTTAATGCAGGTAACTATGATCAATGACCGTTTTCTTTTATATCATAAATGCATCTTTAGCTGTTTTAGTCGACAAAACACAAATCCATTAAGTGTGATTATTTTTTTTTTTTTTGCAAAACGTTTTAAATACTGTGTTTAATGTCGTTAGTAGAACGTACTAACATTGTATACGAAAATATAGCGACAGATTAAATAGTCAAGACAATGAATGAGTTGTCAACGTTTTATTAAACTTTCTTATCTGAAACTTCGGGCGGAAATGCGACTGCTTCTTCAACATCATTAATTAAATGAACTCTGAATCTGATTAAGCGACTATTTGGTAGAGAGCATTTTGAAAATGACCGGATTTATTCATTAAATAATCTGTTCTCTTTCTGTCGTCTTTGTTTTGAGAGTGATTTTCGTAAGTGAAAAAAAAAATCGTTGTTTTGATCCCGACCGAGTTACAGACCCGAGTCTCGAGCAATTTACACAAATGAAATGTCGTAAGATTTGTTGAAGGCAGAAATTTCTTTTGACGGATTTGTTTAGTCGTCGTATTTTATTTTATGATTATGTTTTTAGATGAGAAACTGAGGCAACGTAACAGTTCCTAAATATATCTTCATATAAGCCTTTAGTGTATGCGTTCCGCATTGGAACAGTAGCTTAGTATATTAAGCTACGAATCGTAAGTAAGCGTTAGAGTATTACAAATTGCGAGGGTTTATGCTAGGGAAATCTCGTATATATATATGTCTTCTACATCCACCACTAAATATTCTGTATCTCTATATATATATATATATATTTACAGAACAAAGCAATATAAAAAATTAAGTATACTAACTAATATTATAAATGCGAATGTGAATTTGTTTGATTGTTTGTTACGCTTTCAGGCCAAAAAAATCTCCAATGGAAAGCTACATTATCTGCGAGTAACATACATTATCCCGTGTTCCCAGGAATCGGAAATTACGCGGGTGAAATCGCGGGGAAAGGCGCATGCTTAATTTTAAGTAACTTTATTTAACTTGTCATATGATGATAATTTATTATAAATTTAAAGCCTGGTAGTGGATCATGGCAATCAAAGTTTTGTAATACTTTAAATATTTCGATTATTTTAATGTTACTTTATTTTAAAATACTTAATATATTACTGTGTTTCAAAATTTAAGTTGTTTTAAAATTTATTGTTATATTAAGTTAGCATGACCATATTGGCCTGAGCCGAGATGGCCCAGTGGTAAGAACGCGTGAATCTTAACCGATGATCGTGAGTTCAAACCCGGGCAAGCACCACTGAATTTCATGTGCTTAATTTATGATTATAATTCATCTCATGCTTGACGGTGAAGGAAAAACATCGTGAGGAAACCTGCATGTGTCAAATTTCACTGAAATTCTGTCACATGTGTATTCCACCAATCCGCATTGGAATAAGCTCCAAAACCTCAAAAAAAAAAAAAGGCTGTTACTTTACTTTTTACTTTATGACCATATTGCTGTTTTGAGTCAAAATTTAGGAACACATATTTAAACAACAAACAATTTTCACAAAAACCTTGGAAATGTTGGCCTGTTACGTATTAACCAAGTAATTGGTATTCCACTGAAGATGTTTGTAGGTAAGCCGGCACTTACGTTTGTTCTCGAAACGCTTGAAAGAGCTCTTTAGAAAGTTAGCTGTTTTCGTAGTTCTATCTTTGTGTTAAGTACGAAGCGCAGACAATTTATACGAGTAATTAAATTTCATTTCTCGACGAAATTAAAAATATTAAGAATATTCTTTGTTATTGTCATTTATCAGTCAGTGCGTCTGTGATATATTTGATGGAATAAATAATCACTATTATTTACTAGTATATTGTGTTGTGTGGTCTCCACTCCAGAACACGTCTATCTTATTACATTATTTAAGTTATAACGTATTCATTAATTATATGTTATTATTCCCATCTTAATTAATAACTTAAAAAACTACATAAGATAAGACACAGCTTTATGTTTGCTTAAAGGAACTTAATATTATTTGAACTATATTATTACTTATTGTTCTTCTTCCTGCCCTTATCCCACTCCGTGGGGTCGGCACGACATGTCTTTTCTTTCCACTTCTTTCTGTCACTCGTCATCTCAGTACTTACACATTTCATACACAATCCATCCACACTTTCTCCGGCCTACCCTGTCCCCTGTATCCATCAACCATGAATGTTGACCATCTAGTAACATGATTTTCATCCCTTCTGATCATATGCCCATACCACGCTAATTTATTACTCTTCAACTTTTCATCTATTACTGCTACTTTCAGATTTCCTCTGATATACTCGTTTCTTATCTTGTCTATTTTAGTAACACCATACGTATAAAAAATAAAATAAAAGCTAATGACGTAAAATTGTAATTTAAAGCAGATTTAGAATCCTATTTTTTAAATATTTTGTCAGTGATAAGATCGCTTTTGAGAAACATTATATTTCTGTTACTCTAATGTCATCTTTTATTTACATATTTTACAATATATATTATACCTTATATTTTTTACAACGATTTCAATAATATTATAAAAAAATATAATTAAAGGATAAGGTAAAGTCAAAGTTTAGATATGGCGTAAATAATCGGTTCGACGCCGTTCGATTCGATCGCTTTAGCTTAAGAGAGCCATTAATCAAAGCGAAGAGCGTAAATCTGTGACAAGGGTTATATACTTATACATACAACCTTTTATTGAACGCGCCCAAATCGTATAACAAAAAGGTTAAGTGGGATGAATTCTCAAGTCACTGTGCATGATTTGTCCGTTCCAAAAAATTTGTTATGACAGCGAAGGGTCTGAAATGGGCGATTACAGATTTAAAAGGGCTTATTAAAAATATTTTTGTCGTTTGTCATCAGAACGGTCTCGCTTAAAAAACGGTTGGTATTAGAAGTTTCAATTAATAAATGTGTTATCGTAACTACTAACTAGCTGTTATTCGTTAGTAACAATAGCTAGTTTTAAGCTATTGTTAAATTAACATTCCTTTAAGGTCGCTCACGCATCCGCAGCCCCTCCTGCGTTGGTGATGTCTTTGGGCGGTGGTAATCACTATTTAGAGTTTAGTTATTTCTTAACATTTTATACAAATGTTTAATGATTACTATATAAAGGTTGGGATGAAGATTTGAGAAATAATTAATTAAAGCGTAGTTCGAAATAGTAATAAAATGATTACTTTGCGTTATTAATTAAACCTTTGTCGTTTTAAAGGTTAAAATTTTATTCTGAAATAATAAAAGGTGAACAGGGTTTTTGCGAGCAAGACTTGTTCTTTGATGACAAAAACACCTGTAAGGACATGTCTACAAAGAATTCTAATATGTGCCAAGTAGTGGAGCAATTTGGCTGATGAGGGTTTATTTCGTACCAGGTACGCTTACGTAAATTTATCATTTTATACTTTTGTTTTATTTTATATAATATTATAAATGTTAAAGTAATCTCTTTGTTTTTCGATTTCACAACTAAACCACTGAACAGATTTTGATGAAATTTTGTACGGCTTTTTTGTCTTATCGCCTCTCCTTAAAATCTAAAACCTAACCTTTAACTTTAGTTGTGGACGAAAACTAGTTTTTATATATTTATATACCCCACAGACTTTTGTTGTTCCTTAAAAATGACGGGCTTAGTGTATTTACCTTACAACTCATTTTTTTGTAATAATAAGTTGGAAAACTTTGCCATTAACATATAATTAAAACGTAATATATGGAAAAAAGAGTGAACTATTTATAAACGCAGTTTAAATAATACATATTTCAAACCGAGACTTCAAAAATGAGAGATGTTTTAAACTTTCATCTTTTACTTCACTCTGGGGAATTCCTATTCGAGGTTAAGCAGCATTGCTAATGATATCAAATATCTGAAAATTATTTATGAATATACTTTGACATTAATAGCTCAAGAGATTTATATCTCATTTTCAAGTTACCTGATAATTTGTGATCACCACACATAATCATTGGCAATTTAAGAAATATTCCCTTATATGGAACTAAGATGTTTTGTTCCTTATGCCTTTATTTACAATGGCTTACTTACTAGTGAAATGCATTTTTCGAATCTAATCTTAAATTTATTTCACGTACCGAAACTAGATTGTATTGTCAGACGAACTAAACGCATTTAGCAAAATGTTGATAGGGATAAAAACTCTATTTTAAGATTTTACCTATTACTATACTTTTAGTTATATTACTAACAGCTAAACTTAAATAAAAACACGTAAATACATCATAAAATATTTTTTAAGTTTACAAAAAAAAACTAATAAAGTCGAAGGTCTAAAAAAGTTGAAGGAAATAAAAAAATACATATAATTTTCATTCTATTTTATCTTAGAGGTAGGCAACTCAGTTAGCCCAATTAATCGTTTCACGGTATTGGAATTTTCATCTGAATCGAATATAATTTTCCGTCTCCCGTCGGAATTATAGACTTTAGGATTTTCGTTTAAGCTTTCCTCTAAACTTTGAATGAAGCAGTTAAATCCGATTATTTTTTCAAAATTTTAGAAATGATTCAGGCATATTGGTATCAGTCCATTTTTGTACTTTTAACAATTTTTAGGCTATGCAATAAAAAAAGAAAAAAATCTGCATTTCTTATACCAAGTCTACACGATGTTCTTAATCTCCACTTTCTAATTTGCACCTTAAAGCAAATACTTCTTTACGCTAAACATATGTGATTGGACAACTCTATGGAATCAAATTTCAATTGCTTTCGTTTGCAATCAATTTCCGTGAAGCTATTTAACATGCAAGAAAATAGGATGTCAGAGAGGCAGAGAGACGATAGAGTTATTATAAGGGTTTTCTTGGTTTTGGGACTTTTACAATTGTACAGCATATCTTCAATTATTAATTCAATTGGTCCTTTCAATTAAATTATTTATTTGAAAAGACAAGAACAGATACTTGACGGACAAGGTTGTGAAACGAAATCTACATGTTCCGTCCTTATAATGCGTTAAAATCTGCAATCGCGCTGTGAAACTATAAGATACAATATTTTGTAGCCTTAATTCTAGAACTATTTTCTTTACAGCTTAATTCAAGGGTCAAATCTCTGTCAAAAATCGTATTCCGTTTTATAATGACGTTACCTTATTTAAAGGTTACTTTATTTGAAAATAATTAATTATATTTATCATTGTATAAAAATTAGTTGGCCTTTTACTATTGTATTTACATTATATTTACATATGAATGCATTGCCATGAGTTGTCGGGTCCACATAAAGAATCCGATGGCATTGTGGAGACCGAACGCGAGCCACGCGTGTTACAATTTCTATGGAAATGTCAGGGAAAAATGCGGGGTCACTGGTGTAAATATGAAATATGTGTTAATGGGTCTACGATAGTTTAGAAATATGAAAACATCGTCATGGTTGCGATCTATGCTTTTAGCTTATGAATTATTTTATCAAAACAATTTTCATTATTTATTCTTTTTTTTTTAGTTAATTTTCTAAGGCTTGACATTTATGCAAATTACAATATGTGTGATTAGTTTGTAAGTTTCAATTTGTATACAAAACTTTAATTCTCCGATAATGTCGGATTGCTGCTCTAGCAAACTATTTAAGTGAGGGAACAAAGAGTGCCCCTGTGTTTCCACATACATTTGCGGACTCCTGTAATATCCGCCAAGCTAGAAGCGGGGCCGTGGATACATTATATCACTAAGATCCCGCAGCCTCTACGATCCGTGCTAAAGACGGACATCACAGTGGTTTTAGTCGATAAGAATCACTGGCTCACCCACCTTTCTATCCAGAAATCAACAATACTAAGTACCGGTTTTTTGGTGGTGGTGAATGGGTGGTACCTACCCAGATGGGCTTTCACAAAGCCCTACCACCAAGTTATGTATAAAGTATGTCTTTCGATTCAGAAAACAAATATTACGCGAACAGTGTATTAAAGAACTTCAATATGAATCTTAATAGAGCATACTGTTAGAAATGTTGCTCACGAAATCCGATCTGTTTCAAGTTTATTTTTTAATATTCGACTAAAGTTCGACTAAAATAAAAGTATGTATTTTATTATATATTTATCACAAATTTTGTATTGGATTTTTTCTTAATACTGTCATTTAATAACAAAATAATCTTATACAAAATGAGATGAGTGTTTCTATGTGGTTCATTTGTAAGACGTAACGAGAAATTCGTATCAGTTTTTCACAAAAAAGCTTTCATCATTTTGAAGGAATATAATTTATCTTCACGTAAAAAAGTTTTTTTATAAATATTATAACTTTATTCCAGATTCTAATATTACGTTGTAAAAACATATCTGGTTTATTTAAAGGATTTGGTTTATTTAATGACGTTATTTACATAACCAAAATGTATTTATATATGAGCAGAAAAAAACTTGCAAGCCAATATTTAACTTGGAATTATTTTCATACATAGACGCAGTACATTCATGATTGTATATTTTGTTAAAACAATAAATTAATTATTATTGCGGATTTATTTTAAACTGAACCGACATGACCCGGTGGCTTAAACACGTGAATCTTAATCGAAGATTGAGGTAATCACCACTGAATTTTCATGAGAAATTAGGATGAGTGAGATGAACGAGATAAGCCCCCTTTATTAGTTCGATTTCGAAATCTATGGAAACAGCACGCACTGCGGTTGAACATAATGACCGTTTAGAAACAGTTATGCTATTAGCCAGGATTTCGGGAATAGAGATAATATTTACAGGAGTGAAATATTTATTATTACATTCTATTATCAAAACTTAAATGATTAAATGATGAATGAAAGATGAATTTCGTAATTTTCGTAAAGAGGTCTTAATAGATTATTTTTCAAAATCTGTCGAAATCGAAATATATTGTGTATTTACTATTAAATATAACATAAGATTCATCTATATATTATATACTAAAGCAGTCGTAACTGTGTCTGTACATTGAATAAATTTATCAAAACACTAGTTTGGATACTAAAAAAGAATAACAGAACTCGTAAATGCATTTCTTGAAATGTCGATTCTTTGTCTGCCTGTGTGTACACGCTAATCTCCGACACTACTTTTTAATGGGATGTTAACAGATAGATTAAGCTTGGCTTGGAGCAACTAAATCAGATGACAGTGAAGCAAGTTCAGTAACAGCCCGTGTCTGTCCCACTGCTGGGCCTCTTCTCTTCTCCTCTTTTGATGAGAAGGTTTGGAGCTTAATCCACCACGCTGCTCCAATGCGGGTTGGTGGAATACACATGTGACAGAATTTCAGTGAAATTTGACACAATATGCAGGTTTCCTCTCGATGTTTTCCTTCACCGGTGAAACAAGTTATCACATAAAATAATTTAAAATAATAAAACCGACTTTAACGCGGATGACATCACGGACACTAGTTAGTTATATAATAATGAAATAATATTTACACATACATATGTACGCAGGATACATACAAATACAATGTGTTCTACGTGTTATTTTATTTAAATTTAACTGCTACACTGTTGCGTTAAGGATTTATTTTCAGTTATGTAGGATTCAGGGGAGCGGATATACGAAATACAGATTTTTATCCGACACATAGAGATTTCCTTAAGGCGTGATACTTTACCGCTGAGCACGGGATGAAATGAAAACACAAATTTAACATTTGCAAAGAATTCCTACCTTTTACATACAATATTATTATTAATAAAAATAACTCGGACGGCATCCCATTGCGTCGATCTCGTAACGTTCAGCTTTATATATAAATTTATTTACTTTAACTTTTTAGTTGATTCATCATTGTTTAATTATCATTATTGTTGTTGCTTTGTTATCGTAGTTTTATTCTATGTTGTCTGTTTTGCTGGGACGTAATAAATTGCTTAATATTTATTGAGCTCAGTTTAGTATTTCCAATTTCCAAAGTAAAACTTTTCATTTGAATTATATATAAAGTTTATTTATATGTTATAACTGTATTATAAATATTTGTAACTTATTATTTTTTTAAACGAATGTATATAAATTAATATGCTATGGAAGAGTGGGTTTAGCCGATACCTTCTAACCTGTTAAACTTTAAGAATTTCACAAAGAATACTATGTTTTCGTTTTAATTTTTAATAATTTCAAAGTTTTCTCATATTAAATATTTAATATTTGCAAAATCCACAATCTGACGTTTATAATAAAGTAAATAATCTTTGCAGTTTCAAACGGGTGTGTTTTGTTTTGTTTTTTCTAAGTACATACATACAAATAAAGAGAGGAAAGAGATAGGGATAATTAGTATGGAGTTCATATCTTTATTTTTCTGAAGTATGCCTTGAAGGTTACATGGTACGGTGCAATGTACATAGCAATACTGCGTACACAAATTCTTGAATCATTTCCCTTTCTTCTTTTCCTAGCGTTGAGGCCATTTCGTTCTTTTTTGCCTCGTATTCATTTATGAATTAGTTTATGTATTGACTTGTTGTTGTTATCGGTACTTTACTGGTTTTGTTTTTTATTATTCACCTTATATATTTTTTTTTTATTCTTGGACATTATTCACACAAGGCCATCCCAAGCTAAGCAGAGCTCGTACTATGGAAACCAGACAACTGATATACTTACATATACTACTTTTCTTTTGTAAATATATACACTCAGACTCAGGACAAATAGACATGTTCATGCACACAAATGTCTGTCCTGGGTGGGAATCGAACCCACGACCTGCGGCGCGAAAGGCAAGTATTTACAACCACTCAAACCGGTTCGTAAAATTGTTGCTTTATTCAACTAGAAGAGCTTATTTTCTTGTTCTACGTCTCAGAAAGGTCATAAACATACTTCGGAATTTAAAAAAAAACACCTGTTTTTAATGAATATACATACGCAGTGGAAACAGATTATTTAAATAAAATACATAAATGAGATAAGTCGGGAATAATAATATAAAAGACGGAATGGGAGAAAATGAAGTGTTTATTGATATAATAAACTTTTATTTTACTGGCGTACTAAACATCTGTAAATACTCGTAAAATAGTTTTACGTACAGTGCGTGCAAGTGACAGTGAAACGGGAGTATTATATAAATTCAAGCAAGTATAGATTTTTAAGCACTTATTTAATATGTTTTGATTGCTTTAATGTTATACCATTAAATATATGTATATACGCACTTGAATATCGCAAGACAAAGTTCAATGACACGATGAAATATCTGCAAATGCTTGGAATTCTTATGTTCACTACAAATAAAACGAATACGGAGATAGATTTACGTTAAATTCTAAACCCATACAATGAGTCAGATATACACCAATATCCAAAAGAACATTCTAATGTAGCCTTTATTTTGACAGTTATAAGAAAGAGTGTCGAATAAAAACAAAAGAAAAATGCCTTCTGTTCTCAGGATCAAAGTCTCAAGGGTATTTTGGGAAGGCCCGAGATATCGTTTTATCTTCGAAATATGCACATATTTTTCATAAAAGAAAAGTGAGACAATTGGTGAACATTGTTTGCAGAATAAACAGAAAAGATTTGAGTAAATTTTATTTATGTTCGCATGTTATAAATGATGTTTATGTATTATGTTGTATATAATATTATAGTGAATTCAATTATTCAATAAGAAAAGATTCAGATTTTGTTATGTAATATTTTCATCATTTTCAAAGTGCTTACGTAAGACTTACTCGCAATTAACATCATGATATTGTGCTATCCTTTGGAGCTACTAGTAGTATACTTATACAGCCGTATATATATACATTAGTCGTGAATGCTCAGTGATTAAAAGATTATTTTAACCAATGATGCTGAGTTCAAACGAAAAACGTGAAAGTAAATATCGTGAGAAAACCTGCACGTGGCGGACGCAAATCTGCCACATATATTCATCAACACGCATTGAAGCAGCGGGATGTAAGTTTCAAAACCTTCTCTTTAAAAAAGAGTAATGTATTAAGCAAAAGCACAATCATTGCTTATTATCCAATACTTATCATTTAGTGGTTCACTTTATTAATAAAAAAAAATGTTCGATGCTTGGGCTTTTCTCTAAGAAGAAACTCGAGACTCACCGCAGAAATCGATCGTGGAAATGTCAGAAAGTGATACGCGACATCGACCGTAATATTTATATTCAAGAATACACGCATCAAAATAGTATATCAATATAAGTCGGTTGTCAACATTTCAAGCATGTAATCATCATTACATGCTTCACGATTACCATTGAACCATTCGTAATAAAATTTGAATGAAGTCGGTCACGATGGCTATTCTCAACGGATAACAGCCAACTATGCAGGTGATATTATAGAACTCTAGTGTGTAAAGTAAGTGTAAGCACAGGGGTATTCTATTTAATTACTCTCATAATAATCTCCAATGGGACGGCAGTACGATACGATCGGAGAGAGGTCAGGCGTAGGACCAAACGCTTTACATGCTTTCCGAGATTGTTAACACTGCCAACTCCCAAACTTTCTGCAGTCTTATGAGCTAGCCACAGAACCAACCAAGTAAGGACATAAATTAATGCGAGTCGCGCGAAGAAGCGAGTAGTTTTATAAGTCAGTTAATATAATTGTTAATGTAAACACATTAGGGGCCTATCCTCGTATCTATGACATCAAAATTTTCGTGAACAATGTTAATGTCTAAAACGATTATTAAGTTATTCAACCTCGAATCAATACATTTTTATCTATGTTTCAGTTTAAATTATAAGTATGCTAGTGTAATAGGAGGCAGAAAGCTAATTTAATCCTGAAGCTAGACTAAGAAGTACATTAAATGAAATAAAAGTATTCATGATGTTTTTTTTAGAATTGTAATGTGTACGGTATAATATAAGGAACAAACACAATATTGTTACGCGTGCTAACCATCTATACAGGGTAAGTAATTATTTTGTGGACGATGTACGCTTTTACAACAATTTATTGTTGTAAACATATGGGCCATTTTTGATTCAAAATGTGAATGATTTTTTTTCGCCGGTTCTTCTTAGTTCTGAGTAGTTCTTTACGAACCGGTGATAGATTTATGATAATTAATAAGATGTGATGTGGTACCAAGGCCTCTTTATATTATAATTGATGACAAATATGGTTTCTTCACGATCTACTTCTCCCACGGCAGTCATTCACAGTGGAGACTAGCCAGCTACGTAACGTACGTTAGTTTACAAATATGATATTAGTAGCAAAATCCGATTGGAAAGCCACTTGACATGACCGGAGAGATCACAGGATGCTTTGATTTAAATGATTGCTTTACTTTATTTTTTATTGTTTAGGAATGCAGACGAGCGTATGGGCCACCTGGTGGTTAGTGGTTACTAACGCCCATAGACAATGGCATTGTAAGAAATGTTAACCATCGCTTACATCGCCAATGCGTCACCATCCTTGGGAACTAAGATGTTATGTCCCTTGTACCTGTAATTACACTGGCTCACTCACCCTTCAAACGGGAACACAACACTACAAAGTACTGCTGTTTTGCGGTAGAATATCTGATTAGTGAGTGGTACCTACCCAGACGAGCTTGCACAAAGCTCTACCACCGAGTAAAATTACACATAATTTCCGAAATACTGTAAACTTCCAACTCTGGGTTGAGATTAATAACTTGTATTAACTCGGGATTTAAGCCTAGGATCTCAGAATACCTTATTCTCAGAATACATTATATAGCTAACAACTACGCAATTAAATATAAGTATAATATGGTTGTAATAAAAATATGATTAGCTGTACATTCTAAATCATATTATTTTATTTCCTTCGCTTTTATTATTACTTCATAATAACAAAGCCCTTGATAGAGAATGGTTGTTAGGGCAAAGACTTTTCATTTAGTTTGAGTTTAGCTACAGCTGGCACGAACAGGTCACGTGACCTACAAACATTCATATAAAACAGGTTTTAGTATGAATATAAAGAACTGTCAAGTATTAAATTTATTTAAAATTATAAAGCGGTAATTAGCATTTGTTTCAGTTACATATATATCACCTTAAAAAGTAACGCTGAACACAGGTCAGACTTATTATTATTTTAATTGTTTTAAAAGCGATTGCTACCAAAACTATACCTTAAAACTATGTACATGAGATGCTGATTTCAAATGTATATAAAATAGTCTGCGACAATTTATACCTACCTCATAAAAATAGACAAAACACCGTCCATATAGATAAAAAACGAGATAAATTGACGAGCCGGTTGGCGTGGTTGCTAGATACTTGCCTTTCGCGCCGCATGTCGTGGGTTCGATTCCTACCCAGGCCAGATATTTGTGTGTATGGACATGTCTGCTTGTCCTGAGTCTGGGTGTAATTATCCATCATCATCATCATCATCATCAGCCTTTCGTCGTCCACTGTTGGACATAGGCCTCTCCAATGGCACGCCACTGACCTCGATCTTTAGCTCTCAAAATCCATTATCCATATAAGTATGTATTTACAAAAGAAAAGTAGTAAGGTAAGGTCCTTCAGACTGATTTCAGCCACGGCGGCCCATCTCAAGAGAGATTAGCCACAGGTGCACTCTCTTTTCCTTAGCTCTCATAATCTGATGGGACGGCAATCCGACACGACCGGAAAGAGTTCAGGCGCAGGACCAACGGCTTAACGTGCTTTCCGAGGCACGGGAGTGTACACACTTCCAACTTCCAGACTCCAGGCTGCTACTGAAAATTTTCTGACAGAAAAACCCAATAACTATTTATTGGCCCGACCTGGGAATTGAACCCAGGACCACCGGGTCTGCGGCCTTATATCTAGCCACTAGACCAACGAGGCAGTCAAAGTAAGTCAAGAAAAGTAGTATATGTAGTATATCAGTTGTCTGGTTTCCATAGTTCAAGCTCTGCTTAGTTTGGGATCAGATGGCCGTGTGTGAATAATGTCCCAGGATATTATTATTATAATTACAGTAATCAAGTTTCAGTTTTAAAAATAGAAAAAGATAGATTGATTTATTTCTTACATATTCTTTATAACCTCTTTAAAAAGTAGTTTTAATTTAATTAAAACTTCTTTACGCTCAGAAATTTGGGACTACTTACCTACCTTTTATAAGATATTTGAATAAACACGACAGGAATGGGGAAGTTCATGTATATAAATGGTATATACTCAAGTGTACCTATGTGTACTATATACCTGAAAAAGATACACATGAATAGGTATACTTGAGTAAAAAGTCGGTATAACTCGGGATAACACGGCAAAACAAATTTATACGATATTTGTATTTTATAAGCCAATATGCTCCAGTACGCAACCGTTGGCGTCTTTATTATTATTTTTTAATATTGTTCCTACACTATGATACTGTTTAATTTTCATAAGACCGATGCAGACAGCAATATTATGTATTCGTGTATTATTTTCTTTTCCAGACACAATGTATTTATATTTATATTTATATTACTAGCTACGAACTATTTATAGTTATATAAAAATATTATGAATTGCATCATTAACATATATATATACAATATAGACCCAGAAATAAATCTGTAAAGTGAATCTGTAGCGTTTTAATGATAATTGGAAACTTGTTTTACAATAAAAACATACGAGTATTTTGTTGAAACAGGAGTTAAATATACAATAATTTTCAGTCGTAATTATTAATAAAAACTTGAAATTTGTCGTTTGGAACTGCAAACAAGCGGTAAAAAAATCAATACGTTTTTAATATTAGATTGTTTACCTATCCCAACTTAACGTACGTCGTATGGTTAAGTAATGACTGATGTCCGAGATATTATCTAACCAATTCAATGAGATAAAACCATTTTTTTATATTATAGGCAGGCGGACGGAAAAATGGGTCATCTGATGCTCAAAGCCCCACCACCAAGTAAACATTTGCCGAACGACCTATTCGCCCGTGCTGTGCTAATTCGTAGTACATGCCCGGACAGTTTTTCAACTGTTTATTTTATATCATTACGTATTATAAAAGTTCACCCCGCCGTGTCTACTTGTGTGTCTGAACCCGATAAACTAAGACTAATAATGAGAATTAAAAGACATGCAATTGCATTTTTTCTTTGTTTTTTTTAAAACATGTTGGTGACCATTTACCATCAGGTGGCTCATATGCTCGTCCGCCAAACTATGCTATAAAAAAAACCACTGGAAGCGCCAGCTGTCGCTTCCTGCACACTCAAAATCACAACATTAACATACAACTATCAATCAAATCAATCAACAGCCAATCGTAGTCCACTGCTGAACATAGGCCTCTCCCAAAGTGCGCCAAAGCTCCCGGTCCTCCGCCTTCCGCATCCAGTCGGTGCCCGCCACCTTCATAAGGTCATCGGTCCACCTGGCTGGAGGGCGCCCTACGCTGCGTTTGCCGATTCGCGGTCTCCACTCTAGGACTCGTCTGCTCCAACGGCCATCGGTCCTACGACATACGTGACCAGCCCACTGCCACTTCAGCCTGCTAATTTTGCAAGCTATGTCGGTGACTCCGGTTCTTTTCCGGATAATCTCATTTCTGATCTTATCCTTCAAAGATACTCCGAGCATAGCTCGCTCCATAGCACGCTGAGCGACTTTGAATTTGTGGACTAGTCCCGCAGTTAGTGTCCACGTTTCGGCACCGTATGTCATGGCAGGTAAGACGCATTGGTTGAAGACTTTCGTCTTCAAACATTGCGGTATAGACGACGTGAGGACTTGACGAAGGTTGCCAAATGCTGCCCATCCCAAGCGAATTCTTCGATCGGCTTCCTTCTCGAAGTTGTTCCTACCGACTTGTATGACCCGTCCTAGGTAGGTATATTCACTAACAACTTCAAGAGGTTTCCCTTCGACGTATATTGGTCCCGGCACGACATGCCTATTGAACATTACCTTAGTCTTGCCCAAGTTCATACCGAGACCGACACGCCGGGAAGAATCGCTTAGACTACGCAGCATTTCGGTGAGTTGTTCCAGCGACTCTGCTATGATGACGATATCATCGGCAAATCGAAGGTGTGAGATGCACTCGCCGTTTACATTGACTCCATATCCAGTCCAATCCAGCGTCTTGAAGACGTCTTCCAACGCGTTGGTGAACAGTTTCGGGGACTGTCTCACCCCTCTGCGCAGTTGGATCGCCTTCGTCTTACAGCCTTGGATGTGGACTGTCATTGTAGCGGCGATGTACAGACATCTCAGTACCTCGATATATCTCCAATCGATATGACATCTCTGCAATGAATCGAGCACAGCCCAGGTTTCGATGGAGTCAAAAGCTTTCTCGTAATCCACGAAAGCCATACACAGCGGCTGATTGTACTCTTCGGTCTTCTGCACAATCTGCCGAACAGTATGGATGTGGTCTACGGTGCTGTAGCCTGATCGAAAGCCGGCTTGCTCTGGGGGCTGGAACTCGTCAAGTCGTCTGGCGAGACGGTTCGTGACGACTCTTGAGAACAGCTTATACACGTAACTCAGGAGGGAGATTGGTCTGTAATTTTTCAAGAGGGTTTTATCACCTTTCTTGAAAAACAGTACCACCTCACTCCCGCTCCACGTTTCCGGGGTCTTGCCATGTTGGATGACGGAATTAAAGAGGCTTGCTAGCTCTTTCAGGACCGGAGTCCCGCCTGCCTTAAGCAACTCTGTTGTGATTCCGTCATCTCCCGGAGCTTTGTTGTTTTTAAGCTGTTCTAGAGCCGCCCTAATCTCGCCTAGGTCAACGACCGGGAGCTCATCGGAGTAATGGCGCGTAAGAGGGGCGCGCTGGTCATCAACACTGATTCCCACAGGTTTATCCGATCTTGAAGAGAACAGCTGCCCATAAAACCTCTCTACTTCTCCGACGATCTCAGGCCTTGAGGTAACGACCCTACCATTTTCAGTTTTAAGTTTTGTCAGACGCGGCCTCCCAAACTTACGAGCGAACACTTTCGATCCCCGATTTTGCTCAATCGCAGCCGTGATGGCACGGGTATTGGAGCATCGGAGATCGCGTCGCGTCAGCGTTTTTATTGTTCGGTTTAAGGCCTTATCTGACAAAAACGATGGTAGTTCTCGTCGTTTCCTCATGAGCTCGAGTGTCTCAGCAGAGAGTTTTGGTGCGCTGTCTCTTTTCTGTGGCGGAAAACACTTGCGGGATGTGTTTTGCAGTATTTTGACCAGTGTATCGGTTTTCTCATCAATATTGCTTACGGTTTCCAATGCGGTGAATTGTTTTTGAAGCTCCATTTGGAACTTTTCGGAGCCTTGAGCAGCTTGGAGCATGGCAGGTCGGAGAGTAGACCTCATCAGTCGCGATCTTTCGGCTTTGAAGTCGATATCTAGAGTGCCTCGAACCAAGCGGTGATCACTACCGGTATTAAACCTGTTGATCACTGAGACATCTCTAAATATGTGCCTTTTATTCGAAATGATAAAGTCTATCTCGTTCCTTGTCACGTTATCGGGGCTTCGCCAGGTCCACCTCCTCTGGGGCTTCTTTTCAAAGAAAGAATTCATCAAAAAGAGCCCCTGCGCTTCGAGAAAGTTTACCAGCATTTGCCCCCTGTGATTTCTGCAGCCCAAGCCGTAAGGTCCGACTTTCGATTCACCGCTATCTTGTACTCCCACTTTAGCGTTAAAGTCTCCCATAACAACATTGTAGTGGGCCTTCGAGGTGTTGTTAAGGGCCTTTGCGATGTCCTCGTACATCGCTTCTACCACATCATCAGAGTATGCCGAAGTTGGCGCATATACCTGTACGACCTTCAGGGAATACCTGTCGGAAAGTTTAAGGACAAGGTACACTACCCGGTTCGACACACTACTGATTTCTACAATGTTGCTAATGAGATTCTTTTTGACTAGAAAACCGACACCACCCTGGGAGAGGCTATCACCTTTGCGGAAGTAGAGTAAGTTACCGGACTCTAGAATTATCTGCCATGAACCGGTGATTCTTCGCACCCCCTGCCCTGCCGATACCGCGACCGCTACCTTGGTCGGGCCTAGCGGGCTTG
The DNA here is from genome assembly GCA_905220585.2 of Nymphalis polychloros. Taxonomy (NCBI): domain Eukaryota; kingdom Metazoa; phylum Arthropoda; class Insecta; order Lepidoptera; family Nymphalidae; genus Nymphalis; species Nymphalis polychloros. Next base: position 3,196,594 of record HG992251.1, read on the forward strand.
CCGGTAACTAGGGGCCTTTTTTTCAGCGCACCTACCATTTGGGAGGGTTTGCCCATACTCGCCGCGCTGGGCAGGCGTGTTGGCGAGCGCAGTAGCGGTAGTTGTTTACGGGGGAGACGCTGCTGCCCATCCCCCCTTTTCCTAGTCCCTTAGTCGCCTCTTACGACACCCACGGGGAAGAGATGGGGGAGTGCTATTCTAAGCCCGGCACTCCACAGGCATACAACTACATTGCCTATATCCGGTCTGAAACTGTAAACTAAAATAATATGAAAAATCTTTAATAGGATTAGATATTTTTGTGTAAACCCGAAAAAAAATCTAATATTAGATATTAATATGGTAATGGAGTCAAGTTCGAACAATATTCTTACGTAACTCTCCTACTAAGAAGGTAATTTTTAATAACATTGAAATTGAAAAATGTTCGGGAACATTTGGTCCAAAATTTATTTTTGATATATTAGTATGATGCTATGTTAGTATGTCTGTATGAACCCTAAAATAAGCCATAATACTAGGATGAAATTGAATCTTGTAAACAAATCGAGACTCGAAACCGCTTTTCCATTGTTGACTGTCCTTCAAATCTTTTTATCCTTTATTTTATTTCTTAAAACTAATGTTAGGGTAGTTTTCAAATTAATACCAGTTATTCTACCGCTATTAATTAGTTCTTTACTGTGGACGGACACAAGGGGTGAGCGAGACAGCAATAGGTACAAGAGGTATTATATCTTAGATCCAATAGGTGGCAGCGCGTTGTTGAAATTTTAGGGGTTACATTGGCAGTCTGCCATATAATAGGTTGCAGGACTGGACTAGGACTGCCTCGTTGGTCTAGTGGCTAGATATAAGGCCGCAGACCCGGTGGTCTTGGGTTCAATTCCCAGGTCGGGCCAATAAATAGTTATTGGGTTTTTCTGTCATAAAATTCTCAGTAGCAGCCCGGAGTCTGTAAGTTGGAAGTATGTACACTCCCGTGCCTCGGAAAGCACGTTAAGCCGTTGGTCCTGCGCCTGAACCCTTTCCGGTCGTGTCGGATTGCCGTCCCATCAGATTATGAGAGCTAAGGAAAAGAGAGTGCACCTGTGTTTGCGCACACACTTGTGCACTATAATATATCCTGCGCAGTTTACTTGGTGGTAGAGCTTTGTGCAAGCTCGTCTGGGTAGGTACCACCCACTCATCAGATATTCTACCGCAAAATAGCAGTACTTGGTATTGTTGTGTTCCGGTTTGAAGGGTGAGTGAGCCAGTGTAGTTACAGGCACAAGGACATAACATCTTTGTTCCCAAGGTTGGTGGCGCATTGGCATGTAAGCGATGATTAACATCTCTTACAATGCCAATGTCTATGGGCGTTGGTGACCACTTACCATCAGGTGGCCCATATGCTCGTCCGCCTACCTATGCTATAAAAAAAAAAAGTTGGTTAATCTCTCTTGAGATTGGCTGCCGTGGCCGAAATCGGTCTGTAGGACCTTAGGTTGCAGTACCCGATTTTTCATATACTGTTTCGGGCCAATATTGGGGTTTTCTGTCACAGATTCTCAATAGTTGCGAAGTTAGTAGTGTTCACACTCGTGCCTCGAAAATCACTTAAAGTTTTCAGTCTAATCGCTTTCAGGTCGTTTCGGTTTGCCGTCTCAGCGTATTAGAGGATTTTATGACAGTGCACTTGTATTTTGTACACATCCATACATACATACTTTTTGTATTATAATATCTCCTTCACAGAAAAACCTTCGAAGATAGTACAAGTCATTACGGTTATATAAAACAGAAAATGTAATGATACTTCAAATAAATTTAATATTCAATAAATAATATTCTTAAACATGAAACCCAGTTTCGTGTCGTAGACTTATTACTTGAAATTAACGATACCTTATTTATACTTACCGTCGCTGAGCTATTAGCAGTAATCTAGTGAGACTCTTTAATAAGGCGTTTGACATATCTACATTTATAGACTCTAATTATATACGTAATAATAAATTCAACTTTTATATTAAACTTTCATATTTCTTGTCAAAAATATTGATCTATTCTCCCTATTATAAGAAATATTATATTTTGGATAAAATTATTCCTTCTTTCCTGTTTTTGTACGCTGTATCTGCGTACAAACAAATTTGGCTAATTAAGCGTTAAGAGCCTAGATGTTTCAGTGGTTAGAACGCGTGAATATCAACTGATGCGATCATAGGTTCGATTTCGGGTTCAAACTCAGGTAAGAAACGTTGAATGTTCATGTGTTTTATTTGTGTTTATAATTTATCTCGTGCTTGGCGGCTAAGGAAAAACATCGCGAGGAAATCTGCAAGTGTCTAATTTCACTAATATTTTGTCAAAAAGGTAACGTGCGTACAAATAAACAATTTTCTTCTCCTGAGTTCTAGCCCAGCAGTGGGAGAAGCTATCAAACATTCTCTTCAAGAAGAGAGAGAGCGAATGTTAACCCGGCTTACTTAACTATACTAGTTGGTATAAACACAATATTTTATTATTCTTTCCAAGTCTTAGAAAACAATCCGTATTTTACACTAAAGGCAAAGTTCGTCGGGTACATGTAATGATCGATGATATTTACATACACATAAACTTATGAGTTGATAATATTTATTCAAATATAATATATTCGATTAAGTAGCTACAATGTAGGTTATTGACCGATCGATTATTTATCTTTACAATTTATATAATTGTAAAATAACGAGCTGATTTTGCAATCGTCATGTTATTTTATCTGAGAAGTTCGTTTGACAATCTATCAGTTTTTATTTGTCAAAACTGTAATTTCCATCTAAAAAATGGCGATTCGAAAATCGCCGTCTAAACATTTTAAAGTATTCACTATTTAAATATTACATGAACATATAAACTCTTTGTTTGAAGTTAAAGCTACGAATGTTCACAATCGATAACCGTTAATATTGAATGAGAAGCGCTTTGTTCGGCATTATGTCCTAGACTTTAGTAAAGATCTATATTCATTAAAAAATATATAGTTTTTATTTAGCTCTCTGTATCATATTGAGGAGACATTATGTTTTATGCGCAGAAGCAAATTATTCCCTTGCTATCGTTTTGGAGATAGGGAGGAACCGGGTGTAAAGTTCCTCATCTACCATTGAAAAGGGAGGGTCCTCCGACCAGACGGGTGTTGTTCTGGTGGGCTACCGCCCGACGATTGTTGTCGGGTTGTTGTATATATGTTTAATCGCTCGGATAACTTTAATATCGCGATGTAGGATACGTCAGTTTTTAGTTTTTCGTATGTGGCGAGATAGATGTCGCTACATCGTAATGAAATATTTAGTAGACAGTAACAGCTTGTGAATTTCCCAATGATGGGAATGGCCTTTTCTCCTCTTTTTGAGGAGAAGGTTTGGAGTTTATTCCACCACGATTCTCCAATGCGGGTTGGTAGAATACACATGTGACAGAATATCAGTGAAATTTGACAAATGCAGGTTTCTTCACGATGTTTTCCTTCACCGTCAAGCACGAGATGAATTATAATCACAAATTAAACACATGAAATTCAGTGGTGCTTGCCGGGTTTGAATACACGATCATCGGTTAAGATTCACGCGTTTTTACCACTGAGCCATCTCGGCTTAAATATTTATTTGAAAGAAAATGAAAATTCGCTTTCGTAATATGAGTGGTCTTGACCTTGTATATATTCGTGTACAAGTTCGATGGAAACTGTATATAAATAATTTATGATACGGATAACTTGAACCTATAAATCTATACTAATATATAAAGCTGAAGAGTTTGTTTGTTTGATCCGGCTAATCTCAGGAACTATTGGTTCGAATTTAAAAAATATTTTTGTGTTGTATAGTCCTTTTATCGAGGAAGGTTCTAGGACGATTTTTATTCATTATATTTTTATTAATTATACGCGGGTGAAACCGCAGGCAGAGCTAGTATTGTTATAAAAATAAGGTTAATGAAATTTATTATTGTAAAGTTTTATATAGCTTTCTTAATTGTAAGGAAGTGTAAATTTGCTTAAAAATATTTGATTCATTATTTTTAAAATGCGTTCGTAAAACATAACGTAAGTCGCTCTGCGTACGCCCGAGAAGGTCGCTAGCCTAAACCTTGTTGTTAGTTTTGTTTTCTTCTTATGTATCATAGACGTTCTACGTAGAATACAAGCCTTTATTCTACCTGTGCAATAGCTAGTTTATTGATGAAAAGGAAAAATTGGTAAAAAGGAATAAAAAATAATCTACGCGTGAATTAAAATCTTTTAACATTTTTCTAATTATTGTATAATGATAAACACTTAAGATGATATTCCTGTAGAATATAATTAAGATTTTAAATGTATAATAAGCAATAAAAAAGTAAGGATATTTACAAAGTTATATCGTAATGCGGATTTCTTTTTGGCAAACGTCCAAGACTATGCCTTCTTGATTGTTGAATTTAAAAAAAAGGAACGGAAAAATGACAGATTAAATATAACTTTGGGACCTCTGTTACAAATTGACCCTAATGTTATATGCTTCAACCTTTTTGGCCTTATTAAATGAAAATACTTTATTACGTAGATCGTATCGATCACATGATACTCCTAAGCGTTCTAAAGACTGACAAATTAATAAAGGGTTTGTCAATTTACCGTATCGCTTATTTAGTACTAGCTGTGTTCTATGGTTTTATTCTTATTATTGTGTATGTAAGCTATTACTTGCTATTACAATTGATAGTGTCAACGGATTTTGAGAAAATAATGATTAATTCGTACCTTAGAATAATAATTTCCGGCAACGCACCTGCAAGTCCTCGGATGTTGCAGATGTCCATGGGCGGTGGTAGTCACTTTCCATCAGGTGAGCCTCCTGCTCGTTTGCCTCCTCTTACATAAAAAAATAATAATACAATTTCATTTCATTTTAAGATTACCCGGACAAACAGACAGAATATTAAAATAATGGTGATGTTTTAAATTTTGAATATTTTCATGCACCAGTGGTTGGGTGAATGCATGCCCGTGGGTTCGATTCCCACCCAGGACAGACATTTGTGTGCATGAACATATCTGTTTGTCTTGAGTCTGGGTGTAATTATCTATATAAGTATCTATTTACAAAAGAAACGTAGTATATGTAGTATATCAGTTGTCGGATTGCCATAGTACAAGTTCTGCTTAGTTTGGGATCAGATGGCCGTGTGTGAATAATGTCCCAGGATATTATTATTATTATTATTATATTATAATTAACGAATAAGAACCGTTGGTGCCAAATAACCGCAGGGTGCTGTGGGGAAATTTGTTTGTTACCGAAAACACCATTAATATAGATCAGAATATGACAGTAGAGTAATAACATTAATACAATTATTGCAAATTTATTTGTTGATTATTTTTATTCTAATATCAACACTTCTAAAAATAGTACACTGGACACTGGCGTTTAAAGTTAAAGTGTTTTAATATTTTGTGTTATTGAAGTAATTTTATGTGGCGATGAAACATAGATTCTTGCTCTTAGAGTTATGAATGTTGACTAACTATATTTTGTGTTGTATAAGCTAGGATATAAAATAATAAATATATAAAATAATTATTCTTGGAAAATGAAAATATTGAATTTGGGTTTAAAGATCTTTTATTTCTATAAAAAGAAATTTAAAAAAAGCTAATTATTACATACTATATATAGTAAAGTTACATCCATAGAAAATACGTTATATTATACAATTTTGTTTTGGTATTACCTAAAGTAATTTTTTTATAAGAGAACTAATATATCCAATTATGTCTTGACTTAAAGTATCAATTAAAGAATCACATTCAACTAAGTACAACAACATTTTTAAAGAGTGTCATTACATGCATTGCCATTCTCATGCTTGACAGTTAAGGAAATTATCATGAAGTGGGTATCGGTACTGTAAGTGCAAATGATCGTATGTAAAATTTAAGTTCCTATTTTAAACTGAAACAAGACATGACAATTTTTTTAAATAAAAACCGTAAGCTACTGCATAAATAGCGAAGGAAAAAAATTTAGAATTCTACAAATAAATAAAGTTTTTATGCTTTGCACTCATATCTACAGAGCTTTCATCTTATTCTAGAGCTTACCTTACTGTTTGGGGTTACCCGGTAATACTGTACTACTTTTAGAATAATACCACCGGATATGCACTGCTGGTCATATAACTTTATTATTCTCTCTCTTTGAATAAGCCATGCCTTATTTGCAGAAATAAATAACTATAGCGCGATTTAAAAGAGAACTAGCGCCATCTATTAACGAAAAGGGAAATTAAACGAACATTCGATAGAACGTGATTTTAACGTGACAACCACTCTACGACGCTCCAGCTGGCGAGGGTCCTTAGCGATTTAGCCAGTGAGAAGAACAAAGGGCATCCCACCGTCGGGGTCTTTCTTGACATGGAGAAGGCCTTCGATCGGGTGTGGCATGCCGGACTCCTGGCTAAACTACTGAACACCTCGGCGCCCCTCACCTATGTGCGAGTAGTGGCGTCATTTCTGGAAGGCCGTAGCTTCTACGTCTCGGTGGAGGGCACGGACTCCCAACCGCGCCCCATACGAGCCGGAGTACCCCAGGGTAGCTGTCTGTCACCGCGTCTATACGCGGTGTACACGGACGACATTCCCACCCTCCGCGACCATCTGCGTGAGGGTGAAGAGGACGTGCTGTTGGCCCTTTATGCGGACGACAGTGCGTACTTCGCGTCGTCCTATCACCAAATCGTCGCTGCAAACAGGATGCAGCGTCTGCTGGATCTGCTTCCGGAGTGGCTAGACAAGTGGAGGATGGCCGTCAATGTCGGAAAGACGGCCGCTCTGCTTGTCGGTGCCAGAACGCCGATGCGTCAACTTACCCTCCGAGGCCAGGACGTGGAGTGGCAGACCTCAGTTTGTTACTTGGGGTGTCACTTGGACCGCGGGCTGAGCATGATTCCCACCGTTAACAAGGTGGTGAGTCATGCCGCGGCTGCTCGGTCTAAGCTGCACACCCTGTTCACATCCCGCCGACCATTGAAGACCAAACTGAGGATCTACGGTGCCTACGTCCGCTCGCGCTTGACGTATGCGGCCCCCGCCTGGTACGCACTCTGCTCAGCGTACCAGAAGCGGAGGATCCAGACCCAGCAGAATCGATGCCTGCGACTGATAGTGAGAGCCCCGAGGTACGTCAAGAATGACGTCATACACCGAGACACCAGGACGCCCGCCGTGGAGGCGTTCGTCCGCCACCTCGCACGCAAACTGTTCGCCAGAGCGGACAGCAGCGCGTGCGTGCACCTCCACGGCATTGCACCACTGCATGCTCGACCACCTGAGGGGCGTCCTCTACCTCGGGAGCTCCTACTGTCACCGACCTCCTGTTCCGGCGCGGGCACCGACGACGACGACGATTTGGAGGACACGGGATAGGACGACGACTACCACCGGATCGGACATACCTGGACCAGGACAATTAATTAATTAAGACCACCACCAGGCCATTGGCCTTGACCTTTAATTAGGTCAGAAATAAATGACCCGGCAGTTAAGGCTGCCGGAGAGGAAATGCCCGGGTAGAGAGGGAGACCTCGAGGCCCGTACCCGTACTGGACTTAGGGCCAGTAAGGAGGAACCGAATGATGAACGTGATTTTGGTCTTGAAGACTGCCTCGTTGGTCTAGTGGCTAGATATAAGGCCGCTGACTCGGTGGTCCTGGGTTCAATTCCCAGGTCGGGCCAATAAGTAGTTATTGGATTTTTCTGTCAGAAAATTCTCAGTAGCAGCCCGGAGTCTGGAAGTTGGAAGTGTGTACAATCCCGTGCCTCGGAAAGCACGTAAAGCCGTTGGTCCTGCGCCTGAACTCTTTCCGGTCGTGTCGGATTGCCGTCCCATCGGATTATGAGAGCTAAGGAAAAGAGAGTGCACCTGTGTTTGCCCACACTTGTGCACTATAATATGTCCTGCGCAGTTGGCTATCTCTCTTGAGATTGGCCGCCGTGGCCGAAATTGGTCTAGAGGATGTGTTTTTTTTTTTGGTCTTGAACACTTACACATTCATAGTACTTGTATACGTACACCATATAGCTTACCCTAAGACACAAAGACTTGATTAACGAGTTTTAAGCAAATATTTTGATATCAAATGTTTATTTAGGTCGGAATATCTGGCGGTCATTTAATTCGCACTGTCCAAAAGTTAATTTTATATAAAAATATATTATGCTAATGTAGCTCCCGCTCTCTCTTAGCGTATTTTACGAATAGAATAAAATGAGAGAAAAAGTGTGCTTGTGATGGCTAGGAATTAAATATTGGCTTTATTTGTGTTTATTTTTTCTATCTTATAATAAACTAGCTGTGCCCGAGGCTTCACCCGCGTATAATTAATAAAAATATAATGAATAAAAATCAGCCTAGAACCTTCCTCGATAAAAGGACTATACAACACTAAAATATTTTTTTTATTCGAACCAGTAGTTCCTGAGATTAGCCGGATCAAACAAACAAACTCTTCAGCTTTATATATTAGTATAGATATATATTTAGTTGTCTTAAAATATAACTTATATATCAAATTTGAAATGAATCTTTTTAGTAATTGAAAAATGATTAAATAACTAACATATATATAAATTTTGATTTAAAATTGGAACGTTTATTTCATATTGCGAACATGTCATTTGTTCTATGAAATATTGGGTGTTAACAAGTGATTGCTACTATTGTCTCCTCTAATACGATGTTTCATAAACGGTCACTTGTTACGTATTCAAACGATTTACTTAATAATACCTTGTCTGAACTTTACCCTGAATACCTCACAAAGCAAGGTTTATGATTTAAAAATCAATATTGATTCTTTAACTTCATTTTACTATTTACCTGTATTTTCATTTTATTCATTCACGGAACAGAAAAAAAAATTTAAAAGAAAAATAATAATAAATATATATTTAATATATATTTATAACTTCCAAAAAACATACTTGAAACTACAACTTACATAAAGGTATCCTTATAATATATTATAAGGATACCTTTATTCTCCTCTTATTGGTAATCTTATGCTAGGAGGCCAAAACTAATTGAATCTAAAATTATTAATTATTAAACTAAATCAAGCATTCCATGTTCGATTTTCGCTTATTTTTTCAATAATAATGTTTCTGAAATTAAAGATTAAATATTAAAAAAAATATCTAAGCTTACACCGAATGGATCTCTGTGAATTCTCGAACTTGAAGGGTTATTTATTTACTTAGGCAATATCAATACAGAGGTAAGTTAATATTGCATTCAAAATGCAAAGATTTTAGTCAATTAGAAGACTTTCTAGAATATTCTTTCGTAGCATAATATATCCTTAAACCACATTTTCAAGTAACTTATTTCGCATTTCGAGGGTAGCTATGAAATGGTAAATACATCTGTGCACAGTTTTATTTAACCCTCGCCAAAATCGCAACTTCTCGTTGACAAATGCGTTTTACTTCCGTTTGTCGCAGTAGTAGTTTCATAAAGCAGTACACGTTTTTATAAAACATAAAATTTACTGCAATCATTGTTTTTGTGTTACAGAAGTTCGTTGAAAATTAGAGATAACATTGATTTAAGCAAGAGTTTCTAGAATCTTCTAATTGTTTATATCGAATTATTGTTAATCAAAAATGTGCTTGTTGATATTTAATACAATAGAGATTAGAATTTGTTATTAGCCTGATGCATTTCTTGACGGTGCACTTTTTTAATTTCTCGCTAGAACTTATGTTCGTAAAACTGTGACGTGACGATTCGATCAGACTATTTGAATAAAGAATATTTTGTTTTTTTATTATCACGTGATAGGAATAATAAAATAATAAGTGGATAAGAATCCACTTTATTTCTCCCTGAATTGTTAACAGCAGACTATTGAAACATTATTTTGAAACTTTCACCGTTCATATACTTTATTTTTATGAATGGTAACCTAATTGGTAATTTATAATAATATTCTATGAAAATTGTATACAAACTTCTATTAATTTGTTTATACAGAGATAAATGTTAAAATCGTTGTCCACTTACAATTTAATTACGACACATCGATTTATTTTCCATTCTGATTGGAAATGCTTCGGAAAATAGTTGCTATAAAATATTTATGTAATTGGCCTTTGAGTTTAAGTAATATTAGAGTCTCTTTACAGCCTTAAAATAGAGTCGTAAAAATAATGTTGGGAATATCGGTCAGCAATGGCCGAGAGTGGATTGCATTAAAATAATCCTAGTTGTATTTGACATTTTAATGGTCGTATAAAGATACATTATGACATTTTTATCGCTAAAGACCAATATTCTTAATTCATTAACAGACTAATATTATTAATTATTTTACGAGCCGGTTGGCGTGGTTGGCAGATACCTGTCATTCGCGCCTCAGGTCGTGGGTTCAATTCCAGGAAAGATATTTGTGTGCATGAACACGTCTGTTTGTCTGGATGTAATTATCTATATAAGTATTGTTTACAAAAGAAAAATAAGTATATCAGTAGTCTGGTTTCCATAGTACGAGCTCTGTTGTCGAGTTTGGGATCAGATGGTCTTGTGTGAATAATGTCCCAGGATATTAATTAGATCATTAACGATTGAATGATTTCTGCCTCGATTTTAGGTGATCAGTACATTAAGACTATCCGCATGTAATTTGTTTGTGGATTTGTTAATTTAATATATTTATAAATTTTCATGTACCCGTTGGTGTGTTGGTGCGTTACAAAAATAAAAAGATCGTGAGTTTATTATCTTCTATAACATTGAACTCTTGGAAGTAGGCCACTTTATGCCTTATAAAAAAACTTTTTTAAGAAATAATATTCGAAAAGGAACGAAAATCGTCATTCTCTGCAACGATATCCTTAGTAACCCAGCTATAAATTACTATCTGAAATTACTTAAAGGATTACAAATAGTTTTCTTTTTAATTTTATTAAAAAACCTTAAAGGATTTTGTTCTAATCTAACTTTGTAAAAGACACTGGTGTATTCAAAATATACAGGCTACCATGGCAAGTTATTTTAAAAACTGGCGTAACTAATCAATTTTCGCAAATGGTATATCGCGTTACACGGTAGAGTATAAAATTTATAATTATTCTTATCAATGGGGAAAAAAACGCGAACGCCCGAGTTTTTGTGGCAAACGATAAGAAGACTGACTATAATAAATACATAAAATGTAACTACAATTTTTACTTTACTATTCCAAATAATTATATAAAGTTATTTTTATTATATATAAAATTGATATTGCTGTTAAAATAAATGAATCTGATAATCTATTGGCATTATAAGATAAATCAATATCTGTGGTAAGAAATTATACATATGTGTAAAAGTAGATGTGGCGTTTTCTCAAGATAAGTTTGAGGTATGAATTTCATCATATAAAGATTCGGTACACCTGTAATAAGATCTAGTAAGCCTTAGTTCAATTAAAAAATCATGTGTCATCTTATGCTGCAGCTGTATCTGCGGTGACATGATTTTCTTTACTGTAGCTCAGACTGTTCACTGGCACAAGTAAAACTATTCTTAATTGATATAGTTAAGTTAGAAGTGATTAACATTTTAGTAAGTTTTTTGATGTGATCATTATTAATAAATTTACGCCAGATACTTGGTGAAACTTTGGGAATGTCGATGCGATGGTTTAAAGTTGAATTCACTTGAATAGCTTCAAAATTCTAAGCGATAATCTTTGCTTTGGTAATTTTTAACTTTTATTTCACATCAAAAATCAAACGACCTTGTATTTAAAACATATTTTAATATGAAAGCTTACGACAGTAAATTTTAAGTATTTTCCATTAATATATATCGGCTAAAAACCGTAGTCGTAGTAAACAATTACTTGCTATTTGTTATTAACTTAGTTTTTATTTAAACATTTATTCGACATGATGCTAATCTATATTGTATTTACTTGGTCCTCAGGAGCGGAGCAGTAACGATAAACATCATGAGGTATAATATATGAAACAGTCACGTATAGTTAATATAAAAAATAACGTGGTTCAAACAGGGAGAATTTGTTTTTTTTCGTGTAATCATATCTCTACAAACGTGTAGTTCGTGCTTTTGGTTCCTTTTTATTATTTTGATTTATGCTATTATGTGCCTGCATGTTTTTATATCCACGCACCAGCACAATGTATATTTTAGTATAATCGATGTGTATACAAGTTTTCATTGGAGTCTACGAGGATTGATTCTTCATTGACTCGGAATGTTGTTTGACAATAATTCAGTATTCCTTAGCATATCATAAGGGTTGATTACCATACATCAAAAAACATTAATGGCTTTGCTCATGAACGTTTTTAGCAGGCTACGATTTAATAATGCTGTGTCCTCTTCATTCGAATATGAAATTAATAATGAGAGAAAGGGAGAAATCAGTGTTTAATTAATCGGTCACCTAGCAACGTTTTTAAGGTCGGTCGTGTAATAATAAATATTAGGACACAAGTTTAAGTGACATTTCACTAATGAGCCGTCAGTTATAAAGTCTACATTTAAATTATATATTCCTTGTAAGTTAAAAGCAATCTTACGAATTGTTTTGATTTTCAAATAAATTATGTTTATGCAAACAAGCAAGATTAAAGTCTGCGAAGTTCTGACACTAAGTCGTGGTGTCATTAAGTTAATGTTTCTTTAATATAACACTTAATTTTCAATTAAAAATAATTTATTTTGAAAGTCTTAAATAATTTATGAGAAATGATACTCATAAATATTACATTCTTTGAATATAAATATTCTTATCTCAACATTAAAATGTTACATCCAACTAATAGTTAAACAGTTTTTGTTGCTTTGTTCTTTAGTCACGCAGCATGTTAATGCCACACTATTGTTATTTTTTTCATTTATTGTACATTTATTTTCGTAATTAAATTAATATATGTTTTTATATTTCACCAATAGATGGCGTTAGGAGTATATGAAATTGTGATGTCGTTCTGCTGTCTTAATAATATTGTAGCTATATGAATAAAAAAATCCAAATATTATATACGAGTTGGAGCATTTTACTGGTTTTTGATTTATTATTGAAATGATATAGTGAAAAATACATCTTAAAATTTACTTATATGAACAAAATTGTATATATCTTATTATTTATGGCGTCACGTCTGAATAGTATTAAAACGAATAATCAAGACACCGTGCAACCTCAATCGTGTGCCGGACACGAATATATTAAAATAAATATATTTAAAAAAAAAAACGCTTTAAATTATCCCATACACTTAAAACATATGTGACGAAAAAGTCACAAAATCAACTAGAATAAAAAAGATACTGTATTTAGATTACAAGATTAGTTTACAAAGACTTATTTTGCACAATTCGTGTTTTGTACGCATTTCCCGCTATACATCAGTGATTGCCCTGATCGAGTGAAGTGTCCGGTATTAGAACATTAATGGATTGTTGCTTTACTTTATTACTGTAGTATAGTTATCAGAATAATTGAATTCAATCTAGCACGATATCGGCAACGTTACATTATTGAATATATTCTACGGAGATGCCTTGTTCGAGAATGTTCGCTGTTCAACGTTTATGTACATTAGGTACATATATATTATATATCTGAGGATATTGATGCAGTACATAGTTATATTACAAGCAATGTTCCCTCTGATATACAGTTTAATTATTTATTTCTTGTTGAACAAAGTATATATATGGCTACACAGATTATAAAAACGTTTTAAAAGTTATTTCTTATATAAGTTCGGATTTTGTTCAATAAAATGCTTAATAAAATCAATAGCCGAGATGGTGTAGTGGGTAGAACACGTGAATTTTAACCGATGATCGTAGGTTCAAATGCGGGCAAGCACCGCTGATTTTCCATGTGCTTAATTTGTGTTTATAATTCATCTAGTGCTTGGAAGGGAAGGCCAAACATCTTGAGAAAGCCTGCATTTTTTTTATAGTATATATTGGTAGGCAGACGACCATATGAGCCACTTGATGGTAAGTGGTCACCAACGTCCATAGACATTGGCATTGTAAGAAACGTTAATCATCGCTTACATCGCCAATGCGCCACCAGCCTTGGTAACTAAGATGTTATGTCCGTTGTGCCTGTAATTACACTGGCTCACTTACCCTTGAAACCGAAATACAACAATACCAAGTACTGCTGTTTTGCGGTAGAAGAACTGGGTGGTACCTACTCCGATGAGCTGGCATAAAGCCCTACCACTAAGCATGTGTCTAATTTCATTAAAATTCTGCCACATGTGTATTCCACCAACCCGCATTGGAACAGCGAGGTGGAATAAGCTCCAAACCTTCTCCTCAAAAGAGGAGACGAGGCCTTAGCCCAGGAGTGGCTGTTACTAAATAAAATCGGGAAACGATTATGACTGACAATAATATAAAACTATTTTTATATATTCTTTAAGGGTCTTCTTTGACGTTTGTTGAAATTCGAAGGTCGGGATTTCGATAGAATTATATAGAAAGCGATGCTCCACAACCTTGAAATAAATCACACAGTTAGCCAATGAATTTAACTTACGTGTAGAGCATTCGAATTTAAGATAATGTTTATGGATAAGTGTAAAAAAAATCAGAAAAATCACTAAAACGTGTAAAATCGCACTTCCTTATTGAGACGAAATTATCGTAATCGTCGAGAATTTAGAAATGAATTTTATCAAATAATAAAGTTAAAACTATAAAGAAACGTCTGGAGTCTTCATTTTTTAATAAACATTTTCTTATTTTTTGTTATAATAAATTACAATGAAATTGTACGCGTTTTCTTATGCGAGCCGCCGATAATCCTCGCAGACCAGTCGGCCACGCGCCTCCGAAGTGAGAGCACGTCGGTTTGCGCCGCATTGATAGATCGCGATCGAACCGTGTACTTACACAAAATCAATGTGTGCGTAAATAGCGTATTTAGTATTTATTTGAACGTTTTAGTTGTCACCGACTGTTCATCATAAATTTTAGGGCGCGCACCGGCTTATGTATTCTGTTTTTTTTTTGGTATTTTTAGTGTTTTATCATTTGATACGATATTTTTACTGATAATATTTTGTATATTTTGTAGTTTGATAAAAAAACAAAAAATAACTCGAGTTGAAATTCTAACTAGTTACATAATTATAACACTCTCATATATAATGATACATTGCAATTTTTTTATAAATAAATATAATTTTTTGAAATATTTATATATATAATTACTTATTTCGTCCATTTCCTAGTTATATTGGCCAGTAAAACAACAACTGAGGCAATAAATTTATTGTCGTAAAAATTCAAATTATTCTTATTTTCATTGATAACGTAAAACTAAACAAAGTATTTATAAATAGTGTTTTGAACACAAAATAATAAAAATGACCAAATCCCATTTATGCATAAAACGAAACACGCGTGATGGCCCACCTAACAAACCCTCATTAGTCAGTAAATTACTGACTCTCAACTCAGCGGGCAATATAGTACTCAAGTGGAAATGAGTAGAACGAAGTACATAATCCTTGTAACTGTGATCTAAGAACAGTAGTGGCATCACACTAAAGAACACACTTCCAATTGGAAGACCGCCACGCTTGTATATATAATAAGCTGCGTTAAAAACTTTAATACCGCGATTCAGGGATTATACATTTTTATAACATTTTTCTTTAGAAGTTTAATTATTTTATGTATTTATTCACATTTTTTTTTTATATTGAGTAATTAAAGAAATAAAACATTTATTATTACAGTAATAATAATATTGTTTTTATTATTTTAGCATAAAATGTTTGTTTCAATAATGTTTATATAATGTTTTTCTTGTATTCCTATTGATCTATTTTTATTTCACTTTTTGTATATATACTTGTTCCGTTTTTTAATAAAGCATTCCACATTCGTCTTTCGTCAATTTTTTTTTATTATTCCACATTACGACATCAAGAAGTTTATTTATACCAAACTACTCACCTCAACGCTATAGATATGTATTTGACAACATTTCAAAATCAGTGACAATAAAGTTAAAATTTAGTTTAGGAAAAAAAAGTGCGACGACCCCACTCTGCATACGTATATGTGTGCGTGCCGTGCCCGAGCCTCGATAGTTGCGACAGTAGCGCTAAAAACGTAAAACTTCGTGCGGCGGAACGTCAAAGAAGACCCTTAAGTGTATTCGTTGAGAAGTTTTATATAATAACGGGTTATTAAAAACTCTTTTGGACAATCTTATACGATGATAAATATTTACATTAATAATAGAGAATTGTGTGTTTTTAGAATGTTCGTGTAAAAGCATATTAATGAAACATTTCGAGTGATATCTCGAAGTAGGATGCCTGTATACAAGAAGATTGAGGGGTGTGTGAGCCAATGTCACTACAAGTATAAGGAACCTAACATCTTAGTTCTCAAGGAAGGTAGCACATTGGAACAATTAATGTCTATTGGCGGTCGTGACTCATTTGTCGTTATGTCAACTTAGTTTCTATAAAGAAAAACTTATGGGGACGATGACGTTAGGAGTAAAACTATAATGATGATGGTAACAATTACTGTTATTATAATAAGCAAAAATGTATTTTAACTAGTTGTTATATTTAAAATATATTTTTACATGTATAAAATTATATTTTATTATGTTATACGGTTAGATGAAGTTCATTGTTAGACTTTATTCAAGTTCAAGTTGCCTCTTACGACCACTTGAGTGTCATCATCTTACAAGTCTATCATGCATTCATGCCTAACCTGACCACTTTTTATATTTCATCAGAACGAGCTATAAATATGACAGTCTTAAAAATAGAATGCAAGCTTATTTTGTTTTTGTCCATAATTGCTAGAAGATCCAATTTTTTTTCGAAGTAACATAAAGAATTTATGACTATATGAGTTATTTTCAGGTCTATCTTTCGTTTCGAAGATGTTCTAGATTTTTGACAATCAATGTATCAGTGTAACGTTTCTATATTGCATGAAAACGTTGGTAATGATTGCTTGTACTACTGGGTAATTTTATTCATTGATTGTTTTATTTTCAATAATTCTTGTCAAATGTCACTTTTAATTCTGTAGCTTACTTTGGGGATCATTTAATTTCTATCTATTTTAGCACCAAATGGCAGCATGAAGGATTTGTGAGACAATATAATATGTGCAAGGCACGTAGAGTAGATCTCCAACCGTATGATTGCAGATTGACAGATGATCAGTATATTAAATGGAAAACTTAATTCTCTAATTTAATTACTAACTTTAACTTACATCACCAATGCGCCATCAACTTTGGGAACTATGATGTTATGTGTCTTGTGCCTTTATTTGCACCGGCTCACTCACCCTTGAAACCAGAACACAACAAATACTAAGGTTTTCTCAATCATGATTGGAGATATAAACTTTAAATTTATTAATTTTGTCAATTTTACGAAGCATCTCAGTTTTTATGTCATATTACTGAAGCCTGCGACACTCATCTGAATCAAAATTTAATTTAAATTCAGAAGTCCTTCAAGCTACCTCAATTGAATATTTTGGTAAACCGAAAGTTCGCTACACCTGCTTAATTAATTTAGGGATATTGCATGTGCGTCAGACGGACCAATTTGCGTATCTTTGCGTATCATTGACAATTTTACGGGTTATATTCAGTAAAGCTGAAGAAAATTAAATAATTATATTGATTTATTCAATATTTACTTACTTTATTATCATTTTAAATGAATCGATTCTTATAACAATTAAAAAATCTCTTTGAACTTTTCTTTTATAAATAAAAGACATTTATTATTTTTGAATTTAAAAGCAATTTGTTATTATATTTTTTGTGAAAGAATCCTTATTAAAAAATTCACATTTTAATTAAAATTGTATGCCATCTTTCTTCGGAATAGAAAAAAAAAATTCATAAAAATCTGAAACAATATTCATAATACTTGATTGCAAGTGTTAAAAAAAGATAAATGCTTTCAATGCAAAATCTATAAAATTAGTTGATTGTCATAACAACGTTCAAAATTATTATAAAATTGTTTGAAGCGCAGTAGTATTTGATTTAGCAATAATTTACTAATATGCCGCGTGTTCATAGTCTAAGCCTAAGGTCTGTCACATAGTCATAGAGAAAACATAATACCTATTATTGTTATAATTATTATTTTTACAATAGTATTAAAAATATGAATATTCAAATAAAAACGCAGTAAAATAATAATGAATTTTGAAATTCTGGTTTCATTTGTTCGTAATTTTTAGACTCACCTATAGCTACTACTAAAAACGGTTTAATAAATTTTACGCAATTCCACTGTACTCGTATAAGAGCAATATAAAATTCATGACTCATTATGGTATTCTTATAGTTTCCCATAAAATTTATAGACTTTAATTTATAACAAAAATTATTTATAGTCGTCTACCGGAAACGACTTGAGATTGATAACGTAATATATAATGGAGTTTGATGTTGAGAGAGATACTGATACTTTTATAGATATATATGGGGTTTTCCAATAGGGACGCTTGAACTTTGACAGCTGATTGCGGCCATGTTGTTTGAGTGACAGCTGTCAAATGCAGTGTGTTATATTCATTCCGTCCTCCCAAACCACCATGGCAGGTTACAGTGTCGAGCAGCACGTGCAAATCATAAAATTGTTTTATGAAAATGGGTCTTCAGTTCGAGCAACGTTCCGCGCACTTCGCCCGTTTTACGGTCGCGATGATCGTCCTGCCGAGTCGACTATCCGTCGATTGGTGGACAAATTCGAGTCAACCGGGTCAGTTAACAATCAGCCGGTTCCCGTGCGTCAACGTAACGCGAGATCTGCCGAGAATATCGCCGCTGTGCGCGACAGTGTCCTCGAAAACCCGCGGCAGTCAATTCCGCGTCGCGCACAGGAACTCGGCCTTTCGCAGACGACAACTTGGCGAATTTTGCGTTGTGACTTGAGCCTGCACCCGTACAAGATCCAGCTGACCCAAGAGCTCAAGGTTAATGACCATAGACAGCGCCGTGTGTTCGCTGACTGGGCATTAGAGCAGTTGGAAGTTGACGCCGATTTTGGCAAAAAAATCATCTTCAGCGACGAGGCGCATTTTTGGATGAATGGCTATGTCAACAAGCAAAATTGCCGTATTTGGGACGAGACCAATCCACACGAGGTTCACCAAGTGGCAATGCACCCGCAGAAAGTGACTGTTTGGTGCGGATTTTGGGCCGGAGGCGTGATTGGTCCGTATTTTTTCGAAAACGATAATGGTGTGGCCGTCACTGTCAATGGTGAGCGATACCGGTCGATGATAACCAACTTCTTTTGGCCTGAAATCGAGAATATGGATCTGGACAACATGTGGTTTCAACAGGACGGCGCTACGTGCCACACAGCACACGCTACGATGGAAGTTCTGCACGATCAAGCGCCCTTAATGGAAAACCCTATATTATGAAGTATATTTCATAATTTTATTGCCTGCACAGTTGTGATTATGAAATTTTGTTGTTATTTGCATAGAAATTTTAAGGGAATACTCGATGACCATTTTTACTTCAAAGGGATAAGATAAGATAATCAAATTTATTCTTTAAGTAAGAAGCATATTACAACGCACATTACGGGCGAGAAAGACAACGTAAGAAGCCACTTCACCTTTAATCGAAATTTTAAAACATGGTTACATTTGTAAAGATGTTTATGAAAAAAAAAACAAAGAGAGTAACAAACGGAACGGAAATAAAACTCAATGTAGAAGAAAACCCTGATAATATAAATAGATCCTCACACAGATTAAGATCGCTACCCCAATATACTGAAAAAAGGTTTTATATCTCCCGGAAATGTGCTTCCTCTTTGGGTTGCTTGCGTGTGATATATGTTTCAATACCACTGATGCCATACTGCCCTTATATAATGCTTACTGGGATAGTTAATCGTTTTATCAAATATATGATACTATTTACCAGACGAGACTTGCATTTTGAAGATAAACACTATTCATATCAAAGGCAATTATATTACTATTAGAGGACGTTAACCTCACGCTTTTAATAAAATATCTTAAGTTATATAAAATATTATCGTATTTGCTCGCTTATAACGAATAAACCTTAATAGATTAAAGAAAGTAAATAATGGAATGGATTGCAAAAAAAAATATTTTTACAAGAAGGAAGCGAAATTAAAATTAGGTAAATCTTTTATGGTATTTACTTTTTGATTTGGGGAGATATATAATAATAGTATTCTTACAAGATTTACCTTCATGAATTCTTGTTTATTTAATAGATTAATTATGTAGAACACTTTTGATTTGAGTAATTAATTACATAAAACATTTGAAATCGTATTAATTCTAGAGCTCTAAACACTTTAGTTAATTATTAATTTCTTTAATTAATGTAATTTGAGGGTTAATAGTAAAAATATGTTATAGGTTTTACCACCGGTATATGGCCAATATTTCCAGCACCGATTTAAGTTTGGCGACACCGCAAAAATCTTAGAATCTTAAGTATTACTATTTTTTATTTCATGGTGATGGAGCCCGTGAATACTTTAAATAAAAATTGAGCTTCATGACTCCAATAACTGTTAATTTTTCTCTGATGATAACCTATTACTGTCTTTCTCGGTCTATGATTACCTTTCTTAGTCCTTTAACGTTAAGGATTTAAAGCTTTAAATACATTTTCCAAGCAACGTCAAATCATTTGTAAACGAAATTTCATCTTATTTTATTTCATCCTTGAAGTGAGTTTATTTATTTTCTTTATTTAGTTGCTTGTGTTCTCTTTTATGGTTTAATTATGTTGTAGTTTGTGTTGTGTCTATAGATTTGCACATTGTCTTTATTGCTATATACTTTTTCTTTTCATCATATATTATTTAATTAAATAACGATTGACTGATATACATTGCCTTTTAGCATTATTGAACTTTGCATAGCTTATGCAAATAAAAAAAAAATCAACCTTCAAGGCAACGTAGCGGTTCTCACCGGTGCTATATTTTCAACGGTATGTCAATGAAACGTATTATATTTAATAAGATATGATAAACGAAAAACAAACTTCGTCTGAAATAACGGATTCTTAAAGTTATTTTTTTTAATTTAAATCATTTTAATTCTAAATAATTAAATTTAGTGTGATGTCGCCTGTTAAGAAGATGAGGGCACATTAAAATAACATAATTATAAATAATTAAAGATAAGATTTACCAAAGACATTGACAACATGTCGGTGGAGATACAGATATAATAATTATAATAATTAAAAGAAAAACAATTGAAAATTGAACATAAGTCTCAAGAGAGTCTAGCCAAGTCTGTGTAAGAAATTTTACAGTGCTTAACTTTCTGTAGGGATATTCTGTGCGAACAAACTCGAAACACATCGCAAAAACGGTCGTGAAATGTCAGAAAGTGATATGCGACTTTGAATATAATAATTATAACATTTCAAGAATATACGAATCAAAATAGTATATCACCATAAGTCGGTTATGACAATTTCACGGGTGAGTGAAACTCAACCAGAGTTTTTTTTTATTGTTTAGGTAGGCGGACGAGCATATGGGCCACCTGATGGTAAGTGGTCATAGTCACCGCCCATATACATTGGCATTATAAGAAATGTTAAAGATCGCTTACATTGCCAATGCGCCACCAATGTCATGTCCCTTGTGCCTGTAATTACACTGGCTCACTCACCCTTCAAACCGCAACACAGCAATACCAAGTACTGCGGTTTTTCGGTAGAATATCTGATGAGTGGGTGGTACCTACCCAGATGAGCTTACACAAAGCTGTACCATCAGTAAAAGACAGTGCTTACAGAGTAGCGTTGCTGCATTGTTAAAATCCAAAGTCTACGATGCTAAAGAGATTTTCTTAAAGGAAAACTCAAACAGTTTAAATTTTATATATATATAAATTGCCTTATAAGCAACCACAAAATCTACAATGCTTTTAAACTAACATAGCATCACTTTATAGATGTCTATCAAAACCAATGATTACATTTACTTACACATAATAAGCACATATTTCACATAACGTACGAGCGGGACATATCGTCGACATTAATTATATTATCGGCAACATCTGTTCGATGTCGTTAACTGTGAATACATAGAATTAATGCTTTAGTTACATTTAAATTAATTTGATATAAAATACAGGTCATATTGAATTCCAGGTAGGAACGATCACGTGATTACTCATTAGACAGTCTGGCATACTTTAACAAGTAAATAATAAATAATTAGCAGTACTGCAACAGGCAGCTTTATCCCAAGCAATCAAAACTAAATTCCTAGAACTGTTTCGATTATCATAGGATTTATGACGTCATCAAAAATCTAATAGGGCCATTGTGTATTATATTATATAAACTCGATAAGGGATTGTGCACACGAGCGAACAAGATAAAAGACACCGCAATGCGGTATCCTCTATGCACGAAAACTATGAAGCTAACTACGGGAACAGAGACATGTAAACGGTTATAGTCTATAGTCCCAAGTGTGTTTTTTCCTTAAAAGTATTTAATAACTAAAAGTAAAGTAAAGTAACAGCCTGTGAATGTCCCACTGCTGAGCTAAGGCCTCTTCTCCTTTATTTGAGGAGAAGGTTTGGAGCTTATTCCACCACGCTGCTCCAATGCGGGTTGATGGAATACACATGTGGCAGAATTTGAGTGAAATTTGACACATGCAGGTCGACGATGAAGGAAAACATAGTGCACGTGATGAATTATAAACACAAATTAAGCACATGAAAATTCAGTTTAAGATTCACGTGATCTAGCCACTGGGCCATCTCGGCTTTTCGGCTATTTAAGTGTGCTTATAATTATTTGATTATTCGATATTTTGTGTATGTTAAGTGAAATTCTATTTTGACGTTAACCACAAATGGTAGTGTTGTCATATAGTCATAAGCGACAAAACATCTTAGTTCCCAAGGTTGGCAGAGCGGTAGCGATGTAGGGAGCGAGACGTCCAAGCGTATTATCCTATGGTACGTGGATACCTTCGCGTGGACGGCGATAAGTGATAAGACACCAGTTGTAATAAATGTAAACCATTTAAGACTGCGCTCAAAGGTAGCAAAAAGCAGATCTCACCTGCGCGTCCCACGCTGTCCTTCTCGACACGCGATCATAACTTTATTTATTTTATTGTATTTTATTTTATCATATAGGAAGCGAACGTTATATATTCAGAAAAAAACATTTGTCTAATTGCATGTATAAAAATATTGAAACAAAATATATAAGCAATTATTGGCTAAGTTAACATAAAAAAAACTCTTATTGACGAAAAACAAAATAAAAAAGGGATCAATAAATAAAAATAAATAAATTCTGATATAAATATGACCCAGTACATATCATTATAATGTAAATTTGAATCTATAGAATAAAAGATATGTAACCGCCTGTGAATGTCCCACTGCTGGGCTAAGGCCTCTTCTCCTCTTTTGAGAAGAAGGTTTTTGGACCTTATTCCACCACGCTGCTCCAATGCGGATTGGTGGAATACCCATGTGACAGAATTTCAGTGAAATTTGACACATGCAGGTTTCCTCACGATGTTTTCCTTCACCGTCAAGCACGAGATGAATTATAATCACAAATTAAGCACATGAAATTCAGTGGTGCTTGCCGATCACCGATGATCGTGGGTTTGAACCCACGATCATCGGTTAAGATTCACGCGTTCTTACCACTGGGCCATCTCGGCTTTTAAAAAACATAACTATGCTGTAAATATAGACAAAAATAAAATAAAATTACATTACAATTAAAGTTTTCAATTTTTAAAATTAATTTTCTTAAAATTACTTATGCTTTTTCTGTCTGAAACGATCGGCAAGATTGTAATTAACTTTATTCTCGAGTTGCTCATATTTTCAAATTTCTAAACAATATGGTATTGTTATTTTAAGTATAATATAATTCATACATTCTCAACAGTGCCGAAGCGACTGATTTCAGAAACAAATATATGTTGATGAGATGATGTTTTATGCGAAAAGAAAATGTAGTAAACGCCAAAAGAAATCCCAAGAGACCTCGATTATTTGTAAATATAATTAATTATTCAGTTTTGTCACAACAATCTACGTCATTACGAGTAAAAATCAAAGCCATGTAAATTTTAGAGGACATTTCGTGATTTTTTTTAATCGAGATATTTTTTTATTTTTCTGATCGAAATTTCGCAACTCAACATTTTTCGCCGTCAACCATATTGTGTTATTTAGATGTTTCGGCTTTTTACTTTTATGTTTATAAGGTCCTCCAGACCGATTTCAGCCACGGCGGCCAATCTCAAGAGAGATTAGCCAACTGCGCAGGACATATTATAGTGCACAAGTGTGTGCGCAAACACAGGTGCACTCTCTTTTCCTTAGTTCTCATAATCCGATGGGACGGCAATCCGACACGACCGGAAAGAGTTCAGGCGCAGGACCAACGGCTTAATGTGCTTTCCGAGGCACGGGATTGTACACACTGCCAACTTCCAGACTCCGGGCTGCTACTGAATTTTCTGACAGAAAAACCCAATAACTATTTATTGGCCCGACCTGGGAATTCAATCCAGGACCACCGGGTCTGCGGCCTTATATCTAGCCACTAGACTAACGAGTTAGTTTTTTTTATGTTTATATCATTTATGGGAAGCAACGAACTAATGCTAGTTATGGAAGAGTGAAGCCACCTGCTACAGATATTTTATAGCTTACTAACTTATACCCTACAATAGAATGTAAGTAAGAATGTATAGAATCATTATTATCATACCAACGCACAATAGTACAGGCGTTAAAAACACACAGAGCCATACAAACGGTAATTGTACAAACGGAGTTCTTTATTGCACGGTACTGGAACTTGTCAAATGAGTCACGGCATTTGCTGTAGTGTGTGTTTGGTTTATTTAAGTTTTCATTTAATTACTCTCAAACATCGTTAATTTTATTTCATTGTACAAATTAATTATTTCTTTTCGCCCCGGTCATCAACTCTCGTTTATGTATACATATATATGAATGTATTAAAATCTACTTCTAATTTTACTGGTGGTAGAGCTTTGCGCAAACTCGTCTGGGTAGGTACCATCCAATCATCAGATATTCTACCACAGACCAGCAGTATTTGTATTGTTATGTTCCGGTTTGAAGCGTGAGTGAGCTAGTGTAATTACAGGCTCAAGATACATAACATATTAGTTCGCAAGGTTGGTGACACATTGGCGATGTAAGCGATGGTTAACATTTCTTACAATGCCATTGTCTATGGGCGTTAGTAACCACTTACCATCAGGTGGCCCATACGCTCGTCTGCATTCCTAAACAATAAAAAATAATGTAAAGCAATTATTTAAATCAAAGCATCCTGTGATCTCTCCTGTCATGTCAAGTGGCTTTCCAATCGGATTTTGCTACTAATATCATATTTGTAAACTAACGTACGTTACGTAGCTGGCTAGTCTCCACTGTGAATGACTGCCGTGGGAGAAGTAGATCGTGAAGAAACCATATTTATGTCTATGTTCGTAGATGACCACTTACCATCAGGTGGCCCATATGCTCGGCCTTCCTATATAATAAAAAAAATACATATGATAGTTTCCGTTAATGCCGTTGGCAGTTTCATTAATTCACTTTAAACGTATTTTTTTCTGGAATTATAAAAAAATTCAAAGTTATATATAAATATATAAAATTTAAGTAAGCAAGTCGCTCACATTTCGTCGTAATAAACCAGGGCACATACAAACGACGGAAAAAAATAAATATGTCCACCGTCTGCACAAAACGTTGACTTTTCGTCCAAACTGTTACTGTATTTTCTATATTCGATCTCGTTAGAGTAATAACTTCGTTTATTTATGAAATAGGCCGCCGCATATAAAATTATAGAACAATTTTATGTTGTTACTTTTATTACTAAACTAGCTGTGACCGCGGTTTCACCCGCGTATAACTCATAGAAATTACTTAGAGCAGACTTTATAATATTTCAGTATGTACAACCTTTTTAGTTTTATTTTCGTGAGGTTAGTGTTTATTGGTTTTCATCGCACCCGGATCTAGACATCTGGATAGGGCAACAAATCATTAGCGATGAGAAAAACAGCATTCGCTTATATCTATTCCGATATACGTACATGTCTTTACGGAGACACTGCGGGATCATTTGCGCGTGTTAACGTGACGCCCCGACGTTCGGCCCGCAAGTGCAAGCCTCCATTTCTAGGGGGGTTCCCTGATACAGGAAACCACCTTTCGCTGTTGAGAATGGCGTTAATCACACCCGGCAGCAAGAGATCTCCGCCGACTATCGCCGCCAGGGTATGCCTCTGAGGCTAGTGGCTTAGCACACTTCGTCAGAGTGTGGTGCGCCGTGTCTATTGGCGTCCATCGCAGGAGGTTGATACCTCCCGCCTCGCTATCCGGTGCAGGTACTTACCGAAACAGCTATACCTTACCGGATGGTAAGCACCTACATCAGTCTATACGTAAGTGTGCCGCTTTTCTTTGCTACACAGCGACTCAATTGGGGGCGGATCGCCTCCACTATTGCCAGGCCTACTGATGGGGACCTCAGGTCTTCCTCACATCTGCGAATCAACGCTCGTTGGGCTTGAGCCCTGACTCGCCACCGTTTGCGAGCACCTCCCCCTGTAGTTCCCAGGGCGGATCGCTTGCAAGAAGTGTAGCCGCCGTCCACAAAACCGTACGGTAACCACGTATCGTCCTCACTGCTATGACTCTCTAAGATCTTCGTAGGAGGGCCATTTTCTTAGCGGTGGGAGCGTCCACCCATATGGGTGCGCCGTACAGTGCCATGGACTGCACCACGACGGCGTCAACTTACTCAACTGCCTGTAGAAATATGTCAAAACTATAAAAAGTACACGGTAACAGTTATTTTATGGCATTTTTATCGAAAAAATGTGATTTTTTTAAATTGTCATAACTTTTTTATTTATGAACCGATTGAAATAAAACAAACACTAAATTCCAAGTTAAGTTTGCCACAATACATTAGTGAAAGCCACACCCAAATCAGTGAAGCTGTTTCTAGTTATTGCGTGATGCGGGTACAAAGGTAAGTAAGTAAGGTCCTCCAGACCGATTTCGGCCACGGCGGCCAATCTCAAGAGAGACTAGCCAACTACTAAGCAGGAGATATTATAGTGCACAAGTGTGTGCGCAAACACAGGTGCACTCTCTTTTCCTTAGCTCTCATAATCCGATGGGACGGCAATCCGACACGACCGGAAAGAGTTCAGGCGCAGGACCAACGCCTTAACGTGCTTTCCGAAACACGGGAGTGTACACACTTCCAACTGCCAGACTCCGGGCTGCTACTGACATTTTTCTGACAGAAAAACCCAATATCTATTTATTGGCCCGGACTGGGAATTGAACCCAGGACCACCGGGTCAGCGGCCTTATATCTAGCCACTAGACTAACGAGGCAGTCTACGAACGAACGAGTTTACAAAGGTACAGACAGACAGACAAAAATTCTATAAATTATTGTTCTGGCTTCTCTTGCTTTAATAAACCCTCCCCATATAAGTTTTTCTCCGATATCTTTAATGTACGGAGTTCGGCCTGTTACAATTTTATTATAAGTATATATGTATAGTTATAGATATGGATTAAGTTTGTTCTAATAAAACATAAATTTAGTAAATTTTAATGTTTGTCCACAGTACAAACATTCACATTTGTCATTTACATTATTTAAAGGCCGGCAAAGCCCCTACAAGCCCTCCTGTGTTGTAGGTCGATCACGGTGGTAGTCACTTTCTCTCAGGTGAGTCGTACCCGGTTGCCCCTCTTTCATAAAAAAATGATATATCGCACGAGTTGCTTCGAAGAGGCCAAACAACATGACGAAGATTTTAAGTCAAAGAGATGAATATATAATTATTAATAAGTTTTTAGTTCGTAGTATTATGATAAAACCCCTAAACCCGTCTTAATGGAAACAGACAAATTTTCTTCTCACATTTACAAGTTCATATTGTAGAGATTACATTATAATTGCCTTTTAATACATTGTAGAACGGAAAAATATTGTTATATTTTTAATAAAAATAACGACGAAGTTATAAAATTTGTCTTAAAGTATTAAAACGCTTGAGAGCAAAGCAGCTGCCAAGCCGTTATTGTGTTGGCAAAAATTGTGATACAAATCAAATTCTTTGGTGAAATTATTATTTCGCTATTGTACTAGTTTAAATCATAATGCAATATTAAAGATAAGATTTTTTTTTTTTGAGAAAAGTAGACCGTAATGGCATAGTGGTTACAAGATGTAAGTCCTAATCGATGGTTGCGCGTTCAAAACGCAAACTGTACCGGTATGTCATGTTCTTCATAAGTGTGTATAATTTCGTTCTCCAGGTGAAGAAAAACACCGCGAGGAAACTTGCTTGTTGTGTGTGCAATGTTGGATGAAACATTGTGATATGTAGATATATTCACCGAAGGAGCAGCTAGGTGGAATAATCTATAAATCTCCACCTTGACTGGTGAAGAGAACCTTTAGCCCATCATTGGATTATTTACAAGATTTTGTTGCTTTTTATTACTATTTTCTTTGTCGCACGTCTGGAAAATAGAATTCTTTACCAGTTCCCCTCCTCTTATGTCCTAGGTTCCTTCAAACGAGGCGTGAAGAGGCATTACGGGCCGGCAAGGCGGGGGCGGCTAGAGCAGATCATTCTTCCGGACTGTACTAGCCCTCGTCGCGTTTGGACTCTACTACCACCTACCATCAGGTGGAGTCCCTTGCCCTCCCGGGTTACATAAAATATTAAGAATAGTTATTATTTATTTTATTAAGCCCTGTAATAACTGTATTAAGATTAGTATATTGTTTTTCAAATTCCAAAAATGAAAAATCTATTTCGTTCAAGAATATCTTCATTTTATGAGTACAAGAATATCTTGTACTCGTAAAATGAAGATGCAAAAGTTTTTCAAATGCGCCGTTATAAATTTTAATTTTGATTCCAAATAATTTAATTTTACGTAAATATTTCACATCAATTAACCGCCGACCTAGATTATTGTAATATAACAATAAAGTCATCAGTTAATATTATATTATTTACACTAAAAATAAATTACGCACTGTTTAAATACATTCTGTGTGAAAATCAACTGATAGTTATTTACCAATATCAAATTCAATATAAATTCATTAATCATATTCGTCTATACTAATATATAAAGCTAAAAGGTGTGACAGATTGTTTGGATACGCTTATTAAATACGGCATTACTTATAAACGTTGTTTAGCGACCTTTAAATAAACACTGATTTAGCTCTTTTTCAAATTCAATTCAAATTCAAAATACTTTATTCAATATTGAAGTATTACACTTTCTTATTGATAGTCAATCTAGAAACTACCATCGGTTCCATTACCCCGCAACATAATGCCGTAAGACAATATACTGTGAAAATAACTAAAATATACAAGGCGGGCCGTATCAACATCGGTAAAAAAATCGTATTTTCTTAACCGCAAAAGCCGCTGAGCTTAGTCTACTCGCCAATCCGTCAATATGGGGGGCCCACTGCAACTTGGCATCAACAGTAAGGCCAAGAAATACAGTAGACTCAACTGGATCCATCGACTCCCCATTGATATGTACATCAGCTTTTACATTTTTAACATTTGTAATGCGCTAAATTTTACAACTTTTGTTTTTTTATTATTTAACATAAGATTATTGATACTAAACCAATGTACTATATCAGACATAGTATTGTTTACATCTCCATACTGTACTTGTTTTATTTTAATTTTAAAAACTAAAGAGGTATCATCAGCAAACAATACTAAGTGATGTTTGTTCCCTACAAGAAAGAGCAGGTCGTTTATGTAAATGAGGAATAGAAAAGGACCGAGAATTGATCCCTGAGGGACCCCCATACCAACTGAAACCCCAGGAGATCTTTTCCCATTAACGTCGACCTTCTGAATTTTATTCTTAAGATAAGAAGTCAAAAGCTCGAGCGCACCTTCTCTGTTTCCATAGTGATTTAATTTCCTGACCAGAGTTTCATGTTGAACACAATCAAAGGCTTTGGATAAGTCACAGAAAATCCCTAAGGTGTCCTGCTACTCCTCCCATGCTTCATAGATAGTCTTAATAAGTTCTATCCTTGCGTCAGTTGTTGAACGACCCCTCGTGAATCCAAATTGTTTTCTATGAAGCAGATTGTGTCTGTTAAAGTGAACAAGTAATTGATTTAAAATAAGTTTTTCAAATATTTTGCTAAAGGTTGGTAGAATTGAAATTGGCCTGAAGTTATTGGGGTCTAAAGAACTACCAGATTTAAATATTGGAATTATTTTGCTATGTTTCATCAAGTCAGGTAATATACCACTTTGAACACAATTATTAAATATTATTATAAGGTAGGGTGCAATCACATCAATAATTGAATTGATTACCTTTACAGATAAACCCCACAAATCAGCTATTTTCTTAATCTCTAATGATTTAAAAGTACTTATTATATATATTATATAATTAATGCTTATACTAGAGAAATTAAAGTTAGCACTACATTCTCTAACATTTTCTTTGATCAATGACTCGGCAACTAATTACTTCCTTGTTACTAATAACAGACATTTCGGAGCTGCGGACTGGTACAATGAATACATTTTACCAGTTTCACAATGAATAATATTCCATGTCATTTTTATTTTATCATGTGCATTTTTTATTTTATTTTTAATATGTAATGATTTTGCCAAAGAGCATATTTTTTAAATAATTTTGAATAGTTTCTTACATAATTAGTAAAAGTAGCGCTATGATTGTACGTTATCTATAAAATATTATTTAATAACTACGACACAGCTTAATACTGTTGTAGTTACTTTCGTGTAGTATATTGTTTATGATATTTATGTATTAATTATTCAAAATTTTTTTTTTTTTTACTGTCTCAAGTACATACAGCTTGAGCAAGGCAAGAAGATATTTCTTCAATGGACAAATTACATTTGTTATAATTAAGTTTGAGTAAGGTAAAACATTTTTATTTTTTTACTTCTATTAAAAAAATTGCAGTGATCATGATTGTCGTCCTAACGATTTCTACATCGACTGTTATTCTCAAGTGAGACTAGGCAGCTATGCAGATCAATTATGATCTATGAATCAGTAATGCTGTTAATTAATACCCACAGTAATAACTTTCCATTATGGCAATTTTGCACAGTTTTTATGCAGTTTAACTATTTTATATGATTTAGATATCTTGTGATATAAATACTAACTTACTTACCATAAGCATACATACAAACTATCCATTTAAATGACAGGTTCTAAATTTTCGAACCGTGACCATTTAATAAAACGTATTATTTTTTTATAGGTATAGGTAGGCGGACGAGCAAAAGAGCCACCAGATGGTAAGTGGTCACCAACGACCATAGACATTGATATTGTAAGAAATGTTAACCATCGCTTACATCGACTATGCGCCACCAACCTTGGGAACTAAGGTGTTATGTCCCTTGTGCAAACTGGAACACAACAATATCAAGTACCTACTGCTATTTTGCGGTAGAATATCTGATGAGTAGGTGGTACCTCTACCTACCCAGACTATCTTGCACAAAGTCCTCTCACCAGTGATAGATATTAGTTTTTTAAATTGTTATATTTTGAGTAAGAAGCAGTATCGACGATTGCCAGTTAATTCAGTATGAACTTAGGAAACGAAGACTATTCCCAAAATTAGTGGTGCTTTAGAACAAGCACCTCTCGAATATATATAAGGCGCTCTGTCATTTTAACGACGTGTCATGTACTTGACGGTAATACTGGATTCAACACATTAATTTCGCTATAACCTGAAGGGAAATTTAGTAGGAAGAGAGAGAAGAGGGATAAGCAATCTTTGATATATAAGAGAAATATGTTTTTAAATTGAAATGTAATTGAATAATGATAGATAAATTAAAACAATTAGAAAAAACCACTGCTTTGTTAAAAATATTAAGCAACTTATAAGTATGCTACGTATTTATCTTGTATATTTATAGAACTTCCTTCTCCCAGTTTATATTCTTACATTAATGATAACGCTTTAGCCACTTACCACTATAGTGGTTTAACGCGGCGATGTTGTATTCTTGCAGTCAGTGCTACGTCGTAGACTGGCGTAGCCGCACGCCGCGTTCGTAGCGCGTGCTACGTAATATAATACGAAAACGCTCAACATTTAAACTACTTCAATATTTAAGTTTTTTTTTTACGTCACTGTGACTTACTTATTTTATACTTAATAAAGTGAAGAATAAGTTACAGTTATTGAAACAATTTAAAGTTTTATAATAATTTGTTTTCGATTTATTTCATTTTGAGTAAGTTTAAAATGAGTGAAGGTTTACTGAGTATTTTGAAGAATGAAGGTAACATTGCAAGCGAAGATAAAAGTAAGTCATTAAGATAATAACAGTAAATATATATAAGTTAATATACATTATTAATTAAACGGTATATTATTATTTATTCTACTTTATAAGCACCAACAGAATCATACGTATTATGACGTTGATGTAAAGGTTAAGTGCTAAATACACATAAAATAAATTTTAAAGGCAGTTACAACAACTAAATCGCAAGATTATTATTTTTTGAGTTTAAATAACATATATAATATACCAACATATATATATATATATATAATTAGTTAGCTTAGTTAAGTTTTATTAGGCAATGGCAAGATTTTATGTTAGTTTAAATTTAATATTTAAATAATCGTAAAGTAAAAAACGTTGACTATTTATGGGAATTTTAAGCTTATATCGTATATTTATATATTATTGGGATTGAAAGATATTTTTTTAAAAAATATAACTCGATTAATAGCGATCTAAGAGGGTAGATCGCTATTAAGCGAGTGACATCTTAGTGCTGTAAGTAAAGGTTTATATTTCTTACATCGCTAATATTAATAAACCAACGGAGATAAACGTTAAATATAAATACACGTGATACGTTTGATCATTTACCTACCTATATACAATATCGCCCCTGGGGTATGAGGGATTTTTACTAAAAACCGTACGATAGCCAAGAGAGACATGGCCTTGCTGCTTCTTGCGCACTTGGCAAACTCGCCTAAGATTGGAAGGAAATTATTTAAACGCCCCTGGAATAGTTCGTTGCTACGTAAAGTACAGTAGCACCATCATTTCTACTTCTGAGCTATTTAATAAAATTATGAGGTCATATTTAACGCAATAACAGCATTGATAGGGCTTGAGAGTGAAGACGTGTAAGCGAAACGGGTTCCGTCCATTCTCGATATCACTCTATGACTTAGGGACCATAAATATCTCACGAAATGTCACTATTGGCTATCTTCGCATAGTAAGGAGGGAATGAGGTGCTATCCGTTTGACGCAACTATAAGTTAATGTCCCGTGTGATACATTCCCTTCTGTAGTATCTGTATTTGTAAGAATGACAATATATTATATATATGATCTTTAGGAAGTAACTACCCTACACCCCGTTCGTTGATGATTCATAAAGCTATGACCTGTAGCAAGAAAATTACAAATATTTAAAAAATAATAATTGTAATTTGTATGTACTCGTAGTTAAATTAGGATCGTGTCCCTGTCATAAGCCTTAACATCTTATTCGACATTGATTTGAATCATTAACATGAGTCATAAAATCCTTTCATTCGTTACCAAATCGTAAAAACCGTACAAAGTATTTTTCCCGTACATACCTTAGACGAGAATCCATTGTAAGCTGAACGCGATCGTAAAAATACCTCTAAAATATAACGTCGAAAGACAGTCGTCAAATTCGAAAAACGAAAAATTATGAATCATCACGCGCGGTCTATTTCACATTTTAGCGTTGAAGATTTTATAATAAGCTACCCAAATTTATTTGTTTTATAATAAGTATAGCGGACGGGTAAATGGATCATCAGATCTTTAATGGCACTATTGCTCATATACCTCTTAGAAATATTAACCAATCCGGACATTGTCGATACGCTACTAACCTTCGAAACTAAGATGTTACGCCCCTTTTGTTCTTTTGGCTTACTCATCATTTGAACCGGAACACAACCAATACGGCGGTGTTTGGCGGTAGAATATCTGATGAGTGGGTGTAGTACCTACCCAGACGGGTTTGCAGAAAGCTAAACCACCAAGTTTATAAGGTTCTTATACTTTTAGATTGAAAAAACATATTCCAGATACACATTTAGAGACCAGAGGCTTTAAAAGAACTTAGCATGCTTAGAAGTGAATTTAAGTTACCCATAATTATTACAACAAAATTGATATTTTTAATTAGAAAAAAATGTTTACATGGATTGAATATGAGTCTAATGAGCACGTAGTCGTATGTATCTGTGACTCAAATAAAATACAAGAACAAATTAAAAGGTATATAATATATTTAAAATCTTCATATGTGATAAAGAGTTAAATTCGTAATAAGTGATCAGGAGTTCTGTTGAACATGAATAGTTCTGATGAACGGTTCACCTGTTCAGTTAAACTTACAAAATTTACAATGAGCAGATAAATTATGATAATTATGCAAAATATACAGATTACTATATACTCATCATGTTGTGTGTGTTTGTGTGTGTGTGTGTGTTTGTGAAGAAAAAATAGAAACAACTAATGCTTAGTTGGATGTGGTTGTATGGGGATGGCATTTATCTTCTTTTTGCCCTTTGAACGAAAAATCACACAAAACTTCTACATGCAAGTTTGGTTCAAACTTCTATCATGAAATATGTTGTCGTTTCTTAAATAAATAATTGATAATGTTCTTTTTTTAATTAATTCTTGGCGCATTTTACAGTACTGTAAGTAATTAATAAGCGTTCTTTTTATTCAAGATATAAAAAAAAATCATATTACCGTTTTTGAATCGAGTAATAAATGTATTTTACATAAAATGATATTTATTTTATATGTTTTTCGTATCGGATATTCTATATACGTTACAGTACTTGCTTTTACTATAAATTTTCTGTTTGTTGGCATGAAGTCAGGGTTAATTTCTGATTCATTTCAGTGAAATCAAGCGGTGACTAAAATAGGTTTACAGAAAATTCGAGTCTTTAATTTAATGTGTTTTATATAAATCAGGTGTATTTAAGTATATAACCGGATAAATTCAGGGTGGATCAAATGGCGACAAGTCTCTGGGTTCATTTACGATCCACGAAACCCCTTGAAGATCAAAGGGAAAATTTATAAGATCGTTATAAGCCCTGTTATGATGTATGGTTCTGAATGTTGGGCAGCAAAAGAAGATGATTTAAGAATGCATGTGGCAGAGATGCGAATGTTAAGAGGGATGTGCGGTTTAACTGGAATAGACAACATAAGAAACGAGTATATCAGAGGAAGTCTGAAAGTAGCACCAATAGATGAAAAGTTGAAGAGTAATAGATTAGCGTGGTATGGGCATGTGATAAGGAGGGATGAAACGCATGATACTAGAAGGGCTACGATTATGAGTGTTGATGAATATAGGATAGGGGACGGGGGAGGCCGGAGAAAGTGTCGATGGATTGTGTAAGAAAGGATATGTGTATGAAAGGGGTAACTAATGAGTATGAGTGACAGAAAGATGTGGAAGGAAAATACATGTTGTGCCGACCCCACTTAGCGGGATAAGGGCAGGAAGAAGAAGAAGGTGAATTTAAGAATATTATGAGTATGGTATTTACACAATGAATAATAAGCATAATTATACAACTCCCTTGTGGCGAGGTAGTTAAAGTAACTATTAAAACGCTTCATCATTGACATTTCGGCCATTACGTTCCATTAAATACGAGCGATATGTTATGATGCTGTTTATTATTATTAGCACACATGTAGTGGTTTTTTTAACACATGAATGATTCCTCACAGTGTTTTCCTTTACCACCTTCACAAGATGAATCATAAATACAAATGAAATATGAAAATCCAGCTTGATCTGGTTTGGTCCAGAAATCTTCGGTTAAGAATGCTGGTAGGCAATCACAGGTGCACTCGCTATTCCCATAATCCGATGGTATGGCAATTCAAAATGGAGACATAAAATTTATAATAGTATAACACTTTACTTCACTAACCAAGTTAGACTATTTGACAAAAACACTTTTGATTTGAACCCAGATTTTTGTAATTTTGATACATATATTTGGGATCTGTCTATAACTTAGAACGTTGCATTCAAATGCTTCTGACTCATCAATTATTCTACCTCTAAATATATACCTTGCATTTCGGTGTTTTGGTCTGAAATTGCTAACCTTGGGATTTAAGATGGTCTAATTATATTCCTGATGCCTGTACCTACAATCACTTTATATTCAAATAGGCACATTACATAACAATACATAATAATAATGTATGGCGATATTATAACTGATATTTGCATGGTACCAACCAAGCAGAATTCTACTAGTAAACAGACCTACTACCAAAGCTACAACGGTAATCACGATTTATAAAATTAACACAGCCAATAACTTAAAAAAAAAAAGATCTCAACGAATAAACGTTGTATTTTTTTAATTAAAAAGCCCACAGAAAACATTTATTTGTGTATGTTAATCGCTTCAAATAAAATCACAGGAGCCATATACAATTTTAATATTTACTCTCCTCATTTGAATACATCGGTTCCGTATTGTTTTAATAGTCTTTGTTAAAAGGATAAATTGAATTTTAAAATAAATTTTGATGACGTTTTGATATTATTCACCTAAAAATAATTTTTAGTACATTTAATTATATGCAAATTATTTTATTCGAATTATATATCGATATTAGAAGAATATTCGAAAAATTATTATATTAGATTTTTGTAAGGCTTCTCGCACGGATAAGTAAATATCTATAAAGAATAGTTTTCTTGCGTGTCTAATGTCTAAATGTATAGCATTCAGCTTAAAATTCGTTAAAAATTGTTCTTCATTTCAAAAAAAGTTCAGTGAAGCGTTTTTTTTTTGCATCAGAAGTGATGCATCCTGTAACTTTGCAATTTAATATGACCCGAAAAAAATCACATTGTAAAATTACTTTCAGTGTTCTATTTTTAAATGTGATCGTTTATAATTTTGTTTCTCGAAGCGTTTTTTTTAAATAATAATTAAGTGAAAATTCAAATAAATTTTTGATGTATGAAATAACAATAATTAGAACTAGAATTACACAATTTCAAAATTGGAACAATCATATCGAACGTATGTATGTATAACATGGTCACGCAATGTTTGAAATGACCTTTGAGTTACATTTAGTATTCAGAAAATCTATTCGTTTGGAATAGCGTGGACGACGGATTTCATATTTTCAGTGTTTAATATGATATGTGTTTAAAACGTAACGACACATTAACTACATATGTCATTATTATTCATTATGAATAGAAGGTCGTTTTCAATTACATGAGGTAATTTATTTTAAATTAATTATTATTATAGCCCTTACAACACACGATTTTTACACAAAAATTACAGTCTAAAGTAATAGTTGTACTTACCAAATAGCACTAAATTTTAGTAATTTAATTATTATTACTTGGTGGTAGAGCTTTGTACAAGTTAGTTTAAAAGCATTGTAGATTTTATGGTTGCTTATAAGGCACAAAATTAAAAACTGTTTGAGTTTTCCTTTAAGAAAATCTCTTTAGCATCGTAGACTTTGGATTTTAACAGTGCAGCAACGCTACTCTGTAAGCGCTGTCTTTTACTGATGGTAGAGCTTTGTATAAGCTCATCTGGGAAGGTACCACCCACTCATCAGATGTTCTACCGCAAAACAGCAGAACTTGGTATTGTTGTGTTCCGGTATGAAGGGTGAGTGAGCCAGTGTAATTACAGGCACAAGGGACATAACATTTTAGTTCCCAAGGTTGGTGGCGCATTAGCGATGTGAGCGACGGTTAACATCTCACAATGTCGATGTGCGATAGTAAGTTTGTTTGTTTGTTACGTTCACGTCTTAACTACTGAACCAATTATCATGAAATTTTGCATACATTTTGTCAAATGTATAGAGGAGGGCATAATCTAATACCTTCCCCTTCCTCTCACAGAAGCTGGTATATTATATAAAGTCCATTATGATGTTTGTATACATCTTCAAGATTGCTTCGTACATAATTCATGTATGAAACATTCCATGCTTCCTTAATAGCCTATCTGTGTCTTAAACTACGTATCTTTTTAATAATTACTACCTGCATAATAATTTCAGTGACTTTATTTAATTTTGTCGGATTATAATATTTTATTTATCGTTGTAAAATATTTATATACATTTTTGTTTTCTATTTATGTTTATGTATTAAATATAACAATTAATATTAATATTAATTTTCTTTTTGGGTTGTCTGGAAAAGATGGCTAATTAGCATTGTGACGCCCAATTTTTTTTTTAGCCTTAAGCAATTTTCTGGAATAAATGTTTCTGTTTTACAATACGAGTATGTTAATAAAAATGTTATATAAATACACAAAAATGTCGTACGTAATTTAGTTTTATTTATGATCCATTGTAATATATCTATGCTTTTATTTCTTTAATAAGTAATATTTATGTATTCAATACAACACTAAAGTTTTTTTTTAAATTTATTTATACTCTTTCACTAACATTTAAAGAATAGAGAGCAGAGATGGTCCAGAGGCTAGAATACGTGAACTGAAGATTGTAGGTTCAATCCCGGGCAAGCACCCATAAATCAAAATTTTAAATGCTACTATGCAAATCGTGATGTAGAATGGTGGCGAGAATGCAAGCATTAATTGCATATTTATTCAAATTCCTATTACACCATAATTTACTACTCTGTATAAAATGAAATCAAATAATTCTTTATTCAAATAAGCTTATAAGGGCACTTTTCTTCACATATTGAACTAAACGTAAAGCTACCACCGGTAGGAATGTAGATTCTACCGGGAAGAAACGGCAAGAAACTCAATAGTTACTATTATAAATATTGTATATTTTATAAAGATATATAACATTTCAAATCCACCATAGACTTTGGTGGTGTAAAAAAAAATTAATGAAATGTTAATAAAGGTTGGCGACCTTGGCAACTAAGATGTTATGCTCCTTGTGTCTATAATTAAAATGGCTCATTCACCCAGGGTTTACACAAACCTTTACCACCAATTAAAATCATTATGTAAAACAAATTTTATTAAATGGGATAACAATAGCACATTAAACTTACTTAATAAGTTATCGTATATGTTTTGACAGTGACATAAAAGGGTACAAAACAAAATACATATATTAAAAGTTAATTGAATGAAATTCGTTAAAAGTTAATTGAATGAATAAATATTAAATGTCATCCTTTTAAACTTATATATATATATATATATATATATTTTTATTTTTTATTATTTATATTAATATTTTTTTAAACTTATTTCGGTATAGACAATGGATAAATGGATCAACGTAAAGCGGACGGAAAGTTTTTATTGCAGGTAAAATAAATAGTAGCGGTTTTATATCAGTGCTCGAAATTTGACAATAATCAGTGTAATTATAGGCACAAGTGATATAACATCTTGGTTCTCGAGGTTGGTGGCGCATTGGCGATGGTTAACATTTCTTACAATGCCAATGTCTACGGGCGTTGGTGACCACTCACCATCAAGTGGCTCATATGCTGGTCTGCCAACCTATACTTTAAAAATAAAAAAAACCTTTCCAACAAATAGAACAATACTAAGTTTTGCTGTTTGGCGGTAAAATATGTGACGAGCGGGCGGTACCTACTCAGACGTTTATGCAGAAAGCCCTATCTAAGTAAATTGGATGTTTAGAACACATTTCTTTATAAAATAGCATATCGTGTGGTTCTCGCCCAAAGTGAGAATCTTTTGTGAAACGAGGTCTGAGACGCGTGGCAAGAACAAGGTGGCTCATTCATTTGATTAAATTGGTAAGCCGTAGGCGGTACCTTTGTTCACTACAAATACTTTCACGCCGAACGTTGACCTTTACAATTGGAATACGTTAACATTTTATGATATTTTCAATTTATTTATAGTTATCCGTTATTAATCTATACAAACATAATAAAGCTGAAAAGTATGTTTATTATATTGTGCTTGAACGATCGATTTCAAGTTATTTTTTGCATTTGACAGCCCAAGTCTTGAGGAACGGGAGGGAGATTTTGTAGTTGGCGGAGCAGGAATGTCTAACGCTGCTGACGTTGATGTTGTTGTTATATTTATTTTTATTATTTTTTGTAATATTTATCATCTTATGTAAAGGATCATTGTCTTTTTAACTGCAAAATTATAACTCGTGGTTCGAATGATTTTAGCCCTTATGTCGTCATCATCATTGAGAGACTTCTTTATCCCACTCTGCCTTTATGTCAATCTGGCCTAAATATGATCTAATATCAGTATGTTTTAGTATCATGCGAGGAATCTCGTTTTAAAAGGACTCTTATGATTTAAATAACATGCTGTATATAAATAGATAAGTATATTGTAATTTTATCGCAAAATTAATATAACAATAATAGGATTTATTGAACTATTATATATATATATATATTAAATAACTAATTCTGTATCTGTCTTGCCTTTGTTGTAACTTTAACGCAAACATCAAAGGCACGCGTTGTTTGTTTGGCATATAACAATAGCAGTCGTTGTTAAGCGGTTGTAAAGGTTCAGAATCCCATATATAAAATACACAGTATGTAGTTAAAGTATTGAGTTAAAGTATTGAGTTAAATATTATATTTATATATAGGCTAGTATTGAATTTACATAATTTATTTTCTTAATTGAAGTTATTAATACGCTTTAGTAGTTAGTCTTAATGTTACTTTGGTGGTGTTGTGGAGTTAATAAAATCCAAAATTTCCATACAAATGTTTAGAAAATAATATTTATATCTTATTTTATATTATTGCTTACACATGACCTTAAAATTCATTAATCGGGAAATGTAAAATGATCAATGTTTTTACTACAGAATCGAAAACTGGAATACTACAATGTATGAATTTACGAAATTGAAAATTTGAGAAAATCTAAGAAAACATGTTTTTGTCATTTGGAAATTGGTTGGGTTTATTATAATAAAATTACTCTATACTCTTACTATACTTTAAAACTCAAACAAAATCGTTCATATTGGACAATAAAAACCGTTCTCATCCAATGCTATGAAAACAGTCACGGTTGCAAAAGGTAATAAAATTATTAAAAGCTTTTATTTAGCTTGCAATGTTTGTTTGTTGGGGCAAAACTAAATTTGAACCACTTCCACTTATCCTACAGATCTGAAATATTACGTGATGACTCAGTTCTGATGAAAATACATTTTTCTGGTAAACATGACCTGGTCTATTCGGCTCCAGATAAAGATACTCCTCAATGGTTAACAGTATAGACACATTTTCGTATGAATATTTAATAATGCCCGACCTAAGTTTCACCATAACATGACTGCTTCACTCAAGGTTAGCTCCTGATGAGGGAACTGTTTAACGGTCAACAGCACAGACATAAAAGCTTGTACATACATTCAATTATAATAGCTCGTTCTGAAGTCTGGCATAACTAAGCTGTTGTTTATGTTATTCAGTCCAAATTTGTGTAGTTATTAGCAATATATAGTCGCAGCACTGCTTTACGTTGAATGTTGTATATCATGCTGGGTTTGCACAGTACATAACATACAAAGTAGTCAACTGTCGATCATACTGTTGTGTACATAGGCTCAAAGCTCTTCAGTGCTGGTTAAATCTGTGTTGCTTTAAGAACGGTAAAGTGTAGTTAGTTACTGGGAAAGCGACCGTACAAAAAATGTTGCATTAATTGATATGAAACAAATTTAGAAACAGGGCCAGCAAATATAAAATTTAAATAAATTAATAGTGAAGCTTACTAATATTTTTTTTTTATTATTTTATTTATTATTAATCCTTTATTGCACACTGTTTACAAACATATAAAAGTACGAGTAGTACAAATAGTATGCAAAGGTGGCCTTATCGCTTACAGTGATCTCTTCCAAGCAAACTCTATTTTTGTTTTAGCCTTAAAAAAAAAAAAATCATATAAACTTAATAAACATAATATGTAACATACCAACATACATACTCTTATATACACATACATTACCACTTATACGTGCATACATAATATATACTTACATAAAAACATATATAATTTATATGATAACACATAAAAATATTTAATGGTAAATCAATATCTCGTATTGACTAACATCAAATACGGTAGTTTTGATATTTAATTCATTAAATCGATACGTGTAACTCGTAAGCGACGTTGCTTTGGACGTGGGCCTTGTGTTTGATGTGTCCATTATATGTCAAGTCGGACCCGGACATAAAGTTAAATATACATACGTTGTGTTTTAGTAAATACCTTTGTCTTCGTTAAGAAGTCATAGAGAAAGATAAAGGAAAGAAATTATTTAAATTTCGAAAAAATAGAATAAATTTTTGTTATACGTATATTGCTTTGTTCTTATTGTAATTTTTATGCGAATTACCTATTGACGGCGCATTGGAGATAAAATTGATTCGTATGCCGTGACGGTAAACGGCATATTACCCTTCATAGCTTGTTTGTGTGTGGCGAAATGTATACACATTAAGCTGTTTTATATTAAAATTATAGGAATTGTATTTATTTTATTAATGATATTATATGTTTTTATTGATAAATTCTATAACTATTTATTGGTTTTATTTAATAAAAAAAGTAATATTACGATAACTATCCATTTTTCATCTACCGTTCGATCTGTGACGGCCCGTGCTTTTTTAATAATCATTATATGTATTTCTAATATGTAAATTAAATCCTGTGTGTAGTGCCGACTTATTTGGAAAATTCGTAATACAAAGGGTTTTACGAAATATTCATATTCAGGATTCGCTGTATTCCTTTCTATTATAATCTTTATATTAATTAAATGAACCGGTCAAAGGATTATTCTATTAAGCACATTAAAACGATATATAATATACGATTATATGCATACGATTTCGGAACTAGAAATACGTGGTAGAGCTTTGTGCAACCTCGTCTGGGTAGGTACCACCCACTCATTAGATATTCTACCGCAAAACAGCAGTACTTTGTATTGTTGTGTTCCGGTTTGAAAGGTGAGTGAGCCAGTGTAATTACAGGCACAAGGGACATAACATCATAGTTCCCAAGGTTGGTGGCGCATTGGCGATGTAAGCGATGGTTAACATTTCTTACAACGCCAATGTTTATTGGTTGGTGACCACTTACCATCAGGTGGCTCATATGCTCGTCCATCTACCTATACAATAAAAAAAAAAACGTTGTTGAGAGAGGGTATCATAGTTTGATATAATAACATTAGTTTACTTCTATCTTAATATTTATCTTTGATTTAACTTCGAGCGAATACCAGCAGTCCTTATCATAACGAATCTAACCTATTATCGCCTCAGGTAATTGAATTAACACAACATTTACCTAACTTTACACTATAGCTTAATTATTCGTACGAATGTAATTGCTTACTCATGATATATTAACTAGTAAAATTAAAATTGTTCTTTATTTCATTTTTTTTCAATGAGTTCAATCAAATTATAATCGATATTTTATAATATTAACTCGTGATTTCTCAGTATTACTGTTTTGCGGTAAGCTGCCTCGTTGGTCTAGTGGCTAGATATAAGGCCTCAGATCCGGTGGTCCTGGGTTCAATTCCCAGGTCGGGCCAATAAATAGTTATTGGATTTTTCTGTCAGAAAATTCTCAGTTGCAGCCCGGAGTCTGGAAGTTGGAAGTGTGTGCACTCCCGTGCCTCGGAAAGCACGTTAAGCCGTTGGTCCTGCGCCTGAACTCTTTCAGGTCGTGTCGGATTGCCGTCCCATCGGATTATGAGAGCTAAGGAAAAGAGAGTGCACCTGTGTTTGCGAACACACTTGTGCACTATAATATCTCCTGCGCAGTTGGCTAATCTTTCTTGAGATTGGCCGCCGTGGCCGAAATCGGTCTGGAGGACCTTCCTTTGCGGTAAAATCTAATAAGTAGGTGATGCCTACCCAGGCGAGCTTGTATAAAGCCCCGTCAACCTGTAAAATCTATCCTAGAGAAAGGTTTGGGACATAATTACTTTGTTAATGTACCTACTCCTTATTTCCCTCTCAACAAAGTCAATTCATCTTTCCTTAGAAAAATATCTCTAAGGCTTACTTTGATTTAGGTCCCTTTAGTTCGTAGTAGTGGAAACATTATTGCAAGAGTGGGACTACAGTAACTTGATTCGATACTTGAAAATGAACTTCAGTCGACTTACATTAAAACCTTAAATAAAAATTATTA
Organism: Nymphalis polychloros; assembly: GCA_905220585.2. Taxonomy (NCBI): domain Eukaryota; kingdom Metazoa; phylum Arthropoda; class Insecta; order Lepidoptera; family Nymphalidae; genus Nymphalis; species Nymphalis polychloros. Next base: position 3,241,099 of record HG992251.1, read on the forward strand.
AAAATAATTACTGTACAAATCATGACCGCGTGGAATGGTGGCAAGAATGCTAGCAGCATTTCCCTTTTGAATCGCAATTCCGATTCTCTCGACGAAAAATGAATACGCCCTCCTATTACCAGTAGAGGCAATAAGACGGGGTGTAATATTTTGGAAGAAATTTTTTGCAACTGCAAACGGAACGAAAATATAATTTGGAATAAGAGACGAATATTTGTTACGTTTGTTCGTTTCAGCTTTTTTCGCGGCAGCTGCGGCTTTTAAAATTGTTTCTTTTTTAATATTCGATTTTAATAAAAACAATAATTAAAAACTCCTTCAATTTCATATCACGTCGGTACATTAAAGTCTTATTGCTTGATCAAATCAAAATAGGTCAACTGGCTAGTGAGGATGTGTAATTACACAATAGTGAAAATAACATCTGAAATCCAGTGGTCATTAATAGTGTGAGTGAGAGGGCAAAAATGACCTTAAAGTAATGCCTCAATGAAAAGTTGCTTACTAACGCGTATTCAATGTTTGTATTAAATATAAAGATTGCGTTTTATAGCACAAATTCCAGTGGAATTATATATTTAATCGTCTATTGTTAGGTCATACAAGAAATAACTCGGTTTGTAGCTTGACTAAAAGTTGACCCTGATTGGGAACGAAATCGCCAACTATTCTGAATAATCCATATTTTAAATACATCGCATAAAGTGACATTCTCAGACCAAAATGAAGTAAAATAAATACCTCCACGTTTATTACTGATTTACTATAAAATGCTTATATATTATATTAGTGTTTATTTATAGTTTACAGGTGTATTTTCAGAAATACACCGGTAGAAAATAAAATATCTATGAATCTTGTATGCGTTTTTTATTGGGGGATGCTTCCCGTACGATTGTTGAGAATAGAATGAATGGCAGCTAACCTGCCCGTCACACTAATTACGTTCGCCTGATGAAAACTTGAAGCAATTACGTAGATGTTTAAAAATGTTATTATAGCTATGGCAGGATTAGGTCATTGTACGCCTGAACAACAGGAACATAAAATGAATCACACGACAATAGTCAAAATTTTAAATAATAGTCCGCCTGCGACTTCCCAAGCATATATAGGTATTAAGAACTATGTATATGTATATATACATATATCCTTTTCTGTATCGCTGACAATGCGTATACAAAATTTATGATGATCAGTAGAATAGTTAAAGCGTATCAAGCAAACATATAAACAAAGTCACTTTTATAATATTAGTTAAGATTTTATATTAAACCTTTTCCAAGACGCGCTGCATCTGGTATAACAATATAATTGTATGCAGTATGTTAGTGCCCTCTCTATTCCCATATTACGATGAGACCACAATCACGGTTGGACTGAGATCAGGAGTTGGTACAAATGGCTATCCTTGCTTTCCTTACTGATTAGTTATATCACCCATACCTTTCAATTTCCTAGCTGCTGCTGAGAATCTTAATAGATAAGCCCAACAACTTTAGTTGGCATTAATCGAGATTGAACTTGGAACTTCGGTATCTGCAGGTTTATGTAACGATTCGAACAACAAGATAGACATAATATAATATGATTGCATTTTTAGTTTATTTCATACGTTTCTTTTTCTCATTTATAACAAAAAAAACTTTGTTCCTGTCACCTCAACTTGAGATGAGTTTTCACGTTGTTATATGAAGGTAAGTTTTATTTGACCTTTCACATGCAATTTCTGAGCTCTATTAAATCGTTTATTCGTATAAAGAGCAACGCCCAAAACTCTATAAAACTTTGACAACGTAAAAGAGCATTGTCTAAATAACAAGCATAACATATATCATTTGACTGTAGCTTTGTTACATTAAGAGTTATAAGCAATATGGATGCCTATGTAGGTTAAAATCTTCTTTCTATTTCATGACACTTTCTGCCACGTATATCTTTAATCATTATTAATGGGAACCACCATTAAATCAACCTTAAATATGATTTAAGGACTAACATTGCAATATACTTCATCCGAATTTTAAATGAATGATGACAAAGAGAGTAGAATCAGTGTCTAAATAAACGCTTTTAATGTTTAGATGTAGAATAACTGAGTAGTTGACCCAGACAGGCTTGCACAAAGCATTGTATCAAAACCTTCATTAATAAATACAGTATAATTATACTAAAACGTTCTTTGATAAACAGACATTTCTTTGACGAAAACTTTGTTATTTTTTAATTATTTACCTCAGGTTTTGATCCTTTACTTTGCGAGATTAACCTGAAATAGGATTTTTTATTATTTACGTATTACATATGGCTGAATGTTGTGCGTTCTCTGCTCTGTGCATATTTTGATGTTTAATTACAATAAATGTATATAGCTAATATGTTGAAAATATATAGGGTTATTTATAACGACCCAGCAGTCTTGCAGGACTAGGTAGCCAACACCATAAGCAACAACTTTTGTTCTACGACTTTTGATAATTTGTTAGATTTTATTTTCATACAAAAGTAAGTATTAATTTAATTTACCTCTTGAACGTTTATAAATCTACGCACATCGCAAAGATCGACGCGTCGTGTCGTCCTTTCGCTTACGAATGAATTATAGACCTACAAATATTACGACAGGACGACAAAAACTTTTAAAATCATTATTTTTTCATGTATTGAGTTATGTCCGAAGTCGAAGAACAAAACTTGTTGTTTATGGTGTTAGCTATATAGTCCTGCGATACCATGTATATATGTATTTCTAAGTAATTAAATACTTCCGAACAATAAATAACCCCCAAAAGAAGCTTATACAAAATGCTCGAGAACTAAAAAGGAAAAATAGAATTGCTTGACATTGCGATCACGCTCTGACCAATGTACATACATGTATACAAGGAATTATTTAATTAAGGTCCTTGTTGAGTTACAGAATCCAAAAAACTAGTAGTATGTAGCAGAAATAAGAGAGATATAGATAAATTTTGTAAAGAGAACGTAATGTGTTTTGTATTTAAAAATTATATTTATTATATGTAATGTAATTTAATATAATGTAATGAAATGGAATGTTAATGTAATATTTAAATTAATAATTAATTTACGCCAAAATATTTGCATGCTTAAGCAAATAAATGAATTGAATGTATAAAAAAATGGGATAAGGGCAACATCCCATTTTTTTATATTATTCCATCACAAATATATAAAAATGTTACCTTACCTATTGTATTCAGAAAAATAAAATATAAAATGGTAGCGTGGTTTAAAACATTAAACAACAATACTTTTATTTTATTTACCTACCTTTTTCCATTCTAATTACAAAACTACATATGTGTATGTAGGCTATGTGATAGTCGTCATTCAATTAGTAAATACATTACAAATAAAATACGAATACTAGAATTAACAATAGTTAAACAAGAATATAAAAAGTCGAGCACGTCCGTAGACCGCAATGCAAGGATTGAATGCAGAGAATGTCGTAATGAAAGCCCCTTTCAAGCTACGATGAATTAGCACGATATATTAAGGGTAGAGCTTAAAATTTTCAAACACTTATACCGAATTTCTTGTTACTATGTATCATTTACTCATGTAAAAAATTATGTTTAATTTATGAAAAAAAAAACGCGTTTAAAAATAATTATATACGGTAACTATACGAACTTAAACAAGAAAGGCTATTTGAAAATTTTTAAAAATGACACCATACCCAGTGGTCTATCATTGGTTTCGGGATCATCTGGATTGCTTTTCAACAGGATAATGATCCTAAGCATTCATTGAAACTGTGTCAGAAGTTTTTGAACAAGAAAAAAGATGAAACGAGTTTAAAAACCATGGTCATTCCATCTCAATCCTTTCTCCCATTGAACTTATTTGGGAAGAACTCGACAGAAGGGTGAAAAATCGATCTCCAACAAGTTCAGAGCGTATGTGGCAACTATTGAAGAGCAAATAGTATAAGTTAGATGATGATTACTTTAAGAAATTAATTAATAAAATGCCTAGAATATGTGAGAAGATAATAAAAGGAAAAAGTAAATACTTCGATGAAACTAAAATTTAAATTAATTTACGTATTGTATCTTAAATTCTTACTTTGCTTAAATTCGTTTTTGTTTGATTAATAATTTAAAATCAATTTAAAACAAATTTATGGCTTTGTTTGTCTGTTATTTGATTTTACCTGGCTGCTTCCAAATTTTTGGACGGTAGATATATTAACTATATACAACTATTCACGGTAATTTAGCGCACTTAAAAAGGAATACAACTCTGCCTCCAGATCTTTCAAAAGCGTTATTGCCAAGGCGAAATCGGAGCACATTGGCAGGATTGGCGAGAGATTGGTGCGTCTTCCTTCGGGAACACGCGCATTTTGGTCTCTCGCTAAGGCTGTCTTAGGGAATTTCTGTCAGCCCTCCCTTCCATCTCTGCACAGGAGCGATGACTCGTTGGCCCATACTGCGAAGGAGAAAGCCGACCTTTTGGGATCTCTCTTCGCGTCCAACTCGACTCTTGATGATCAAGGAAAGACACCACCGACAATCTTGCGGTGTGATACCGTGATGCCGAGTGCAGTTCGTAAAGCACTTCTTTCCTTGGACATCCATAAGTCGAGTGGGCCCGATGGCATTCCTCCGATCGTGCTGCGTGCTTGTGCTCCCGAGTTGGCACCGGTCTTAACGCGTCTTTTCCGCCACTCTTACACATTAGGCGTAGTCCCGAATTCTTGGAAGACTGCTTTGGTGCATCCGATCCCTAAAAAGGGCAATCGCTCTGATCCAACAAATTATAGGCCTATTGCTATCACCTCCTTGTTCTCCAAGATAATGGAGTCCATTATTAACCGCCAGCTCCTGCGGTACCTAGAGGAGCACCAGCTGATTAGTGACCGCCAGTACGGCTTCCGTCGGGGTCGCTCAGCTGGTGATCTTCTAGTTTACCTTACTCACAGATGGGCTACAGCGGTTGAGTCCAAGGGGGAAGCATTAGCAGTCAGTCTGGACATAGCGAAAGCCTTCGATCGGGTATGGCATAAAGCGCTTCTCACGAAGCTTCCTTCCTACGGGCTTCCCGAGAAATTATGCAAGTGGATCACCAGCTTTTTGGCAGATCGGAGCATCAAGGTCGTTGTCGACGGTGCATGCTCTGACTTAAAATTCGTCAATTCTGGTGTTCCACAAGGCTGCGTTCTTTCACCTACCCTGTTTCTTCTGCATATCAATGATATGTTACAAATCAGTAACATTCACTGCTATGCGGATGACAGCACTGTAGACGTCCTTTACACCGGCCGTGCTAATATTTCTCGGGAACACGTCGATGAGTGTCGGAATAAACTTGTGTCTGAAGTCGAGACCTTGTTAGCCAAAGTCTCGGACTGGGGCCGACTAAACTTGGTCCAATTCAACCCCAATAAGACTCAAGTTTGCGCGTTAACCGCTAAAAAGTCTCCTTTTGTCATATCCCCTCATTTCGAGAATACTCCCCTCCATCCCACAGCCAGTATCGGGATACTTGGCGTTGAGATTTCGAACGTTGTTCAGTTCCGCGGTCAATTGGAAGTTAAAGCCAAACTGGCTTCCAAAAAGCTTGGAGTGCTCAACAAGGCGAGACAGTACTTCACGTCGGCCCATCGCCTAAAACTTTACAAGGCGCAAATTCGGCCCCACATGGAGTACTGCTCTCACCTCTGGGCGGGAGCTCCCCAGTACCAGCTTCTTCCTTTTGACCGCATACAACGTAGAGCAGTTCGAATTGTCGACGATCAAGCTATTACCGACCGGCTTGATACTTTGGTTTTGCGTAGGGATGTTGGGTCACTCTGCATACTCTATCGTATATATCACGGGGAGTGTTCTGAGGAGTTGTTTGGTTTAGTCCCGGCCGCTGAATTTCACCACCGGACATCACGCCAGAACTCAAAATTCCATCCTCACCACCTCGATGTCTGGAAATCCACAACAGCGCGTTTCCTAAGGCATTTTCTGCCTCGCACAATCACTCTGTGGAACCAGCTTTCGCCGGCGATTTTTCCGAACCGATATGACATAAAAACCTTCAAGAAGAGAGCGTACTCTTTCCTCAAAGGCCGGCAACGCACCTGCAAGTCCTCAGATGTTGCAGATGTCCATGGGCGGTGGTAGTCACTTTACATCAGGTGGGCCTCCTGCTCGTTTGCCCCCTCTTACATAAAAAAAAAAAAAAAAATAGCGATTCCGTGACGGCCCCCAAAAAGACGGGTAGTGGGTATATCGCCGCACTCGATGACGTAACGCATAAATGAGTTTTTCCATCGAGAAAAAAAATAGGCTAGCTTTGTATATTATATATAACAAAACAGTCAAGTCAAGAACCCAGTGATCTTAAATAGAAATGAAATAGATAAAAATTAAAATAATTCAAGTGAACACTAGCAAGTGTATTACTCAAAGTCTAGCAGACAGCGGTTGATATTTAGTCTGTGGCCTGGTTAGGACAATCTACACATTTATCTTGAGTGTCTAGCATAGTTTCTTAACGACCATTTAACAAAACATACAAGCAGTTGTGAACATACGGCTGTATATTACGCGTGAACAATGTTGTTGATCAATCGTCGGGAAAATAATATATGTGATAATTTACATATATTAATAAGAAAACGATCAACACCGCATTTATATGGTGATATGTACGAACAAGGATGAATTCCTCCTCTTAAGTACACTCCACTCCTATAATAAAGATAAAAGTCTAAGCTAGAACTTTATTGAATACATACAAATTATTTTACAATATAAAAAGTAAAAAAAAGAGAAGTAACAACCTGTAATTGTCCCACTACTGGGTTAAGGCCTTCTCTCCTTTTTGAGAAAAAGAGCTTGAAGCTCACTTCCACCACGCTCCAATACACCTGACAGATTTTCGACTGCACGAGATTAAATTTACAAAAATAAGCACATGAAAATTCAGTGGTATTTACTTATCCGGGCTTGAACCCGAACTCTAACCACTGGGCCATCACGGCTCGTTATATGTTTAAAATAATTATATTTTACTTTTAAACTTATAAACGTCGTTTTGGTTTCACTGCTTACACGAAAAATCGTTTTCCGTTCAGAGTCGGAATTGCGATTTAACGAGGAAATACTAAAATTGGTTGTAGAGTTTATATCCAAACTATAAAAGCATGAAGGCATTCAGTTTTTTTAAAAATTGCATGAGGTTGCCTGTTTATGTGGTAGCATTATTTTTAAGCAAGGTCCGTGAAATTTTCGGATCTCAATAAATAGTAGATACTTGGCGTTATTTGAATATACTAAATATACTGGAGTAAATAAGACTTAAATCTGTTGTATATAAAATCGCTTCATGTATTGTCATCTAAATACTCAGTCTTCAATTTAATTTCCTTCGTTTTCGTTTTTATTATGTCTGTGTCTCGTCTATATCGTATATATTTTATACTAGCTTCCCTGCGGTTTCACCCGCGTTTTTTAATTATAGAAGTGTGTTTTTTACATGATTCGAATACTTATGTAAATTTTCATCACCAGTATAAGTTCGTAGTATTGTTGTGTTTCGGTTTTAAGGGTGATTGAGCCAGTTTAACAGACAGAAGCCACATAGTCTTAGTTGATATAACATCCGGTTGTTGGCAAACTGGCGTTGTACGGGATAGTTAACGTTTCTTACAGTTCCAATGTTTATGGGCGGTGATAATCACTCACTATTACGTCATCCGTCAAAAAACGTGAATAAAAAGTATAAAACCTTTATATTCATTTCCATTGCCTGTTATTGATTATCTATATCTTTGGATACCAGTTACACGATTACGTTCGAATTACTGATCAGTTCCTTATTTATACATGCATATGTGTGTGTATGTTGATTAATGTCACTGATCGCGTAATTCCTCACTCTGCAGATCAGAATGAGAATTTTTAAGCACGATTACGGCCGAGTATTCGTAATTTACTGCACAAGTCCCGAAGCTATTCAGCTTTTCTCTCACGAGTATTAAATGTGCCGGCTCAGGCATTTCGGTCGAAGCATCCTGGAACAATAGTACAAGAATATTCAATTAACTGATACGAAACAAATGTGAATGCCCACCGAACGTGTGACTCTATTCGATATTTTTTAATTAAAATCAAATCAAATCAAATCAAATTTCTTTATTCAATATAGAAGCTTTACACTTGCTTATTGATTGTCATAAATCTATCACAGGTTCGGAAATAAACACCTCAGACCTGAGAAGAACCGGTGAAAGAAACTCAGCTGGACTTTTTTTTAGCTTATTCTATTACATTTATAGTTGATTTACATTATAATATTCTTATTTATTTGAAATAGCCTGGACGCGATCGTTTTATTCCCAAGGTGTACAATCATCTAAGAAGTCATTGATTGTGTAATATCCTTTAGCACATAAGCGTTCCTTAACAATTCTTTTAAATTTCACTATTTAATATTTTTGAACGCTTTCTGGGATCCTGTTGTAAAATGAAATAGAAAAGTGGACGGCCAGATGGGCAAACTGGCAATGGGCAATCAACAATGAATTTGGTATGATAAAAGTTTGAAGGAAAAAATGCTGTCATACTTGTGCTATATCTCATTATACATTTTGAGGAGACAAGCCTTAAAACGAGAGACCTGTTCCAAAGCCCAAGGCCCATTGTAATTGTCATCAGCGCTTTATAAAAGCCGAAAAGTAATTCCCTTTTATAAATCTGTAAATACATTTTCAAAATTATTATAATATTTAATTATAGCTGAGATGGCTCTGTGTATAGAACACGTCGATCTAAAATAAAGATTGTAAGCTAAATTCTAAAGTAACTAGGTTTAAATTCTTACCATTCATAATAGAGGCTTTGCCCAGCATTGGGAGGTGTGCTGTTACTTTATATGAATGTACGCACTGTGCTATCTAAACTTTGTTCTAAGAATGAATTGCCACGAGAATATTTCTATACGATCTGGGTAAATTTAGGCTGGTGATCTTGTGTAGTTTGGCCTTATAAGAAAAAACATAAAACTGGGTTTCAGCATTTTAGTGCCCCTATCTTGGTCCAGTGCCCTTAGGGTAAAGACTGGCATGTCTACGGTTAATGCAGATGTTATATAACTATACAGTTAGCTTTAAATTCATATTATATAAAAATTTGCTTTGCTCGGATTATTTTTTCAAAATTAAACAGTTACAAAGGTTTAAAATAGTAAAAATATTAGTTATTAAAACGTGATAGCTCAGAGGTCTTTTTTTACAGGATTGGCATTGTAAGAAATACAAGACAACTAGTTAACGCGCTCCACTTCGCCCACGTGTTACCCTTGTGGGAGGGATTTACTTTTCTGTACCTTTGACGACGTTGACAACGACAACAATCAAGATCGGTTGAGTAGTGGAAGTGTAACATAGAAATAAACAAACACAGTTTATATAAATATATATTTTATGTAAGCGGTCAAACGGACATGAGGCTCACCTGATGGAAAGCGACTAATACTACCTATGAACACATGCATAACAAGAATGCAGGTGCGTTTATCGGCCTTTAAGGAATGAGTAGGCTCTTTTCATAGAGCAAATTCTATGTCAAAGCTCTGCTCAAATTTTCTATGTCATATCATTTATACTTTAAAGCATGGGATAGGTGCACTAAATTGATCTCGATTGAAATAGTTATAGGAATTGTACACGAGCGAAATCACACAAGGATAAATAAACACGGAGTACAAAAACTCTTCCCTTGATGACCCTTGAACCCTTCCCGTATATGTACCACTACTGCGTAAAAGTATCTCATTGCCGAAGGCATCAATCTTCTCGAGGAAGGATTTGGATTTTATTGCACTGGGTTATTTTACTGCTGACTTATGCCGGATGTATGTATGTACTATTTTCTTGTATACATATAAATGTTATATTTATTTACGTCTCCACATATTTTTTCATTCATCGATTTTTGTTTCGTTCTTGTGTTATATATATGATTATTTTTTATGCTGTCTTTAAATACCTATATATGTACATGTACGTCAATAGTACGTGTACGTCAATAGTACGTGTAATATTTGTGAGTTTAATTTTCAAAATATCTTTCTCCATAAAGACTTTTACATTTATTCCTTATTGTTTCGTTTGTATCAACATGATTGATTTTTATAAATACTTATTATTAATAGAAAATAGTACGATCAATAAACGTAAACTCGTGTTTAACACGGCATTGGTACTTTCTCGAAATTGAACCAGCGACGTTTGATTAAGATCTATGCCTTCCTTCTATTAATCTATCTCGACTTGCTGTATCATTTCGATTTAACCAATAAACCCAAACACAATAGTTATTGTATCCTAACATGAATCTCTATAACCATTTGTATACATATATTTTCCAACCCTTCCCAAATAACCAATAAATGCTTCTAATGTCCTTCATGCTATGGAAAACGAACCATTAATTTCACTAGCCAGTCATTTATTACAATCATCAACTTTATGTACCAAGTAATAAGATTCGGAATTGAATGCTTAACCCATATAGACTAATAAAATGTTTGTTTATCGAGCTAATGACTACTGAATCAATAGTAACGAAGAAGTAACGTGTATTTAAATTTAATGTAGTGAGTAATTTTATTAGCTATTCATTTGTAACATATGAATAATAATACCTACGTATTATTAATATTAGACATGATTAAATGGTTCATTTAATTAAACTTGTGTTTATAATTCATGTATTCCTTACTGGTAAAGAAAAATATCGTGTGGAAACCTTCATATGTGATCCGACCCGATTTGACAATAGTTGGAATAAGCTCAAAAATATTCTTCTCAAGAGGAGATGGCCTTAGCCTATCTGTGGGAGATTAGGCTATTACTTCACTTTAGTCCTAGCTTACTTAAATAAACAATATTATGGATTTTGATACAATACGACTATATAAAAACTAAGGCAAAAATGTACAAAATAAAATCACTATAAACGAAGTTTAGACTTGATCTCGGTTTGCCTCGAGGTGAATACGAGCGTGTACAACCGGAATTATCTTGGTTCGCGCTAAGACCCGAGGGCAGGAGCTTACGTGCACACTCAGTAAATCGTTTTCATATATACAGAAACTCAATCGAAAGGCTATTCAAAACTAGCTAAGAGCTATGTAAATATACATATATCTTGAGGTGCTTTGGTCAGCTTATAACGCGAACGTAATAATTTTACGCACTCAACAAACTTTATATCACGTAAAAAGGATATTGATTTAAAAATTGAAAAACAAACAAAAATTATGCATTAGTTATACGTGGTGGAACGATTATATAATTTATTAAAAAACGCTGCAGTATAGTCCATAGACTGATTTTATGTAAAAGAAAAATATATGCTTTGATAATTATATACATTGAGAGGACTGCATTGCTGGTCTCATGGCGAGATATAAGACTGCATATGCCGAAGTCCTCAGTTCAAACTACAGGTCGGGCCGATAAAAAGTTAAAAGTTTTTCAATCGGAAAATTCTCAGTAGCACTCCAGTAGAGTGAGTACGAATACATCTGCGTTTGCGCACACGCTTATCCACTATAATGTGTCCTGCGCAGTTGGTTAGTCTCCCGTGAGATTGGCCGCCGCGGCCGATATCGGTCGGGAAGATGTCATCATCGTATTGAGAAGAAGCAAAGACAGGAATCATTTACATAATAGGTTCTCAAATTCGGGATAAGATACTTAATGTTTTAAAAGAGCGAATTGGTACGAGCACGCTTTAAAATTGATAGGACAAAATGATTCAAGCTTCAATCACCTTTTGCTTCTGAATTATTCAAATATTTTGTGTCGCCATAAAAATCTTATATCGATATTTCTAAAGTGTTACTCAGTAATGTGAATTTCTCGACGTGTTCTCGTAAAAAGTTTTATTTATGATTGAATATTTTATTACGTTTGAAGTTAGTGATGTTCCTTTTTATTCGTTGTATTGCTATTAAAATTTTGTTTTGTATCGTTTATTTATTTTATAAAACATTATCGTGAGTCAACACATTTGCAGGTAATTTTTTTGAATTTGTTATTACCTTAATTTTTTTATGTCTCGCTTTCCTTATTTCTTTTCTTAATATTATATTATTACTCGCAAACTTTGCTTTATCGAATTACAAATTCTTTCAAAAGCGTTCAATTTTAAATTCATTTTTCTATTTCTGAAAATCAAATGTGGATTGAGATAACTTATAAGATCCGCAGATAATATCAAACCACAATGGAGCAACGTGGAGTATAATCAAATACTAATAGCAAGACGCAGAGTCCACAAGTAAGAAATTATTGTTACTTAATATAAAATAGTTTCTTTCAAGAAACTTATTCTCACGAATAATCACAAAAGAGTATTTTCTTAACTACGAGCGTATGGGTTTAGTCGGGTTCAGTATATTAAACACCACATGGCTAGTATTACTTAGAATACATTATATATAAAACTCAAAGACACATTCTGCTACTCTTTGTATGCGCTAAGACTCAAAAGATTCGTTAACATACGAGTATAATTATTCATAGTTACTTTATCCTAGCGACTTTTGATATTTAAAGTTAAAATTACAATGATACTTCATTTAGTACAGACTACGCTAGTGACATTCTATATAAGCGGAGAATTAACTAGCCTCTTATGATGGGCTTATTACCTAATAATGAAGCATTTACATTAATTTATCTCATTATTCAAACATGATGGCCAGTGTTGCATAGATATTATTATTATTATATAAGATATTATGTCCCTGTTTGCCTGTTAGTCTAATAAAAATAAGTAATACTTATTAGCGTCAGAAAATCTAATATAGTTCGTTTTATAAAATCGTTTAGCCACGGGATTTGTAGTCCCATCCCAAGTACGTTCAGTAAGTAGTAAGTGTAAGTTCAGTACAAAAACATGTGAAGGATGTCGCATGGAATAAACGTTGGATTCGACTAACACATTAAGTGTTTTATAGAAAATGTATTTCAAACATTTAGTTTCAAGTTTGCAGAATGTTAATCACTTTATCATTTTCATGAATAAATTAGAAACTTTGACGAAGTTCTATCGAACTGAATTATAAAATTCATATCCTGCGATAGGTAAATAAGAGAATAAATCTGGGCGAGGGACGTTTGTGTCATACTAAGTAATCAGAATAAAAAGGGTCTATAAATGTATCTATAGCATGACCTGAAGCATCTTGTCATTTGCTGGAGAATATACAGCTTCTTCCAACACGCTACTATAATGCAGGTTGAAATGTAGTAGTTGATAGATACAAATGTAGCAGACATTCACGACTTCCAATCACCACCGAATTATTAAAAGAACACTTGCTGTCTAAAAATGTGTCGTATGTTTTAGACATTAATTCATTCATAGAACCATTTAATATTATCAATCTCTGTCAGTACCAATACACCAATATTTTTTTTATTGTATAGGTAGGCGAACAAGTATATGGGCCACCTGATGGTAAGTGGTCACCAACTCCCTAAGACATTGGCAGTGTAAGATATGTTAACCATCGCTTACATAGCCAATGCGCCACCAACCTTGGGAACTAAGATGTTATGTCCCTTTTGGCTGTAATTATACTGGTTCACTCACCCTTCAAACCGGAACACAACAATACCGACTACTGCTGTTTTGCTGTAGAATATCTTATGAGTGTTCTGATGAAGTTCACCAATATGTAAACTTACACATATAAATAAAACAATGCAGGTGTAACACACAACAGACACACGATACATAAATAAACGTCGTTTTGATTCGACTTTGAACTTTCACCTCAATAATCTTTATGATAATATATTTAAATGACATTACGAATGCGAGGATTTTCAAATTTCTCAAGTCACATTGATGTTATTAGTCAACGTCCAAATGCGCAGAGGTGTTGATGCCAAATTGGGAGATGGGACCAAGCGCGAATGGATTCTCATTTTTTAGGATTCCATTTTCTTTTAAAAAAAATATATTATTTTTGCTAGCAGATGCGTCATAGATAAACTTTTTTTGTAATATTTTGTTTGTTTGTTTCGCTAAGTTAATTGCGTATTAAATCGAAAACAATATAGGTGTGTTCCTATACAGATCTGTTATCCTTTTTGTTGAATAGTGGCTATATAAAAACTTCGTATTATGATTATTTTTCGTCTTCGTATTAACATACTTCGTATTGATATTGATTTTGATTTTGTGCAGCCTGTCTGGGTAGGTACTACCCACTCATCATATATTGTAACAGCAATACCTATTTAGTATTTTTGTATTCTGGTGAGTGAGCCAGTGTAACTTGAGACACAAGGGACAAAACATCTCGGCCCCAACGTTGGTGGCGCATTGGTGACCTCGGGAATGGTTAACATTTCTTAACGTGCCGATATCTATATGCGGATGGTGACTATTTACCATAAGATGCCTCATTTTGTCTATCCGCTTACCTATATTATAAAATAAAGGATGCATTATATATATACTTCCATTATTAAATAAGGTATGAAATTAACAATTTCCTTTCTAAAATCTATGAAAATCGCTTTAATTTTTTCAAAAGCTATACGTCTTTCGAACTACGCTATTTAACTTGAAAGCGTTTGGTAATGCAACGCGAAATGATCGTTATTACCATCACATAAAACCTAACTGCCACATAAAATGCCGTTTTGCGAATTGATTCCCTATTTTCGTTACACATAAATATACTCACTGACTCAGCGCTTTCTATTTAAAATTTAATATGAAAAAGCTTGAAGTCCAAACATTATCCTCATAACTCGCGTTTTTAAATATTGTGTCAACATAATGCTACCCTATTTTCAACTCTATCAATCTACACTTAAGTATTCATTTTGTTTTAATTTAAATTTATTTCATCTTAAAATTTCTCTTTATTTAAACCGCATTGCTGTGTATACCTTTAATTGATTATTGTAATAGAACTAGATCCTATCCATTGGTATAATAATGAATAAATTAAAAGTATATAATACTAATAAAATCATTGTCCCGTCTGTCTATTTTATAACGTAAACATCCTCCAAGAAAGGAATATTTTCAACTTTAAGGGGGAAATGGGAGGGATAACTTTTTAAGAATTTCCCCCGTACAAAGTCGGGACTGACAATCTACGTATACATATATACAGGGCCATTTGTAAAACACTAATACCATCGCAGTCGAATAATTCTAAAATCATAAACAAAAAGTTCGTTTAATGACAATTTTTTTTAACAATTCTTAAGTATTTATTTATTGTATATATCTATACTACTATATAAATTTATTGGCTCTGTCTGTACATTTATTTTTTTCACCTAATGTTGTGATAAATAAACGTTTTATGATGCAGTGATTCACATTATACTATTTTGTTCATTTTTGTCTGTCTGTCTGTCTATATGTCTTCTTATTACTCAAGAATGGCTTGACCAATCTTGATGAAAATTGGTACACACAAAGAATGCGACATCAAATGTGCGACGTGTGTGCGTGTGTGTGTTATTATAGTAATAAAATAATTTATTATATTTTTATTCATTATACGCGGGTGAAGCCTCGGTGCACAGCTAGTTTATAAATAAACCTGTATATGTGGTTTTGGAATATTTTTTATGGATTTTTTTAAATACAGTTTCCTAGTGCCAGTGGGAGCCATTAAAAAATAAAACGCCGGATCTCAGAGGACCTATCATTTATTAGTCACAAATGGCTACGCAAATACAAATAACTCAAGTGCCGATTGAAACGTTATTTTTACTGTTTTATATTCGCAAACGACGCAGAGCATAAGGTTAAGTAAACTTCGCATCGCATTTATATTTTGCTGTTAAAATGTAATAAAATAACGCTTTAAAATAATATCACATACTGATTATAATTATAACATTTTCAAATTTAGAAGCGTTACTTAATTCAAAGCATAAGCTTCTGTTTTTATAAAGCATTGTGTATACGAAAACTATAACCATAATACTACAAAGAAAACTTCGCGTAAGTAGATACTTTCCCGGAGAACATACAGAACAAGCTAACGTTTATACAAGTGAGACAATGAAAGAGCTAACGTTTAAAGCAAACATTACAAGAATTTAACAAACAGCGAATCTGCTTTTTGTACGCTTAGAAAATTCAATGTTTAATTGAAAGTTTAAAGAATTTTCATTTAAGACTTCAAGAACAAGCGTTTTTTTAGAGATTCACTTGTCCGTTGTATGTGTGTATATAATGTAACTACTAACTCCAAGGTCTTCTATCATTTATATATGTAAACATGTATAGTATAATAACTTATTAAGTAAACCATATACAGGGTTATTTGTAACACACCAGCAACCTCGCAATTAGATAGCTAACATCATAAGCAACAATTTTTGTTCTACGACTTCGGACATAACTCAATATATGAAAAAAAAAATTATTTTACAAGTTTATGTCATACATTTGTAGGTCTACATTTCATTCATAAACGAAAGGAACGACGCGACGCGTCGATCTTTGCGATGCGCGTAGATTTATAAACGTTCAAGCGGAAAATTAAATGAATACTTATTTTTGTATGAAAATAAAATCTAACAAATTATTAATTAATAGAACAGAAGTAGTTCTATGACTTTTGATAATTAAAACTAAATAAAGATAAAAACTACCTATACTATATTAAAAAAAAAAAATGTTATGAGTACAGTTTTACAAACGTATATAACGCTAGCTGCTCTAAATGAATCAACCACAGACTTAGTCGCTATTTTTATTTATTCAAAAATACATATATACCAATTGTTTATATAATCAAAAGACAAAATCATTCTTGTAGCGAACGATAATCACTTGCAAGCTTTAATATAGTCCAGTACCCTCTTGATAGAATTTAACTTTTTTATTTGCATTTCAGACAGCGAGAACTAAAAATGTCATGCATAAATTAATTAATTCAGCTAGTATCAGATACGCGCAGTAAATACTTTTTACAGTTGCCCATAAACAAAAGTTATATTTAAATGACCATGTTTCCGTCAAATTTATAATCTACACAGTGTTATAGATTGCCGCTGTGACAAGAGGAAACTTTTATATAAAAAATGTATTTATTTTACGATACATGCAAATAATAAATAATGCTTGGTTTAAATAATCATTTAATATTTTTTGCAATATATAACGTGTACGTGTTTATTAACATTACAATTAATCTCAAATAACCTATTTTATATTTAAATTATTTTACCGCTAAGCACGAAATGAATTAAAAACACAAATTAAGCACATGAAAACGAAATAAGTTTGCCAGGATTTGAACTCATATCGAATCTGATCTATCTCAGGTCAACTGCACATATATGCCAAGATAAGAATTAGGAACAAATATTATTGTTAAAAAAAGCCACATTAATATTCAATTAACTTGAATTGAATCAAATATTTCAGTTAAACCTTTATAAAAAAAATGTATTTATAATTTCTTGTAAAAGCGTTTTATATATTATATTGTGACAATATTCAAAATAATTATTAAATACATCTTTTATATGTCTTGAAATATCAATAAGATTTTTATCCGATAAATAAACCATTAAACGATATCAGTCAAGCGTAAAGTCACCTCATACAAAAGAAAATAATGATTATGCATATATATTTCCTAATTATGAAACAAATGGTACAAATATCTCGACAGCTTCGAACTTTAAGAGCTATTCTACTTCTGAATTCCTCTGGGTCATCTACCGAACTTACACTAAGCTAGAACATCCTTGATCAAATAAGTAAAGCAGGAGTCAGTTTCGAAGCAAATTAGCATTCATGTCTGAAGTTGAAACTTGTTACTCTAAGTTCTAAGGTGGCTTTCGTTTGTTTGAAACAGTGAATTCAATATTTATATAATTATAGTCATAGAATGTATTGTATCTAATGTATGTTACGTTATTCTCGATCTTATTTCATAAATGATAATTATTATTAAATGTAAAATACATTCAAATATTTTTTATCTAATTCAATAGCAGTAGTAAAAGTATTTAAAATATGGTAATTCTATAACAATAAAATATTTATGCTGTAGCAATCCAGTTACATGCTGAGCATTCTGTCTCAAAAAGGCTATCTAAACTGGTCTAAGTTTTCTAATTTGTTTATAAATGTCCTAAAATCCTAAATAAAATCATGTCAAGTAAAAGTACATGTCCTACTGCTGGGATAAGGCCTTCTGGCCTTTTGTAGCTTGAACCTTATTACACCACGTGCTCCGATACGGGTTGGTGGATACATATGAGGCAGATTTTCATCCGACACAAGTAAGTTTCTCTATAAAGATTATTTTCTATTTTAAAAGAATAAAAGCAACGCCCATTTTTAAGGAATGATGAATATTCTTATTTACCCCCTCCAATTAAGCGCGTAGCTTGTGTTATGAGGGAGGGGGGGGGGGAATAATAGCCCAAGGAGACAGGATGGAACCTGCGACTTTTTCATCGCTAGCGCTATTGACGCTTCAAAACAATAAACACAAATAAATCATATCGAACTGGAAATCATGACATTACATGAAAATCACAGTTAACATCGTACTTTGTGAATAATTGCCGTTCATTCGCAAGATAATAAATTCAAGCGCTAAGCAACACTTTGTGTGGATAAATTACGCAATTCACCAAACACAAACATAATGACCGTTGCCTTTGATGACACGGTTGGCAGCGCGTTGTTGAAGCAAACAACGCACGTTCATCGCCGCTTATATTGCCAAAGTCCATAAATAGAGGAAAGAGAATAACATCAAATGATATACTCGTATATGAAATTGTATGCGTTGTCATTTAACTCAATAAAGTTTAGTATTGTGATGTCTTTCAAGCAGATCCAACGATTTTGATAGTTGATAAGTTGTTGATTTTGTATTAATAAAAGTATATTCTTATTATGATAAAACTTATACATCCGATAGTATCACGTAAGTGCCCCACAGTACTGGTATGTTTTTTATAACTTTTCTTCCTGCGTGCATGAATAAATTTTACATAAAAAACTATTCACCGACAAGTTATAAAAATATCATATTTCGAATATTTTTATTGCTATCTACCATATATTTCACAATATATATTATCCAAGTAGACCCATAGGTCACAGCTCATTAGTTAGTGTTTTTCAACAATCAACCCGCGTATAATTAATAAAAATATAATGAATAAAAATCAGCCTAGAACCTTCCTCGATAAAAGGACTATACAACACAAAAATAATTTTTAAATTCGAACCTTCCGTTCCTGAGATTAGCCGGATCAAACAAAACAAACTCTTCAACTTTATATATTAAGTATAGATAATCATACATTATAATATCCGGTATATAAATCGACGAATACAAACTCCAAGTTCTTTCATCATCGATATAAATTACATTATATATATTTATATATATATATATATATATAAACCTTATTTAGTAGATAATATTTTAATATGCACATAATATTTATTGATTGGCATTACACTTGTAAATATAATATGTAATATAAGTTGCATTTCTTGCACGAAAATCTTAGTACGAAACGATACGAAATGCAATGCCAAATAAATGCAAGAAAATTTATTATGCGAAGCTTGGTTTTAAGGAATAGTTGGATAAAAATAATCTATGAAGTTGTAATGACATCTTGGCACAGATTTAAATGCGAAGATAACCCTATTGTTGATTTTACCATAAAAAACGTTTTAACAATAGTCTTCATTTTGTAAACCCTAGTGACAATACATCAAGTGAGTCGAGTTTTTCTTTTGCCAAGTTTGTTTTTTAAACAAAATGTATTTATTCAAACCCAGGCACTGTCGCAAAGCTGACTGATATGGAGCAAGAACTTTTTAAAACAACGAATACTCTTGTTTAATATTTTATAAGACGTTCTTTCTATTATATTATGAAGACGATAGTTTATGTAATTTATACATTCCATAAGTTGGTATATATATATAAAAATATAGGATGCTTTCTAATTATTGTCCAGACGAACCAATTTGAGATATCTTGTAAAATAATATTATATATATATATATATATATATACAGGATAATTCGGGACTTTACCGACAGTTCACTAATTCAGCATGTTTTATGATCTCTGGAAATAGAGGAAGCCCCTCCCATCATTAGAAACAATTTAAAAAAAAATCAATAGAAGAAGAAGAAGATTTTTTTACTTTTTGAATAATAAAAATCATCGATGGAACGCTATCTATGTACTTATTATTATAACTAGCGAAATAATGAGCAAAATCAGTTTCAACATAATGTTATATGAACACGAATATATTTACATAAAACGCCATTATCGTATTGAATCACTTCATGTTATAACCCGCGACTTCACTCGTGTTATAATTCAGTTTTTTTTATTAGAAACCAACTCACATAGCTTATTTTCCAAAGTGAAATATTTTCATACAAATATATGTACATCCCCTTTATCACAATTGGAGTTAAATTTTCAAATTATCTTTCTAGTGCGAGCCTACTGTGTAAAACGAGCCGGTATTCAAATTTTGATACTGCTAAATCCCGTAGTTTGGCCTGTGCGTTGATATGTCATTAAGGCAGTTAGTTATTTTTTATGTAGATATACATATATTACGTTATAAATATCATAGTGCTAGACGGGTGTGGTTGGTTAATACTTACCTTTCGCGCTGCAGGTCGTGGGTTCGATTCCTATTTAAGACAGACATTTGTGTGCCTGAACGTGTCTGTTTGTCCTAAGTCTGGGTGTAATTATCTATATAAGTATGTATTTACAAAAGAAAAGTAGTATATGTAGTATATCAGTTGTCTGGTTTACATAGTACAGGCTCTGCTTAGTTTGGGATCACATGGCCGCGTGTGAATAATGTTCCAGGGTATTATTATTATTATTGTTTGTAAGAGCTTTACAGAATTAGTTCTGTGACCATCAGTTTGTAAATGTCCCACCACTGAGCTAAGACCACCTCCTGAGAGATGGAGCTTACTCAACTGCGCTGCTCCAAGGCGGGATGGTTGACACATTTATCAGATTTTCGTTCGCTACATTTCACCCACGCGTTTTATTTCACCCACGAGCACTAGCCGAATTGTATGCGTAAATTAAGCACATAAAAATTCAGTATCGTTAGCCTGGATTTGAACTCATCATCGAATCATAGGTTAAAATTGTCGTCTTACATTCACTGGGCCACCGGGGCTTTACGGTTATACAAAAGCTATATTATTACTCACGTTGTCAATAACTAAAGCGATTTTGCTGTAATCACAATTTGAGAAGTTACTTTTAAATTACATTAAATCTCTTTATAAATCATTGCCGGGGTTTTTTTACTCTCTATTTTCTAGTTTTATTTCTTCATTACAATTCGCAGGTGTTTTTAATTATTTAAGTTGCTAACTTATATAAGCTCGATTAAACACATAAGCTGCTGTGTAAGGAGGTGTTAGTTAATTTTGCTTAAATATTTCCTGTTGTGTGTAAAGTTATTGCAGGAGTGTTTTGTTTTTTAGTTTGAATTCTTACTTCCAAGTATGTTTCATGATTTAGTTATTAACTGAAAGACGCTAGATTTAATATATTAGCTGCTGAGGTTGAGGAGTTAAGGTGAGCGATCACCAGTTTGCATAAGTGCAAATATGCAATTTAAAAAATCCTAAGTCAAATAATTTTCTATTATGCGCGTCAGTAATAATATCATCTACATTTTCCATTTTTTTCATATACATTAAACCGTATATAATATGTATTATTGTAACTATATAGACTTCCAGTCTTTTACTGATCCATACATAAAACATTCAGTCCCAAGACTTCCTCTTGCCATCAACAAAGCTTTATCCTTTGTCGGGAATTTTTCTTTTGAAGATGTTGCAGGATAATCGAATTCAATTGTACTTCCTCCTACGAATTATTTTATATGTTTTATTTATATTATTATCTCGATATTTGGTAGAGATGTATTTGTTCACTAATTCAATTAAGTCTATCTGTTTGTTCGACCTTTACTACGACTACGACTAGACTAGTTGCTCGGTGGTAGAGCTTTGTGCAAGATCGTCTGGGTAGGTACCACCCATCAGATTCACTCATCATATATCAGGTACACTCATCAGATATTCTACCGGAAAACAGCAGTACCTACTTGTTATTGTTGTGTTCCGGTTTGAAGCCAGTGAGTGAGCCAGTGTAATTACAAGCACAACGGACATAACATCTTAATTCCAACGGTTGGTGGCGCATTGGCGATGCAAGCGATTAACATTTCTTGCAATGCCAATGTCTATGGGCGTTGGTAATCACTTACCATCAGATGGCCCGTATGCTCGTCCGCCTTCAGATACAAATAAAAAAAAATAAGAAAAAGGAATTATCTATACTAATATTATAAATATGAAGGTAACTCTCTCTCTGTTTGTCTGTTACACTTATAAGGCTAAACCACTGACCTGATATTGATTAATTGACTTGAAGAATGCTTGAACACTAAGAAAAAAAGATAGGTGGCTTTTTAAAATCTAAAACCAGCTCTTCCATGCGGTCGAGCAGAGATCGAGGTAGAAGGTGCACTTCAATAAAAAAAACCCGAACAAGTGCGAGTCCAACTCGCCCACCGAGGGTTCCGTAAAAATTTGTAGGTACATATTAGGGTAATGTTGAAATACAATATTTTAAATTAAATAAGCAGATATGTATAACAGTGCAAACTGTTGGATACTACATATACCAAAATTATATATATACTTATAAAAAGGGATATTTTTTTATATTCTTTGTCATAAATCGAAAACTTTACATCATAAAAATAATTAAAAATCTGTTTAAGCTTGTGCCAAAGAAGCCTTTTCATACGACACGGACACGGTTAACTAAATTCAAAATTTGGGCCGCCGTTCCTTGCATAAAGACCCTGTTTTTATATGATTTAATTACAAATGTATAGTTTTCAGATTTTTTCTTATACTTGTAGTATAAGACGCTATTACTTGCCAAATTTCATAGTTCTAGGTCAACGGAAAATACCCTATAAATTATGCTTCCCTTAAGTGTCGAAGTAAACGTTTTTTACGGCATGAACGGCCCTATCTTTTTTTTACGTTAACTTAGAAATTTGATTTTTTCACAGCTTCAAGGGACTGTAGACCTGAGAATATCGTTTTAATTTAAACTCGATACCTCCACGTTCCCAAGATAAAGGGTCTTGACAGACAGACAGACAGACGGACGGACAGACAGACGGACAACAAAGTGATCCTATCAGGGTTTCGTTTTTTCCTTTCGAGGTGCGGAACCCTAAAAATATTTATTTAACCTATATTTAACAAATATTTGATATATCTTAATGTTAATACCAAAAAAAAAAACAAATAAATTTACCAAAATGTTAACTAATTTAATTTGGTGTATACATCGGCATGATCCAACTAGATAAACCATTAATTATTAGTTAGGTTAGGTTAGTCCTATAGCACTTATTATTAGTTGTCAAGATTGCAGCTGACAATGACACGAAATAGTTGTTAGTTTATTAATATTAGAAATAAGTAATATTAACAAAAACCGTTTGATCGATTGATTGCTTACGTCATAGTTATGTATAAAGATATGTACATAATTATAATAGGTGAGTATAAAAGGTGGAATACGTAATTTACTGAAAGATTTTTGTGAAATTTTGGTTTGAAGAAGAGCGTCGTATCAATCTGAGAAATTTTATACAAAAAATAGTTATAATTTTATTCATAAGTCGTCATCTTTTAGGTTACTACTGGTTTATGTTTTTAATATCAGACGAATAAATGAACACACAATGAATGTTACAAAACAAGAGCAGAGTTTATACCAAAACACTTCTAGACTGCTGGCAATTGAAAAATCTAATCTTACTGAGTATAATGGAGTCGTTGGATCTCTCACTTGTCAACTTCAATCGATAGATTCGGTCACACCTGGTCTTTATATTTATCTATATTTTATAAGCATAATAAATAATCGGTCAGTTTTGCGTTACGAGTAACGATCCGTTAGAGACGTTTTTATATTTATTTTACGACCTCTTCTATAAACGAATGATTCTTCTATATACTTACTGATAATATATTAGACATTCACTGCATTTCGTTATTACAAATTAATTTTACATGATCCTTTTTTAGCCTTAGCTTCTATAATTAGCTTAAGTTATAATACTTTATTGATCACTTTTGAAGTACGCCTCGTAGATATATCCGATCAGATACCTTAAATTGGGCATGAACGTAAGCTTTACGTCATTCTTCAAAAAAATAATATCACTGCGTTGCAGTAGAGTCGGCATTAATATCGTGAATACCGTTTATACCATCTGGTTAAATGCATACCTTTTTAAAAATGCAATTAAGAGGAACGCAGTGTTTTATCATAAGAGAAAACAGATTAAATGAAGTAAATAAATCAGAATTCCATACACACACACTAACACATTAAAACAATCACATGCTCGTAAAAAATACACACACAAAAATCACATGATATGAACGTTTATATTTTGGACTTATTAATGCAATTTCAAAGGTTTTACGACTAAAGCTTCAACGAGTTTGCTATATTAATCAACTGTATCTCAGCTGTTTAATAATAGGAACAACGCCTTAATGAAAATCAGGTATTATATTACTGATATCTTTTCAACTGTTTCACGAACGAACGACAAGGTCTTAAGTTGTCATCGTTGTATTCGAATTCATCGGGAAGTTAGTCATTGGGCGAGAGTTTTTAGGATCTTTATTTTTGTTTTTCTTATATCTTATGGAAGTTATATACATATAAATGATTATACCAATAAGCAAACATTATTTAAAGAAATCGATAGAGTATTTTCTGCCAAAATACCAGATGTCATAAAAAGTAAAGAGTCTTTTAAAGTAGTGATCAATGAAATGATACACGGGCTATGTTTTTTTTTTTAATATATAAAATAGGTAGAGCGGACGAACAAATGGACCACATGTTGGTGTGTTGGTCACCAACGCCAATAAATATTGGAGTTTTAAGAAATATTAAAAGTTCGTTACATTTTAAACGTGTCACCAATCTTAGGAATCTTGTTTTGTTCTTTGTGCATGTACTACACTGGCTTACTCACCCTTCAAACCGGAACACAATAATACTAAGTATTGACGGGCTTGCACGAAGCCACTAAGTAAAATGTGGAACAATAAACACAAGCTTACCGTATATAATAATCGATAGAAAATGTTTATAGTGGAACTGAACGTGACGAAGGAATATATAACGGAAAAACATTAACTTTGAAAGTTACAGGAAATAACATTAGTATCGATAGCAAATAATTGGTTAATTGCATATTCAAGTTATTATTATAATAACTATCATTAATAATTATGAGGCTTTCTATAATGTTATTATTTAAACCTTCCTGCGGATTGACCCGCCTTAAATTTGGATTGTGCGTGCTTATTTCATACCGCTTACCAGATTGGAAGAAGTTTATGATATCAGAAGGTTACGTAGCTTTCCTCAATAAATAGGCTATAATGAATAAATAATTTTCCAAATCTGATTCGCAGTTCCAGAGATAAACGCATTCAAACAAACATACTCTTCAGCTTTGCATAACTTCGTTGGCGCAGTTGTGATCCTGCCTTCCGCTCGGAGGTTGCGGGGTTGATTCCCGATTCGAAGTGTATTATGTTTATAAATATATATTTATACATTTATTTAAAATTATATATTTTGATATGTTCATCATTCTAAGGTACCTTAGAAACAAACGCTAGATTATTTAATTTAAAAGAATAATAATAATAGAATACATATTTTGTTATATCATTTTTAAATAAAATTAATGCCTCAGAAAATTATGATTAATTAGACTAAATACTTTTTGGTTTAACTAATAAATTTTGAAGTTTAAGAATCGAAAGTTTCGTAATTATAATTAAGGGAAATGTAGATAAAATCCGTAGAAGATGGAGAAGTCTTAATAACTTAGTGTCGTGTAATTTCTGAACAGACTAATGGAGCGGATTAAGCTGTTAGAAAGTTATTAATAATTTCCACAAATTATGGTAATTCACTTAATTTTATTTGGTAGTAGAGGTAGGTTTTATGTAAGTGTTTACACTGGTTAAGTAACACCCACTCAAAACTTATGATACCGTCAAGGTGTGTGTGTGAGAGAGTGAGCCAGTGTAATAATACGAACAACATACATAATTTCTTCGTTTCCATGGTCGGTGGCGCATGTGACGCGGTGGGTTTTTTTTTAAATTATAATTTCTTATAGGGCCGCTTATTATAATTAAGTTAAATATTTTCCATAATATTCAATAGGTATACATTGTAATAGTTATTATTAATTTAAATAATTTAGCACAAGACTAACCAAATACTTGATTCTGTGATTATACAAGTCACATTATATAATGGCGGCCAATCTCAAGAGAGATTCTCAAGAGAACCAACTGCGCAGGAGATATTATAGTGCACAAGTATGTGCGCAAACACAGGTGCACTCTCTATTCCCTAGCTCTCTTAATTCAATGGGACGGCAATCGGACACGACCGGTAAGAGTTCAGGCGCAGGATTAACGACTTGCTTTCCAAGGCACGGGAGTGTACACACTTTCAACTTCCAGACTCCGGGCTGCTACTGAGAATTTTCTGACAGAAAAACCCAATTGGCCCGACCAGGGAATTGAACCCAGGACCACCGGGTCTGCGGCCTTATAGCCACTAGACCAATGAGGCAGTCTATAATTAAAATTACATGTTAAATAAATAGACATATGAAGACTAGCATCACTGGATTGCGAACGTTACATTCGATATTTCAATAATCTTTCAGGCCAAACCGATTTTATCAGACAAAATCACGAAAGAGTTCTTAAGCGTTTTTATAAATTACGATAAAAAAAACATCATCACAGATGGTTACAATATTTCCAATTTCAATGTCAAACTTGTTAAAAAAAATTAAAAATCAGATAGTAGGTAATCTCTTGCAATTACATTTAATGGACGATTTTACCGTTTCTCGCGACGCTTGAAATGTACAACAGAATCAAGTCACCGGTGATCACAATACTCGCGTAAATATAGTAATAATATAAATTATTGCATTTAAATTATATATACATTAATGTATAAATATATAAATGTTGCTCTATATATTATCTTTTATATACAGAATAATAATGTATAATTGGCATAATTTTGTTGATTTTTGCATCTTATGTGTTGGTTGTGGTGCATTTATATATAAAACAATACTCCTTTAAATTTTAAACCTTATTTTTTTATTATTTGTATGCCATACAATACAAGGTTATATCTACGGAGAGTTTCTTATCAGTAAAAAACACTTTATTGGCTCGCTTTTGCTACATCTTGGATTCGAACCTCATGTCTTGCAGCTGGACTGGCAATCTAGCCACTAGATCATTGAGTATAGTTATATAGAATTAAGTTAATCTTAACCGAAAGTCGCGGTTATGGTCCCTTCCTATCCTGGCTCACAGGACCTAGAGTGTTTAATTAGTTTAATTAGTGCTTATAATTCATTTCGATGGTTAAAGAAAACATCGGGAGGAGTTAGCTTATAATAAATAACTATGATAATAACACTTGAGGTATTACATAAAGGCTTCTCTGCTTCTGTGAATTTTCTTTTTGTCGGAAATGGGCCACCTGTTGTTAAGTGGTAAGTACAGGCTTACTCACCTTTCCAACTGCAACACAATACATAGTACTGCTGCTTAGCGGTAGAATATCTGATGAGTAGATTGTACCTACCCAGGCAGACTTGCACAAAGTTCTACCACCTAATAATTTCTTCTCACCGATTATATCAACAATGTCAATCTGAGAGAATACTCAAGTGCGCGGGAAATTCTTTGCAAGTTTTTTAGCAAACAAATTTGCGCTCTCTATCCTTCATTCTCAAAATCACGATGACATATTAAATACTCGGTATTTTTAACCTTATGATCGAACTAATGGACAATTTAAAATTGTATATATTAGCAATATTTACTTATATAAAAATATTTAGAATGAATTATATGATATTTTTTACCGACAACTCATGATTTTTTCATGTATAAAGTACTAAGTTATAGTGTCATTCTTAAAAGCTTAAATATAAAAATTGACGTTTGTTGGTTGACTAATATATGTATCTCAAGTCTGTTTTAGCGATAACCGTGTAGCTTTAACGGATCCGGTCAGTAAGGCGTTCAGAGGAGCTTGAATTTTGGCGGCATTAGGCACAAAACGTCTATAATAATTAATCATGCCTAAGAAACGACGAAGCTCTCTGACGGTTTTCGGGACAGGAAATTCCGAAATGGCCTTGACCTTGCTATCCAGGGGCGTGGTACCATTTTCAGAAATATGATAACCAAGAAATGTTACCTCAGAGGCACCGAAGACACATTTGGCGGTATTCACCAGTACGCCGTAGTCTTGCATACGGGTAAAAAGTTGCCGCAAGTGGTCCTCGTGCTCTTCCTGGGTCCTGGAAAAGACTAGAAAGTCATCAAGGTAAGGATAGCAAAAGTCAAGTCCACGCGTCAGTTCGTCTACGAACCTTTGAAAGGTCTGACCGGCATTCCTTAATCCGAACGTCATGACGGGAAATTCGTATAGACCGAATGGAGTTGTAATGGCGGTCTTGGGTATATCTTCCTCGGCAACTGGAATCTGGTTATAAGCTTTCACTAAATCGATGACTGAAAAATACTTACAACCAGACAAGTTGTGAGAAAAATCGTGTATGTGGCGTATGGGGTACTTATCAGGTATGGTCCTGGCATTCAATAGCCTGTAATCGCCACAGGGACGCCAACCGTTGTCCTTCTTGGATACGAGGTGAAGTGGCGACGCCCAAGGACTGTCGGAAGGACGAGCGGTGCCGTTCGCCAACATCGCTTCAAACTCGTGTTTAGCGATTTTTAATCTTTCGGGGGCTAGCCTCCTAGGAGAACACGACACTGGTGGACCTGGTGTAGTGCGAATGTGGTGTTTAGTGTGGTGTTTGACTACACCCGTAGTACCGGCGGGACGGGTAATATCTGGAAATTCCGATAAAATATTATGATAAAGACTATCACCGCCAGTCGTTACTTTAACGCTCGTTACAAGATTATGCGATTTATCTATAGAAGCTACAGTGCTAATATTAGTCAAACTATCTATTAATTTACGATTACTAATATCAACAACGAGTCGGTAATGAGACAGAAAATCGACTCCGATTATGGCTTTGGTTACGTCAGCTACAATAAATCGCCATGGAAAATTACGACGTAAACCAATATTTAAAGTTAAATTTATATAACCATAAGTATCTATAGCTGAGCCGTTAGCGGCGCTCAGTTGGAATGATGTCTTATAACGACGTTCACTAATTGCACTAACTGGATATACACAAATATCACTACCAGTATCTACTAAAAATTGTCTTTTGGTACCGTGATCTGTGATGAAGAGGCGACCCGTCGAACTCCCGCAATCGTTAGTCGCCATTACCGATTGCTTGGAGCGTTTCCCGATGTGAAGTCGCAGGGCTTGATGCAGTTACTAGCTTTGACGCCGTATTTACTATGGTACCAGCAAAGAGGGTACCGACGATGACACGAGTCAGACCTGCGTGATCGAGATCGACTACGTCGTCTTCCGTTACCACGGCCGCGTTCTCTGGATCGTGATCGCTGATTGGCCTTAGCTGTGAGAGCGCTGACCTGTCTAGTCAACTCAGCAACTTGTTTCGTCAACAGTTCAATAGGCGTTGAAGAAGATGTTGCCGCTACTTGGCGGGTGGGTGCCGCGATGTCATGTATTCTGTCCGCAAGCTCCGCTATAGCATCGAGTGTTAGCGTTGGTTGAGATGCGATAATTGGTTGCATCTCCGTTGGCAAACGACTTGTCCAAATTGTTCGAATGAAATCCTCAGGGATGTTGGGTCCAGCCAAATGTTGAAGGTGGCGAAGAAATTGAGAAGGTTTGCGATTGCCGAGCTGCTCGTGTGTCAGCAGCTGTTTAACATTATTTTCTCGAGACACCGATAGACGTTTAATTAGTTCGGTTTTTAGACGCTTATAATCCGGGGGACCAATTATTATGTCTTCGACTTCGGCAGCGTAATTTCTATCTAAGTTCGCCAAAATGTGGTAAAATTTTGTTGCGTCATCCGTGATCGATAATAATTTAAACTGACTTTCCACCTGTGCAAACCATATTGCAGGCTTCTCTGGCCAGAAAGGTGGTGTCTTGAATTGTGCAGAAGCAAGTGTGAGGGTAGGAGCATCCGTGCTTTCTAACTCAACGCGCTCCATCTTCTTAACGCGGCGCGGTCGCGTATTCACTTGCGAAGCGTGTGAATCACTGTCGCTACTCATCTTCTAAATAAGCTATCACGTCGGGGTCACCAGTTTGTGGTAGAAGTGTGTGAACAACGTGTACAGAGGAAATAAAAATACTCGTGGCTGCACTCTTTTCAATGGTCAACACCAAACTGGTGACCCCGACGTGATCGTCAACGCAGCCTTCGCAAAAAACTACGTCATCGTGACGTCATCATCACTTCCTCAAGCTTTCGAGCAGCGAGTCATACAGCCAGCCAGCATCCACGACTACTACGGGTATCCTGACCACCAGCATGCAAGTTTAGAGATAGGGAAGGAACCGGATGAAAAGTTCCTCAACCACCATAGAAAACGGGAGGATCCTCCGACCAGACGGGTGTTAGTCTGGTGGGCTACTGCCCAACGGTTGTTGTCGGGTTCTTGTATATATGTTCAATCGGTCGCATAACTTTAATATCGCGATGTAGGGTACGTCAGTTTTTTAGTTTTCGTATGTGGCGTGATAGATGTCGCTACACGTGAAAGCCGGTGCATGTAAGTATATTTTCATGAAGGTTTAATACTGTCGCCTTTGTAACTCGCTGTTAGGAGGCATCATATCTTCAATGCATCACTTTGACAATTATTGGTGTATACATCTATACTAATAATGTCCTCCAGACCAGTTTCGGTCAAGGTGGCCAATCTCAAGAGAGATAAGCTAACTGCGCAGGAAATATTATAGTGCACAAGTGTGTGCGCAAACGCAGGTGCAATCTCTATTCCCTAGCTCTCACAATCAGATGGGATCCGACAAGAACGGAAAGAGTTCAGGCGCAGGACCAACGGCGTTACATACTTCCAACTTCCAGACTCCGGGATTCTACAGATAATTTTATGATAGAAAAACCCAATAAATTTTTATTGGCCCTACCTGGGAATTGAACCCAGGATCTTCGAGTCAGCGGCCCACTAAACCAAAGAGGCAGTTATCTCATACTAATATTATAAATACGAAAGTAACTCTATCTGTCTGTTTTGCTTTCACAGTTAAATCACTGAACTGATTTTGATGAAATTTGGTGTGTAGCAAGCCTTAACCCCAAGGATGGACATAGGCTATTTTTTTACCTCCGTGTGTGTGTACTGGGTGGACAACCCAGTACCTACACACGGGCGGAGCCGCGTGCAAAATAATATAATATTAATATAAAAATGACGACCAACAAGATCCAATATTCCAATTTTAACTTGGATCAAATGTTTGGATTTTTAGATAAAAATCAAGCAATATTGTTATAATACTGTCTGTATAAATGAAATCAGTGATGCATTCAGTGCAGTACGTCTAGACGTATAATAAACATTTATACGTTCCTTATCAAAGGAGACGAATTAATATTATAAGTTACGATGTCTGTTCCATTTTGTGGGATAATAACATGTTAAAATTTTAGTAACATTTACATACAAAGTATCGAATTAGAAGGAACTCTTTGAATTTATAGTTTCTTTAAAATAAGCAAGTATTGATCGTTATCGTTAAACAATAAGATATTCAATGCAAAGAGTTCGTGTATTGAAATATACACTATTTCTTTTTGTAGTCACGTTTTATTTGGATAAATCGTGTCGCGTTAGCTTCGCTTCGTAGTTCAACTATTTAATATAATTAAACAAAATTGTAGCGTCTTTTTTTAAATTATTATATTAATAAAAGAAAAAAACTATATTGTATTATGTAGTCATAGATTTAATGATTAGATCTGAATATTTAAATTTAGTGGAAGAAATAAGTCGAGTTAACTTTATGCAGCTCTCTAACTTTAGTTAGTTCGGACACGCAAACTTGACTAACTGCATCAGATACGCCATAAGACGATTTCGCTCCTTTGACAATAAATATATAATTAGAACGCTGTTTGTTTTTACGAGGTTATATATTACATACTAAGTGTGACTACTCTGTGAGTTGAATGAGTGAGCTTTTATTTTCATGTTAAATATAGCAAAGAACATGATTGGTATACATATATGTCAATATATGTGGGAACTTTGGCGCAATAAGGACTTTCGTCATCTTATAACCACTAATAAAGCACGAAAATAAAATCTTCCTATAAATTTGAATATTTCTTACACCTTTCATATTATTGTATTATTTAAATATTTTCCGCCGAATTGTTTTTTGTTGACTTCATAATATATTTATAATATACACTGAATACTTCAAATACATACATAGCTAATTATGAAAATCGTTTACACTTTAAGCGACATTTAAGTAAATCATTAACATTTTAAAAATATTTATTAAATGATTATTAAAAATAATATTTTAATTTATTATATTTATTTATTAATTTATTTACACCATAAAACAATAATTTTGGAGTATTAATAACAAAATATGTTTAATTGTGATAATTCCTGGTTTAATAAACCCTTCATTAACAAACTCTTAATTTAAATTCACGGAAAGACATAAGCTCGTCCCATATTAAAAACGTTATCGTTTAATATAGAAGGAATTTTTAAATCTATTTTATCAGTGATCATTAATTTTTATTGCAGATGGCGAAGGATGGGTTAAAAGGAAAGAAATTCTACGCGCAAGAAAAGGATCGAAATACGGAATAAGGAAAGATAGAATAAGACGAGAAATCGGTAAGTAGAATTTATCACTAATAATATTTTACTAAGGAACTGGTAGTGGATGGTATAAACTTTTAAAAGTTAGAACAATTAAGTGACCAAAATTGCAGAATTCGGTGAGTTTTAAAAAATATTTCATTTGAAAATCTTAAATATGCCTGCATGATTCGGAAGAACATTTTGAAAGGTTACAATTACCTATTAGGACCTTATTTAGTAGCAAATCTATCGGATGGATTAAGAAGTAGTTTTGTGAAATCTTCAGATTTTCCGTTACAATAAACAATATTATTATAAATTATTTATAAATCAACTAACCCACCATGACGTGGGAAAATAAGATGGGTAAGGGTGAATAGGTGATTGAGTCAATTTATGGTTGGGAGGATACTTAGATTAGTGACAAGATGAATTCGTAGATTAATAGTTTCACGAATGAATAAGACACTGATGTTCGCAATTGCTTGACATATTAAATATGTACATTTGTCGGATTGGTCAAGATTAAAGCCTAGCGACAAAATCACTGTATTCAAATAGTCACATGATCACAAATAATGACAAATCACAATAAGTCACTTATTGTGAGTAGATAGCGTACGAGATGGTAACCGATAGAACACGGAGGCAAAGTTACGTGATGTCTTCTCGAATGCCGAGAAATAAGTGTTAGAGAAATGCCTACTTCTCCGCTCCGAGTGTATCTGACACTCGGTTCACTTAACGACTCTGCCTAGACTCGACGAAGTGAAGTTAGCACTGCCCGACACGTTTTCTATTTCAATTTAATTTGATCGGATAAGACATATTTAAAAAAAATATATAAGGCGGAGTAATTGGAAAAATATTAATAGTGCGGTATGACAAATAGATTATATAATAACTGGTACAAGATCGGATGTCGTTATCATTTTAATACAGACAAGTAAACACTAATAATTATATATAATGACTTATTATAAAAATAAGTAATGACTCTATATTATTGTCTCTTAAGGATCGCTTAAAGCTCGGTCGTGAGAAATAATTAATTAGGTACTAAAGCGCTACTCGCAAAAACACATTAAATACATCTTCGTTAACATTTTAGTTCGAATAACAAGAAACTTGGAGACATATTTAAAAAACAGTCGGCATTCTTTTGGTAATTTATGCATCAAATCGAAAAATGTTATATAAAGAGCCTACGACTAGTGAGCAGGCTCTATTTAGTACGTGATATCATGCATGGCAGACCGGTGTAACTTAACTTTGATGGTATATATATCAGCCTAAGCTATAATTGCAAATGCTTATGTTAGTAGAGTGTAGTGTAGTGTAGTGTAGTGTGTGTCTTTGACTTTTCTTAACGCTGCAACAGAACTGTTTTGGAATTTATTTATGTTAATTGTATATAATTATTATATGTACATTTTTATATTGATGAAAAAGAACGCGTTTTTTATCGCTTCCACTCGGTACCTTTATATTAAAATAAGAATAAAGTATCATTTGATCTGATTATTAAGGGACCTCAACATAACCTAATTCCAAGCAACGCCGCGTATAGAAGCTCGTCATATCAATTCAATGTGATATTCAATATGATAGTGATAACGTGATTAATGTTATAAAATATGAGCGTTCGTGTATCGAAATAGATGCCTCGTCACTATTTGTGATTGAGTAATGATGTTACGTCACACTAGATTAATAGTGTCGCGCGTCTTAATACATTTATAATTGAATTATTTATATTTTAGATAATTATATCTTAATATTTACGCTTCTTAGATATCGCAATACACAATATACAGCGATAATTTTATGATAACGGTTTTTTTTTTTTTTTATTGTATAGGTAGGCGGACGAGCTTATGGGCCACCCGATGGTAAGTGGTCACCAACGCCCATAGACAATGACAATGTAAGAAATGTTAACCATCGCTTACATCGCCAATGCGCCACCAACTTTAGGAACTAAGATGTTATGTCCCTTGTGCCTGTAATTACACTGGCTCACTCACCCTTCAAACCGGAACACAACAATTCAAAGTACTGCTGTTTTGCGGTAGAATATCTGATGAGTGGGTGGTACCTACCCAGACGAGCTCGCACAAAGCTCTACCACCGAGTAAACTTGCCTTGTATTTAACTTGCCTTGTTTTTATTTTATAGCATTAGTAGGCGGACGAGCATACGGGCAAAACTCTACCACCGAGTAAATAAAACAATTGCTCATTTAATATTACAAGAATATAATTTTGATGCCTTATTGTGCGTATTGTGTAACTGTATATTGTAATATTCACATTATATATTCCTTTTCATGAGACGATAACTTATAGCTATGCTTGGACCTGACCGGTGATGTTGTTATCAAGTTATTAACAATTTATTTATTTATGAATAAAAAATGACTGCACTATACAATACCTATAAATTATCGTGAGTATGACACACACATATCATTCCAATATACTAGTCAAACGACGAAGTCGGCAGTTACAATTCAAATTCAAATTCAAAATACTTTATTCAATATGATGAATAAAGTATTTTGATGAATTAACTTTAATATTACACTTTCTTATTGATTGTTAAACTGGAAACTACTACCGATTCGAAAAAGAAACACCCATCCCTGAGAAGAACCGTCGAAACTCAGTGTTGATTTTTTTTTTGTCTTTTTATTAATGTATCTTCATTTAAAAAAAAGAAATAACCATGCAGCGATAGTCTCATTCCCAAGGTAACTTATACATATAATAAAACAGTAAAAACCATGTGTCAGTAGAGTGAATAAATTTAACAAAAACCCCTCACACTGGGCGATAACACTAGAACAAGGTAATGGATTTTATTTATTTTTGTCTGTCTGTATGTAAGCACTAATCTCCAAAACCTTCGAAGGATATTTTTGCAGCTTACACAGCTAGATTAAGCTTAGCTTTGAGCAATAATAAGGCTTTGTTTCAGCGAAACCGGATGATAGCGAAAACAGTTATCCCCGTTTTCTTAAAGATAATTTTTAATTCATCTTCTATAAATATAATAAATCAGTAGGAAACGAGTTTGGTTGATAAACAGAGCAGTTTAGAAAAGACGATTTTTTAAACTGAGTGTGTTAAAACCGACTTACACGCGGAACAAGTCGTGATATAATAAATAAGGGTCATATTACATCAAATTGATATGCCTTTGTTGAATGTGTTCTCATTTTCACGTCAATTTAGTTCAATTAAAACAACATAATATATAGTTATATGAAGTAATATCATTGTTTAATTTAAATTTAAAATTAAAAAAGCTACTACTACCCTACTAGTACAAATAATGGCCGTGCGGAATGGCAGCAAGAATGCTAGCAGTATTTCTCCGTGGAATCGCTATTCCGATAGTCGGGGAGAATAAACCAGCTCTCCTGTCAGTGGAGGCAATTATATGGGGTGTTATATGCTTGCACTATTATTCGTTAGCTTGTAATGTTTTACACTAAGATATAATTTGGAATTAGAGATGCAATATGCACGGCGGTTCTGGTTTGATAAGTATCTATAAAAGAAAAACAAATTAATATTATCATAATTAGTATTATCAGACAGTAAACAAAAAAAAACGTATCCTACTGACATTAGAATTTAAATGTGACTCTTCAATTATTTCATTCAACAACACGATCGTTGTTGCTTGGTACTATTTTGATATTCTTTCGAATCTTCTTAAATCGTAGGAGTACTTGTTATATCTAAGTCATATTACTCACCGTTAAATTTTAAATTTCGAAGCTGCCTTTATTTCAATTCAATTCAAAATTACTTCATACTGAGCAAGCGCACGTTTGAATCGAAATGTAAGAATTTGTGATGTCAGCTCTACGTGACGATCTACGATCCTTGAATTCAGATTGTACGGTGAAGAACCAGTTTGATCCAAGACTTTAATATAATACGTAATACGCAAGTGAAAAGGCTATTATCATAACTTTTCCTCCTCTTTTACGCTTATGACTTTAATGAAATTGATTTTTTCTTGCACTTACACATGAATATAATCTAGTAGATACAACAACAAAACACCCGTTTACTGTTCCATTTATTTATTTGAAAATTATAATCATAATATCTATATTAATATTATTATTATATTAAAGTAACTCTGTCTGTTACATTTTCACTCTCTACATCACGGATTTTAGTGAAATTTGGTTTTTTATACCTAACGATTGCCCTCCCTACATGCGGGCGAAGCTGCGGCCGTAATATAGTTACAAAAAAAACCTTTCAGTTTATTCCTATTATCTTGACTACGAGTAAAGAAAACAAGCTTTAGAGACACAGTCTCTTCAATTTCCTCACTACTAATAAGAAGCTGGTTAAATGCAACGCTTAACAACATTAGTGGTGCCGATGGTCGTGAGTGCTCTCCAAGTTTCCAATAATTCCATTTAATAAATACATTTTATGTACAATGTTCCCGTTTAACGACTACAAACTTCAGCTAAACTACAGATATTTGTCGATCATAGTATATAATTCACATAAATATATATGCTTCATTGAGAAGTCGCCAGAATATTCTATATGAAAAATAGAGATTTCAAGTATTATTGATGTGAAACTTCTATTGGCGCGTCTTAGGCCTCTGCCTCGAATTTTGCGGGCAGCGGGGCGGCAGCGGCAGCGGCGCAGGAGTGGGGCGGCAACGCAGACCCGTTCTCGAAACCAGCGGGCAGATCGCGCGGCACTATAGCGGCGTAGTGTTGTGTTTGTGGTTGTGTCATCGAGATATTTATTTCTTGCAGGCCGAATGTCACAAAAATAAATTGCAAAACAGTGCAAAGCAGACGCGCGGGCGGTCACCGCTTGACTGGAGTGCACCGCTCGTTACCCGCTCCCGCGCCGCTCTTTCGAGGGCCCGTCCATTTGATTTTACGCATAAGATCCTGCCGCTCCCGTGCCGCCGCCACCGCCGCCCCGCTAAAATAATATCGTTAATTTAAATATATGCTTAATGGGATCAGCGCTTTGCGCATAACATGAGTGGAGCAAGACCATTCTGTCATCTTTTATATTTCTAAAACTGAAATATTAAGATAGATTAATTACTTATAGTAGGGTTTTGTGCAAAGCCCTTTTGGGTTAGCACTGTAAAATATATTAACTATACACATTGCTAAAGCGCCACCAACCTTGGGAGCTAAGATGGTATGTCCCTCGTGTCTGTTTGCTAGCCCGTCTACCAGTTATAAGTAGACAATTGTAAACTAAAAGTAAATTCATTTAAACGTTCAGTTACTACACGCTACACTTAATAGGATTCAATAGATACTGTTTCAGCATACGATAAGTCGGTTTAATACCTAAAGCCTTGCAACGAACTTGCCACTTTTTACGATCGTGTATTCTATCTTTTTATCTATCTTTTTTATCTTACATCGTTTTGTACAGCGATCCTTGTTATGGTGACTCTATCTAGGTGGAGAGTTAATAAGATTCATGTAAAATATTTATGTTAATCATGACTGTGTTCAAAGTATTTTTGTTGAGGCGTGTAGCTTGTCATGTAAAGCTGTCTTGATAAAGATTAATGTCTATCTTTCGTGCCAATATATCTATTATTTTTTATACTCATATAATTGTAGTATTGCTACTATACTAATACGGTCTCTTTATGCGAGAGTTTTGGTGCCAGTGAGCCACACATTCCCCCCCCCCACTTCATGGACGAAACGGGTAAATGCGTAATTACAGCGAAAAAAAAACTACTACTACAGTAATACATATACACAATTTGTTAGACTGACTGGTCTGTTTTCCACGTGTTGAAAGATTTTTTTAAAAATAGAACAAAATTATTTTGTAAACTGTAAAACCACAGAGAACAGTGACATTCAATTAAAATCGGTGTCCGAGACAGCTCGTTGATGTTTTTTTATAGTAATAAAAGAAAACAAAGGTTTCCTCTTTTCAAAATATCAAAGGACCTTTTTATTCGAATAGATTGGCACACTAGCGAATGGGCCACCTGATGGTAAGTGGTCACGACCACTCATGAACATTGGCGCTGTATGAGATATTAACTATCCTTAGGAACGAAGATGTTATTTCCCTCGGGTCTGTAGTTACACTGGCTCAATCACCCTTCAAACTGCAACAAAACAATATTAGTTTTGCTAATTGGCTATGGGCGATAAAATATGTGATGAGTGGTGGCAATACAACCACGTTAATTATGATAATGTTTATATAAATATATAAACTTAATGTACTTATTATTACTAGCAACATTTTTATGAGATTCATATAAATTTTACACGGTTCTGTAAAATATACAATGTTTTGTAGAGGTTGCACTTCAATTAGGCTAGCGTGTTCGCGTAGTCGTTTTGTTTGATCAAATATTTCGTGTATTTGGATATATGAGAAATACGTCATCGACAATGGACTGAACACGGAAATGGCTAGAATATACCAAGCTATCGCAACAATAGCATAATGATATTGAAAGAATAAGGTGTGGATGATAAATGCAAAGACCGTCTAAATAGCCGACTAGTTGACGGTATATAATATAAACACGTGTCTGCTTATAAATATATATTCTGCATTTTTTTTTGTAGCATACGAAGGCGGACGATCATACGGGTCACCTTATGGTAGGTGGTCTCCAACGCCCAATGTAAGAGATGTTAACCATCGCTTACAACGCCAATGCGCCACCAACCTTGAGAGCTAAGATGTTATGTCCCTTGTGCCACTGGCTCACTCACCCTTCAAACCGGAACAATACTGAATACTGCTGTTTTGCGGTAGAATATCTGATGAGTGGGTGGTATCTACACAGACGAGCTTGCACAAAGCCCTACCACCAAGTCAGCAATTATATAAATAACGATCACTATAAACATTTCATACATATTTACTTAACATTCATTACCTGGTGGCGACGTCATCTGCGTGGAATTCGGTCTTTTCGATATATAAAAAATAGGCATTTTCGTGATGTTACTCTTTTTTTATGACCGACACACGTTGATAAATTTATTCAATGTACAGATCCTACCACATAATGTTCTAATCTGATTATATGCATATAATTATGGTTTATTTTGAAAGTAAATTGTTAAGGATTTTGTTTGTCCTATTAGATGACTTAAATGACTTTAATCAATTTACACATGAATAAATTGTTTTTTTTTTATAGTTTAAAACTGAACATACGATTATTTAGTAATATTTTGATTCTTATCGGATAGATATTACGAGAGAAATATGATGTAACAATTTTTTAAAGTATATTTATAAAGAAACATGTGAGTATGTTGGGTGTGTCGTTCTATAAAGTGTGAACGCTATTACTATTTATTTATAATTATATCTATTATATTTTTCACAATAAAACCATTTTTTCATGAGAATATTGATACTTATAACTTAATAATTTAAATCTAGTTACTTTAGAAATATCTTTTAAAAATCTCATAAATAATCGAGTAGGGAATATTGTATGGAGCACTTGGTAATCTTGAACAATCACTTGGTAATCTTGAACAATATTGCTTTCCTCGTTATTTCGCGAACTGGTTTAATTGCAAGTCTTTAAAAACACATTTAAATTTAAAAAGACCGAGAAAACAACGACACGACGGAGAGTAAGTACTTGTTGTGAGCCGACAGCAAAGCCGCAGACGAGCAGAATTTATCTTTGTCTATCATCTTACTCGGACAAGCATGCCTCGGTATAATACTACAAGCAAAATTGGGGCAGACAGCTAATGAAACCAATGTATTTTTACGAGCTTTTTTAACTTGTTTCGTTCAAATCTTTCAACTGAATTTTTAACCGCTAAACGACTGAGCTGAAATTGGTGGGACAGTTTTAGTTTGTATGATAATGCACGATAAGCTAAGTGAGGATATTCTAAATTCAATGTGGCGGATAAATGTAAATAAAAATACAAATTTCAATTTAATAAAATAAATTTACACGAGTGAATCTCGCGACAAAAGATTTTTATATCATATAAATAATTATCTTATGTAATAAATGGTAGGGTTGTTTTAATTTAAGACCTCGAAGCTACTCAAAGCTTATAGAGGTTACTACTGTGAAATATGAAGAAAAATATGAAGTTAAATATTAGATCTAGAGGCCTAAAACTCAGTAAAGAGTATTTCAACTTTAACAATTTAGCACCGGCTGCTGAGAAAACTTTGACGATAAGTTTTATATTTAAACACTAGACAGTATCATTTAAAATAATGCAAATGATATAACTTATGATATTCTATAAACTTATGATTGACAGATATTTAAACGTATACACATATGCAAACACGCGCAAGACTTCACACGCACATATTAAATGATATCTTTAGGTAATTACTATTGTCATCATATTTGTGTCATATGTAAACTGCTTTAAGTGAGTAGAAGCCTAACTATGGGTGCAATACTTAACCTGGTATATTTGACATTGTACTGTGAATTGTTCTCAAAAATAGTTATTGTTTACTTTTCCAATTTATTTTAAATATTTCAGTATTATAATAATCGGAAATACTTAGTAAGTCTCCGTGATATAAAAGAACTAACCAATTAAAAATAAGTGTTAAGTTACGATATTATACATATCAAATTTATAAAAGTTATTTTCTTTTTGTAGAATTTCGAAGGTAAGTGATAAGTATCAATCGTGAATCTTGGCAGTAACCATAATAAATAAAAAAAAAGTCGGTTAAACAAAATCACCCGTCGTATCTGCATGAGCGTTGATAAATCTTAAATTCGCGGGATAAGATTGATTATTTAAATTTTTTTCATGATAATTTACTTGGTTACTCTATGGTGAACTAGTAACCGTAGATTTAAGACGACCTAAATTAGAAGTTGAAGATCGCAACCAGCAAAAGGACGGTTGGTGCCGCGCATACAGTCGCCCATAAGAGACTAATATTAAGAGTATTAGACTGAATTTCCTGCATTGCTATAAACCAAATTAATAAGATAAGAAAGAATGATTATTGAAAATAACAAATGTGTATGTACTTTCTATTCTCGCCAACATAGAGATCTAATATCATTATTACTGTTTACATATAAAATTTACTATTTTTTTACTTAATGTGTCAATACATCATGTAATACATACATATACCTTAAAACAAATAAAATATATTTGTGATATGTATATTAAAATCTTCAATTCTTTTCTTAA
The DNA here is from genome assembly GCA_905220585.2 of Nymphalis polychloros. Taxonomy (NCBI): domain Eukaryota; kingdom Metazoa; phylum Arthropoda; class Insecta; order Lepidoptera; family Nymphalidae; genus Nymphalis; species Nymphalis polychloros. The sequence goes on from HG992251.1 coordinate 3,283,345, forward strand.
GGAAACCTTATCAAATATTTCGTACAAGTGAATGCATGTGACAGTATTGTTCGCTTGCCAACTCAAACGATCATGTATTATTTTGTCTATTTATTGTATCGTAAAGCTTTCTTGAAAGATTTGCGCAATGGTGGCTGCATCTAGCTGCTAAATTTTTAGCATGGTTTGCAGACCCGGATTTATTTGGAACCGGCCAGAGGTCCCACCAGTTGAGGGGCCCCACCCAACCAAAAATAATATCCGCTTCGGAAAGAGATTGCCACGAATTTCAAAGTGCCTATGAGACTTAGATGTCTAAGTCAAGGTCTAGTGGTGGGACTGGTGAGTGAGTATTTTTGTTGACAGGTGCCTTTGTATAGTTTTCTTCTAACTACCTATAAAATTAATAAAAAAGCAGTAATCATTGTAAATAATAAACTTTATTAGAAGAAACTTCTTAGATCTGCGTGTGACGGCATTGTTTCAACAGTTCTCAATTAATCTTGTCACTGGCAAATTAAATTACACATTTGTTGTTTCGAACAACTGAATCTGTTTTACTTCAGTAGAATTAACAATACATCTTCTTGCACTGACGTTTTATCTCTGTACAGATAAAAAATATTTCACTTAGAGGTGTACAAACATCTAAAATAAAAATGTATCAAAAATATTTTGAAGTTTTATTTCTTCATAAAATAGGAAGGTGGACGAGCAGATAGTCCATCCAGATGGTAAATAGTCACCATCGTCATCATCATCAACCTTGGAAACTATAAGTAACGTCCCTCGTACTTGTTATTACATCCTGCATAAAAACAACGAATACATCTTTGAAAATATGACGTTGTTATCGTCTTTATTAGGAAGAACGTTTTTTATGTAAGCGTTAATTAAGAACAAAATTATTTTATAATTACATAAAATGTCCAAAATTTTCACAATTGATTAAATTTGATTGATTAATAAATTTGGATGATATAATTTTAATGCAACCAGAATGTAGATGATATTTACCTATCCTGAGCTTTCCTGACCTTTATGGTCAGTGGCGTTTTGTAGTTGCTCGATTCACAATTTTATTAGATTTTATGAGTTATATGACAGCTGCTACATTCGATATTTGTTAGAGGACGTCAATTGTTATATCTAATTAATCAAACAAATGATAACTTGTTTGCAATAATATATTATAAGTAAGTGTTTTTATAATGGCAATATAAATAATTTTGTATTAAATTTAAAAAAAAGTAAGTTTTCAATATTTTACATTGTAAACTGCAGTAACTGAACCTCGGATGAATACAATCGCTTCTAACTTTATTTATTTATAGTAGGATTGAGACATTTAGATTGATTATAGTTGAAGGGGTCTGATATTAGTTTTGCCTGCAGATAAATATTCCAAACACCAATAGACAAATAAAACGAAGTTGGATCCGCAGCCGCCGGTCATTATTACACGGACGTTGACAGATTACACAGATTGTCTTAATCCCCGGTTACACGGTCTAGTATCGCCGTCCCTTAATTTATATATAATTATATTATAAAATTGGTGCAAATATATTTATTCGGGTTTTCAGTATAGAAAATTTTAGTAGCAGACCGATGTCTGGAAGTTAAAAGTCTTGATATGTCTGTGCCTCGGTCGTTAAGATATTGGTCCTGCGTCCGGACTTTTTTTTTATTACTTATCCTATCTAATTATAAGTGTAAGAACAAAGAAAGTACCAAGTGTACGTGTGGTTTACACACACACTTGTACATTGAGGGTATAGAAAGTACACTTGTGTTGGCGCTCACAAATGTCACGTGCAAATCTCTCTTGAGAGTGTCGGCCGTAGTTGAAAACGGTCAAGAAATCAGCCAGTTAGTTGGTGATTCTATAGTTGCTAGGACGTCTGGAATATCGCGGATACTAGGTGCACGTAACTGTCAAACAAGACGCTTATATAAACAAGACACTGGTGAGTGACAGGTGTATGTCTTTGCCCGGGAGTAAGAGAGGGGGGACAAATGACACCCTATATCTTTTTCCGTAACCCTGAACACGTATTAAAAATTTCATAATGATGAAAGACGAAGATGAAGATAAAAAAGTGAAAGCATAACAAATGAACCAACTCACTTCGCATTTATAATATTCGGGTGGATATTTTACTTATCGGGGTCTGTAGCAATCAATCGTAAAAATATTCAGAAATTTCCTTTAATGTAATAACTACTAAAAACGTTAGTACAATTTGGTAATAGTTGCATTGATTTGGACCGTGTTTGAGAGCTATAATAATAAATAATCATTTGAAATATATTAGCTAATGTAATGGAATACGACCTTAAATACGTAATGAATAATGACGTACTACGTAGACAATACGTTTTTACGTGTTAAAGCTGCTTAACCGTGTAAATGCTTCAGTCGTTTAATGTTGAACAACTTTTATTCTATTTTATAATGTATGCATTTTCTAAGCCAACGTGTTTGGCTCAAATAATAAAAAAAAAAAAAACTGGTCTCTATATATTGTTAACGACTAGCTGATGTACTGAATGGCTTTATTATATTGATAGTAAGGATTAAATTTTGAGAACTAATGTCATCTATATCTATACTAATATATAAAGCTGAAGAGTTTGTTTGTTTGATCCGGCTAATCTCAGGAACACAACAATATTTTTTAAATTCGAACCAGTAGGTTCGAATTTAAAAAATATTTTTGTGTTGTATAGTCCTTTTATCGAGGAAGGTTCTAGGCTGATTTTTATTCATTATATTTTTATTGATTATACGCGGGTGAAACCGCGGGCACAGTTATTTTTAAGATAAGTTGGTGTAGGTGTAGGTATTTTCAACAAGTCCTCTAGATAAGTTTTACTCACTCATCAAGAGTGAAGAGAAGAATAACTTCTTAATGCGCAAGATTAACTTCTTTTTATTATTTACTTCTGTTCCAGAGGGATGAGGGTATGCTTTTACAATAAATTGTCAGAAAATAGTCAAAATATTCAATTGTAAAATTAAACAAAAGTTAAGGTATACTTGTGCGGTGAGCATCGCAATGCTGTTTCAAATCACATGTTAATTTCTATTTATTAATTAAGCTTATATTGAAAAGGATTATGTAAATGATAGACGAACTTGGAGTTAATATTCGTTGATGTTCATACATAGTTCATTATGTATATAAATATAATTGTATATTATTATTACATATATATTTCAAACACATACACATATTTTTCACTTGATTAGTTATTATTTTGGTATTTATTTTCTTAATTTCATTAAACAATCTATATTTCTAATTGTATAAAGATTAAAGTTTCGTCACTGTTATGTAATGTTTACCCATTTTGCAAGGGCACTGGCTTCTGAAATACAGGTAGTCTCCTAGTTCAGAAGTCAGAGTTTTATAAGTTTTGTTTTTTTCCTAAAACCTATGGTATATGTAAAAATGTTAAAACTGTATTTATTTTTTTATAAGAGGCAATAAAGATTTTTATTTATTTCTATATATTTTTTTTTTGGTTATTAAATCGTGTGCAACTACTGAGTTGCTTGGCGATTCATTTCGGAAAATCCGAAAATATAATTAAATGAATAATGGTAAGTGGTTTGATTCAAAAGTGCTTGTGTGAGTCCACTTGAATTAACTATATTTAGAATTTTGAGTTTGAATAAAATAGACTTAACTTCAGCTTTGATATATTACCTTACGAGCCGCCATTTTTTTAAATCAATTAGCGGGTGAAGTTTTGTATACTAAATAAACATTTTGACGTTGACTAATGTCGTTATGGTACCTACCCAGACGGACTAAGAACCTTTCTTGCTAAAATAAAACTACAGTATTAATTATTTTAAAAACCACTTTTAACACATATTACTAATATGGTGTTGACCATTGAAAAGGGAGGATCCTCCGACCAGACGAGTGTTGGTCTGGTGGGCTACTGCCCGACGGTTGTTGTCGGGTTCTTGTATATATGTTCAATCGCTCGGGTAACTTTAATATCGCGATGTAGGATACGTCAGTTTTTAGTTTTCGTATGTGGCGAGATAGATGTCGCTACACTAACATAATTAAATTTATAAACTACATTACAAACCAAACCAGAACCAATATCTCAAAGTCTCAATCAGTTGATTGGAATTAATTTTTAGTATGTGCAATAAAAACTCTTTGCGCATACTTATAGGCTGAAGTTAAGTTAAAAAAGGAATACTACGTGTTGATCTTCATTTGTAATATAAAACCATGCATGATATTTACTTCGATTGTTCATGGTCAGCGTCTCACGTGACTGCGAGTCCTTGGGTCATAAATCGATTGAAATGGACTTCCAATTAATTTTATAGCGACAATGTTCGAAAGAAAATGATGGACGGTGTGTTATTTATGGGATAATACAACGAAAATTTAGCTGTATATCCAATCTAATCTAAGCCCTATATTGTCATTAGTAATAAGGTGGTAATAATTTAAAATATTCAATGTAACTGCTAAAATTATTTAGTTATTTGTTAAGAATATGACAAGAAGATTGAGAGCTTGGAATATTCTAATTCCTAGACATGAATATACAAATGAAAAAAAGTATTAAAGTCCGTGAATGTCGAAACCACGGTCGTATACACAGGTCTATCAACAACAGTAGTGGGGGTACGTCGGCTTTATGATGCTGGTCAGTTCAATTTACGGCCGCCTTTTTCAAATCCAAACAAAACAGTTAAATAACAAAACAAAAATAACTACAAATACGCAAAACTCAACAAAACGATATAACACAATACTTGGGAGAGAAAAATATACGCCGCGTGTCACTCAACCACGTTCGATAGCAACGACGTACAGCGGACGTTATTGCGAAAATATAAAGGTTGTAACCCAATCGCACCAATCTCTCACCACTGAAATTGAGCTCCGTTGATAGACCTGTATACAAGACATACTATGTGTCAACTGTCAGTGTCTCAAATATATACATAGTGCCCATTAATAAATATTGCACATCGACCTTTGAAAAGTGACAATCGACTCATTTCAGCATGGTAGAGCGTTATCTCTGTCGCACAACTGTAACAGTCCGGTATCTATTAGGAGTTGTTAAAACAGTTATGAGTTTCTGTTTAATTGAATAAAATACACCAATTTTTTATATAAATGCTGCATTTAAGTCGTGGAAAAGTGAAATGTCACCGTTAAAATATAATAAAGAGTATATTATTTATTATAGTAATTACTTAAAAATTACAGCCAATAAATGTATGTTATTACTAGACGTAAATCTTCTTCATTGAACCTTATTATACACCATATTCCAATCAAAAAAGTTTGTTCTTTACGTCTATCTATATCAAAATTAAAAAGATAAAGATTAACTGACTGACTAGCAACGCGCCATTTAAACTATAAGACATATTGTATTGAGTCGAATTTCGATATTTCGACAAGACCTTCGTTTTGCAATAAAGAGGCGCTCGAGGAAAGATTTTGCGATATCCAAACAATGTGTGATTGAAGTGTTTTAACACGTCAAGGTAAATAAATATGGTTAATAACAATAATTATATATATGACAAATAGTAAAAATAAGTGTTGATAAGTGTATCAATATATATTTATGTTTTTTCAAGCGATATCGAGGCGGGAGCTATTATGTCATATGCGATAAACAGATTTTACCGAACCTCAATACTAATTAACTTTAAGAATATCCTAACATTTATTATTGTCACCGCTAATGTTCACATTATTACTTACTCAATTAAAGCTTCTTATTAATTACAAAAAATTCATTCACTAAGAGAATCGAAAATTACCGGAAATTCACTTCATTCTAATGAAATAGTATAATATATATGTATTACAACACACCTACTACAGCCAAGGGAATTTATCAATGGAATTGCGCGCACGGGCCAATAAGCCAAACCCTAGTAAAAAGCGTAATGGCATAGTTATTAGGTAAGTATACGCGTTCGTAAACGATTAACAATCAATAGAGTAATTCTACAAATAAATATAATTTTATCCTTAATGATTGAATAAATGATGAGAACGCACCTGCAAGCCCTCGGGCGTTGCAGATGTCGTTAGCGGTGGTAGTCAGTTTCCATTATGTGAGCCACATGACCGATCGACCGCTTACATAAAAAAAAAAATTAAATCAAATCAAAATAAACTTTATTTAAGGTAGCTCTTGAGTCTTGTGAGCACTTTTGAATTCTCAGTTAACAATGGCTTTAAAGATCTTTATTTTCCGTAAAAGACACAAAGTCACTTACACGGAAACAATAAAAAATACAGTAAAAAAAACATATAACGATATTAAATTAAACTTATGTTACCACCGTAGATGTAGATTCTACTGAGAAGAACCGGCAACAAACTCAATAGTTACCTACTCTTCCGACAATCATATTACTTAGTTAACAAAATACCATTAAATTACTATTTATTCTGCATGATAATCAATGATTAATTACTCTACTATAAAAACAATTTAAATATAAATAGATAATATAAATAAATATAATATTAATATAAACAATATAAATACAATATTAATATATCACACTTTAATTTAAATTTGAACGTTTGACCTGGGCATAAAATTCGCGGGTTACATTCACGGGGATATTTCAAACATAAGAAGGACTAGTTACACTTATAATTTATTAATAAATATTATTAAAAAATAAAATTATATTATATAACTACCAATTTAGAACTCCTCTTATAAATAGGATAAATAAAATTGTTAATACTTTTTATATAATATTCTTTCTGTGTCTTGTTTTTAATTTATTATTATTTTTCATAATGTCAAGTTCAAAAGCTCATAAAATTATGCTCACGCTGTGTTTAATTTTAATTAATTATTAAATAAAGCTAGCTATTTGTTAAACTAAGTTTTAATATAGCTGTTTCAATCTACGTAATTGTTACTGCGAGTTATAAATACTTATTTTATAACGGCTCTACTTATATTTCTTGGCGACAGATTAATTAAGCACTGATTTCTCCCTTTCTGTCATTATTTATTTGACATTCGAAAGAAAAGGAAACAGCATTGTTTAACGAATCACCCGTTTACACAATGTTAAACAACGTTTGTATGTATGTACGTAAGTAAATTATATATTTTTAAAAACTTTCTTTTTAATATGTCACGATGTAACTCTTTGAGAACTCAAACAACTCATTTTTTTAATTAATTATGGCGACTTTTATTTTTACATTAGTATGCAGAAAATCATATAGGACACCTGGTGGTAAATGGTCACCATTAATTAGCCAATAGACAAACGTGGAAACTAAGAGTTACGGGTCATCTATTTATAATAAGAGGGTCAGTCACTGCTCAATTTTAAAACACAGTAATAACAGTGGTGCTATTATGTACTTATAGTGAAAAAAAAATTATGATATTCCTGACCAATTTTGGTCACGTTGGCGATTCCTAACGGTATAGCCAACAGAAGATATCGTAGTGCTTTGACGTGTGCGCAAACATAGGTACACTCGTTAATCCCAAACTCTCATAATCCGGACGAGTAATCCGACACGACAGAAGAGTTCAGGCTTTGAGTTGATCCTGCGATCAACGGTCTTTCGTAACAGTTCACAAGTCTGTTCTATTACTTAACTTTTTATTGGCTTGACCCGGGATATCAAATCCAAGACCTGGAAATGTGCAGTTATAATAGCCACTAGAGGCACTATTCAAAGATTCATGTACTCGAAGTACTGTTAAGAAGTAAAAAGTACTTAGCCGTGTTCAAATAGCTCACGATCTTAGAATAACATATTAATTATGCTACTTAGCATGTTGTCTGCTTCCCAACTTCCGTAAAGTTCAAGTTAGTACATGGAGATCTTGTTCAGACTAGTTAATTAACTTGCCATAATCTTTGCATGTTGAATCTGAATACAAGAATGTTTTGAATCTTAAACTGAATAACTTAATTTAGTTTAATGTGTGCAATCGTATGTGTCAGGTAATTTCTAAATTAAAAATTACCTGACTCATACGAATAAACAAAGATATCTTTTTCAAGGACTTTTTTGTTAAATTTTAAAATTTTCAATCTCTCGATTTATAGTTTTTGATTAAAAATAAAGTAAGCGGTATTTCGTGAAAACAGAAAAATATCCAAGCCTTTTTAATCCTCTCACATATTGTGTACGAAGTATCTTTTTGAAATGAATAAAAAAATTTATAATACAAAATAAATAATCTGAAAAAATAAACTAAAGACCGTAAATTTTACAATATAAAAAAGCCACGGAATGTTTATCGCAGAATAAAAATCGAATACTATTAAGTTACATAAAAATATATATAAAATACTGGTATATTAACACCATTGGCAAACTTGAGAGTTGTTCATTTTTCATCCAGAGAATCGGAATTGCAATCCAATAGGTCCTCGCATTCTTTCATTTCTCGCGGGCATTATTTGATATAACCGACTTGAAAAAAGGTTAGAATTGGCGAATTGTACGGCTTGACTAATTCAGATGATTTTACGCTATTCTAATACAGGTACCTCAAAAAAGTTTTATTTAGCGTAGTGGATTCATGCATTGCTAAAATTGGAGATTAGTAGATAAAAGCTGTAAAACCTTAGGTGAAAATTATGTTATCTTCAAAGCTACTATACAAGAATTTGGTAAAATTAATTACTGAAGGTTATGTTATTGACATAAGCATAAAAGGCGTGTTAGTGGACTAGTTTTCAAGTAAATCTGTTTGGTCGAATAACTTAAATTTAATTTACAAGATTGACCCACACAGGAGCTGTTTACTATTTACAAAAACATTCTTATCTATAACATTCATTAAATCATGTCAATCTGAAAGAAACAGACACACGAACGAGTTTTATCTGTATAATGATAATGAATAATGCTCTTCCTGAGCGATTTCGGCGGCCAATCTCAAGAGAGATAAGCTAACTGCGCAGGATATATTATAGTGCACAAGTGAGTGCACAAACACAGGTGCACTCTCTATTCCCCAATTCTCATAACCCGATGGGACGACAATCCGACACGGCCGGAAAGAGTTCAGGCGCAGGATCAACGGATCAACATGCTTTCCGAGGCACGGGAGTATACACACTTTCAACATCCAGACTCCAGGCTGCTACTAAGAATTTTCGACAGAAAATCTCAATAACATTTTATTGGCCCGACCTAGGCATTTGAATCCAAGATCACCGTGTATGCGGCCTTACATATAGCTACTAGACCAACGAGGCAATTTATCTGTATAGCATAAATACAACAAAGTAAATATATATTGACAAATGTTACGTCTTTATTTAAAAAAATATGTAAAACAGGACATGTATAATATATAAATTGGTAACGAAACTTTAAAAATATAAAGTGAAGAAACACAATAGGACAATTTGATAACTATTACAAAACAAGAATATAAAACTTCTCCTTTTAAACGTTGTTTGTAAAACACAAAGACGAAAGTTATAAATGAGTCACGGCCTTGTTCGGGACTTCAGTTGTTAACAAAGTTTTAATTACGTTCATACTTTGTGACTCGTTCGATTAGATCCTGTGTAGAATATGTAAGTTAATAAATAATAAAAAAAGATGACTTACCAAAACAAAAATAGTAACAGCCTGTGAATGTCCCACTGCTGGGCTAAGGTATCCGCTCCTTTTTGAGTAGAAGGTTTTGGAAGCTTATTCCATCACCAAATACATATGATTTATCCTTTTACATTAATAATTTATCCTAATAACACTTCGAAATTGAATAAGTAAATAGTAGTAAAAATATTTCAAGTGTTTACATGCATAAAATTGAGGATATCCCACAGGGTTCAATTATGGGTCCTAATTAATTACTTCTATTTATCATTTATAATATATAAAAATTGTCAATGAAGTTACATACTGTCTTTAAAATATTGTTTCTACGTTATGTTTCGATATCAGGTAATATGTACATTAATATGAGGGCCATGCCCTTGCTCGAGAATGCTTCGCTCAATATTGAATATTAATAAACGTCAGGAGCTCCGACATTTGGAATAATAAGTGAAGAATTTAAAAAATATTTTAAATTTATTCTACAAAATGATAATGTTAAGTCAATGTGATGCTACATCGTGTAGGAAGTGACTCTTAACGAAATAATTCAGCTAGAAACTTTAGTATATAATTATATTAATTGTTTATTTTATTGATTGGAAGACAGTTACAGAAAATTCTATGTCGTTTGTTGCAAGTATAACAAGTACTTCTGACCAAACAAAATAAAACCACATTCTAGAGTAACAAATCGCTTTTATTAAGATGGCGGCTTATTGACTTAGAAAAACTGGCATTTTACATATAAAACATATTAAATATTGTTTTCATATGAAAGTTAAAAAAAGTATCTCTTTATTTATTTATTATAAGTTTAGTATCCCTACTAAAAATCAATAAATTATTATCTGTAGGAAAAGTACGCGCAACTGTTAGTTGTCAAAATCAAAAAGTTTTGTTAACAATTTCGTGTTTTCAGTAGCTTCGTGTGTTGTTTTTGCATAAAAACTAATTGCATATATATTGTGTGTATCTTTATGATCTCATCTTATATCTTTCATAACAGTACGCTTTAAGACTGCGTGTGAGCAAGTCAGTTAACTCAGTGACAATAATTAATACGTAAACAGTATATAGGTGTATAAACAAAGCCTAAAAAACAACTATAACAATAATACATGGTTTTAGAAGTGCTTGCTTTAAACATAAACGGTATATAACTTCTTAAAACTTTAAATAGGTATAATTTTTTCGAAAATTCGTGTTTCCTGTCAAAAGTTTTAAAACGGCAGATAAAAATTCAAACGTTTTATCTACCGAAGTTTTTTCTAAACAACGAAATAAATAACAATTTAACGCGGAAAAAATGGCAACCATATTTTGAACTATATTTATTAGCCTCTGGATATATATAAGGAGTATTAGCCACTGGTTATGTATAAGAAGTGTAAATAGAGAAATATAGCAATTTTGTTCAACATTAAAATAACAGAAATTACTTTAGAAGACCTCATTAATAAATGTAACAAGTATTTCGAACCGAGGAAAAATTTAACTATGGCCTGACATGTATTTTTTATGAGAAAACAAAGCAAACACGAAAATATAACCAACTTTATTACGAGTCTAGAAAATTACAGTTTAAAATACGATTTCGTTGAATTAATAGTCATTGGTCAGTGATAAATTTACAGCGAATATGTGTTAGAGTAGCTCGCCAAACATTATTACAACGGTCTGATCTGTCACTAAAGAAAGCCTCTATAGCTAAAATAGTAGTGATCGAACAACAAAATACGGAGCACATAAATAAAAGCACTGAGAGGTCGTCATCACCGTCATCATCTAATGAATATCAAGTGATGAAGGGGGAGTAAAAGGGTTAAACAACACACAGTACAGAATAGAGAAGATGTGCATATTCCTACGAAGTCAGACGGGCAACTAATTAAGAAGAGAACAAAATTGTGAAACGTGGTTATATTTGCCTCATCCCAATATAAACCGAATAAAAGTGTTTTGTAATCTCTCAGCTTAATTCAATTGGTCTTTGGCTACATCAAGCTTGCGACAGCATAATCATGAATAGGAAGAAGTAGATCTGTGCGAGCATATAATATAGAATTAAGTGTACTCAGATATTGATATTATATATTTAAAAAAAAATCACTGCAAAAATAACATAAATAAGATAAAAATAATAATGTATTAAATGTATTAATTTATATAAAATGAATGTACCAACCCATCTTAATATTCAATATTTTAGTTTGTTATAAATTTTGTACTGTAGTCATATTCTTGCTTGCCTTTTAATTGTATTTGGTTAAAAAATATATAAATAATATATATATCATTTATTTACTGCATTTTATTGGCCTTACTCAATGTAATAATGCTTAAGCTATGTGATTTCATTTATATTTTGTTTTTGTTAAATTTGTGTTTTCATTAAGTAATTAATTATATTTGATTATAAAAAAAAATATATCTTACTACACCTTTACTGATTATGATGGTTTAGCTGTTTGATTTTATATATGTTTTGATTATTTTAATGATTGTGTAATTATTGTTGGTGGAAACTTAGCTAATGTATGTATATATTTATATATATATATGCTATAAGTGTCATCTCATTTTTAACACTTAACCTACCAGAGCGGTCAAATAACTGCTTTTGAAACTTTAATTAAAATTGTTATATAGCTGCTTTTGTTTGTATATTATATACTTTTTCTACATAAAATGGCCGCTTAAGCAGCTTATTCAGATGTGTGTCAAGTTCAATGGACAACATTTGTTTTAATTCCCTTTTTTTGTTTAATTAAATTAGTAGCCTTGGTTAAGTCTGATTTTATTTAGTCTCTGACAGAAGAAACTTTTCCTTTACTTTATACTTTATATTGTACACATAAAATAACATAAATCTATAACAAAAACTAATTAATTAATAAATTATCCATACATATAAATAAAATTGAAGTTTCTGTCTGTTATTTCAAAATAACTGCCTGTTTTAAAGGTTATATGGCTATTTACGATTTACCAAAACCAAAGCAATCATTTTTTTAATTTTTTTACTGTCTGCATGTCTGTATCTTTCAATCGTCTAAAAGTTGAAATAACCGAATTATTATAAGAACTATTTTAAGATTCCGTTTAGCCTTTATTTCATCAAAATTAGTTGAGTCTATCAAAAGTTATAAAAAATACGTATTTTTGTTGATATCTATTCACATAATATTATTACTCTTCCTAACTGATTCATTAACGCAGAGCCTAAACTGCGGGGGTTAGAAACTTGAAATTTTGGCAGTTGATACATTTTATAACACCCACTAAGGTAGGATTTTTGGAAATTCTACCCCTAAAGAGTTGAACGATTGTTTAGAAACCCGTCATTTTTAAAGTTAGAAGCATGAACAAGCTTAAAAATAAATAAAAATGTATTTCAGCGTTTTTGAAAATCTAAATCTGAGAGGGTAAAAAAGGGGTTGAAAGTTTGTATGGGGATTCCGTCACTTTTGGTCTAAGAAGAATGATATTTAGTATTAAAGCTATGCATACGTATTTCGTCGTTTTTAGAAATTTAACTCCAAACGGGAGAAACGGGGTAAAAGCATTAGTATAAAAATTTAAAAAAATAGAAATATACTATTTGAGTTTTTTGATTGAATTAATAAACATGAATTTCAAAGTTTTTAGAAACTTTTATTTTTGTTTGGAAGAGTTGGGTGCAAATAATGAAATTCAAAATACGCAATATCTTATATCAATATCTCTTAGGGAGAAATATACGAACTTCACTATGTTGGTGATGTTTGGATAAAAAAAACATATTCCATTATTGCCATATGTACCACTTAATTGGTATTCCCTAAGCTTATATTTTTGTAAAGTTTCATTAAAATCCATTCAGTAGTTTATGCGTGAAAGAGTAACAAACGTCCATACATCCATACAAACTTTCGAGTTTATTATATTAGTAGGAAGTAGGATTATTATATGCCCTGTACTGAACACACATACACTATACTGGATGGGCGAATAAATCGATTGGTAAATGTTTATATCTTATTGATTAAAAAATGATAAAATCCTTATTTTACCCGTACGAAGTCGGTACGGGCAGCTAATTACTCGCTTATAACGTATCTTTCTGTAGGTAAAAAAGGTTTTTAAAAACAGTACAGCAGTTTTTTAGTTTATTTGCTACAAACAAACATACAAAAAATCAATTTTTACTTATTTATAATATTAGTATAGATAAAGACCACGCGCGAGCGAAGCTGCGGGCAACAGCTAGTATTTAATATATTTTATGTGTTAACTCTTTTAGTTACCGCAAAGGTCATTTAATTGCTTACAATTTAAAGTGAAAAATAATAAATTAATATATTTATTTGCAGATAGTGTAACCGAGACGAGACCAGAGACGAGTTCGCGTAAATCGCCAGCGAATCCATCTCGTATCTCCGCGGGTGAGAGCGGTAAATCTGTAATGATTTATTGGCTTAATTTAAGTACCTAATGTTGTAGAATATACCGTTGGTAGAGCGTTACAGGCTTGTATTGGTGCATACAATCTAGCCATCAATTACTGTAAAGGTTTCATAATAGATCAAGAGTAAGTGAGAAGTACTTTTTGTTTATACTTCTTGAAGCCCTTGAGTCTATAGACGAAGCTGATTACTTACCGTCTTGTGCTTTTCAAGCCAGTGGTCTTTGCCTTTATTTTATGTCTTTTATATTCTCAACTCAAGATAAAGTCAAACAAGATTTTATACAATTATAAAATTAGTCACATAAAATACAAATTCATACAAAAATCCAGTAGCTAAAGTCTACTCATATGAAGTAATCTTAATTGTTTTAATTCTGAAAGCAAAAAGGCGGATGCATTTTTTGCAGTATATGTATCCTGTGTAATTCAATATACCTTCGTAAACTACTTTCATATTTTGACAAATGAGATGTCGTTAGTTTCATATTCGTCTTGCAGTCCTATTCTATTCAATCCAACATGGCGACATGTCATTCATTGCCAAACAAAAAAATGAAAATTTGATAAATGTGTCGTGTTTTGTGTCAAATTAACAATTGTAATTTGACACAAAACACGACATTTGTATTATGAATTATAATTATTTGAATGTACGAAGCTTTTCCGTAATCGGGTAATAAACTGATGACAGTTTATTTTATTTTTGGCAAAGTACTAGAAATAGTTTTATCATTAGGTAAATGTCCCAATGCTAAGAAAATGCTGGGCATATATCCTTTCTCCGTTTCTTAAATTAATAAATCCTAAAAATGAATGATTTAAATAAATTTAATTGAAATATGTTAACTACATTTTTGAATCAAAATCGTATTAATTGGTTCGATAATATATATGTTTATATCTGAAGATAGTTTTATTTAATATTTTGCTAGAATGGAGCGGCGTGACCGGAGGACCACCTGCGGAAGTAGTGCTGCGACTACATCCTTCACCAACACCTGCGTATCCTGCACATAACACGCGCTACAATCTATCAACAGAAATCGGTAAGCAGACAAATTATGATTCAAAATATCACATCATTTGTATAAGGGAAGCATTTGGCAGTAGTAACCATTTCTAGTCAGCGTTTTCGACAATTTATAAATTGAGGTATCATCAATTGGCTTCTTCGTATGCAAATATTTTGCTATCAACATAAATTGGTAAGTGTCTTCATATTTTCCTCTTTTATCAAGAAGAAAAAATCCTTCATATTCATTTATGCTGAAAATTTCAAAATTTTACGTTCATTAATGTTGGTAAGTAATTTTTAAATTGCCATCATCGGTCGAAAAGCTGATTCCATCATCTAGAAGTTAAGAATCATCGCAGCACAAATGGTCTGTATGTAGTTACGTTTGTTATTGTTATTGCAGAGCGGAGTAAGCCCACTGATTGTCCACCCGTTGAAGTAGTTAGCCGACTACATCCCCCAACAAAACCAGCCCACCCCGAAATTATGATCGCCAATATGTCATTAGCTAATATTGGTTAGTATGAAGAAGATTAAATCATTTCAGACCAGTATGCAGAGATGCACCATTCGATACGAAACAGCTAAACCATACCCAACCACAAAAAGCTATCGCTCGTTTTCAATATTTCATTAATAATATTTTTTCTTATTTTTATGGTGCCGCATTTAAAACGTGATCATATTTTTAAAAATTGCCTTTATTTTACAACGTCACAGAATAAGTGCATTCATATGTGAGAATACTTTTTCGAAGATCTGAAAAAGAATCAGCAAGTTCTCCTGGATTTTTTATTAAATTATTCGTACCAGAAATAAAACAATTAAAAATGACAAAAGGGAACTGAGTAAAAAAGCATGCACCGTAAAAAGGTTTTTCTTTTAGATTGAATGTATTTTTTTTTAACTTAGATGGCAGTGGAGTTGTCGTCCGAGCTGAAGAGGCCCTTATAGTTGCGTTTGTGCTTCTGCTATGGGTCGCCGCTATTGCGCTTTTCTTCAACCGTTGGGGCAAGATCAGGTGCGTCTATAAACTGTACGTAGATTTCTTGCTTCCTTGTTTTTAAAATCGCTTTATTTATCAATATGATACTTGTGAAATCATATGCATTGTTTGCTTGCAATGCGTGCAATGTCCATTGTAGAAACATTGTTACACTTTAATTAAGTATTGAGAGCAATGCGAAAAACACTAAAAGAAAAATTATTTAGCAATAAAATTAAACAAGGACACGGACGTTAAGTCTGAGACGATTTAATGAAAAAAATATATGAAATGTGTTCTTGAATTGAAATAGAAATATATTTATTATTTATCTTATATATTTTATTATAAAGTATTTTAGATGGACATGAAAATTATATCCGAATTTCTCCCATCAATATTTATCTTTATCGGTGCAAAAATGAATACTGATGATTTAATGTTATGTAAAATATGAAATGCCTTAATTATTTCTTCGTAGGATGTTAGAACCATATCAGCCAAAGTTTCAACAGCAACATCGGCAAAGTTGCGCTCTTGCGGAAAATTCTGTGTCAGTACCGCCTCATGTAAGTTGTACTTTATATTCTAAGTTTTTCACTACGAAACTATTATCACTAAACACTTAATTCACGTAAATTGTACTCGTTATTATATATTTTTAAATTACTAGACGGTTCTTCTGTAATCTATTATTTAAAGTAAGGACATTGAAAAACAACTTAGTCTGATATTATAAATGACATTCGATGTATTATCGGGGTCTCTTTTTATCGTTTTATATTATTTCTTTTTAAAATAAACATTATAATACCAGCCAGTAATTATTCCATTGTAGGGCAAAGGCAGCCTTGAGGATGTTTGGAGCTTAGTGTCTTATATTGCGAGTTAGTGGATATAAGATGTTGTAATAATGACAACATACCTGAATTTCATCCAACACACGCAGCTTTTGTCACGTACTTTTCTGTTAACGCAGAGCACTAGATAAAGCATTATAAACCCAAATTAGGTACACGAAAATTGATGATACTTGACACTTTTGTGTTATATAGTCCATTCTTTGGAGAAAGGTTATAGTCTAAATAACATAACGTTAGAAACCACGCAGGCGGAGCATTTATAAATAAACTAGTAGTAATGTCATATTTAAGAAAAACAAATTAATTGTAAATCCTAATACAAATATATTTATATTGCTTAGCATCGAGCGTCCCTTTCAAGAGGATGTGTTTCATACGACTGCGGAGGAACGTTTCCTTCATATCAACCCTGTGGCTATCTCGGACATCGACCTAGACAGGTGACACTGTCTCATTACTCATTTAGCTGATAAATTAGTTTTTGACCTAGTTTTTGACCGGTACCTACCGAAATTGTTTATTAATACTATTTTTACAAAAAGATCATAACTGTACTACATACCGATATTTACAAATATGTATAAAATATGATCCACGAACAAATAGCTCATTTGTTCGTGGATCATATTTTATACATATCAAATTATTACTTAAAAAATGATCCCACTTTATTTAAAAACATAATTACTCAAAGGACTCTCAACAAAACTGACTTGACCTCCGTTTTCTAGAATTCCGTCTTCGTCGGAAGCATGGGTGGGATGGCATTGATACCAGAGAGTCCGCCGCGAAGATCGCGTTCCGCTGCTGATCTCCCGGCCCTCACAACCCCCTCGGAACACGCGATCCGTACACCTAGGTCTTCGAGAGCCGCGAGTCTCCACAGTGCTGTGGACCTCAGAGTCTGTGTTCCATCACCCCGGACCTCAAGAGCAGCGAGTCTCCATTCAGCTGTTGACATGCCTCAAGGATCAGTTCAGGTCCACGTCCGAGGTTCGGTGACAAATCTGAACAGACCAAGAAGTCCAAGACGTTTGACAATCACTAACGTGTAATATCCAAATTAAAGTCACTTCGTTGACTGAAGACCAATTATTCTTTTAATTTCAATGTAAATTTGAAAATTCTCCTTTGAAATTATATCATATATGTAAAATAAGTAAAATTTAATTATTAATAATGTAATTTATAATTATTATATATGTAAAATTTTATTTATAAGATTTATCCTTCTTCAAAATCTATCCTTAAAATTATTAGCGTCCTTATATATCTGCCTTCATATCTCTTCTTATGTAATTAGTGACAAGTTACATAATAGATTCATTGTATTTATCTCAACGTAGGTGTGTGGTGCATTTGAAACATCGCGATAATTCTTTTATATCTAATATCTTGCTCATGATTACATATGCTTCGACTTATATATGCTTATTGTAACTGCCACTAGATCAGTGGCTAGCTTATGAGATACCGTGTTCGAATCGATGGTTCGTTGGAAAGTCAATTTTTTTTTTTAAATATATTGTAATATGAGCAAAGTAATACAAAATTAATTTTGAAGACACTGAAATAAAGTGCCATAATAAACAATATCATGACAAATTTTCCACTCTCGATTTACAAACAAATTTTTCCATGTTAGTATTTCAAAAAATCCTAGAATATACCTATCTCTATGCCCTAGTATAATTTAGCCCTGTCGAATTCGTCCTAACTTCTAGCTATTCGTAATTAATTGCATTTAAACATACAGAGTTTTGTGAAATGAGTTTTATTTGTAGAACTACACATTTGTAGCTGTGAAAAATTATGTAGCCAACTTCTGTTATTTAATTTAACTTCTCCGTTTGATATTTCGATTACATAACAATAATCAAATAGTGATTAAATACTCAGTTTTATGATACGTGTGATTTTTTTTTTATCTTTTTGTTCAATGTTTCGCGCCTCATTACACAAAACTCGATGTTTCCTAGACCTAGATCTTAGATCCTAGACTTTCCCTATCTCTATTCAACTTATTCTAAAATAATTTTATTGCCAAATAAAACTATCTTTGTAAATAAGTTAGGGTAGATTTAAGTATCAAATGATATTATATTGTCTTCAAAATTAAATTATTGTAATTATATAATTATTGACATGCTATAAAACTATAAATATTATTTGATTGCTTTGTCAAATTTCTAGTATAATATATATAAACACTTTATATTATTTAAAATATACATTCAAATCATAAACGGTGTTTAAGATGACCAAAATGAATATATTTTGTATTAATATTGTAAAATTATAATCAATATTAAATTACAAATAAATTGTGCCTAAAATATTTATTGATGTACAAACCAATCAAGAAAGATTTCACAAATTATTTATTTAATAATGACAGTGATATTATTAGACAAATATATTTAATTTATAATCATTGAACGTTATATTTTTGTTATTTTTATTTATTTATTATATTCTTTAGAAGCTAATAATTTATGTAATTAATATTCAATTAATGTTGTAATTATATATGTAATTAATTTTATATTTTCATGTAAAACTTTCGAATAACAGTAACTCCTTAAACGAATTTTAGTTCGATTGATTACTTCGACTTTAACTTACTTTTAATGTATTCGAAATTTATTCGATGAAGCTGTGTTTATAATGATAAAAATACGTGCGTTTTTCGCGTAACTTGTGTATAATAATAATCGAACATACTCGTAAGTATATACATTTTTTTGGCGCTGTATCGGCTTATGAAAAATACTAAGCGATGAAAGTTTTATTATATAAATCTCTGTAACTTATTTATCACAATGACAGATTTAATATTCGAACACACACATACATATATAACATAATTTGGTGATGCTATACCGATTTTTGAAAAACACTAAGTTATGAAAGATGTATTTTACAAGTGACTATTGTTATCACAATGAAAGCCTTTAAAATATACTTTCAAGAACATAATATAATGTAATTTGCAACAATGCGAACCTCTTTCCGCAAATGGAGACTTCTCGCATCAAACTTTGTTAGATGTAGACTCGGCTTTATAAAAACAAATTTTACTCGAAACTCAACCGCAGAGCATGTTTGAAGTTGCAAATAGGGCACTTAAGCCCGGAGGCTCTGTATTTCACGCAACTCAGCTTATACGCCATTATGATAATATAAAAGAATATATTAACAAGGTTCCTCGATTTAAATAAATGATGAGCTATCAAGAAAAAAAATATTAATCTCTACTATTATATTTAAAAAAAATAAAACATTAATATATAACCTTAACGAGACGACGATGAAGGATAAAATATTTTTATTTTTCAATTAATTACGGCGGTCCCTAAAGGTAAGCACAAGAAAATGTTCACTAAATTCACTTGAATAACGTAATTAAGACATCCTCCATTATAACAACGCAGTTAGCTTAAAAACACGAAGCATTTTTTTGTTTTTCATTCACTACACTATACTAATATTATGAAGTGTTTGTTTGTTGATTTGTTTGCGCTTATCTAATGACGACTTTGAGTAATTGTTTCCATCAATTTATTTACTATTAATCATGTTTGTTCCTATAATATTTTTTTATGATAATACCTAATGTAATATATCTGAACAAAATCAATAAATCTTTCAAATAAATACTGTTGTGTATTTTTATTAACAATATTATTTTCTTCATGTATGTAATACGTAGAACGCTATGTTTCCAGCAGAGCTCATTGCTCACAGCCTTGGGTGGGTGTGTATGAACCGACTGAAGGATTTTTTGTGTTGAGCGCATCCATCGATCGTGTTTGCAAGCGTCCAGTTTCATTTGTGTAGAATCGACGAACCAATACATAAAACATTCCCTTGAAGGCTTTATGTCTGTGGCGGATAAGCTACATCCTGCTTCTTTTACTGACGCAAATGAATGGGGATGTTAGACGCATGTATGATGTGTCCCCTAAACACATAAAACACAACGCTACGACTGACGAAATGTCTGTGGAGAAGGAAATAATTATATAAAATTTGGACGGTCGGGGGAACTCTGTCAAGACGAAGTTATTTGCGATAAACGTGTTTTAAAATGAAGATTTTATTAGATTACATTACTGTATTTTTATCACTCAAAAATTCGGTATAGAGGTCCTACCACCAGAAGCGCTCGCGCAGTACTGAATTTGAACGCCCAATGCATGCGTTCGAATTTAGTAATTCGGATCGGATTGAATCGGATTTTGCAGCATTTGGTAGGCACGATGTATAAACGCTATTTCGTTATATGACGTAACCTTGGGCCACTACCATTTCACTCTACTGTAAGCCGCGTAAAAGAACTTCGTTCCAAAACTTCGTCCCAATAACAACTTATTACCTTAATAATTATAAACACGACTGTTCTGTATGTGTGAATGAATGAATTTATAGCCAGTGTCACTTGGGATGACAGTATTCCAATCTGTTCAGACATTTAAAAGTTAATGTGGAATAAAGAAACTCACATACATACAAACATGAATGCAAATGTTTGCATTAAATAATAATAATACGGTCCTCCAGACCGATTTCGGCCACGGCGGCCAATCTCAAGAGAGATTAGCCAACTGCGCAGGAGATATTATAGTGCACAAGTGTGTGCGCAAACACAGGTGCACTCTCTTTTCCTTAGCTCTCATAATCCGATGGGACGGCAATCCGACACGACCGGAAAGAGTTCAGGCGCAGTACCAACGGCTTAACTATTTATTGGCCCGACCTGTGAATTGAACCCAGGACCACCGGATCTGCGGCCTTATATCTAGCCATTAGACCAACGAGTAATAATAATAAAGTATGTATGTATATACTCTTACTTTTTTTGGTAGTCGTATCATTATAAATAATATTAAAATAAATAGAGACTCGACAGTTTGACGAGATTATAGACTAGTTACAAGGGTCGTTGACTTCGTCAATCTTCTATTTTATAAAATCGTCTCATTTTTGACACACTGAGACAAATATACATATATTTTTGTCATTAGACAGAGATGTCGCACTTGTATGAAAAATGTATGTACTAACGTTTTTTTGCTATTGCAGTTACCTTGCCTTAAGAAATAAAAAGAGGTATAAAACTAAACGAAGCGGGCTATAGGAAACATTTGCAAATATTAAAACTATTACAAAGTTTATCTTTTTACATTATATTGCATTTAATAGGTAACATAATACTAGCATCCGATGCCGAACATAAATGAGGCCGTAGGATATATAAAATTTTGATCTTTACAAAATATTGCTTTTAAATATAAAATAGAATGTTTCTTGAGCAACGATATGATGTCGACAATAAACTTATATTCCAGCAACTTTGTTCGCATGCCGTCGAATTGCTTTCAAACATCTGAGACCATATAAATGACGCTATATCGTGTTATAAATTTATAAATACGTTTTATTTTTGATTGAATTTCGTTTTCTATGACAATCTTAAATAACTATTAGGATCATTAGAACATGTTTTATACAAATTGATTGATTAATGTTCATGATATCGCGTTGAAAGAATATTTTTTTCTTAATTATTTTATACATAATTATGATATTTGTTTATTAACAGAGATACATTATCAACATACATTTTTTACACTAATTAAAATAACATACTTCATAACACGCACTGACATAATATTGAAATATTATATATCAATAACAAATATTGCACAACATTCATTAATTCATTGATTAAATTTTAAAGTAACACAAAAATATATTTATAAAAAAAAACTTCATCAGAATCAGAAAATACTAATATTTATGAAGTAAGTTTAAAGTTAATCTAAGGTGAAATTTTTAGGATGTATACACGGATAAGCGACAGATATTTTTTTTTTAAATCACCTTTTGTATCGTGCTGTATATCAATGTACAGGTGTATGATATGTGACGGTTCTTTGGTGAAATTTCTAGCTTATAATACAACAGATCCAATAGAGATCGTTGCGATGTCACCTTTAAGAAGGGCCTTTATAAATCCATATTTATAACGTCGCTAACTTACTGCTAAAAATAAAAATAATATTTGAATATTTAGATTAAATGTACATGCTGGCAAGTTTGTGTAGTAGCAGTCTATTATTTTAAACAAATAGGTATTCCTAATCTAAATATTGGAGTACGTTTCGTAAGTTATGGACGACGTATAAATACGAGGACCGAAGACACGTACAGGGCCCAGTCTACGTAGGCTGGTTGGTGATATTGAAAGTTCTTAGGCTTAATTCTCTATTGTACGTTACAGTATTTAGATTGTACCTAAATGCTGGCAAGTTTTGTAGCAATAGTTTATTCGGTCAGGATTTACGCTTTATTTCTTTTTAGCGTGTGCCAGTGTAATTTTAAGTCGAGAAACGTATTAGCTCAATTTACAACTATTTGTAAGAATTCTTAGTGAAGTTAGATGTGCCAATTGGCAGTGTTTTATTTTATGTGGAGACGTTTGCCAAACCCAATCACTACCTAATATTTCTTTACTGAAAAACTTATTCATAGAATGCACAAAACGTTTGTATTGGATATAAAAGTTGTGCAAATAATCGATGAAGTTCATGCAGGATGTACAAATTAGTAATTAGTATAAAAAATATACTATAGAATTTCGTGCTGTTTCTTACTTACAATATTATAAAGCAAAGAAATACTCACACAAATAATAATAATACGATGAATAAAAAAACATATACATATATATTAGTATAAGTGATAACTTCTTATGGGAGGGTTAAACCCGGGGTAAGCCACATCGTAACGTAACGCGTTACGGCGCCATTCTGTATTTTGTTTTACAGGATCAAATAATGATAGGTACTAATAATGTACATACACAAAATTCTAATGTTCATATTCAAGAATTGAAACTAAGAATAAATTTATAATCAATAAATGATGTTATTAATAAATAACCTTTTCTCACATGATCATATTAATATACATAAAGTTTAAGTAATAACCTAAGCTTTTCTCAAGTTAAATAATTTCAATATTAAATAGTTCAACTTAGATTAGCTTAAGTTATCACTTCTGTCGAGCGTCCCGAGACGGACACGTTTTTTTTTCACGAAATTCAATCCTCATTTTGTGTAAGTTAAATTTGCCGTCTATTACGTTTGTATTTGTCGTTATATACCAGTTCTTACTTATATTTTGCATTTCTCTCTCTTTATTTAAATTTTCTAATGATTCACGCTCATATAATTCCTATGTCTAAAGTATCATCTACCATCCAGAGCACTCACTACGTCTTATTTCTATTCCTTTTCATCTAAAGCTATTTAAGATATTGCGTTCTATAAATTTTCCTGATTTCTATCTAAATTGAATATCCATTGTTATTTACAATCTGGGCTTAGAATGTGACATAGTACTATTCCTGCTCTTGCGAAAATATTCAACTAGAAATAGACATGTCTGTCTGTCTGCCTGTATGTCTTCTTATAACTCAAGAACGGCTTGACCAATCTTGATAAAAATTGACCAATCTTGATGACAATTGGTACACACAAAGAACATGTGATATATCTTATGAAAATTAATTGCAAATCGTTAATTACGTATTTCTTTACCAGTAGTCATGTGTGTGTGTGTGTGTGTGTGTGTGTGTGTGTGTGTGTGTGTGTGCGCGTGCGCGTGTGTTATTATAGTAATAAAATAATTTATTATATTTTTATTAATTATACGCGGGTGAAGCCGTGGGGCACAGCTTGATTGTCTGGCATATTTGTATTTGGAGTTATTTTTTCTTTTACTAATGCAAATTTCTGAACGTTTTTTGCGATCCTATTAAAAAAGCTTATTAACCGTATGTAGCCGTTACTAGCTTTGTTCTTTGTATTTATTAGCCTGCATGTTTTTTTTTTGTCAATATTTCTAGAAAATTCTTTGAGGTTTTTACAAACTACGTCATATTATCATATTTATTATTCACATTATTAGTAAAGTTACATACACATTTCTACAATCTGCTTATCTTGAAAATTAATTTAAATTCAAGTTTCGTAATTCTAGAACATAAGAACCTTTGAAAGATGTGAAAAATTCTTAAAAGAAATATGAGATATAAATCTCTGAGATTAAGATTTAAGGACACTTCGCCATCTTCAAGCATCATACTCGGGTTGTAGCGTTAAGCTACCCAACGAAATATTGTTTTAAGAAAATTAAAAATGAAATCTAAGATTTCTACAGATATTTCACATATGAAAATATTAACGCTCTTTCGAGAATTTTTTTTACGCTTATATATATACAAATATGATGACACGGTGGCCTTTCACAACAGAGAAGAATTGTGGCAACCTAACCAACCAAGTCACGAATTTTACGAGTCCCTCCTGAGGTTTTTTTGGCTAACACCATAATATTAATTGTTCCAACTAAAGTTTTGAGCCCGATACCAACGGACCAGCAACAATTGTGACAATCATGTAAATAAAGTACATAAATAACCGGACTGACTCGATAAGGCACAACTAGAAATTTAGAGATCAATGTGAGAGTACACCAAGAAAATATTTTACGAAATTTTATTTACAGGGTGACTGTGTATATCAACTTCAACTTTATACAATCTACCTTTGTCTTCAAATTATCATTATTTTTAGGAGATCAAGACAAATAAATATCATACTGTTTCGTATTACGCCCAAAACGCACTAAGTAATCCATTATAGGGTTTCGATCACTCTCATGTCTGTCCGCCCAGTGTCACAGCCTATTAACTGGGAATCGTTTTTTCTAATTTGGTACTCATGTAGGGTCCAGTGACCAAACCACGGATGAATAGCATGATTTTGATTGTTTATGTCAATATTTACCTTTATTATCCTACTGAAATCGAAATACTTTAATACCAAATGTCTTTGGATAAGTGGCAAAAGGTCATATGATACATGTGGTTTTCCTGACGATGTTTTCTCCGACCTCGAACCGAAGTATAAATAACGTAATTTTAACATGCGATCTTTAGTTATAATCAATCTGTTCTAGACGTTGAAACATATCTATAAAATTAAAAAGGATTTTAAATTGAATAAAAAATGAGTATAACAAATTCTACCTACTATTCATCCAAAGAGAAACACATTTTTATAAAGTATCACTTTTTATTTTTTTATTTTATCAGTTGGCGGACGAGCATATGGGCCACCTGATGGTAAGTGGTCACCAACGCCCATAAACAATGACATTGTAAGAAATTTTAACCATCACTTACATTGCCAATGCGCCACCAACCTTGGGAACTAAGATGTTATGTCCTTTGTGCCTGTAATTATACTGGCTCACTCACCCTTCAAACCGGAACACAACAATACTGTTGTAAGTACTGCTGTTTTGCGGTAGAATATCTGATGAGTGGGTGGTACCTACCCGGACGAGCTTGCACAAAGCTCTACCACCGAGTAAATGTAGATTTTAATAGGATAATAACTTGGGTTAAATAATCAGAATTCAATACGGTATTGCGTAAGTAACGCTTAATAATATTTCATCCTCACGTGTCGCTAAAATTATTATATTAAATGCATTATATAAAAAATATGATCCCGACACTTTATCGAATATATCAAAATCGAATTACATGAGCGTGGAAGCGAGGTCATATTTCCAATAAATTAATTTTAATTTACAATTTTCCGGCAAAATATGATATAAAAATTAATTAACAGCTTGCAAACGATCTGAATGTAATCGAAGTAATTGCAAAAATTAATAATATGACATATTCATTTTAATTTGTTAGATGATACATGAGATGAACACAATATTGTTGTTGATCAATTTAATATTTATTTATGTTGTTTTATAATTATTATTTCTTTCCGTTTGTGTTGTTCGTAATTTATCACTTTGAAATATAATCTAATTAGTGTACGTGACGTCATCACAAGTAATTAAATCCATTAAAGATTTTTTTTAATATTAACATAAAAAGTAAAAATTGTTATAATTAACAATTAATTATATTCTTTGATAAGTATTATGTAAATTTTTACGTTCACGTATCACGAATATTTTCTCATACTTACAAAAATATATCAAAACTGTTTCTTTATACTGTATATTTTGTCGAATAATTAAGTTATATTTTTACAATTTATTTTTTTATTTTTTATTATTTGGATAACCAACAAAAGAAAACATTATTACATTCATTTCATTATCAAACTATTAACAATAACTTAAATGTCCTTTTAATTATAGGCTATCACATCATGCAAAATATAATAATTGTAGTATATCAAGATTTAAATTAAAAAACAACAATAATAAATTCAACAAAACATTACATAATAATCAATAACATTGACATAACTTATAACATTATTACAGAAAATACAATTTAACATTTCAATATAACACAAAGTTTTAAAATATCACAAAATTAAATTTAAAAAAATATTTTATTTTATTATAGTTATTTAAAAAAAAAATGCATTATGTGTAATACTAAAATTAATCAAGAAGAAAATATATATTATATGTACATATATGAATATTCATAAATGTCTATAAAAAATATCATTAGTTAATTCATGACAAACATCCAAGTTTAATTTAAATTATTATTTTAATAGTGCATGCATTATTAATGTATTATTTTAAAAAGGCCAAAATTTTTTGCCTAAATTGTACCAACTTGTCGTGGCATATGTCTAAATCATTTATTTCTTTAGAAGTGTTATTATATAACGCCGCTATTCTGGGTATTGGTGAGTTTTTACCTAAATGAGTCCTATACGTTGCAACTTGAAATATAGGGTTTTCCATTAAGGGCGCTTGCTCGTGCAGAACTTCCATCGTAGCGTGTGCTGTGTGGCACGTAGCGCCGTCCTGTTGAAACCACATGTTGTCCAGATCCATATTCTCGATTTCAGGCCAAAAGAAGTTGGTTATCATCGACCGGTATCGCTCACCATTGACGGTGACGGCCACACCATTATCGTTTTCGAAAAAATACGGACCAATCACGCCTCCGGCCCAAAATCCGCACCAAACAGTCACTTTCTGCGGGTGCATTGCCACTTGGTGAACCTCGTGTGGATTGGTCTCGTCCCAAATACGGCAATTTTGCTTGTTGACATAGCCATTCATCCAAAAATGCGCCTCGTCGCTGAAGATGATTTTTTTGCCAAAATCGGCGTCAATTTCCAACTGCTCTAATGCCCAGTCAGCGAACACACGGCGCTGTCTATGGTCATTAACTTTGAGCTCTTGAGTCAGCTGGATCTTGTACGGGTGCAGGCTCAAGTCACAACGCAAAATTCGCCAAGTTGTCGTCTGCGAAAGGCCGAGTTCCTGTGCGCGACGCGGAATTGACTGCCGCGGGTTTTCGAGGACACTGTCGCGTACAGCGGCGATATTCTCGGCAGATCTCGCGTTACGTTGACGCACGGGAACCGGCTGATTGTTAACTGACCCGGTTGACTCGAATTTGTCCACCAATCGACGGATAGTCGACTCGGCAGGACGATCATCGCGACCGTAAAACGGGCGAAGTGCGCGGAACGTTGCTCGAACTGAAGACCCATTTTCATAAAACAATTTTATGATTTGCACGTGCTGCTCGACACTGTAACCTGCCATGGTGGTTTGGGAGGACGGAATGAATATAACACACTGCATTTGACAGCTGTCACTCAAACAACATGGCCGCAATCAGCTGTCAAAGTTCAAGCGTCCCTATTGGAAAACCCTATAGTTTAGAAGGATAACGAGGAACTCTTGATGGGATTCGAAATAAAAATCTATTCAAGAGATCTGGACAATCAATTTTGTTTCATTTACAACAATTCATATAACAATATTTGTACAGAGTAAAATAAATAGACATGCCACTCAAATGTAGTCGAGGGTCCCTGTGTGACAGAAGCCCAGTGATACGGTCAAGGTTCAATTTGACAGCCAAATTATAGATAAAAGTTTCAAGTAGGTACCTATTATTAGAACAATATTACAGTTACCTAAAATATATATACAAAAATAGATATTTGAAGATATTTTTTTTCTTTTATAGTTAATTAGTTCTCAAAGGAATCTACTTAATAATGTCAAAATGACAATAATATTTGTGTTATTTTGTTTGTAATTAAACTAATAATTATTGCAAAGTTTATTGAATGACAATGATATCTAGTCAGTAATATTATTTAGAAAGCATAATCCTATCCATGTATTCTATACTGTAAGTTAATAATAAACAGAATTATTTTACAATATGAGTTAGCTGTAGAATAATTACAGTACTTAAGAAATTATTAACTGTGACTCATATCGATTTCTCTGTAACAATTTCCTCGTTGAAGTATATTTATTATATGAGTGAAAACTTTTAATTGGCCTTCATGTTATTTCATTTTTACTTTATCTAAACTATAAATTAAGTAATTAAGTATAATATGTATTGTTTGATGTATTATTTAGTACTTGTTTCATAACTTAATCTTGGAACCTTATAAGCCTATGCCTTTTTTGCTATTGACGAGTTTTAGTATGACAAAAAAAAGTGAAAACAAATGTATTATTTTTATCGTTCATATTAGTGCTTAGTTCAGTTCAAAGTTAAACATGCAAATTCTGATTTTCCACAAATTTTCAATTCATTAACTATTAAATAATACCCTATAATATAACAAATCAATCCACATGTAGCTTTATGTTAATCAGCTACGCGTCACGAAAACACCATTCTAAATTGAGTTACATCAAATTATCTTTCCGTAATCAAAACGTGACTTGAGTTTTACATAGCATAATTTATGGTGAATCTCTCTGAAGATAATGCAGTGTCATTTCATTACGCCACGACGTGATTGCTCCGCGGAAGATTAATGACTTCCTGTTACATGGACCCGCGGGGCTCACTTTTTTTAACAACTGAACATGTTAAATCGTTGGATGTATGATTAGGGTTTGTATAATTATTTATTTGCTAAAAAGATATTTTTAGAGTATATTTTTAATAATAATCATACGAGTTCTTTTTAGGTTCCATTCTGTCCTGACTTATTTCAGCCTCGGCGACCAATTCCAAGAGAAACTATACAACTTCGCAGGAAATATTTTATAAAAGTGCTCAAGTGTGTGCGCAAACACAAGTGCGTTCTCTGTTCTTTTCATAATCCGATGAGACGGGAAATTCGAAACGACTGGAAAGAGTATTTACATTCCCGTTCCTACGGAATCACGGGAGTGAGTCTTATATCTTGCCACTAAATCAAAGAAGTAATCCATAAAATAGCACACAAAAGTCATCGACTGTACTATTTTTTTTTTTATAAATTAAAAATATATCACCGATTACTAAAATAACAAACACTCCAGACTATTTAAGTATTTATTTTAATTAAACAAATGATATCAGTCATTCAACAAATGAAAAAATAAATTCACAAGAACTCACACAACTCATAATTAAATTATGTATTTATAAAAATGGGAGAATTGGGTTTCTTTTATATCTTAAATTATACCGAATATGAAGATAATGGAAAATTGTGGTTATTTATAATCCTAATAATCCTATTTATTAGGATAAGCTAAATCACTTTTACATTTCCGATGTATTTTCTTAAAGATAACCAGACAGAGCATTGTGGCGGTTTTCTTCAGGTTCACATTTAATAGTTTTATTGTTCATTACTTTATCGCCGTAAAAACCCGTAGTAGATTATTAGGCCTATTCATCACATTCTACCTCAAAACAGATATGAATGACGAGTAAGTCAGTGTGTGTTGTCACAAGAGACACAACAGCTTCGTTCCCAAGGTGTGTGACGCCTTGAAGATGTATGAAATGATTAGTATTTCTTGCGTCGCAATTTTTTGTAGGAGTTGGTGACCATTTGCCATCAGGTTGCCCGTCTGCCTAACTAACCTACAATCTCTGCCTTACTATTAAAAAATATATACGTGAGACATCAGAATAATTCAAACAAGTGGGTTCATACGTATCTCTATTAATAAATACAACTTACTGATCATTACTCAGGAGTTCTAATAACCCTTGATGTTATAATATAATATCAATTATATATTTCAACTTAATGTCGCTTAGCGGTGATTCGTTCTTGTTTAATATTTAGATTCGTTCTTAGTTTCATATCATTGATATAAGGAAATTCGAATACTAAAAAAAATATTATGATTATTTTGAAAAGGATTATTTTTATATCGATATTTTTATATGTTTTTTTAGGAGATAACGCTATTTTACGAGTTTTGTAGCTTGGTTTTCTGTATATGTGTTCTGGACACACGCTTATTAGGAGAAAGTTATGTGGCTCATTCGAATGCTGCTCCGGTACCAATTGGTAGATAGATACGGTCAGAAATTCATTCGATATATGCAAATTTGCTCAGAGTGTTATCCTTCACCTCATGAAAATGCAGATGAAAACTTAAAATTACGTAAATAAAAACTCAGTGGTGGTTGGTTGTTCCAACAGTAACCATCTCGGCTTACAATAATAAAGTATATTGATAGTGAACAATACATAAAATAAGTAAATTGTTCACGTGCATCCGTTGCGGACAGCCACCAGATAACGTCACTGTAATCTCAACTTGGCTCAGGGCTGCCCGACCCTTGCCAAGTTTGCCCTTATACCCATGTTAAATTATAGCTGATAACCAATTATTTACTTTCATAGACTTGAAATAGGTTGTGAAATGTATTGAGAAATTATGCGCTAAGACAATGGTTGTTACGACAATATAGCGTTGTGGTTACGACTTTATTAATTACAAGAAAATATGTATATATGTATTTGAATTCGAAATTCAAAATTCATTTTATGACTTTTAATTAAATTAGGTTTTTATTAATTTCAAGACACGATTCTCAAATATGTAATACAAGTACACACATATGGAGTAAGGGTAAAACGCCGATTCAAAAGAGCTAAAGAGTAGAAGCTAGGTTGAAAAAATATTTTTTTTGGTTTGGATTAAATCTAAAAGTAACCATTGTCTTCAAAAATAATATAAATATTAATTAATACTTGACGAACATATTGCCAAACAATACTTCGGTATCCCTATGGATTAAAATATTTTTGTTAGTTGCAATACTTAATTAATTCTTCCTTAATTTATTAAGTAGTTTTATACTAAGATTATATTTATGAACCGCCTGAACTCTTTCCGGTCGTGTCGGATTGCCGTCCCATCGGATTATGAGAGCTAAGGAAAAGAGAGTGCACCTGTGTTGGCGCACACACTTGTGCACTATAATATCTCCTGTGCAGTTGGCTAATCTCTCTTGAGATTGGCCGCCGTGGCCGAAATCGGTCTGGAGGACCTTATATTTATATTAAGATTACTAACTATTACAATCACGCGTACAACTATTTCATGTTACAAATAACAGTTTTCGTAAATTTGAAAAAATAAATTGTTAAAACTGTGTGAAAGTTATTGGATAATAAATCAACTTCCTTGTTAATAACAGATGTACAAATTTATTGCAATAAATATCATTCAAATATTAGGACCGGATAAAAAATTAAACTTGCCATTAATACACATATTTTATATATATTTTAATATCTAGTCATATCTGACGATAAAATTACAAGTAATTGAAATGTATATGTATTTTGAGTTTCTAAATATGAACAATGAAAATTGTAATCATTGCTTTTATTATCTATACTACTATATAAATCTATTGGCTCTGTCTGTAAATATTTTTTTTTCACCTAATTTTGTGATAATTAATCGTTTTATGATGCAGTGATTCACATTATACTATTTTTTTCTTCTTCGTTTGTATGTTTTCTTATAACTCAAGAACGGCTTGACCAATATTGATGAAAATTGGTACACACAAAGAACATGTGATGGCGCAAATGATAGGCCATATATAAGATCGGTAAACCCTACGGTATCTTATGAAAATTAATTTCAAATCGTTAATTACGTATTTCTTTACCAGTAGTATATATGTGTGTGTGCGCGTGTGTGTTATTATAGTAATAAAATAATTTATTTTATTTTTATTAAATATACGCAGGTGAAGCCGCGGAGCACAGCTAGTTAATAATAAACTTGCTATCCTTTCCAGCTTCACACTGGTAGAATGAGGATCTTTATAAATACATACACATAAAGATATATACTTGTTTTTGGGCTAGGTTATCGGTTGCTTACCAAAGTCTCATCACAGTCGGATGAATGGTTTAGGAACGCTTAGGGGACAAACATACAAACAATTATTTTTATTTATGTAGATAACAAGTAAAGGATTATTAATAGTTTCTAGTATTTTGGCGTATATGTACAAAAACATCTTACTTCGTAACAAATAAGGGGTAATTTTGGCTAGAGGCGACACTAGCTTAAATAAAACTACAATTTCACAGTTACGTGTAAATTTGAAACTCACCAAATACGTCCATCTACAATAGACATGGCCGAGATGGCCCAGTGGTAACAACGCGTGAATCTTAACCGATGATTGTGGGTTCAAACCCGGGCAAGCACCACTGAATTTCATGTGCTTAATTTGTGATTATAATTTATCTCGTGCTTGACGGTGAAATAAAACATCGTGAGGAAACCTGCATGTGTCAAATTTCACTGAAATTCTGTCACATGTGTATTCCACCAATCCTCATTGGAGCAGTGTGGTGGAATAAGCTCCAAAACCTTCTCCTCAAAAAGAGGATAAGAGGCCTTAGCCCAGCAGTGGGACATTCACAGGCTGTTACTTTTTTTTACATAAGACATCATACAAAGAACAAAATCCAATTACTAAGATACGTTTTATTTAATTTTCCAACCCTTCGCCAACTTTATCCGGATGGATGAAACGCAGCATCAATAATTTAATGAAGAGATACGAGAGTATATTGAATTTACTCGAAATGTAAATTCTATCTTAATATTACGCGTGTAACTAATTCTTTATTGCGTTTATATCGATTTAATGTTTTTACGATTAATTAGAATTGAAAACGATCTATTGACAATGAAGCATATTAATTTTAATACCGATAACTCTTTTATTTTATGATATAAAAATACTCAATTTCCTAAACTCAGACTATAGTTTTGTTTAGTTTGTAGTTACATTTATTTGTATTTCACCGACGAATAGTGCAGGGATTATAGCTTGAATTTTACTTTATTATATGTAAAAAAAATATTTCTATGATCATCATATAAAAAATAGTTTGGGCTCGAACTCGAAACCTACTCTTCAAAAAGGAGAGGAGGCCCTTAAATCAACAGTGGAATATTTATAGGCTTTTACGTTGAAATCGTTTAAGCGGGACAGCTTGTCATTTAACCCATAGTATCTTAATATTATCTTTTAATTAATGTGTTACGGAATGTTTTATATAATTTTATCATTTCAAGAAAAAGAAAGATAAAACCTCTGATACACAAACGCAGTGTGTGTATCAGAGGTATGTATTAATATTTAAAAATATTTCTCTGGCCTAGCATGTGCATCGCTTACAAAGTCATAATAACTTTATTGCTACACAAATATACAACTAATAGCAGACACACAGAAAAGCAATAATTTATAAAAATAAAAGAATCATGATAAATATTGATAAGTGAGAAAAAATTGCAACCTCTATTTTAATTTATCATGACAATGATTATTTATAAAGATTGTTCAGAAAAATAAAACTTTATCTTCATAGCGTTTAACTTCATAACGTCTGTCTGTGGTAGCGTTGAATCTAAAGTTAATTTTATTTCCAAATATTATGCGGGTAAATAAAAACCCTAACCTGCTTTCCCAGTTACAGGTGTTCGAGTTTGTAATGGTGATTAGTTACGTCCTTTTACGTTCCACAAATTGAGATTATGCCTGAGTGGTAAATTGCGTGGGTCAGCCTTTTATTTCAGCTATTTTATTTCAATTAGCTCGAATGCCCAGTTACGTAGTTAACCATCCTTGGAGATTTATTGCTATAGTTTTTTTGTATTACGCTAAGTGAAATTTATCGAAATTCACGTAAACAACATATAAATTCGTGGTCACTAATTACTAACAATGGTTTATTCATTTCGATGAACTGATGATTAGTTGGTTGTAACAAAAACTTCGTTTACGGTTGCTGGTTGCATATACAAAGTATCTTATTAGCCATACGGTTTGTCTTGACACTTGGATTGTTTTTTAGGACACACACTTACACACACAAGCACACGCACATACACACGCACTTGCTCACGCACACGCACACGTACACGCACACGCACACGCACACGCACACGCACACGCACACGCACACGCACACGCATACTCCCACAGACATATAGTTTATCAATAGTATAATTATAACAGTCTTATTTTTAATCTTACCTGCTAAAGCATAAATCAGTACAAAAACATGTAATTATACGTTGCAATTACTGCTTTACGAGTAGGATAATATAATTACAGTAGGCACTTGCTTGCAAACATCGCTTACAAGCTCCGAACAATAAAGTCTTAGACCTAGTTTCTTTATAAACAGTGAGTAGAGGTTTTTTCATTTATATTTAATTTTACCTTAAACGCAATAAATAGCTTCCTCATCCATTATACAGCTAAAAATAAAGTTAACAAGGTTGCCATTATGAACTATTATATTAAAAGTGATAAGAAACAAATATTAACTTTCACTTAACTAAAGCTCGTACAAAGTTAAGCCTAAAGCTCTCCCCCTCTCCCCTTTAAGATGAAATTTCCAAAAAGCCTTTCTTGACAGACGCTTACTAATATTACAGATTTCGGCTTTGTACACTCAGTAGTTTTGCGTTGATGATTCAGGACAAACGATTTTGTGATTAAATATAATGACCAAAGCATGTCACTATGAAAGAATTAATTACATTTGCAAGTGAATAATTAATCACAAAATCACGAATTTAAACACATTTTCATCAAGACAAAAGGAACAATTGAAATTAGCTTATTATGCGATAAAAATCACTTCCAGATTAATAAATAACTCTTACATATTTATTATTATTATATTCTAAAACTAAAATAAAAAACAAACTACACTTTAAAATATTTAAAGAAAAAAATAAAATTTGTAAATTAAAATAACATGTTTAAAACAAAAAAAAAATCTAAGACGTTACTCGATAAAAGATTTTATATACGATAAGAAACATGATTAGTAATCGTTGCTTTTAATCTAGGTTATATAATAAATTAAAACATTTTTTTTAATTAACATACCTATTTAATTTAATTGATGGAAATTAGTAACTACCAATTTTTTTGCCGGTTCTCTCGGTAAGTTAATACGAACTGATGGTAGGTATAAATGAAATTTTTAAATTTTATTATATTTATATGTGCTTAATTTGTGATTATAATTCATCTCGTGCTTGACGGTGAAGGAAAACATCGTGAAGAAACCTGCCTGTGTCAAATTTCATTGAAATTTTTACACATGTGTATTCCACCAACCCGCATTAGAGCAACGTGGTGGAATAAGCTCCAAACCTTCTCCTCACAAAGAGGAGAAGAGTCCTTAGCCCAGCAGTGGGACATTCACAAGCTGTTACTATATACTACTATTTAGTTAATCAACAACATTACATTTCACTTATATACAATTATAAAGTAAGGTCAAATAAATCACACAATATATATAATTTAATCAAAAATATATCATTAGTCAAACTAACTTATCTCTATTTTTAGTTATACAATATTAAATCTTACTAATTTCCTTTCTCCATGTGTAGCTGTGAGAAACAGTTTATTCCCTGTTATTGCATACTAAAATATAGCGATCATGAATAAAGTACTTGACGTTAAAGTTATTTTAAAATCAACTTAACACGTATTTTTATATATATTACTATTTTCCGCGAAGGGTTTCCCTTATATGTGGCCGAGGCCGCACGTTTGTATGTGGTACCGATATAGTCCTTTTCTGTAACAGAATATAATCCTTTTCTGTACCCTGGTCTGTGTATGAGTACTTTTAGGATATAGAAATATTTTTGAAAACATATATAGGTGAACGTGCAAATGGGCTACCTGATGGTAAGTCATCAACACAGTCAGAAATTGGCGATGTAAGAAATTTTAACCATTTCTTACGTCGCTAATGCGCCACGTAATCTGGGAACTAATCATGTCCTGTAGTTACACTGGCTCATTCACCTTTCCAGCCGAAAAATACGAGATGGTAGATGGGCTTAATAATTGGAAATTAATTAGACAAAAGGTTTTATGTTGGAAGTCACTAAGTAAAATATTCACCGATCAGAAAAAGGGGTCGCCGTTAATCTTCTCACGATTTCAAATTCAAGCCTCGCTTCGCTACCAATTTGTAAGCTTATCTCTAAGCCTGCTATTTTCATAACTCATGCGAGAACCGTCAAACTATTCTGTGAAAACAAACTCGAAACGGAAGTCGATCGTGAAATGTCAAACGAATTTGACTCTAATACAATCATAACATTTGAACTATAGACGCATAAAAATAGCGTATTCGTTTTCAACATTCTCGTGTGAGATACAACGTCCGTTTTTATATAATAACACAGCTGTTCTTTTCAACCGAAAGTTTATAATGAACATGAGTTATTGTCGCAACGTTGATCACACGAATTTTAAAAATGGATGTCGCTTTTTTTTATTTTGGGAAAATATATCGATACACTTCTTATTATTCATGTGTTATATGTATGTAATTTCCTTCGAAATTCATCATAGTCATTTTATATATAATTATCATGTAAATGTATATATATATGTATATAAAAAAAATATATAATTACATATATATATTTTTTAAAGCCTATAATATTTTTACTTAAATATTTTTTCTGTGTTAACTTAATTAATTTTATATTTAATATGTAGCGTCCTTTAAAAAACCAAATGAAAACATAAAATTAGTAATTGCTTTTAAGTGTCATGAATTATTTGAAACCATAGATAACGGATAATTATCAAACAATGATTTCCAATGTACTTTTTCGCCTTTTTATGAAGTACATAAATTTATCGAGAGAATTTGTCGGTTTCTGTGTATGACGTTTTCGCGGAAAAATGGCGTAATAAATTCATTTGGTCGACCCATTGGAAAACATTAAGGGTTTTTAAAGGCTAATTATTTGAAGGTTTTTCGGGGGTGCAATCAACACTAATTGCGAGCTTTAAAAAACATTGTTTGTTTTTCTCATTATGTAGACTTAGGACCGTTGGAATATTTATTCTTTTAATTTTTTATTTTTGTTTGTTATCTTATTAAAAATTGTTGTCATAATTAAATTTCTCATTTATAATATTAGTAAGGATTACATAAATAAAATGTATATATGTGTTTCTATTTTTTTGACGAGTATACAGGAATCATACCCATTTCCCTACGATGCTCGTTCTCGACACGGATCGAAAATTGTCTAACAGCAGTGAAGCGAAGGGAAGCGCCCTTCTCTTCACTGCTGTTAGACAATTGGTTTAAAATACTGAGGTATTTTAAAGCGCTATCCAAAAGCCCAGCTGGCAGTACCGACAAAAATGACAGTCTGCAGTTAGCATTATAGTAAAGCTTTGGCAACATCTTAAGTAACACTGCCAAATACCGAGCACACGGTGTATATAATAGTATCTCATCTAAACATTTTGGTGGCAGTATTCCTCCAAGTGCAGCGACAGTAAGACTGTTATATGTTTCGACTAAAGGACTCGAATTTGCGATTTGTCGGTAAATCGTTGCTAGCATTTTTACCACTATTGCGTGTGGTCATTATTTGTACAGAAAGTTTTAACGTAAAAAATCTACCGTTACGTGACATTTAAAAAAAGATTAAACTTTTTCAGTACTTTAGTGTTTAATATCAGAACTTAATATTAAAAAAGACTACAAAGTAGAACGAAACACGTAACATTTTTAGTTTATGGTTAAAAGGTTAAATATCTGATATATGTATCATGAAAGTTGTTCCACGTAACAGTTTATATCCTAACTTTTATTAATATTCTAAATTTCAAAGTGCAGTGTATGCGAAGTTTCATATATAGTGTATGCAACAGAAGAACAGAAAAAAACATAGTTTACCTAAGCAATTGCCTCTTCACACTCTGGTGAACCCGTAAGCGAGGTAACCAACAACCATCAGGTGACCCATTTGCCAATCTACCTTCCAATATTATTTAATAAAGAAAAAGCTTTCACAATTTAGTACGTACTTTTAAAGTACTGTCGGTAGAAAAAAAAAAAACAATTATTATTTACAATTTTTATTATTATGTCTATTTACTATAAAGACAAGATAAATTCAATATTATTTCGAATATAATAAATAAGATCATGCAAAGCGGATATTAGTAAATAATTACAGCATACATTAAACTTATCAGTAATCTTCATTATGAGAGCGAGCGAACACAATCGCTATATTACATTCATGGCATAAATTGCGTTAATCAAGATGATTACATGATATGCGTCATATGCGGCTGTTTAAGCTTAAAACTTTAATTAAACTGAGACTATGTTTTATTTGTAACTAAAGAAATATTGAATATTAATCTATAGAATAGAATATTCTTTATTGTACACCAAAAGAGTTACAGAATCACAGTTATGAACTCAAACAAAAATCTATTAATGTACAAAGGCCGGTCTTATCGCTAAAAGAGCGATGACTTCCAGAAAACATATAAATAATATTATTTTAATTCAAATGAATACATTATTGTTTAAATGTTATGTTCATAATCTGTACGTCAAGTCTTTTCTTAGAAAATGCTATGCTGACATTATTTAATTTGATTTTGTACGGGTAACTTCAAATATCAATATAAAATATTGTTTTAATACACTATATTTTCAAGAGTTGTGTTTGATTAAAAACAAAAGTGAACATTTACCATTAACTCCAAGAGCAGTTGAAACAATCATTACCATCATCTCAGCGGAGAGACATCCAATGGTGGATACAGGACTCTCCCACCTCCTTAACGGCCGGTCTTGCACTATCTGCATTCAGTAGTTTTCACTTCCTTTATTTAGAAGGCCTACCCGCATTGTTTCGTCTTCTGCCAATATTAGTTAAAACAATAGTATTCGTTTATTAATTTGTGATTTCAAACTTATGCTCTGGTAAATATGATGAAGATAGGTATTCAAAAAGCAATCGATTCGTTCGCTTTGCACACATTTACCGTGAAATTCGATATGCATCAATCCTGAAAAATCTTGGACATTTGTTTTCATAGAACTTCTATTAAGTTTGTAACGGAACTCGTTTGTTAGAGATAAGATCCTCTGCATACTTATTTTACAATTTAATGAGATGAACGTTTTCGTTTCCCGAATAAATGGTTTGGATAAAAAATGATTTACGTTATTTTTAACTATCAAATCAATACAGAATAATTTTATTTAAATTAAAAAATACTTTTTCGTACAACATATATGGATAATTCGCATTTTTAACGTATAAAATCTCATAAATTTATACTTAATTTATAATATATCTTACAGAATATTGCGAGATTAAATTTTTCTTTCGTAAAAAGGAACGTCAAAATCGCATATTAATTAATTATTATTATCATCATAAGATTGTAGTTGTTTAAGCTCGTCCTTCATTGAGTTCTTGTTAGTCTTTGTTGCCGAAACCAAAAGTCAAATAATTATACATTTCCTACAAATAAAGCAGATATTTTTTAATCGGGCAATTCCAATTAATTTATATTATATTTCATGCGAAAAATAAATTGAAAACCTTATATAAAACATTCATACTTTATTTCCAGTAATAAAACAGTTAAGCCAAAGACTGTCATATCAATTAAAAAAAAACTGCTCTTTACTAGGTTCACAACACAACGATACGAGTTAGTCTTATAAAGCCGTTGGAAGTTCAAACCGCACCATAATTTACCATAAAGTTTCTGTAAACAATACCAATTTGCGGTGTCGTACAGTTTAGAAACTAAACACGATAGATCATGTAGGATCCATATTTAAAAAAAAAATATACATTATAAAATTATTTATTAATGTTAGCAACTTTTTATGTTGTCAAGAAAATAAGAATTCTATATAATATGAACTGGTAACAAAGTGGTTGGTATGAAAGATTTTGGTACCACTCAAATTTGATATAAATAGAATCGATGGTCAAAATCTTTATTTGAGTTACAGCCACTAAATATCCTACTACTACGTACCTAAGGTCTATTCTCCTTTTGAAAAGAAACAGCTTATTCCTATACGCCGCTACAACGTGAGACGTTGGATACACGATTTTTATACGACATGTGTACCTCACGATGTTTACTTTTAACGCCGAATCCAAAACTTCAAAGGCAAAATTTCGAGTCAAACTTCTTTGGGTATGTTGCTTTGTGTAAAGTTTATATGGAAAAAAATCTGACACAAAAAAGAGTTTCACACGTGTCACGTTCAAGCGACCGCGTGCAATGAACAGTATAAAATCACTACGTGTGCAGGCGCTTTTACTTTTTTTTATTTTGAGTGTGAATATTTGTTTGCTTCCCTTCCTAAATGAACAAGTACGTGATGTATTTAGGAATTACATTCTTAAATATTTTATATCATAAGTTTGTTTTTAAAAATATTTAAGATTATTTATTTATTTTTAATTTCTTCAAATGATATAAGTCAAGTATTTAAATTTTGTAAGCCTTTAACGTCATAGGTTCCTATTCTAAAATAAACATGAAAAGAGTATCACTTTTTACTTAGGTATTTATTTTTTATAGCACAGGTAGGCGGACGAGCGTATGGGTCACCTGATGGTAAGCGTCACCAACGCCCTTAGACATTGGCATTGTAAGAAATGTTAACCATCACTTACATCGCCAATGCATCACCAATCTTGGGAACTAAGATGTTATGTCCCTTCTACCTGTATTACACTGGCTCACTCACCCTTCAAACCGGAACACAACAATACCAAGTACTGCTGTTTTGGGGTAGAATATCTGATGCATGGATGGTACCTATCCAGACGAGCTTGCACAAAGCTCTACCACCAAGTAAAAGAGTGTATTATGTACATCATTATTATCTTTCTTTTCTAATAAAACCGTTTGCCTATTTTATTTGTACTACACCTGCACCCAAAACTTACAAGAAAACTAGTACAATATAAATCATATCACTCTACAACAAACGAAAATACAAACTTAGCTACATCTGCATTGAAATGAAAATAATCGTTTTCATATTTTATTCGCATTTTTGAATAAAACAATTCCATACACAAAGTGAATAAAACAATACCTAGTAAATGCAAAGGATTCAAAATTGAACTCAATATTCCAATAAGTCGAGTATCGTTTGAACAAAGGCCAAGAACGGATGAAGACGAAACACATGTGAATACAAAATATTCGTAGCGTTTTACTGTGACAGCAGTAACACAGGTTTTATAATGATGCTACTTGTATAATATATATAAATAAATGTTGTAATCTATACAAATTATTAAAATTTAAGTGTATTGTCTGTGACTTCAAAATAACTGCCTCTTTTAATTAAGCTAATATGAAAAGTTATAACAACTTAAAGATCACGTATGTATTTTTGTTAACCCCTATTTTCACGGTTTCACGCGGGTAGTTTAAGAGTCTATATTTTAGTACCTAGATACCATTTGTATGCTTACGACATCTTTTATAATTATTAGTTATAATTTCATTATACAAATCATCTGCAATTAATATGTAGGTTCGTTTCATATAATAAAGCATAATTATTGGTAAAACTAATTGAATAAGAAACGGCTATATTAAGCGGTTATATTGTAACGCAGTATAATATGAGCATGTATTGTATAATCCTAATTTAGTGAAAGTCCGTTTAACCGCGGGCCACAACTGAATAGTTTGTTTAGTTAACGCTTAATTCTTCGAGTGTCTGTAACTGTATGACATTTTGAATTGTTAAATTAGCGCTGTTTAGCGGGTGATCAGTTAAATGCTGTGTCTTCTTCTTTCAAATGTCAAATCAATAACGACAGAAAGAGCGAATTTAGTGTTTAACTAAACCGCCGCAAAGCAACGTTTATAGCTGTGACCGTTAGATTTCAAATAAATTGACTTATCTTTTGTAGATATATTAGATATATGTATATAATAACTGTAGAGGAATATTGAAAGGTTTGTCTATATGATATTGAAGAAGAAAAATTATCAGGGCCGAGAGCTTGGATACTGTCAAATATATAATTTTATTTAACCTATTAAAATAAGTAACATATATTTTTTAATATTTAATAATTTAGTCGTCTGTCAACACTTAATGTAAGTCTATATACTATCTATGGTAACTCACGTTCATAAAGCAAGTAAAATATATTGTGCAAGAGAAAATCTTAATTTCATTTATAAAGAATATCGAATCCCATAAATACTGAAATTGAACAGATACAATATCAGAACCAATTATCGTCAATATAAATTACATATCGAATGAAAGCGATGACCGAATGAGGATTAAATATTACGTTTATATGTATATTATATTAAGTTCCTATAAATTTAAAAGATATAAAACGTATTTGTTTAATTTGTATAAATAATTAAAAATAAATAAATATAATAATAATGAAATTAGTAACACTACTGAATACATTTTGTTTTCACAGATAACAAAGAATTCATAAATTCTCTCATTTTGCTTAATAATTTAGCGAACATATTATGAGAACTATTTAACATAAATCATACTATTATGGTAATATATGTTTACAATTTTCGTTCATTTCAAATACATTAATGATATATTTTATCCAAACAAAGTTATTATGTTACCAGTATTATAATTATTTCAATACATCGTGTTATTTCATATTAATACGTTTGTGAACTGACAAATGGGTCACCTGATGATAAGTGGTCACCACGGTTAACGGTTAATATTTCTTATAGTGCCATTGTCTATGGCACTATAAGATATATTTCTTACATTGCCAATCTGCCACCAACCTTGGGAACTAAGAAGTTAAGTCCCTGTGCTCACTTAAC
Source organism: Nymphalis polychloros (assembly GCA_905220585.2). Taxonomy (NCBI): domain Eukaryota; kingdom Metazoa; phylum Arthropoda; class Insecta; order Lepidoptera; family Nymphalidae; genus Nymphalis; species Nymphalis polychloros. Next base: position 3,327,291 of record HG992251.1, read on the forward strand.
CTTCAAATCGGAACTTAAATTTGTAAAACGTAGTGATACGAAGCTACATGTCTGTCTGAACACCAAAACGATTTAACGGATTTTCATACGATTTTCACCGAAGGACGAAGTGATTCATGAGAAACGTCTATATGTAAAGTTTATTATGATTGTTTTTAAATGAAAATATGAAGAAAACCATGCTGATTGTGACTTTTCAGGCGTTTGTCGCGTAAACCAAAGAAGTATTACGATGTAAGCTTTTATGTAGATTTTCTATGCCTTGTACAAAGCCTGGACGCCAGGCTAGCTTAAAATAAAACAAAATGTATTTAGGTGAATTTTATTCACATGGGGATCCAACAGATGTTACGACATACACGTGAAATGTGCCACAGACTTGCCGCCGCCGTTCAGTCGTAATACACTTTTTGCTCTGCAACTCTGATGCCATTTGTTTTGTTTGAATCATTCTCTGTCTAGTTGAATATGGAATTTTAATTTTTACTATTTTATAAACCTTTATATACCTTTAATAAAACCGTTCAAAAGATGTATATTAAAATATTTGACCATATTGTGATAAATATCGTAAATATTCGTCTCCAATTCCAAATTATATCTTTGCGCCGTTTGCAGTTTAAATACTTTAGAGTAATAGTGCAAATTATTTCTTAAGCATATACCTGTCTTAAGGTAAACGCCGTCCAAAAATCCCCATTCAGAAAATCAAATCATTAAGTAATTAAACTGTCTTATCACAATATATAAATATGTCAATATACGATTAAAGAAACACCCGGTTGTATTAAAGTTTGTATTTTTATTGGCGAGTACTTCAGCTCAAATTGTCTAGAATTGTAGACACACAAGGATGTCGTAACTAGGACCAACGAAGCGATAGTCGGTACACATTAGGTTCATAGGCGAACGAACTGAAAACGACCATAGCTAGGGCTGCCAGTACAAACAAGTTAATACAGGTAACCTTTATCCTCAAAGCCTGTAAATTTATATTTAAGACTTGAAGCTATTTACACTACATTTACGGGCTGTTATGTATTTCATTCATACTAAACATAAGGTGCGCGACTTTTAAAGACGACCATAAAATGCATTTTCAAGGTACAATATACACATATATAATATATTTTATATAACTTGAAACAGATTATAACAAAAACAATAATTTTTATAATAAATATTGTTAACTACATCTCTGTGAAAATAGATTTAATTGGAATTACACACACATATGGCAGTTTGTTCGAAACGTGCATGATTGCTCACTGTTTTCTTCATCCAACCACCATGAGATGATTACACAAATTAAGGTTATGGGTGTAGTAGCAAGGCTAGACTCGAACCCGTTATCCTTACTTTCTATCTTTATTTTCTATGTCTACATTTTAATAAGTTAATGTAATATCCGTCTATACACCTTTTTTCTTTGGCTTTATTTTAATAATTTAAATTATAATATAGCCATAGAAAAAAACACAAGAAAAAAACAGCTTTAAAGTATTATTTATATCTAAAAATAAATAAAAAATATATGTATGTTTTAATAAAATAAAAACGTTTACAATTCTGACACACTGAAGTAAAAAGATAAAACTCTTTAAGGCGACGCGAAATAACGGCAAGCATTAGAAAAAGGTATGTTGACAACCCTAATCCAGGCAGGACATTTACCTTACAGGTAACACGAGATATCAATTTGGTACAACGAGGTAAATGGTCGCTCGTAGTAACAACAATACAAGTAAAACTTACCTTATATATTTTTTTTAAATTTTGTTTGCACTGCGTCGACTTTGATTATTTCTTATGTAAATACATTGTTATAAATAATTATCTATATATCTATAAATGTATTACCAGTCTTCGACTGCGTTTGAACGATGACCACGAAAGTTTGCACATATATGTACATATGAATATATTTATTGGAAAATGTTTTTAATTTGTCTACATTGTTGTACCGTGTCACATAACGGTACTGTAGACAATCCATTTTTTTATCGTTCGACATGATTATACTTTATCTTTTTGAGTGTATACGTAACATTTATACTTGTATAACAACTAAATTCCAAGTTTATTCAAACGCTACGTTCTACGATTATCGTTAAAAATATACGAGTATATAAGATATAAGCTGCTCCGATAAGTATCACTCTCGTTAAAAGTTACTCGGTCGTTATATTATGGTCTAGCCTTTCTCAATAATCGGACTATTTAACGAAAAAATATTTCTTCAAATGGGACTAGTAGATTCCGACATGTCCAAACAAACTTTTACATAAAATAACACTATTGAGACCGAAACAAAAGCCACAACGTTATTTCATCAGTTCAACCATTGATAAACGGATAACTCTTCCTAGTTTATACTGAAATAAGAAGTAACTATTTCATTTCAAAATTTCTAAATAAAAATAATATTCAATAAATCACAAGTTAAAATAATAATCTCCACTAAGCCACAGTTCCCTTCTGTTGGATAAAAATCAAAATTTACTGAAGCAATTTCTCTTCAACGTCTCCTTTGTGATTCCTTTTTGCCGCCGTTAAAAATGAAAGGCATTTCTGGCGGCACGATTTATATCTCTATAAAATCTAAGTTTGAAGTAAGGCTCTAAAAAAGAGAAATGGCATAAAAATATTAAATGAATGACTCGCACTGGGCCTCTGCGCTCGAAAAACTCAGTGATATTAATCTGGATGTGTAACCGAAGATCTTTGGCTTAGATTGAACTTCTCATTACATTGGAGCAGATCTATAATAATTTAGAAGCGTACATTAAAAAAAATTAACCGGGTTTTTGGATTTGTTGTTAAATATGTTTTTATTGTACTCATTCCTATAGGAAATAAACTTAACTTATCCCAATCACTTCCAGTCGACGTTTGAAAAACTAAGAGAATAAATCAAATTAGCAGATGTAATGCAAGCTGCATTCAAAATTCAAAGCAAAATAAAAAAAAAACTGGCAACGGAATAAAAACTCCAAACTTGTGATCGGAAAGAGTTCAGGCGTAGGGCTTGGCGTGCTTTCCAAGGCATGGAAATGTCTAAAATCCCAACTTTCAAACTTCAGACTGCTAATGGTAATTTTTAGGACATCGAGATCTGTTTGATAATATTTTTTGATATAAATTATTTAAAAATAATTATTTACGCTCGTCTTATTTTTCCCGGTTTTTTTTTTGTATATTTTTTTTTATAGTATAGTTTAGTGGACGAGCATGTGGGCTACCTGATGGTAAGTGGTCACCAACGCCCATAGACAGTGGTTTGTATATTTCTTTAAAAAAAACAACGTCACCACTGCGCCACCAACCTTGGGAACTAAGATGTTATGTCCCTTGAACCTGTAATTACACTGGCTCACTCACCCTTCAAACCGGAACACAACAACACAAAGTACTGCTGTTTTGCGGTAGAATATCTGATGAGTGGGTGGTACCTACCCACTCATCAGATATTCTACCGCAAAACAGCAGTAGGACGAGCTTGCACAAAGCTCTACCACCGAGTAAATTTTTATGGTTTCTCTTCATTAATTATATTAATAATAATAGATTATACTCGTATATACAAATGCGTATATATAAAATATCATTTCTCCTTCATTCTCTGGTCTGAGGGTTCAAATTTCGTGCTATCAAATATGTATCGTCCCTGGAGTATGGTATTATAGTAGAAGATATGAAGATTATAATTTTCGACTAGACTCGAAAAATCGAAATTTATTTCACTCTTTAATTTTGTTGTAGTCTATATGTTTTTCACCAACATAATTATATTATTTTTAATCTGTTTTTTTTATCTTACACGTCAGAGGTAACTTTTATTGAAGTAACACGTCAAAAGTGGGGAATTTTTATTTATTTTTACTATACACACGGATATCTTGTCAGCGTACTAAATTCAGGCGTTCCTATATATTGTATATAAATTTGCTCTATCAAAAATTCAACAATGGACCACGAGTAAATAGATTATAAAAAATAGTATGTCACCTGTATCAACTAAATTCTCTAGTAACATCACATTTCGGACTAAAAAAATGTGTTTTTCAACTGCCTCGAGAGTTTAACAGCCAGCTTCATTGTAATTTATTATAAATATTCCCTATGTCTACTTTAACTGACCAACTAAATGCTAAATAGAACAGTAACCCTCCTATTACATGTAATAATACCTCTCCGAAAACTGTATAAATTAATGTAATCTTTATGTAAATGCTACGTTAATCGTAGAATCTGCTACGTGACGCTGTAGCAATGCACTACTGTTGCTACCAAAATTAAGCAGAGAACTGAAGTGATAATAAAATATGCAATTATAAAATAAAATGTCATACATAAACTAAATCAATTTAAAATCGAAAAAGGAATATTATATTATTAAAACAATATTAAAAGCCGGTGCTGCCGCGGAAAAAGCTGAAAAGAACAAACGTAACAAATATTCTTCTCTTATTCAAAATTATATTTTTATTCCGTTTTCAGTTGAAACGCTTGGACCTTGGAGTAATAGTGCAAAAATTCAAAATATTACACCCCGTCTTATAGCCTCTACTGGTGACAGGAGGGCTGGTTCATTTTTCGCCCAGAGAATCGGAATTGCGATTCAAAGGGGAAATGCTGCTAGCATTCTTGCCACCATTCCACGCGGTCACGATTTGTATAGTAAATATTTTTAATTTTTATTTGTATTTATTTAAGGTTATAATGTAATTATTTATTAATAATTTAGGTTAGGTATGCTATTAATATGTTGTTATACTTAGTATAATATTTATTGTTTATAATAAAACATACATTATTATTATTAATGTAAATACACATTTTAAACAAAATACTTCATTTATCAAATTGTTAAATAAAGATTTTCTGAAATAGTGTGTTCGATTTTCAAAATTATTAAAAATATAGGCAGATAATGGTAAAAATGTTATGAACAAATGTAACATGTTTTGGAAAACGATTTTTCAATAAAAGTATAAAAAGTCTAAAAAATATAAACGACTTGGCTATGAAGAGATATCGTGACAACAATAAAATACGACATTCCACTCAAAAGCAGAAATGCAATAAAAAAATAAGCAATAAACACTATGAACACATTTAAGAATCTTAAGTATATTGTTCACTTAATTTTAATACATATTCCTAACAAATAAGAGCTAAATTTGCTTGAATGATAAATAACGTGTTGATGTTTTGTGTCACAATTGAGGATATTTTACAGTCTCGACCCAAAAACGTAACGAGTAACATTTTAACGATCAAAACTGAGCATCTTCTATAAATTGAAACACTGTTAAATGTTCGTGGGGACAATAAAACTGCGACAACATTAAAATATATAAAAACAACAAAATGATATTCACGCTTGACAATTGTCTAAATTTAAAAAGGGTAAGAGATTGGGTTTTCAAAATCTTATTTCCGAAGGTTAATTCGTGTACACATTATACTATTTTTTTCATTTTTGTCTGTCTGTCTGTCTGTCCGTCCGTCCGTCCGTCCGTCCGTCCGTCCGTCCGTCCGTCCGTCCGTCTGTCTGTCTGTCTGATCAATTGACTTGTTTATTTTTATTCGATTAATATTTTTGGACTTACGTGACATTAGCATAATATTTGCGCTCAAATAGCAAACGAGTTTCTATCTGCGTTTGTTTCTATATACTTCAAGCTTTACTTATATTTCTGATCTTAAAACCATAATTAAAAGTCAGCAACGAAATTCACTGTAAAATTCCACTAGTTGCTTAGCTTAATTAATTCGTAACGTAATATCTATCCTCGTCAAAATAAATACGAGACTAAAATTTCAGCGCCTTTCGTAAATAAAAATCAGTTTTAGAAATAACTTGAGTCTTTATGGTACTAAGTAATTAGCAGACGTTGAAGAAAATTATATTAAATATCATCAGAACGTAATATTTGAAATATTTCGATTGTTTTGACTGAATAGCCTAAATATATCGTGGTCCGGAGTTCAAATCCCTGGTCACCTATATCGTTTATTATATAATGAGTTTTCTTGTAAGTTATTTGTATTTTTTTATAATGTGGGTACTATAGGGTTTTCCATTAAGGGCGCTTGATCTTTGAAATGCAAAAAAAAATACATGTAGGAGAGATTAGATTTTTTTTTTATTTGGAAGGTCTATCGACCCCATTATGTATGGAATATGACATCATTCAAATGACCGCCACGGCTTCGGTTGGTGGCGCGCACACGAAAGGTCCAATTTTCGATGACTCTGGCGCACAAATCGGGCTGTATTTGATCGATGGCGTGGCGTATGTTGACTTTGAGGGCATCGGTGGTTTGCGGCTTGTTGGCATAGACCTGCGACTTGGTTCTCTTAAAGAAGGATGGCAGGGCTGCAGAATCTCTCTCTGCGTACCGTCCCATATGCCTGCTGGACGAGGCTGGCAAGCTTTTCGAGCGAATTGTCGCTTCTCGTCTGTGTGGGCATCTGTCGTGTGTCGGCCCCGACCTGGCCGAGTGCCAGTTCGGCTTCCGGCAGGGCCGTTCGACTGTCGACGCGATATTGCGCGTCCGGTCTCCTTCAGAGCAGGCGGTGGCCCGGGGTGGCGTGGCGTTGGCGATAAGTCTCGATATCGTCAACGCATTCAACACGTTGCCCTGGGACGCTATTAGGGGGGCGCTTGTATATCATCATGTGCCCTCTTACCTGCAGGCGGTCATCGGTAGCTACTTGCGCGACAGATACGTTTCGTATATGGAGCAAGATGGTACGAGGACCCGGAGAGAGGTGTGCTGTGGGGTCCCGCAGGGGTCAGTTTTGGGGCCTCTGTTGTGGAACCTCGCGTATGACTCTGTCCTGCGCGTCGCTCTCCCTGAAGGTGTCAGCGTCGTCTGTTATGCGGACGACACGTTGGTGCTGGCTTCGGGCGAGAATTTTGAGAGAACCAAAGAGCTCGCCGAGCTCGGAGTGAACATCGTCGTCGATAAGATCTGCGAGTTGGGCCTTCGGATAGCGTCTCATAAGACGGAGGCGCTATGGTTCCATAAACTGCCGAGGAGCAGGGAACCGCCCGACTCACACATCCGCGTTGGTGATTCAAACGTCCAGGTGGCCAGGTACATGAAATACCTGGGCCTCACGCTGGACGGTCGCTGGGACTTCGAAGAGCACTTCGAGCGCCTAGCCCCCCGGATCGAGAAGGTAGCAGGTGCCATGCACAGACTGCTGCCGAATCTCGGGGGACCGAGGGAGGAAGTTCGCCGCCTCTATGCCGGTGTCGTGCGATCGATGGCCCTCTACGGGGCGCCCGTTTGGTCTCATAGACTGTCGGGCGTTCGCCGTTGTAGGACTAAGATCCAAAGTTTGCAGCGGAGAGTGGCCATCCGCATAGTGCGGGGATATCGCACGATATCCTACGAGGCGGCAACCGTCCTAGCGCGCTTTCCGCCCTTGGACATTCTGGCGGATATGGACGCGAGGGTCTATGAACAGACCCGCATCCTCCGTCAGAACAGCGAAAGTGCGCCCCCTCCGAGTGCGCTCGAGGCGTTGAAGCGGCGGGAACATAGGAGGGCTCTTGCGACGTGGCGCGACCGTCTCTGCGAAGAACGGTACGCGCGCAAACGCGTCGTCGGAGCGATCCTGCCGGCCTTCGAAGCCTGGATGAGACGAAAGCGACGAGTCACCTTCCGACTTACGCAGGTTATGACCGGTCACGGTTGTTTCGGAGAATACCTGTGTAAGATCGGACGCGAATCGACGGCGATGTGCCACCATTGTGGCGCGGACCAGGACACAGCCCAGCATACGTTGGAGGTATGCCCCGCGTGGAGTGCGGAAAGGCAGGTCCTGGTCCACGAAGTCGGACATGACCTCTCCCTGCGAGCAATCGTGTCGGCGATGCTCCGCAGGGAATCGGCGTGGAGGGCCGTAGCCTCCTTCTGTGAGACCGTCATGGTCCAGAAGGAGACGGCGGAGCGGGAACGGGAAAGGGCCGATCCTGCTCGGCAGAGACGACGTCGGCGTCGTCCCGGCCCTCCCACAGCCCCAACGCCCGGGGCTTAAAATATAGGGCGTAACCCTGGTGCCGTGGATGCGTGAGGTGGGGGTCTCACGTGTCCTATTTTAAGCGGCCCTGAGGAGGACGGCAGCCGGGATGGCCTCGCGCTGTCGTACGCACTAGCGAGGAGTGCGGGGGGGCGAGATTATCTTCGCCCCCTGAGGAGAGCTCCGCCGAGCTACGAGCGGAGCACAGCACGGGAGGGGCCGCGGATGCGTATATCAACACGATCCCGCAGCCTCTCCGATCCGTGCCGAGGACGGCCATCGCAGTGGTTTTAGTGGGTAAGAATCCCACATAACCCGGTCCCCCCCCCCCAAGGGAGACGGGTACCTTACAGAAGGTTTCCACAGCGTGAAAAAAAAAAAAAAAAAAAAAAAAAAAAAAAAAAAAAAAAAAAAAAAAAGACCTGCGACTTAAGAATACCCCACAAGAAAAAGTCCAGCGGGGTCAAATCGCACGATCTCGGTGGCCAGTTCACGTCGCCTCCGCGCGAGATGACCATGTCCAGAAATTGCTCGTGCAGAACTTCCATCGTAGCGTGTGCTGTGTGGCACGTAGCGCCGTCCTGTTGAAACCACATGTTGTCCAGATCCATATTCTCGATTTCAGGCCAAAAGAAGTTGGTTATCATCGACCGGTATCGCTCACCATTGACGGTGACGGCCACACCATTATCGTTTTCGAAAAAATACGGACCAATCACGCCTCCGGCCCAAAATCCGCACCAAACAGTCACTTTCTGCGGGTGCATTGCCACTTGGTGAACCTCGTGTGGATTGGTCTCGTCCCAAATACGGCAATTTTGCTTGTTGACATAGCCATTCATCCAAAAATGCGCCTCGTCGCTGAAGATGATTTTTTTGCCAAAATCGGCGTCAACTTCCAACTGCTCTAATGCCCAGTCAGCGAACACACGGCGCTGTCTATGGTCATTAACCTTGAGCTCTTGGGTCAGCTGGATCTTGTACGGGTGCAGGCTCAAGTCACAACGCAAAATTCGCCAAGTTGTCGTCTGCGAAAGGCCGAGTTCCTGTGCGCGACGCGAAATTGACTGCCGCGAGTTTTCGAGGACACTGTCGCGCACAGCGGCGATATTCTCGGCAGATCTCGCGTTACGTTGACGCACGGGAACCGGCTGATTGTTAACTGACCCGGTTGACTCGAATTTGTCCACCAATCGACGGATAGTCGACTCGGCAGGACGATCATCGCGACCGTAAAACGGGCGAAGTGCGCGGAACGTTGCTCGAACTGAAGACCCATTTTCATAAAACAATTTTATGATTTGCACGTGCTGCTCGACACTGTAACCTGCCATGGTGGTTTGGGAGGACGGAATGAATATAACACACTGCATTTGACAGCTGTCACTCAAACAACATGGCCGCAATCAGCTGTCAAAGTTCAAGCGTCCCTATTGGAAAACCCCATATTTAACTGCACCAGAGTAATCACAGCATCAAACAGTATAACACTATCAATAGCTAAGGTAAAGGGACATGACATCTTAGTTCCCAAGGTTGGTGGCGCATTGGCGATGTAAGCGATGGTTAACATTTCTTACAATGCCACTGTCTATGGGCGTTGGTGACCACTTACCATCAGGTGGCCAATATGCTCGTTCACCTACTTATATTATTAAAAAAACCTAGATTAACAACAGCTATCACACGATTATATTATTTATTTTGTATTAAAATTAGCAATTATGTATCTTAGGGAAAATATTCAATGTAATGATGATGATGATGATCATCTGTTTTTAGTCATAGATATGTATCTAAATTGTAAAATTGATTCATATTAAAATATCGACAGCAAGCTGTAAAGAAAAAAGTCGTTTACCTGTAAAAAAAAGCCTACGATCTACCCCCTTCGCCTTGCATTGCTATAGAATAAAAAAACTTCTTTTTTTCATTAGTTTAATGATCCTTTATATTTTTCTTTTGAAATTATCATTTGCATATGATTATTGCGGTTACAATTTAGCAAGTGCGCATACGAAATTTCTTTCAATTACGTTCTCACATAACGTAAATTTTTTGCGCACTTTATTTGAACATCGTGTGAAATCTAATTATATTCTTGCTTACATTTCCATTTTGAATTCAGATTTTACTAAAACATTACTTAATAGAAATATTTTTAGATTAAATTCTGTCTCGTTTAACCCGATATTAAAAGTATCCCATATATATATATAAACAAGAATTTACATATACATATTACTAGGGTTTTGCCTACGGTTTCACCCGCGTAATTCCCGTTTCTGTGTGAATACGGGGACAAAATGTAGCGTATGGTAATATCTGATAATGTAGCTTTCCATCGGTGAAAGAATTTTTAAAATTGGCTTAACGATTAAGGCTTGAAAGCGTCGCAAACAAACTCACATTCGCATTTATAATATTAGTTAGAATAAATAATTCATAATGATAGAACATCAGATATCACGTCAATAGCGCAATAGTTGATAGGCCGCCTAGCTATGTAAAAGTCGCAGGTTCGATTTTTAACCGTTGGGCTATTGTCATCCCCACTTTACACGAGCTTTACCCTTAATCGGAGGGATGAATAAGAATATTGGTATTTCTTAAGAATGGACATTTCAAACATATGTTACAGTAGTTAGCTTGTGTATAGTTATTACAAGCTTGTTAAACCAGAACTTAATGTTGTTTTCCATTATTATATCAGAATATATAAAGCAATAACCTCGTCTGTTCGAAGGCAACTTCGCAATTTGATTTGTCGGCTTATAATAAGATTTTAAAATGATTTCCTTTTTCAAGTCGCTTGAGATGATGAATCTTAATCTGCAATGTTGATTCGGTAAACGCTTTTGAGTTAACGATTCGTTACTGTCTATCTCAATTCAAAAAAAAAACGTGAAACCTGAACAGTATTTGACAAAGTGATTCTAAAATTGATTGAGACATTTTCGTATAAACAGTAACTTACCAACTTTTTTTACAGTTAATAATGTATTATACATTTCTGAATTGAAAATTCGTAGGGCGCGATGAAGTGAAATTTAAATATCAAATGTTTATGAAACGTTAATTTATGTAACGTTTCGAAATGAAACGTATCTTATCTGAATTAACAAACATGAGAAAATACAATAAATATAACATTCACTAAATGCAAGTGTATACAAATTACATGTAATACATAACATTTCAATCGAATTAAAATAATTTACTTTATTCAAGCTCCTAACTCCACGCTTTTATACTATTAACATATTATTTCATTATTTAGACGAGCCGGTTGGCGTGGTTGGTAAGATACTTGCCTTTCAAGCCGCAGGTCGTGGGTTCGATTCCCACCCAGGACAGACATTTGTATGCATTTACAAAAGAAAAATAGTATATGTTAGTATATCAGTTGTCTGGTTTCCATAGTACAAGCTCTGCTTAATTTGGGATCAGATGGCCTTGTGTGAATAATGTTCCAGGATATTATTATTATTATTATTATCGAATAACACGCCTTATTAATCAACCACTTTTAACATGAAATTCAAATATATTAATTAGCAAAGCCAGCTTTTTTATTAAATGAAAAAAAATACGTTCGAGCAAATGGGCCACCTGGCAGTAATGATCACCACCATAAATAAACATCTGCAATAGGCTAGTTTCCACCCAAGGCTTCATCCGCGTATATTAGAAGGTGTAAAAAGTACTTTATGTCTAATTTTGTTTTTCTTAAGGTTCAAAATTGCTTCTTACCACATGAAAAATAGTTCGGTAGTTTAGCCCTAAACGTAACAGACAGACAGATAGGAAGATTTTATTTCGCATTCATAATATCAGTATATACCTTTTAGCTTACCACTATAACTGAGATGTTATTCATTATTACCGGTTATTACACCGGCTTAATCGTTCTTAACACTTAAAGCAATACAAAGTGTTACCGCGTAGCAATAGTAAGTTATAAGCAGGTTGTACTTACCCGGAGGAGCTTGCAAATAGGCCTGAAACAAAAAAAGTAAAAACAAAAATTATAGATTTATTTCGACATAAAGTATACACTGTGTTGATTGATACGAAACATTCCGTTCCGTTTTCCCATTTTTTTGAATTAAAATTGGTAGCCGTGTCTATAAATAAACCTATAAATCTCACGAAAACCTTCGCTGTTTTAATAGCGTTCACCAAAAGTGTGCTGACTGACTTTTTTCTCTCTGACTGATCGTACAACTTTATAGCTATAAAATGCGATATAAAATTTTACTTGTAATACTATAAGTTACTGAGACAAAAACTAGATAAATCATTATATTTAGAATATATAATCTAGGGCTGTCACTGGGGATTTTCGTGAAACCCTTATGTTTTATTTTTATAACTATAAAAACTTTCGAGGTTTACTACATTTTGTTTTCCGCGAAAAACCACATCTCCTGTCGCATGCTACCTTAACTTCAAACATATATTTCCTTCATAAACGATTCGCTGCGGCGATTATGAGAAGAGTTCGAATTAAAAATTACAACCATACCACATTTTTCATAATAATTGGTAAAATATGTGCAAAGCGAAAAAAAGCGAAGCGAAAGAAAGCGAAATAATACCGGGAGATGAAGATAGAAAAAGCATAGAGATCGCGCGCCGAGGGGGGAGTGAAATCTGATATTTAGTTGGGTGACTCTTAGATCTGAGCCAACGATAACTATATACAATAGCTGAGAGATAGCGGCATAAATTACAATTGAATAATTTGTTTGCATTTCCAGAGCAATCCAAGCGGCGCTTAACAGCATTTATCTTCTTTATACACCTGTAAGTGTAATATATTATTAATATATTATGATGATATTTTCTTAAGAAAGGCGTGTAACCGTTTTATATTTATTTTAATAACTCAAAGTCCGTCTGCTTGTTAATGAATCAATCTTCAACTTCTGGAATCTCGAAGCTGGCAGTGTAACACTTCCTCGCCGATACCACAATAGGTTAAGAATCATCAGCACATAAAAAGTCTTCTCCAAAATGTTAAACTGTACTTTGATAATAATCACTCATACAGAAAGCTGACTTTTGAAGGGGTATAACAACCTAGAAACCATGGCAGTGTGATGACAAAGTAAGTAAATAACAATTCTTCTTACAATGTGCCAATGAGAATAGTAAAAATTAAAAACTATTCGATGAAATGATCTAGGTGGTTCTTTCAAAGGATCCAATAAGATTTATTATTTAAAGCTTCAAAATCCTAAAATATAAACGTTTAAACAATAAATGTTTATTTAATTAGCGAATCTATATTTAAGAGTATATCCTCGCCTAATTGTTTTACTCATAATATTTCGGTGTTTTACTACAAAATAATATTACTTTCATGTAAACAAGACCAATGTTCAAACAAAAATGTGTTCAGAGGTAACACAATGCACAATATGTTAGCCTAAAACCAAGGCATCGGCTTCAAAGCGGGAGCCTCTTTGTTTGCGCTGGAGAGTGCTCGTGTCGCGTTGCCTGACCGGACTAGTGACAAACAGACGAATACACGGTTTATTAGAATGACAAGTATTATAATGAGTTTTAGAAATATTATGCAATAAAAAAATGTCTACATAACAATTAACGGCCTTACTTATACGATTAGCGGGTTATTAGTCAAACAATGCTTTCTTATTCTTTCAAATGTCAAATCAAAAATGTCAGAAACAGTGTTAAACTAAACAGCCGCTAAGCAAGGTTTATAAGTAACGCTGTAAATGTGTCTAAACATATCTGTGTGTGAACATATCTGTGATTCGATTTATTATTTGTAAATTAAATTAATTGATACAAATGTAAATCTGTTTTAATGTGTATATGTGCGTGTGTGTTTGAGGTTTTTTTTTTTATAGGATTGGAAGGAGGACGAGCGAAGCCATCTGATGGTAAATGGTCACCAACGCCCTTAGACATTAGCACTGTAAGAAATGTTAACCATCGCTTACATCACCAATGCGCCTCCAACCTTGGGATCTAAGATGTTATGTATCTTGTGCCTGTAATTACACTGGCTCACTCACCCTTCAAACCGGAACACAACAATACCAAGTACTGCTATTTTGCGGTAGAATATCTGAAGAGTGGGTGGTACCTACCCAGACGAGCTTGCACAACCTACCACCAAGTAAAGGGATGCAATGCATGTAGTAATTGTAGTAAGTACTCAATACACTACAAGCATGATGGATGTCTACGAATAAGGTACGATGTATGTATCTATATACGTGTGTGCGTATTTACTACATGCATTTTTGCTAATAAATGTAAGATCCTCTAAATATTTGTTTGAATTATGTTTAGAGTAGCAGTGTGTAGTAATATCAACAAGGCTTTTATATTAGCTCGCAGACATCAGCTTAAAGCTAAGAGCGTTTTGTTAATAAACCTGCAGTCATATTAGCAACCAGGGTTCCTTTATATGTCGTCACAACGATTGTAAATAAGAACCTGCAGTTATAAGGGTATGACGTCATTAAAACACAATTACCCAAAACCGCACGGATAGGATATTTATTTGGGGGTACTGTCATAATATTTAAATAAAATAAAATATTCAATAACAACAGACGGAAAGACGGACAGAAATAATATTGAGAATAATAATTTTACCCTTTATATCTACAAAAGTCTTTTGTTATTTTTACCCGCTTCTATGATTATAGCTGATTCAATAATAATATAACGAACAAAGGAACGCAAACATATAGAATGTAAGTATTTTCTGTGGTAGAATTCCGTAAGAAATCATTGTATCTCACTCGTAAAATGTCGAAAACCGACTTATGAGTATGGCGATACGCTATCATTTGTGATGTATGTATTCCATATTCATATTAACAATACTTTTTTTGAATGCCTCGTTGGTCTAGCGGCTAGATATAAGATCGCAGACCCGGAAGTCCTGGGTTCGATTCCCAGGTCGGGCCGATAAAAAGTTAATTCTCAGTAGCAGCCCGAAGTCTGGAAGTTGGGAGTGTGTACACTCCCGTGCCTCGGAAACCACGTAAAGCTGTTGGTCCTGAACTCTTTCCGGCCGTGTCGGATTGCCGTCCTATCGGATTATGAGATCTATTCCCCTAATCTATTCCCGGATCTATTCCCGAAATAGAAAGTGCGCCTGTGTTTTGTACATACACTTGTGCACTAAAATAATATGTCCTGCGCAGTTGGCTAATCTCTCTTGAGATTGACCGCCTTGGTCGAAATTGGCCTAGAGGACTATTATTATTATTACTTTTTTTGACAATAGATGGCATTAATGGTACTTAACGTACCATCGCGCTATCATTGTCCTAAGTTATTTGAAGTATATCGTCATTAAAAAAAAAACGAATTAATAGTTCGTCTCTTAATATTAATAATAGTTAATGTTGATCTTCAAAAAACTATATAAAAAAAGTCCCATGCAAGGTCTAATTAGGCTATTTTTTTAGAGGGCACGAGTACTTAGTTAAAACAAAAAAAAATAAAGTGGGTCATATAAAACGTAGAACGCAGAATAACGGTATCTTAAAAAAACTTTCTCCTTTTATTTCCGCTTTCATCAAAGCTAAGTTTCGTGGGAATGTTCAAAAAACTCGTCAAAATCGCGTCAAGTAGTGATGTTTGAAAGGTCGAACCCATTAGGGACCCGAGACCCTCTAGTGCATGGAAATACGACACTTTTCTTGCAAAGTGTACGGTTCTTCTTAGATTTTCTCACACGGGTCTATTAAATATAATATACTTAGGAACTTATAAAGAGTTTTAGAAAATGTAACAGAGAACTCTGTTAAGTAAATATGAACGTTTATTCAATACACCAGATTATATATAAGAATGTAAAAATATTAAACAAAAAAATTTTTGCCACTTTTTTTTAATAGACCATACATAGATCATTTATCATTTTTGAAAGGACTGTTTGTGACGAGATTTTATTTAGTATTTGGTTGTCGTTGTAGAAAATGTAAAATTTTATTTGTTTTTACGCTCCACGTCTGTGGAGCGAATCGTGGTTCAGGGCAAAATTGAAGGCACGAGGGTGCGCGGTAGAACACCAATGCGCTGGACCGACCAAGTCAAAGCTGCAATAAATGGCCCACTCCACGAATGCACGAGGCAAGCAAAGGTACGAGAGGAATGGCGACGAATTGTGAAGCTTGCCACCATCCCTGTCATGACGACCACGACCACTCTGCCAAGAGTGTAACGACAGAGAAGAAGAAGAATAAATATTTTACTGTACATGCGATTAGCGCGATATCAGAAAAATAGCCTTATGAGAAAGTAGTATAGACTGCTCGAACTCTTTTTAAAACAGTAAGAAATTAGTACTAAAAATTATTAGATGTTCGTATCTTTAGTGATCAATAAAAAGAAAGATATGTATGTAATATGTTACAAAATACAATTTACATACCAAACATTTATACTTTCTATACTACCGCAAAGTTAGTAATTCGAATATATGTGATATATATATTCAGAAATATTAATATAATGGATTTTTTAATTTGTCGATAATTTAGTGATATAAACATAGATAGATTATCTTATATGATCCAATCCTTTTATGTTTCTTCGTCATTTCACAACTTTTGTAAGCTGTAAAGGTCTATCCTTAGTCAGTATAACAATTGATTAGCAATTGAAAAGATGAAAAAAGTATAAATATTTTAATTTATATACAATATCACAATAATATCAGGAGCATCCTTCCAAGCGTTTGCGCTCGTTCATTCGTTATCATTCCATCATATTTAATTTACCCCATTTTCTTAAGAATATAATACACTATATCGTACGGTCTTATTGTTATGTTCATTTTTTTTTTACTTTTTCAACATTACATATATACCATATACTAATATTATAAATCCGAAAGTATTTTTTATTTGAATTCACCAATCTCTATAATGTTTGATTTAAAACGCTATTTTCTCGTTAGATAGCCCATTTATTGAGAGAGTGTGACCAACAAGGAAGTAGATGGAGCTAATGTCTACATGATCTGAATAAAAACCACATTCCGAGACTTTATTAAAATGTATTACGAACCTTATAGTATTCATTTTGAAAGATAGCGCGTTTAAAAAACACGAATAATTAATTAACGCCACCTATTGAACAATTCAGAAACTAAGACATGTCACTAGATTATACATAATCAATATATATTAATTATGTATAATTTTGTGACAAATACTTTAATATATTGTCGCTAAATTTTTAGTGACAATAGGTTCAATATTATATTTTTCTAATTAATATAAGTAGAAAAATATAATATTGAACCACCATATACAGGGTTACTTGTAACGAACCAGCAACCTTGCAGGACTAGATAGCTTACAACATAAGCAACAACTTTTGTTCTACGACTTTTGATAATTTGTTAGATTTTATTTTCATACAAAAATAAGTATTAATTTAATTTCCCGCTTGAGCGTTTATAACGCGTCGCGTCGTCCTTTCGTTTATGAATGAAATATAAACTTACAAATGTCACGACAGTAGAACAAAAACTTGTATAATCATTTGTTGAGTAGAATCATGTATTGAGTTCTAGTCCTGCGAGGTTGCTGGTGTGTTACAAATAATACATGGTTATTTGTAACACACCAGCAACCTCGCCGGATTAAAAGTTACGGACATAAATGTAAAACGAAATAATTAAAGTATGTTACAGAAAATACACTCGTGGACATTATAAGAGTAAGTTTTAATAACTTTAACGTTTTGATATACACTATATAACTAGAGTCACGGGTCACGGGTTTGTGGTAAGACTTCCGCCAACTCTCAATGTAAGTTCAGCAAAGTCGTTCAACAATTCCTCCGTGCAATGTTTCACATACCATGACTTTTATTTTTATTTTGAACTAGCTACTAAGGGTTCACACAGTTTGAATAAGGGTCTTCATAAACGTTTATATTACAAGTTTTTTTTTGTCCAGAAACAATCGCAGGCGTTTGCTGACTAACTCATCAAAATTTCATTAATATTGAATGGTTTAAGAACACATAAAGAACAAACATACAAACATTTATTTTTATTTCGTAAGACAGATATTACTGACGTACCAGCTTCGCATGGGTTTCATAATGGTTTCTTTGCCATAATAATATAAAAGCAAATTCTATGAAATCAGTATAAGTTGTACATGTTTTACAAAGAACGGTTTTGGCTTAGTATCATTAATTTACATGATGGCACGCGAAACGTATCGTATATTTTTTACAAACAATTTTAAAGGCATTACAACGCATTTGCAACATTAATTTGTTATAAATACGGTAAATATCCTAGTGAGGTAGACAGCACATTAAGTCAGGCTGCTGAGGGAGACCAGGAGCAATCCTACTAAATTATAACGGTTACAATCCGTTCCCAATTCTACTCCGCTCCAACTTCGACAGAAAAGCAACTGGATCGATGTCATATTAAAACAGGAAAACGACGTTTTCTCCACTGCTGGTGTACAATAAAAGTAATTTAACTACGAATAAGCAACTATTAAAATTTAAATTTCCTGTTGCAAAAATACGTTAATAATAAATTATGAAATCGTCTTAAGGCTACTAATTATACCCTTAAGCTTAATCCCTTCAAAATAAAGCTCGTGACTGCGCACTGCAGATAGAGAAATTAGACTTTCTTTACATCTAATATATTGTAACAGCTCGTTTTCTGCTTAATTACAGTATTATTTGGTTGCAAGCTTCGAGCTTTGGAAACCATAATATGTATATGTGTTTTGATAGAGGTTTTTATGCTATTAACTTTGTTTTTAAATTTGCCGCTAAACAGCGCTTTTTAAAAAAAAATCGTTACTAAACAACTGAGAACTAAAATAATACGGACAACAAAACTGTTAGAATAGATTGTTTAAAAAAATCCCACTAATTTTAATTTTTCAGTGGTGATAGTTTAACGGTAAACAGGTCGCCTTGTGAACAAACTTTTTACCTACCAAATTGAATATTAATAATGTAGGAGTTTTAGTAATTTATTTCGCAGTCCTACGTGACATTCCATCATTTAAAAAAAAAGTGTATTTGTTTTTTTTTTATGAAAAATGTTAAGACATTTGAAACTTAGTATCAAAAAATAAGTAAATAGTTATAAGTGAGACAGTTAGCAAGAAAAAATAGCTATATATTATGAGCTTTGCGCTTCCCATTCATTGAGGAAGGTATAAGCTATATAGCTCCTCGCTACGACCCTAAGGAGCGGAGCAATAACCATAAACGACTACCAATCTAGTAAACTATAGGCAACTTTTATCATGGTGTGGTCTAGGTAATGTAGAATTAATGATTTTGTAACTATAATTGTTCTTAGTGAATAATAATAAAAAAACTTTTAATATATACATAAAAACTTATACATTATAATTCATTAAATAAAGGTGCTTTTTCCTTAAATAAACAAATCTCCACAGATGTGTTGTCTGTGGTGTATCTTTTTCATTTTTTGTACAAGTACATTAAATTCACGGTTTGTTTCTTATATTAATGTTTTTTTTATAGCACAGTTTTCATTTAATTACCGTTTTTAATTATTCTTTTACGTTGGGGTAAGTATAGGTCCACGGTGGTCTCATTTTAATCGGTATTGGACAACATTTTCAAGAAGATTTTTGGTTTTGGACAAAATACATGATATTACTAAGTAATTACTATTATAATCTAATATAAGCTTTTATAATCTATACTGAAAATATATTAAAAGGCAACTCTTTAAAAACTTTTTTGCCCTCAATGAACGTAATTTTATTATAAATTGAATAAAATTAAATAAAAATAATAATTCAATTGAATTTAATTTACTATATAGCTTGATATTCGAAATAAGGTAACTGAGTTTCTTGGCAGTTCTTCTTCGTAGTTTCTACATTCCGAACCCAGGGCCGGATTAACCACATCGCAAGAGTTGCAATTGCTACGGGCTCCGCGCAAAAGGGCCGAGTTGCAAGAGACCGGGCGCAAGAGCCTGTTGGCGCTTTTGTTAGATACTTGTCTTTTGTGTCGCAGGTCGTCGGTTCAATTCCATGAACATGTCTGTTTGTCCTGAGTCTGGGTGG
The DNA here is from genome assembly GCA_905220585.2 of Nymphalis polychloros. Taxonomy (NCBI): domain Eukaryota; kingdom Metazoa; phylum Arthropoda; class Insecta; order Lepidoptera; family Nymphalidae; genus Nymphalis; species Nymphalis polychloros. Next base: position 3,347,430 of record HG992251.1, read on the forward strand.
AATTATCTATATAAGTATGTATTTGCAAAAGAAAAGTAGTATGTGCATGTAAGTATATCAGTGGTTTCCACAGTACGAGCTCTGCTTAGCTTGGAATCAGATGGCCTTGTGTGAATAATGTCCCAGGATATTATTATTATAAAATCTTTAGTTCTGGTTGCCAATAAAAGAAAGCCAAAACTACTGAGAATAAAAAAAATTTATATGTGTGCTGGGACACATAGTAGAAGTGAGACTTTATTATTATAATTTTTTTATTTCAATTTATTTTAAAAACAGATTTAAAAAAAATATATTTGTATCTGTAAAGTGCCATCTATTAGCTTATTCGGAACTTAAATAATACAGGCCGCCTCTCACCACGCGATATATCGTCTACCCCCTCCACGCGGCCGTAACGCTTTTTCGTGAAAGAAAAATCGTAATACACCCTAATACAAATTGAACATTAATAGATTTTGTAACCTAAGCATCAGCAATGAATACTAAAAAAGGTAGTTGGAAACTATGAACGAATTTTACAATTATGACATCGGTACGACCATTGTCTAATAAACCCAATAGATCTTATAAATCACGTTAACTATGACCGATACAAACGAAGATATATCATCGTTTCGCCTTACTCGAGCTAAAAGTAGCAAACGCCCTCCGAATCCCGTTTCGAAGACACGCCTCATTGAATGAAGCGAACGACTGGAAAAGTGCTTTGAGATAATATCAGATCATTTGGTTTTAGTGATAACGCTATAATAAAAATCATTCAAACATATTTCGAAGCGAGAACAGTTCTGTTTCTTTTGGATTTATACATTATTTTTATAAAGGACTACTTACACAATGCCAATAAAGTTGAACTACAGTAATACATATTTGACAAAGATAATAGAAAAAAAAAATTAATAATTAAATATTAAAACAAGGACGACAAAAATTTAATTGGAATAATGAATAATAATAATAATTCTTAAAATGAAATTGAAATTTTAAAATATAAATTTAATACATGTTTTGATTAGAATTTATAAGTTCTTCGTTCGAATGCATCGTTTCGTTAAAGGAAAATATGGTTTACACATCGTAATAATAATTTTAGAAACATTAAAAAATATTTTAATAAAAGTTTGAGAAATCCCATCAAGTTGAATGGTATTTAAGCTTACTATATAGAAAATAATAGGCATAGTTTCATTTTGATTTCATAAATTATTTCTGTTTCGGGAAGCCGTTGAATTCACTCTCGAACGTTATCTCAGATCACTAAGCTTGTCGCACGCTTGCTTTCATTGTAAATAATCGAAAACTTCATATAATTGTGTTTTTTTTTGTTTCTTAGGTTATTTTCTATTTATTTATAATAAACATACCTGATATTAAGTGACCATGGAATTTAGTATTCCAAGAAGCATTCAGAATTTATTGCCCATACGTTGCCAATTTATAAGTTTTGTTCAGTGAAGTAACTATTCTGATATAATAACTATGTATGGATATTTATTATACTTATTTCCACTTAGTTTACAAAGAAGTATAAAGTGCTTCCTTATAAGATATATACGTATTTCGCTTATAGTATATTATTGTATTCAGAAGTTTTAAACATCATACTATATTTTGAACGTACTCCCTATTCTCATGTATTTACTTAAAAAAATCGTTAAGCGGGTGTTAAGTTAAACATTTTCTCTCTTTTCGTCATCATTGATTTGACATTCAAAAGAAGAAGACATATAATTGTTTTCCAATATTTATTTAAATTATATTTACTACAATTATTCCAATATCAAAGAGTGCTCTTAAGATAGAGGCCAGCTAAAAAGTTTAATAAGCAATACATTCTTACATATTCAAATTCTTTAAAATTTCTGTTATAGTTGTGATAATAATCTTTTACTATCCATTTAATATGTTGTTCAGGACGACATGATCATCATCATATACTCGTGTCATCTTTTTATAAGGTATGTATCACCAAAAATCTTTTTCGTAGTATGTTTTTTTGTTTTCATTGTTCTCAATTGCATATGTTTGACACACATATATAGCTGTAATAGTTTCACACATAGTCAATTTTTACCAATTTCCACTGTTACTAGTTCAGAAGAACGAAGCCAACAAGGACGCTAGACTTTTATTGCGCTTATAATTAAAATTTCTATTTCGTTTTCGTCTCTTCATACGAACAACGGAAGCGTTATACAAAATGGATGGATTTTTTAAATATAATATAAGGAGGCGGGCAAGCATATGGACCACCTGATGGTAAGTTGTCACCAACGCCCATATTGGCATTGTAAGAGATGTTAACCATCGCTTACATCGCCAATACGCCACCAACACGCCACCAACTTTGGGAACTAAGATGTTATGTCCCTGGCTCACTCACCCTTCAAACCAGAACACAACAATACCAAGCAAACTGTTTTGCGGTAGAATATCTGATGATTGGTGGTACCTACCCAGACGAGCTTGCACAAAGCCCTTCCACCAAGTTGAATACTTATGTGTATTATTTTAATTAACTTATTTGAATATATACTATACCGCATTTAACCACTTAAGGTCCGTTGTGTTGATTATATATTATATAACTTTAAATATATAATTTTAGACGGAGTATCTTTTAAGGATAAGATCAGAAATGAGATTATCCGGAAAAGAACCGGAGTCCCCGACATAGCTGGCAAAATTAGCAGACTGAAGTGGCAGTGGGCTGGTCACGTGTGTCGTAGGACCGATGGCCGTTGGAGCAGACGAGTCCTAGAGTGGAGACCGCGGATCAGCAAACGCAGCGTAGGGCGCCCTCCAGCCAGGTGGACCGACGACCTTAAGAAGGTGGCGGGTACCGACTGGATGCGGAAGGTGGACGACCGGGAGCTTTGGCGCATCTTGGGACAGGCCTATGTTCAGCAGTGGACTACGATATGCTGTTGATTGAAAAATATAATTGCGTCGTTGTGATCGTAACTTTTCTGCTCCTCGCTTGATTTTGATGGAACAGTGGTTTTTGGATCGTAACTTTTCTTCTCATCGGTTGATTATAATGGAATATTGGTTTTTGTTTAGAATGAGTTCTTAGCTATAGTTGGACCCGGTGGATGGCGCTGTTGTCACAAATATGTCTTAATTATCCATCTCAATTATGTTTAGAAATATATTTTGGATTATCACGTTAGAAAAACGTGCAATACATAATTTACAGCCTTTTTCGTGATATAAGTATTAATTCGATCGCATCCAGGCTATTTCAAATAAATAAGAATATTATAATATAATCCACTATAAATGTAATGAATAAGCTAAAAAACAAAAACTAATTTTTCGCCGGTTCTTCTCAGGTCTGAGGTGTTTATTTCCGAACTGGTGGTAGATTTATGACAATCAATAAGCAAGTGTAACGCTTCTTTATTGAATAAAGAAATTTGAATTTGAATTGCTCGTTGATAAAAAATATCCCGGGATGAAATCGGTGTAAAGAAAGCCTAGTTTACCTAGTTCAGTTTTCTATTTTATATTGATATAATTATTTAAATATCTGAAGTTAAACATTATTGCCAGCAACATATTAATTACAAATTTTGTATTTTTGCCTTTACAGGTAGTAAAAGCAAATCATGCAGTACATTAAATTGAAATGTATTTAACAACAAGTGTTCAGTGATAAGATAATATACTTACCATATTAATTTTTGACGGGCAGATAATTTTTCGAAATGTTTTCATCACCATAAACAAATACATCTTTATCAATTAATAATAAATAGATAGAGCAACGAACAAAAACAATAAAACTATCACAACGAACATCAATTAATCTTTGTGTGTTTTTTTTTTTTTTTTGTTACAATGACTGAAATTCACAAAACATTTTGCATCGGAAACGGAACATCCGTTGTATTCTTTAACGATACACGGGATCCCGTCGAGTGCACTCCGGTTTGATTTATACTGTCTCGTTACAAATACGATACTATATTTTTTCAATATCGCTTCGTAATTGTATATATTTTTTGTAAGTTTTACTCTTATTATAAATTTCTATATTATAACTGTTTGATCATCATGACTAAACCATTGAAATGATAATAATGAGCCTGGATAAGGACATAGGTGTAGATATTATGGGATTTACGGAAAAATAATGCGGATTTCCATGGATAATTTATACTAAATTTTAGATCGGAACCTCGACTCGATTATTTCTAATAAATCCGACTGCCACGGGACGTCTAGCGGATAAGAAACATCGGAATAGATGATTAGTAAAAAAATATATTACTAAAAAAAAATACAACTTATAAATTTTATTTTTTCAAAATGCAATTTTTCCGATTGTAGCAAGTATTATATAGATATAGATTATAATATAAAATGTATAAACAGACTGATTGATATGGAAATAGACAGAAACATAATTTAATAATGAATTTATATATAACGTAAGTTAATATAAATTCATTATTAAATGATATTTAACTTAAATGAAAAATACAATAATTAAATATATTTTAAATAACACTTTTATAAAAAATATTCAGTTCAATCGAAAACATAAAAAAGTTTGCTACGCAAATTAATTCTGTAGAGTGTAATATAAGCCGACTCGTCCTAATCATTACAAATTAGGCAATTAAAATTGTCCCTCTATAATTATCTTAAGCCTTCATTGAAGATTTAGTTGGCTTAAAATGGATTTACTTAAACTGTTTACTCTTTAATTATTATTAGGTACTGCCTTTTGTAGACGAGAATCCATTCGAAGAGCTTCTAAGCCATCGTTCAAATACATTATTAAAAGTTTAACACCCGGATTGAATAGCGTTTTCAAATGTAGGACATTATATTATGTTATTAGTTAATACTTCTTCTCTACTATAGATCATTACGTATGTACATTAGATGTTTTTTGTATATCGTGTGTGTTTGTATATGATGTTAGGTAGCCTATGTCATCATTTGTATCCCGGAGCGTAACAAACAAACATTCTTCACATCACTTTTTTCTTATTTGTAAGGATTAAATTAAATTCACATCTTACCTATGTATCCTGCCCACTACTGCTCAAAGTGTCGTTTCCTACAAAGCAGAAGGTTTGTAGCTAAAACCACCGCACTGATTTCGGGCAGCCCGCATCCACCTGCCACCTTTTTTAAATAGTCGTCACAGTTTGATAAATATATGTCAAAATATAATCCAACACATTCAGATATTTTAAGGACATATTATTTTCACCGCTGAACTCGTAATGAATAATTCGACGAACACAAATCAACCGCGTAAAAAAATATTAGACCGGATTTTAATCTACGATGTTTGGTTTGAATCGAATCTCTAAATAGTTATCTTTACTGTATTCTAATACAAAACTATACATTAATTTGGTAATTGTAATATAATTTTACAAACAAACAATTAAGCGAATAAACAAACAAGGTTTGTACAATACATCAGAGCTATTAGACTAGCGCAAATATTGAACAAACATAATTCATTTTACACACAAACCATCTAATTGTACCATTAATTGGTGCAGAGCATTTAAGGAATACACACAATGGCACTAATTAAATGCATTTAAATGAAAGAACGTAACAACGCCGTAATTACGAAAGGCTATGCTTACAAGAGCGTAATAATGCAACTAGAATTGCAACTCAGTAATTGATCCTCAGATTAGGAACAATTGCTTCAAATCGAAATGGAAATACTAATTGCAGGAATCCCTCGAAATCATGTTAGTTTAATAAGCTTTGTAACAAACAGTTTGTTAAGTCAAATTGTGCAAGCTGAATTAGAACGAAATATTTTGATTTGATTTCCAATTAATAGAGTTCTGGAATGGTGAATGGTAACTGCGTAATAGATTCCATACTCCAAGCTATTTATTAACAACAACAGTTTTATTGGCTCGACGTCAAACACCTCACCTCGTGATCTTTAGGCCGAAAAGCTAGCATTTAGACAATTAAATTAGTTTAAATATTTGTTATGAATATATCAGAGTATAATTGAATAATAATAACATGCATTTTGCATATAACGTAAACTATAATATATTTTATAAATATATTTAAATTCAAATTTATTTACTTGCAATGCTACTGAATAACTTCGACTTCAGCCACATCAACCATTGAGATGGAGTCCAAATATATAAATTCTATTATAAAATTACGTCAATTAATTCTCGAACATTTGACAATCTTTAAAAACTCTTTACTAAACATATTTCCAGAGGATAGTCATATAATATTATAGATTACTAAAAGATAAAAAACAAGTAACAAATAGCACTATAAACATATAATCATATACGTTCACTTATTTCATGACCATATTCGTTGGGCACATGATCCCGATAACAATTTCTGCCAGTCCATAAATTTCATAGGATGAAAAATGATCACACTGTCCACTTATCGCTTTCGGTGCGAAAACTTAAGGGATAACATTTTATCTTTACACAAAATATTATGAAAATACTATTAAATATTTCACTTTATATTTGTGTGTATAATGACGAGAGTTTGGCCAAATTAGTAAGAAGTTATTGTATTAGTAATTAACAAATTAAACGCATCGTGATCTATTCGAGAACATCAATCTTCGCAATACATAATGTTAGAAATATTATGTCTAAAATGTAAAAAGTACTAAAAAAAATCTATGATCTCATCTTGATATATTTCATAGGAACTTTCATGAGTATCAACAGTTCGCCTCAGCCCTCAAGGCTGCGTGTGAGCAAGTTCTATGTTAGATATTTCAGTGATAATAATTAATAAGTGAATGGAATGGAAGTATATAACAGTAATACATGATGTCAGAAGTGCGTGTTGTGAATTTACGACAAAATGAAATTTAATTACAATTTCATTTTGTCGTAAATTCGTATGTCGCGATCTCCTTTCAAAAGTTTTAAAATGGCGATAGTATTAAATGCTTTTATTGCAGAACAATTAATCACGTGTCGCTCTTTCAAATAAATAACATACTGTTATTTATTTTGATTAAAAACAAAAACTTTTGACACAACACCAACAAAAACCCTGTCCGACCCGTGAAGTGGTTATTGTATGTACATACAAATTATTTATTTATATTTTAGTCATTGCTATCTTGCTTTTGGTTGTACTTTAGTATACTTTATGTCTACCAATTTGATTTATGCTCCTCTCACTTACTCAAAGATTGATTGGAAGAGATTTCTTATTGGGAAATCCTCTTTTCTCCACAGTTTTTTTATCTTAGTTTATTCCTTGTATTTTCATAATTTCATGGGCTATAAGAAGTGACGTCACTAATGCCTATAATTAAACTGGCTAATTCGCCATTATACAGTACAAGAGCAACAAAACGTATCACTTTTTGGCAGCTGTAGAAAAAGAGTAGAAAAACTGTAGAATATATAACCAAGAAAACCATTGACTACTTATTTAAATGTTTCCAATAACAAAAACACTTTTCAGCCAAAGCCAATAAAAACGCTAATGATTATTTACTTATCTACCAATATACATAAATTGAAATATATAATATATATATATATATAATATAATATATATATATCTACCAATATACATAAATTGAAATATATATATATTATATATTTCAATTTATGTATATTGGTAGAAACAAAACAGTTCACTTCTATATATATATATATATAGTCCAGAAGTGAACTGTTTTGTCTCCGGCTATTCATTTTTAATTAAGATTTTTATACATTCGCTCTGCATAAAATCCCGCTACTTGATTTTTCGGTTGGATTGTGTTAGGTTATTTATAAACGTTGCTTAGTTACTGTTTAGCTAAACATTGATTTGTCTCTTTCTGTCTTTATTAATTTGACATACGAAAGAAGAAGACAAAATATTGTTTAACTAATCACCAGTTAAATAAAATTTATGAATAAGGCAGTAAGTATGTATATAACCGAGTTTTTGTCATCCCAGACCGCGAGCGTTAGCCGCCATCTTAGAAAACGTCTTTTCACAAATATCTCGAAAACGGAAAACTTTCTGTTAAGAATAGTGAAAACTTTCTTTTGTAGAGGATAACATTTCCCATTTTTTTTATTTGAAACTTTTTTCTCTATTGTTAATATTTTCCAAGATATAGTTAGTTAAAAACACCGAACTTTGCTTTTCGTAAAATCTCTTAATAATTTTTGGCAAGACAAATAAAAATTGTATAATCAGGGATGAAAAATATATGGATACCGCAGTTTGACCACAAATGTAAGTTTTTTTTTTTACTTGTCCAAAACATCGCTCCTGAACTGGCAGACTCTTTTAAAACATTTATCATAGATTCCGAAGAGATACGAACTTCGCGAGAAATACATAAATCCATGTCGCAACTTGGCAAGATATGATAACACGTTTTGAGGAGAAAACTCTTTCCAAACATTTAAGGCAACATTTCGTCTTGTAAATTTCGTAATATTATTTTTTATTAGCAATCGCCAACTTGCTGAATGTAATAAGCATTTTTTTTCATAGAAACCACTTTAGTTATAAGTGATATCTCTTTAATTTGCTAAAGCAATAATATATATATGACAAACAAATTTAACTTTTTTGTTATGCATATTATAATAAATATACTTAAGGTGGCTGCTTGTAAATCTATAAATCTTTCAATCTAATTGTTTACAATATATGCAATAGTAAAAGTAAGTAGTAAGATTACAGATAGTTACAGATAGATAGTTTTTGTTTAAATTGAAATTGAAGATTGAATTGGGCGATTGAAATAATTTAATATGGACTGTTTTTTTTTATTTAGGTTAAATGACTAAAGAAACATAACATCGACTACATCAATTTAATAATTTAGATCCGTTCTACCTCATCTGTCTGAGTTCACTGGAGAAAATTTAAAAATCCAAGGTACAGTCTGCCTAGAAAAACGATTTACGCAATCACTTGAAATAATTGTCTACGTTTGCAGAACAATATTATATAATATTAATTAACAGAAAATGTGCCCATTTTAAATAAGAATAACGCATTATGTGTTTTAGTATGTGTGTATTTGAAAATAAGACAACATTTAAAAGATCTTAGTAACAAATATGCTCTTATTTGGCGACCATTTTGAATATATTACAATAGCGTTTTGCCCGCGGTTTCGCCCACTTAGTTCCCGTTCCCGTCGAAATATGGGGACAAAATGTAGCCTATTTTGCTCGCTAATAATGTAGCTTCCCATTGAAGAAAAAAAAATCAAAATCGGTTAGGTGGAAAGCGTAACAAACAAACAAACAAACTCACATTCGCATTTATAATATTGGTTAGAATTTACCAGTACAAAAAGTGAATTCAAAATTTCTGCTTAAACGAATGGAACTACTAACAGCTGAAGTTAAATAAAAGTTTGTAATTAATATACTCAAATATGTAGTAAAAGTAATTAAAATTGTTGAATTCATTATAAATTTTATATGGTATTTAGTTAACTATTTTCATTGAACGTTGTGCTTATTATAATAATATTTCATAAAATTATTTAAATCCATTTGTGTACACATATAAATTTATCATAATAGTTATAGTAAATGTAATTATTATTAAATTTTGTAAAAGTCTTTAAATATAAACATATTATTAACGCTGACTGTATACAGTCCATTATTAAACAATAACTTTCTCTTTCATAACTTAAAACACACAAACAACGTAGCCAGACACAAAAGGCAACTAAAGTAATGGTATTTGCAAAAGAAACTTTATAGTGTTGTTTTAATATATCAAAATACAATATTTGCATCGATATATGATCATTATAACCGATGATTTAATGGAATGAAAACATTCTAGCAAAGACGCTTAAAGAACGACATTGCCATTGAATGTATTATACACAATCTCGTACAGTAAAACAATTTGACAACACTAAATATATTGTTTTCCTTTTTTACCCCAAAGATAGCGATAGAGTGAGAGAAAGAGTAAGAAATAAGTCCTATAAAATTACTTTAGAGTTTGTGTACTATAGAATCTGCAGTGCTATTCCGTAAGAACAAACTTCGTTACTCACCCGTTAAATGTTGACAACCGAATTATAGTGATACACTATTTTGATGCGGTTATTTTTGAAATGTTAAAATCATTATGGTCAATGGAGAATATCACGTTTTGACATTTCACGACCGTTTTATGCGGTGAGTTTCAAATTTGTTCTTACAGAATTACGTCAGTATGTATCAAACTAGTGTTCTCTAACTGATACGTAGACTTATAAGGCTCCAAGTCCTGTGGAGTAACGGGCTTGAGTTTTGGAGTTGGCAGTTCTTATATTCTCGTACCTCACCAAGTAAATAAATGCGTTGGTCTAATGGAATTATAAATTTGAAGGAATAGAGATTTCTCATGTGTTTGCGTATACAGGATCGATTGATTAAAATGTTTAATTTAATTCGGTGGCAGGACTTCGTACCATCCACTTATCATATACTTTACCGCCAAGCAACAATATTAAGTATTGTTGTATATATTTAGATTTGAAGGGTTATTGAGCCAGTGAAACACAAAAGGGACATTATATCTTAGTTCCCAAAGTCGTTGACGCATTAGCTATGTAAGGATTGTTTAATATTTCTTACAATGCCAATGTTTGAAGGGTTGATGTATAATCTCCTTGGTGGTGACCACTTACCACTTATCTTAGTTGTTTAAGGGAGCTAGTTATGGAAGTTTCTTTATGTCTTGCAAATTTAAATAGCAATAAATTGAATTAAAATTTTAAAGTCATCATCTGATTTTACATATATGGTGTGGATGCGAGGATGTAGAGGACACCGACAGCCAAGTCCTCCGAGCTACGAGTGCGCTCTAAAATAAGTAACGAATATGTTGAGAGGAAATAAGGAACTTATAATACTTTTAAATCAATCGTAGCTGTATAATAATATATTATGTACATCGGCATACTAATATGATTCGAAAAGTGTATTTTCTTTTCCATTATTGAAACGAAATTGTTTATTAAAATACGTTTTCAATTTGAACCACTCAACTAAATTATATTTTTCTTTATTCTTCTTTATTACACAAATTCAATAAATTATAGATATTTTATATAATGCAAATAGATCAAAAATTTATTAAGTTTTATGCAAAATTTAATATAAAAGTTATCCATAACTCTATCAATTAACGCTCTAGATTGCGGTAAACTGGAGCAATCAACTGATTGCACTGGCTAAGGGCTACGGAATCAAATAAGAGTTATATCTACCGATGGCGAAACGTTACACTTATCTATGCCCAATACGAATACAAGTAGGAGCAAATATAAACAAACGATAGATTTACATACCAATGTAATTTGCTAATAACTCTGCTGTGTGAAACTACAAATAGTTCTTTATTAATATTCACAGCAATTCTTTGTATTGACCCCGGTTGTATCTACCCGGTTTGAAGGGTGAGTGAGCCAGTGTAATTACAGGCACAAGAGACATTACATCTTAGTTCCCAAGGTTGGTGGCGCATTGGCGATGTAAGCGATGGATAATATTTCTTACAATGCCAATGTCTATGGGCGTACACCACTTACCACCAGGTGGCCCATATGCTCGTCCGCCTACCTATAGTATGAAAATGATTGATCTGTTGTTTATTTTAAATAGTTTTCAAATCGCTATTTTTTTCTCGAACCCATTACGAATACCAAAGAGTATTAAGGAGTATCAATTGTATCACGTCAAATCAATTTCAAAGATGTATATTTGTTTTAAGTACTACTGTTGTTGAAAATAGCATATTTCTATGTACCTATGTTAATTCTTTTTCGAGACATATTAAGTACTGTTTTGATGTAAAAATATTTTTACTTGCAACATTACTGTCAGTACAAGAATTAAAAAACAGATTTATTTAAAATATCTCTATATATATAAATATACATTTAGTACCACCAAAACTTCTTTATGGTTCTACATTAATTTCAATTATGACTATTTCAATAAAAACTATATGATATATTTTCCAAAAATAGAATTTAAAACATTATTGATTTTGTAAATCAAGTTTCGAATTTGTTATTAGTGTTCTCACTGAGTGTCAGTTGATCATATTCAATGTCGAATTTTCTTCAAACAAACGTCCCTCTGGAATTGAATTTTCGTTCCAAGGCTAATTGTACAGGTGATATTATACATACTATACATACATAGGTATATAAGAATTTACGATTGTGATGATAATTATGTTATTATAAAATTAAAAAAAAAACTTTTATATTAACTTTTTCTTGGCATACATTTGTGATGACGCTTATTAGTATCGTTTCTTACACTAGATAGATTATCTAGATTAGAAATAATTTAACTAATGATTTGATGACATTTGGGAAGGTGAGTGAGCCATTGTAACAAGGGACATAACATCTTCGTTCCCAAGGTTAATGGCGCATTAGTGATGTAAGGCATGGTTAATATTTCTTACGGCGCCAATGAATTATCATAAAATAGCCCATCTGCCCGCCCCTCTACCTATATAAAAAAAGAAAAAAGGAAAAGATGAAAAACGCAACGCTCACCCATCATATATACCATATTCATTTTTAGTACAAAGCCATGGTTTATATAATGACTCTCCATAAACTTCAAATGCATATAACGAACTTAGTATGTAATTATTAAGACATCGTATGCTATACATCTTTTAGTTCATCAATATCAAGTTAAGTGAACACAAGAAAGCCACACAATTAACTACCGAAATGAAGATAACCATCTTCATAAATACTATTAATCAAATCCGCAAAACAATTTCGTTAGCATTTGTTGTACGAATTTCAACTACATTAGACTTTCAATAAGGTTGACAATATATAACCCAACTGAGAGTCAGGAATCTAAGATTTTATATCGCACATGTTCTTGACGATAAAATAGAAAATCCGGTTTCGTTCGCAATTTCGACAAATTCAAAAATAAGGCCTAGGGGACTCAAATGTGATTGGTTTGTATTTGATGTGTTATCGGATCACATTCGCAACATTCGTTGGTGCAACCGACAGTTTTACATAAATGGAGATTGCTTTTACGAAAACCGACTTAAAGATTATATGTTAAGATTGAAATTAGAATGTGTAGCGAGATTTCAAAGCCCTAAAGAATTATGTGAAACAACAGATCAACTATAAGAAAAACACTACCTACAGTAAAAGTATCTTTTTTTTTGCTATACAATAGCAAAAAAATAGATTTCACTAAGTAAAAATGTTCTTGCTTCAGTAATTTCAAAATTTAAATAAACCGACTTAAGAAAATATCTCAAAGCAAACATAATCAACAATTTTCGTTTATCTAAGTAAAAATTCAGCTTTATGTTTTACCGAATCTGTATTGTACAGATTAAAAAATCGAATTTCAAATCAGTTGTCAAGATCGCAGACAGAGTTTGATGGCTTGCGTGCACATCGACGCCATAGAATTATTTTATAAATTGCTTACAATAAAACAAACTTTTTTTTCATATATACTAATACATAATAATATTTGAAAATATTTTAATTAATAATAATTTTAATTATTATAAATAATAAATCGAGGATACAGTTTAAGCGATACTACATTTTTTCTAATATAATGTTGAAAATATAGCACATAATAATGTATGAACCCTTTATGAATACCATTATGTGTAAACCCTTATCTCAGACAGGCTAATTTTTATCCCGGAAAATGGGTGTTTCCTTAAGGGACTCCAGCAATTTGTATCTTCATATTCACCCACTCAAAGGAAATTGCGAGCACTGCAATTTAGCCTTTATATTTTAAGTTATTTTCTCAAAAGACCAATATAATCCATTTTTAATTTTGCAGTACTTACCCACCCGTCAACATAAATCTAATAATCCTTAATCTAAGTTGATTAATCAGCTACATTTTTACGGATGCCTACTAGCATAGAGGTCGCTTAAACCCAAGAGATGACCGGCAAGGGTTAATAGTTCGAAGACGAGATTAGTTGATCCGAGCCGCGATTAGCCAAGGGACGAAGTTTGATTTGATAATTAAGAGATGCGAAAGATTAGACCGTTAAGTTACATAATAAATTATATATAATGAGTAACGGAAAATTAAAAATTATACTTATTAAATAACTTCGATTATGACATGTAAAAGCTTGTGATAGCATTATGTGATTATTCACAGACGACAGTTCTTAGTTTTAAATTTAAAAATGGAAAACGGTAGTTTAAATCTTTAAACTCTAACTCTTTTTCGTAGTCAATTAATATAAAGTATTAAATTAAATTATGTAATATTTTGTACTTAATTAATTAACCGTATATTTCCTACTATTCCTATTATACGCTTACATCGTTTTAAAGTTAATTCAATCTCAAATGCTTGTAGCGTGTTTAATTGTAGTTATTTTAAGAATTAATTGTAAGATCTATCACATTTATTTATTTATTTATCACATAGTTTTATCATGAAATATATATAAAAATATTGTAAAACATTATTTATTTTCATTTCAAAACCTTTAATTAAATATATAAATGGTGAAATAAAAAAAATAACAGAAACGTTCAGAAACATTTATAATTAATTACAAAATGATGGACACTTCTATCAATAACCTCTTAGACCTGTGTCACTTTGATAGGCTTGACATATTCCTGTGACGTTTAAATTAATCGATTAAATTCAATTAGGTCCTTGAATTAATACAAAGAACATCTTTGTTTTAATGTATGGTGAATTTTTCAAGTTATTCAACCGACAAATTTTGATTATGTGCTATTTTATTATTAATACAAAATAAGTTTAGATTTTATCTTTGACAAATAACGTAGACAAAACTTGAAATAAAAAACGTTCGTAAAATTCGTAAAACGTACCTAAACTTTAAATGTATTGTTTTTTCTCATGGAAAACAATTATAAATATTGGTGATAAATATTATGAAAAATAAATTAAAAGCTTGTTAAATCTAACATTTGCACATACAATTACAATTATTCTTGGACAGAACCGTCAATAGCAATATAGCAATGTGATATTGCTTTTTTAAGTGAATAGTGTAAACGTCGACAACGCCAAATGAAGGCTTCCAATAGCGCTGGCAAAATTCCAATATCTTTAATATTCTATTTCCAATTTTATTGAAAGAGACGTGATCCTTAAACAGAATGTTATATACGAAATTATTAAAATAATAATGAAGTAATTTCCTATATATTTGAACACACGCGGGTAAAGCCGCAGGCGGGAGCTATAATAAGTAGTTATTTATACTTCTCATCAAAAGGTTTCGTATCCGTATACGCGTATATATTTTTGTTTAAAATTTTGTTTTCATTAGATAGTAATTTTCATTTTTCTAATGCTAACTAGACATTTCCATAGTATTACCATATTAGGCATATTGCTTTGGGGTCAGATCTATTGGAAACCGAGACTCCCTTCGGGGTTGTTTTGACAGAGTACTTTAAAGTAGCTACAGGTAGATGATCCATGAACTTTAAATGTATTTCGATTAACGTTTTTTAATATCTGAAAATATATCTTAAGAAATGAATAGCAATTTCCTCAAAAAACACAAGTGGAACACAAGTCGAGAGATATAACTAGTAATTAAAATATTATAGTTATCGAGATAATGTGCTATAATTTTTAGTTTTAACTATTACAATAGTTAGCTTATTACACTAATAATAATGGTCCTCCTGACCGATTTCGGCCACGGCGGGCAATCTCAAGAGAGATTAACCAATTGCGCAGGAGATATTATTATGCACAAGTGTGTGCGCAAACACAGGTGCACTCTCTATTCCCTAACTCTCATAACCCGATAGGACGGCAATCCGACACGACCGGAAAGAGTTCAGGCGCAGGACCAACGGCTTTACGTGCTTTCCGAGGCACGGGAGTATACCAACATCCAACTTTCAGACTCCGGGCTGCTACTGAGAATTTTTCGACAGAAAATCTCAATAACATTATACATATTGGCCCGACCTGGGATTTGAACCCAGGACCACCGTGTCTGCGGCCTTACATGTAGCCACTAGACCAACGAGGCAGTCAATTACACTAAGTATGTATTTGTCATTTAAATAAATGTTCCATTTTGTTTTATAATGAGTTTAATGTTTCAAAAAATAATAATAATTTTAAAAACATCAAAGTTAGCTCAAGGTTTTGAACGAATGCTGTCATAATATGACAGTGACAGCTAAACTTTTATGACGTGTGACATAAACCATTTCTGTTGTGAGTAACGTACAAATTATTACAAATAAAAAATATTTTTTTACTTTAATATGTGTGAAAACAGTAAATCCCTTCGAATAGACTGGTTTGATGGAACAGTTATTGAAGAAACAAGACCGAATACGTCACAATTTTCTGAAGAAGATTCGGCAGAACCCAAACCTTTGCCTAAATTGGAAGTTATAGAGAAAAAACCAATAGGTTTTAAAAGATTACACGATATTTCATTATTAAATCCACCACTTTTGAATTTGGAACTGTCCAGCAGACCAGGGTTCTGGTTACTTTTAAATGTAGAATTAAAAGGCGACTTTATAGTGTTATTAGTAAAAATATTCGGATCTATATACAAGTCATTGGAAACAAACGATAAATCGAAAATTGTTGTTCTATTAAGAAATAAATTTGAAAAGTCTGACTTTTTAGTCAAGTTACAGGAATATTTGAAAGGATTACCACAAGTCAGAACAGTGGATAAACGAATGAATACTAAACTATGGGATGATGTTGAATCATTTTATTTTTCTATCATTGATTTTTGTAAATCTATATTTTTATTTGGTGGTCATACCAAAGAATACTTAACAGCATTATGTGAGGTGCTAGTAACAGCAGAGCTGAGTGCAATTGGAGTCCAAGAAGAACATATGGAACCAATTAATGAGAGTTTTTATGAAAAATTGCTCCAACTGAAAAAAGAACTACAAGTATCTATTAATGAAGTATGTTTTGCATTATTAAATATTTTCAATATTTTCATATAGACTTCACAGTTTGAAATAGTATTACAGTACTTATTATAAAGATAATTCAAATAATTCAAATGGGTTCAATTCCCAGGTCGGGCCAATAAATAGTTATTGGGTTTTTCTGTCAGAAAATTCTCAGTAGCAGCCCGGAGTCTGGAAGTTGGAAGTGTGTACACTCCCGTGCCTCGGAAAGCACGTTAAGCCGTTGGTCCTGCGCCTGAACTCTTTCCGGTCGTATCGGATTGCCGTCCCATCGGATTATGAGAGCTAAGGAAAAGGGAGTGCACCTGTGTTTGCGCACACACTTGTGCACTATAATATGTCCTGCGCAGTTGGCTAATCTCTCTTGAGATTGGCCGCCGTGGCCGAAATCGGTCTGGAGGACCTTATAAAGATAATAAATTATAGAATAAATTTACACTCAAGTAGTGAGATTATATTTAGACTTAGATATTTCTTAATTACATTTATTATTGAAATGTGATAATTTTAGTCTAGGCTTTCTCTTTGGTTCTAAATATTTGTTTTTCTTTTCTTCTATTTTATAGACAATATATACATAATATATTGAAGATTTAATATTAGTAAAATATGTGTTCATGTAACAATTTATATATATATATATGATGTGAATTGTAATAAACACTGGTATTATTAAAATTATTACAGGATCAAGAAGCTGATATTGAAGTCAAAAGCGACGACCCCAACAGCTTTAGGAATCTAAATATTTTTCCAACGAAAGCAGATTTACTCGGAAATAGTAATGTACAAATTGTACCGAACATAATTAATGGTGCCTATACTAGTGTTGAGCATTACTTGGACTTGCAATTTAAATTGCTGAGGGAAGATTGCTTCGGACCACTCCGAGAAGGACTATGTTGGTAAAACTGTATATGTATAAATTAAAAAAAAATTTTACACTCGCTTCCTTTTTCATAAAATATTTGGTATTGAAATAGCTCTTTTATATTGAAACTCTTGTTTGTTCCTCTTTGAAAATATGATTTGGTATCTCTACATAAACTCGTATCCTTTACCTGTTTTTAAATAAATTATTTAGTTATGCTCTTCCTACTTGTACTAGTTTACTATAAAAATGACTGCATTTTTTTTTAATGCAGTTATTCCAAATTCAAATAGTTCTTCATTCACAATAACAGTTTACTTCATATATTGTTTTTTAGGTAAATACATGGAAAATCCAAAGAAAAGACGGCATGAAAACATTAGGTAAGATATAGGAATGTTATAAGTAGAAACAACTTTGACCTTTGACATAACCATTGGTCAACATCTATATAATCTGTGGTATTTGTGCAAGTAAAATTGAAGTGAATGTGTAAATCTAAGGTTTGTCTTAACTCCTTCAATTACAATTAAGTTTATTTTGTCTGGCCATCCTTAAGGATGGCTGACCACACTGCACTTAAAATGTCTTTCTTAACTTATGCAATGTTACTATAGTTTGGAGTTTATATAAATATAAATTGTGTTTCTTTCTAATTTTAGAGTGTATCCAATGGTGCGTGTGATTCGAACATATGTTAGTAACAATAAAGTGGGCTACCTTGTCGATATTGCTTGGAATGAACGCATCAATAATATGTCAGTGGATTTTAAAGACTATGCTTATAATAAGCGACTGATGTTCGGTTCATTATTACTATTCACCAGTGACAAATTCCAGAACATTCTATGTGCTTCGGTACTAGATTCGAGCGTTGATTTACTGAGCTATGGTTATGTAAGTATAATATATTTTTAAATAAATAAATGCTTAGTATTTTAAATATGATTACATAAATAGAACCGACTCACAACTCACCTAATAACCACCTCACGGGTCAGACTGGGTTTCTGTTACATATTATATTCAATTATTCATATATTATTTGTTTGACTGCCTCGTTGGTCTAGTGGCTATATGTAAGTGTCCTGGGTTCAATTCCTAGGCCTGCCAATAAAATATTGAGATTTTTTGTCAAAAATTTTCAGTAGCAGCCCAGAGTCTGGAAATTGGAAATGTGTACACTCCCGTGCCTCGGAAAGCACGTAAAGCCGTTGGTCCTGCGTCGGAACTCTTTCCGGTCGTGTCGGACTGCCGTCCCATCCGGTTATAAGAGTTTGGGAATAGAGAGTGCACCTGTGCTTGCGCACACACTTGTGTACTATAATATCTCCAGCGCAGTTGGCTAATCTCCCTTGAGATTGGCTGCCGTGGCCGAAATCGGTCTGGAAGACTATTATTATTATTATTGTTTCAATTTTAGATAGCAGTATCCTTTGAAACTCCAATGTCTAATAATGTATTCTCTGAAAAATTCCTAATGGTTGAGAGTGAAGTATTCTTCGAACCATACCATAGAGTTCTTAAAGTGTTACAAAATGCCAGCACAGACGATATGCCGATGAAAAAGTATATAGTTGATGTTCAGGTAAATATATACATAATTACATTTTTACTTGTCATTCTTCTTAGTAGTAGTAAAACTTTAAATGTATTTTTCTATATTAGGGGAACATATTTAGTGCCATCATTCAAATGAATGCACTTATGTCAAAATGAATTGTGACGTCACAGATAGGATCGAATATTGATACTCATAGACTCACAAAAAACTGCACCATAAGTGTCAATCAAAAGTATTGCATTATTAAATAGTTTTATAATTTTGTATATATATATATATATATATATAACGGTTTCAATATTTTTTCTGTAAAAAAATAGATATGGATGCACTTATGACGAAATTAATCGTGACGTCACAGTTAGGGCATAAAATCGACACTTACAGACACGCATTACAAGGCAAATTATACACTTATTTACTTTAATTATATAAGTATTCATTTAATTTCCCGCTTGAACGTTTATAAATCTACGCGCATCGCAATGAGCGACGCATCGCGTCGTCCTTCCGTTTATGAATGAAATATAGACCTACAAACGAAGGTACGACAAAAACTTGTAAATCAATTTTTTTCATGTATTGAGTTATGTCCGAAGTCGTAGAACAAAAGTTGTTGCTTATGGTGTTAGCTATCTAGTCCTGCGAGGTTGCCGGTGTGTTACAAATAACCCTGTATATAGGAACTACAGCCGTTTCGATATTTAAAGATTCTAGTGCCAATTTTTAACTAATTTCCAGAGAGAAACTAGGCCTCCTGCCTATTTAACATCCGACACAATTTACAGCATAGAAAATGATAAATCTGAAGAAATCTGTTTTCCAGTACTTGACAAAGACCAGTGGCCGTCGGAAAAATTGTTCGGTCTTAATGAATCACAAATGGAGGCTTACAATTTTGCCCTTACAAGGGAATTCGCTGTAATACAGGGCCCTCCTGGTACAGGAAAAACGTTCTTAGGGATCAAAATAGCGTCAACGCTTCTCAGGAATGTGTCCTTAGAAGGGACGCCGATGCTGTTAATTTGCTACACGAATCACGCCTTAGACCAGTTCTTGGAAGGCATACTTAAAGTTACAAATAGTATAGTCAGACTGGGAAGTCAAAGTAAAAGCAAGATCTTAGAGCCATATAATTTAAATAATGTGAGGCTAAAATCGAAATCGAAATACTCACATCTATACGCAAGTAAGAGATCCGAATTGGAGAGAATATATAAAGAAATGACAGAATTACAAGGTGATTTAGAGAAATGCGAAAAAGAAATCATTAGTTACAAAACATTAAAACCTTATTTGAAAAAATCTGAAAAGTTACTCGAATTAAAAAGTTCTGATGAGGATGGAGTTTTGGATTGGCTTTTTGGAAATCACAACGAATCGGATGATGAAACGGATGATTTAGAAGATTGGGAAAAACAATATGAGGATATCACCGTAACAGATAAAATAGAAACATGTTTTTCAGAAGAATGGGCTCTAAAAGAAATCAATTCGATGCACAATAGCATTAAATATGTCAAGGATATATCTGAAGATTCAAACGGAGAATCGATGATTAAGAAATTCGAATTGAAAATCGAGAAAATTAAAAGCAGACTTAACTGTTTCAAGGTACTGTGTTGCAAGTATGAAATAATTACAGTAAATTCAAAAAATAATTGCTCAATATTCTCAATAATAAAAAAATTAAGAAACTAAAAAGATGAAATTTTTAACATAAGATGAAAGTTTTACTTGGTGGTAGGGCTTTGTGCAAGCTCGTCTGGGTAGCACCCACTCATCAGATTTTCACCGCAAAACAGCAGTACTTGGTATTTTTGTGTTTCGGTTTGAAGGGTGGGTGAGCCAGTGTAATTACAGGTACAAGGGACATAAGATCTTAGTTCCCAAGGTTGGTGGCTCATTGGCGATGTAAGCGATGGCTAACATCTCTTACAATGCCAATGTCTATGGGCGTTGGAGACCACTTACCATCAGTTGCTCATATGCTTGTCCGCCACCTTATGCTATAAAAAAAACATAAGTTTATTTTTTTATGCCGTAAATATCAACTAGGCAAGAATTTTTGGAAATTTCATACTTAAGTAAGGATTTTAGATCGATTAACAGATTATATATATAGTTAAAATCGCTTTAAATCGCAGATTGAAAATAAAATATTAGTTTTGGCCGTTAGAGGAAAAAAAAACAAAAATAATGCTGTAATTTTAAACCTTTCATTATTTATTTTCAGGAATATATGGCATCTAATTATTTAGATAAAGAAAAATTCAAAATTCCAGAAGTCACTGACCTGTATAAACTGTCAAAAGATGAAAGATGGCGATTGTACTTTGATGCAGTGGAAGGAGTTAAGAATGATTTAATGATCAAACTTAATGATTTAATGGTGAGATATTTTTCTTCGATAAAAAATATTCGTCATCATTCATTATGTCTCGTCTAATTGGTTTGTGAATAGCAAGAAGAATAGTTTGACATATTTTATGAATAGCAGCTTTACTTTTTTAACACTGGAAAAATTAAAAACACGTCCAAAAATAAAGCGAAGGTCGCCCGATCATATTACCTTGACGCATCAACGGTCGGTACATTATAATTATTGCTTCACCCGATACATACCCAGTAGCGAATATCGAGAAGGCGCGATTCAGGAATGTGGCACATCCAACGGGAGCGGGTAGTAACGAGTGGTGTCCGTAGCGGCGGCACGGCGCGTGCGGCGCGGAGCTGCGCGCGGTGTCGGCGGCGGCGGACGGCGCGGCGTGCGGCGCGGCGCGCCTGGTGGCGCTCACCACCACGCTGGCCGCGCGCCGCCGCGACCTGCTGCAGCAGCTGCGCGCGCCCATCGGTACGTCCTGCGGTCCGACACCCGCTCGCCTCCGTCCACTAGCTCGGGGACGGCGCGGCTGGGGGCGCTCACCACCACGCTGGCCGCGCGCCGCCGCGACCTGCTGCAGCAGCTGCGCGCGCCCATCGGTACGTCCTGCGGTCCGACACCCGCTCGCCTCCGTCCACTAGCTCGGGGACGGCGCGGCTGGGGGCGCTCACCACCACGCTGGCCGCGCGCCGCCGCGACCTGCTGCAGCAGCTGCGCGCGCCCATCGGTACGTCCTGCGGTCCGACACCCGCTCGCCTCCGTCCACTAGCTCGGGGACGGCGCGGCTGGGGGCGCTCACCACCACGCTGGCCGCGCGCCGCCGCGACCTGCTGCAGCAGCTGCGCGCGCCCATCGGTACGTCCTGCGGTCCGACACCCGCTCGCCTCCGTCCACTAGCTCGGGGACGGCGCGGCTGGGGGCGCTCACCACCACGCTGGCCGCGCGCCGCCGCGACCTGCTGCAGCAGCTGCGCGCGCCCATCGGTACGTCCTGCGGTCCGACACCCGCTCGCCTCCGTCCACTAGCTCGGGGACGGCGCGGCTGGGGGCGCTCACCACCACGCTGGCCGCGCGCCGCCGCGACCTGCTGCAGCAGCTGCGCGCGCCCATCGGTACGTCCTGCGGTCCGACACCCGCTCGCCTCCGTCCACTAGCTCGGGGACGGCGCGGCTGGGGGCGCTCACCACCACGCTGGCCGCGCGCCGCCGCGACCTGCTGCAGCAGCTGCGCGCGCCCATCGGTACGTCCTGCGGTCCGACACCCGCTCGCCTCCGTCCACTAGCTCGGGGACGGCGCGGCTGGGGGCGCTCACCACCACGCTGGCCGCGCGCCGCCGCGACCTGCTGCAGCAGCTGCGCGCGCCCATCGGTACGTCCTGCGGTCCGACACCCGCTCGCCTCCGTCCACTAGCTCGGGGACGGCGCGGCTGGGGGCGCTCACCACCACGCTGGCCGCGCGCCGCCGCGACCTGCTGCAGCAGCTGCGCGCGCCCATCGGTACGTCCTGCGGTCCGACACCCGCTCGCCTCCGTCCACTAGCTCGGGGACGGCGCGGCTGGGGGCGCTCACCACCACGCTGGCCGCGCGCCGCCGCGACCTGCTGCAGCAGCTGCGCGCGCCCATCGGTACGTCCTGCGGTCCGACACCCGCTCGCCTCCGTCCACTAGCTCGGGGACGGCGCGGCTGGGGGCGCTCACCACCACGCTGGCCGCGCGCCGCCGCGACCTGCTGCAGCAGCTGCGCGCGCCCATCGGTACGTCCTGCGGTCCGACACCCGCTCGCCTCCGTCCACTAGCTCGGGGACGGCGCGGCTGGGGGCGCTCACCACCACGCTGGCCGCGCGCCGCCGCGACCTGCTGCAGCAGCTGCGCGCGCCCATCGGTACGTCCTGCGGTCCGACACCCGCTCGCCTCCGTCCACTAGCTCGGGGACGGCGCGGCTGGGGGCGCTCACCACCACGCTGGCCGCGCGCCGCCGCGACCTGCTGCAGCAGCTGCGCGCGCCCATCGGTACGTCCTGCGGTCCGACACCCGCTCGCCTCCGTCCACTAGCTCGGGGACGGCGCGGCTGGGGGCGCTCACCACCACGCTGGCCGCGCGCCGCCGCGACCTGCTGCAGCAGCTGCGCGCGCCCATCGGTACGTCCTGCGGTCCGACACCCGCTCGCCTCCGTCCACTAGCTCGGGGACGGCGCGGCTGGGGGCGCTCACCACCACGCTGGCCGCGCGCCGCCGCGACCTGCTGCAGCAGCTGCGCGCGCCCATCGGTACGTCCTGCGGTCCGACACCCGCTCGCCTCCGTCCACTAGCTCGGGGACGGCGCGGCTGGGGGCGCTCACCACCACGCTGGCCGCGCGCCGCCGCGACCTGCTGCAGCAGCTGCGCGCGCCCATCGGTACGTCCTGCGGTCCGACACCCGCTCGCCTCCGTCCACTAGCTCGGGGACGGCGCGGCTGGGGGCGCTCACCACCACGCTGGCCGCGCGCCGCCGCGACCTGCTGCAGCAGCTG
Organism: Nymphalis polychloros; assembly: GCA_905220585.2. Classification (NCBI taxonomy): domain Eukaryota; kingdom Metazoa; phylum Arthropoda; class Insecta; order Lepidoptera; family Nymphalidae; genus Nymphalis; species Nymphalis polychloros. The sequence goes on from HG992251.1 coordinate 3,371,729, forward strand.
CGCGCGCCCATCGGTACGTCCTGCGGTCCGACACCCGCTCGCCTCCGTCCACTAGCTCGGGGACGGCGCGGCTGGGGGCGCTCACCACCACGCTGGCCGCGCGCCGCCGCGACCTGCTGCAGCAGCTGCGCGCGCCCATCGGTACGTCCTGCGGTCCGACACCCGCTCGCCTCCGTCCACTAGCTCGGGGACGGCGCGGCTGGGGGCGCTCACCACCACGCTGGCCGCGCGCCGCCGCGACCTGCTGCAGCAGCTGCGCGCGCCCATCGGTACGTCCTGCGGTCCGACACCCGCTCGCCTCCGTCCACTAGCTCGGGGACGGCGCGGCTGGGGGCGCTCACCACCACGCTGGCCGCGCGCCGCCGCGACCTGCTGCAGCAGCTGCGCGCGCCCATCGGTACGTCCTGCGGTCCGACACCCGCTCGCCTCCGTCCACTAGCTCGGGGACGGCGCGGCTGGGGGCGCTCACCACCACGCTGGCCGCGCGCCGCCGCGACCTGCTGCAGCAGCTGCGCGCGCCCATCGGTACGTCCTGCGGTCCGACACTCGCTCGCCTCCGTCCACTAGCTCGGGGACGGCGCGGCTGGGGGCGCTCACCACCACGCTGGCCGCGCGCCGCCGCGACCTGCTGCAACAGCTGCGCGCGCCCATCGGTACGTCCTGCGGTCCGACACCCGCTCGCCTCCGTCCACTAGCTCGGGGACGGCGCGGCTGGGGGCGCTCACCACCACGCTGGCCGCGCGCCGCCGCGACCTGCTGCAGCAGCTGCGCGCGCCCATCGGTACGTCCTGCGGTCCGACACCCGCTCGCCTCCGTCCACTAGCTCGGGGACGGCGCGGCTGGGGGCGCTCACCACCACGCTGGCCGCGCGCCGCCGCGACCTGCTGCAGCAGCTGCGCGCGCCCATCGGTACGTCCTGCGGTCCGACACCCGCTCGCCTCCGTCCACTAGCTCGGGGACGGCGCGGCTGGGGGCGCTCACCACCACGCTGGCCGCGCGCCGCCGCGACCTGCTGCAGCAGCTGCGCGCGCCCATCGGTACGTCCTGCGGTCCGACACCCGCTCGCCTCCGTCCACTAGCTCGGGGACGGCGCGGCTGGGGGCGCTCACCACCACGCTGGCCGCGCGCCGCCGCGACCTGCTGCAGCAGCTGCGCGCGCCCATCGGTACGTCCTGCGGTCCGACACCCGCTCGCCTCCGTCCACTAGCTCGGGGACGGCGCGGCTGGGGGCGCTCACCACCACGCTGGCCGCGCGCCGCCGCGACCTGCTGCAGCAGCTGCGCGCGCCCATCGGTACGTCCTGCGGTCCGACACCCGCTCGCCTCCGTCCACTAGCTCGGGGACGGCGCGGCTGGGGGCGCTCACCACCACGCTGGCCGCGCGCCGCCGCGACCTGCTGCAGCAGCTGCGCGCGCCCATCGGTACGTCCTGCGGTCCGACACCCGCTCGCCTCCGTCCACTAGCTCGGGGACGGCGCGGCTGGGGGCGCTCACCACCACGCTGGCCGCGCGCCGCCGCGACCTGCTGCAGCAGCTGCGCGCGCCCATCGGTACGTCCTGCGGTCCGACACCCGCTCGCCTCCGTCCACTAGCTCGGGGACGGCGCGGCTGGGGGCGCTCACCACCACGCTGACGACCCTACGTCCTTTTCTGTACCGTTCAGAACGTGTGTCCCGAATGTCATAATGAGCGGTCTAGTAAGCCGTGAAGGCGTAACAATCAAACAAACTCTCGCTCACTTATATTAGTAAGAATTTTATAATAATCAATGTTTACAGTGATCGTGGAAGAGGCCGCTGAAGTGATGGAAGCTCATATTATAGCGTCCCTGACGAATAAATGTCAACATTTGATACTTATAGGTAAGTTTATTTTGTTTCACATAAATTTCAACTTTAATGTCAAGTGATAAAGTCCAAAATATAATATCAATACCCACTACTGATTTTTTTAGTATAATAATTAACATATAAGAACGCGAACTTACGACGCTAGGCTGCGGAATGGGGAAATCTCCTTGGAAATGGTAAATAAAATTTAATATTGCAAATGCCGAACACATATGTGCATATGCAATCATATGCTTGCGTTTGAGACGGAATTTAGTTACAGTCCTGGATAACTGATATATCATGATGTGACTCAACTACTAATTTTAAACTTCGACATACGAAGCTTATCACTGCCGTCACACGTTCAACATGGCGCGAAATAATTGCGTCGTTCATTGGTCAAACGACATCCCAATAAATAATAAAGGGAGACAAACAAATACATTTTAACATTAGTTAGAAAGAGTCAATGTGTATGCTTTGTAGTGTTGCAAGTGTTTAAAATTAAACAGCGACGGTGATGTGAAAGACCGATCATTGCGTTAACTTGGTACAAGATCAGCCGCCTTATAACCTACTAGCTGTGCCCCGCGGACAGCGGTTTCACCCGCGTATAAAATTCACTAAGAGCAGACTTATAATATTACAGTATATACAATATTTTTACTTTTATTTTCGCCGAACCCGGACCTAGATAGGGCAACATACAATTGGCCATGTGTTAGTGGTGTTACCCGGTAGTATTGGTACTGTGAGACTTCAAAATAAAACCACCGAGTATGTACTGCTGGTCAGATAGTGTAATTGTTCTCACTTTATGAAATTACAAAAATTGTATTGTACTTTAGAAAAAACATTTCTATAGCGCGATGTAAAATACATCTAACGCCATCTATTGACGAAATGATAAACTAAATGATTATTTGGCATAATGTCATTTGATCTTGAACACCATGAGCGAAACAGCATTCCCTTAAATGAATTCCGATAAACTTGAATGTCATTCCCTGTGCTTTATTTATTGTTATTTTGTAACTACCTGTTTCAATATGTCAAACTATAAAAACTGTTTATTATAATTAATTTCTTATTTATAAAAATGTGAGGCCGCCGCTTTTTTCATCGCTGTAAGTTTACTGATGAAAAAAATACCGTAATATACTTTTTATATATATTTATGAAAACAACTTCGCAAATATTGCATTACTTTCGAAATAATTTGATAACCCATAAAAAAAGGTTATATAGTAAGTCAACCTTCAAAGATAGACCGATCGCGAAGATAGATCGCGGAATTTTTTTTTAGAACTTTTTGGAAGGACTGTTCCTTCCAAAAAGTTCTAAAAAAAATCCTTTACACATGATTATTGCTTAACTTTAATGCTTTACGCAGCGTACGCAACTAAAGCTCTCAAAAGGTATAATTTTCCCGCTTTTGCTACATTGATGCTCCGCTTTTATTGGTCATAGCATGATGTTATATAGCCTCAAAGCCTTCCTCGATAAATGGGCTATCCAACACAAAAATATTTTTTAAATTCGAATCAGATGTTCCTTAGATTAGCGGGATCAAACAAACAAACTCATTACCTTTATATATTAACCGCCTTATTCATAAACTTTGTTTAACTGGTGATTAGTTAAACAATATTTTGTCTTCTTCTTTCGTATGTCAAATCAATAATGACAGAAAGAGACAAATCAGTGTTTAGCTAACCAGTAACTATGCAACGTTTATAAATAAGGCCGTTATTATAGATTCATAGTAACTAGATTAAATAATAATAACTTATTGATTTTAGGTGACCATAAACAATTGAGGCCAACTGCAGCACATTATGTATTAGCTAGAAATTATAATCTGGACATTTCTCTGTTCGAACGTATGATACGAAATAAATTACACGCGAGGACATTGACAGTACAAAGACGGATGCGTCCACAATTCGCGGAACTTTTGGTTCCAACGATATACGACAGATTGGACAGTCACCCTAGCGTCCTGGATTATCCTAAGATTAGAGGAATGAGGGACAGCCTATATTTCTTTAGTCACGAATATTTGGAAGATTCTGAGGTAAGTTAATTTAATTTAAAAATAATTAACCTAAAGATTCAGTAATATACACATTCAAATTAGATCGTCATAAGTCACTGCTTTAATCAGCAAAGAAGTAAAGTAAGTACAAAGGCCTCTCAGAATGTTTTTGATAACGTCTTATAAATCGATGAACGCCAGCTGCACGCACAAAAAAGCATGACTAATTGTCACGTTCCGCCTGCGCCGAGCATTCATTAACGTTTTCTTATGACGTTATCACGTAAAATTAACGTTCGTTAACCGACTTTACAGACAACCATTTAATTTTTAATAAAAATAGGTAGGCAAACGAACAAATGGACGACCTGATGGTAAGTGGTCACCACCGACCATAGACATTGTTGACTTATGGAACACATACAACTAGCCCATTTGCCTGCCCGCCTACCTATAACAAAATAAAACTGCAAATTACTTTAAATCACCCTTTTGTTTCATGACACATTCTTCCACTTATTCCTTTATTTGTATTCTGTTAATTATTTTTATATGCTAAAACTGTTTTTTTTAACTATCCAGGGCTTAGAAGACAGTTGGAGTCATAGAAATACACGTGAAGCTGAATGGTGTGTCTCGTTAGCTAATTATTTGCGTCGAATGACGTATGGATCGAATGAAATCACAATCCTTGCAACTTATACCGGACAAGCTACAATCATCAAGGAGGTAATTTTACTTATTTACTTATTCAGGTTTAACTGGATTATGTTCATAGCCTTTTTGGGGGACTCAACAATAAACACATTTTTCTTACTTTCATTAAATTTTAAAATTAACGATATGAGATAATCGTCCACTAACCTATACTATAAAAAAAGAAGTAAGTACGTTTATAAAGTAAGTTACATATGTATGTGATACAGATAAGTAAGAAATATGCAACACTTCGTGACGTCAAAATAACAGTCGTGGATAATTACCAAGGGGAAGAAAACAGGATCGTGATATTGTCTCTGGTCAGGAGCAACAAGGATGGCAATATTGGTTTCCTGGCAGCACCGAATAGGATCTGTGTCGCTTTGTCTAGAGCGAAAGAAGGTATGTTAAAATTGTCTATGGTTTCTTTGAATTATACAAATTGGTTTCGTGATAATGTGATGATATAAAAGTACTTTCAAGTATAAGGATATGTATCGAAGTTTTCGTTTTAACTGTGTCATAATGAACTGGAAATAATGTCTGACAGTAACAGCCTATGAATGACCCACTGCTGGGCTCGAGCCTCTTCTCTTTTGATGAGAAGGTTTGGAGCTTATTCCACCACGCTGCTCCAATGCGGCTTGGTGGAATACACATGTGACAGAAATTCACCGAAATTTGACACATGCAGGTTTCAGAATGAATTATAATCACAAATTAAGCACATGAAATTCAGTGGTTCTTGCCCGGGTTTGAACCCACGATTATCGGTTAAGATTCACGCGTTCTTACCACTGGGCCATCTCGGCCTTAATTAATTTTAATGTCTAACTCTGAACTAATCACTTATTATTACTGTTATGTATGCTTAAATAGTAACTTATATGGATACGTTTATCCTATTTAATAACATTCAAAGGTTTTTCTTTGTTTTTACATAGACATTTTTGAATTGCATATTTATTTCAAAATGTCTAAAAATGCGTTAAATTGATTTATTTTATTCAAGAGCTGGTCGAAGAACACGTGAAATCTTAATCGAATATAATTTTAAAATCAGATCGAGAATGTACTAATATTTTTTTATGAATTTATAATCAATTTTCAATTTTTCAGGATTCTACATCTTTGGTAACATGAATGTGCTACAGGCGACGAGTCCTGTATGGCGAAGTATTCGAGATAAATTAAAAGCAAAAAACGCTATTGGAAAAGAAATTGTTCTGCAATGTGACAAACATACGGATAAAACTTTTAATGTAGGTACTGCTAATAATGTAACACAACAATTCGATTTTTTGGGTTGTTTTTAGGGTTCCGTACCCTAAAGGTAAAACGGGACCCTATTACTAAGACTCCGCTGTCCGTCTATCCGTCTGTCACCGAGCTGTATCTCAGGAACCGTGATAGTTAGACAGTTGAAATTTTCACAGATGATGTATTTCTGTTGCCGCTATGACAACACATACTAAAATCAAAATAAAATAAATATTTAAATGGGGCTCTCCCATCACTCCCATACAAGACATGATTTTTTTGCCGTTTCTATAGATAACGGTACGGAACTTTTATTTCCGCCGGTTTTTTTTTTTTGCTAACTGTCCTTAATTCTCTCGTTCGATAATTTTCTTTTTCGTTAGCGAACTGATATAAAGCAATATAAAAAAATCTAAATCAGTCTTGATTTTGTATAGACAAATTGATGAAATAACCTTTCAGAGTTAAGTCAAACAGATTTAATATAAATCTTGTATTACAAGCTTAACGTTTAGTTTAAGGAAATAGCTGAATTAATTGGTTTCAAACAAGTAATTGAAGACCTGTGTTATGATGGTAAGTGGTCACCGTTGACATGTAAGAAGTATACTTATATCAATGCACCGCCATGATCCACATAAAACTGAGATGTTATGCCCCTTGTGCCTAAAATTAACATGGTGACTAGTCAGAAAGGCCAAATAAAGCCTGGTGGTGGCACACACATATTGTTCGTTGTCCTCAAATGAACGTTACTATAAGAATTATTACAGAACAAACTATAACAGTTTAACCTTCAAAGTTTACGAAATTGAATTATGATATTTATTCGAAGGTTTTGTTTTTCAGGTGTACTCCGTTAAAGAATTGGACAATTGCTTAGAAGGCACATGCTACAGAAATTGTAAAAAATGATTTTGACGTGATAACGTCTTATAAATCGATGAACGCCGGCTGTACGCACGAAAAAGTATGACTCTTGTGACGTTCCGCCTGAGCCGAGTGTGCAAGCGAGAGCGCGGTACAAGCGATAGAGAGGCACGATCGGCCTAAGCGTTCGGCTTGTGACGCATCTATCTCTCTTCCACTCCATCGGCCGATGCGTCCGATTTTTATCAATATTTTCTTATCACGTAAAATTATCGTCCGTAAACCGACTTTACAGCTAACTTTTTTTTAATAATTTAATATTTCCTGCATTCTTATATTGTCTGTGAATATTTACTTAAATAATAATAAATATTATTTTTCACTGACATTTTTATTAACTTTATTATTAATATAATTTACTCATCCCTAACTTTATTCATAAATAATAATAGTTAGAATTTATATAAAAATAACCATTACATCTGTGCACAAATCAATAGCTCATAAAAAAAAATCTGAAGGGCAACACAATACACTGTATTTTTTTTTTTTGTTCAAAATCGTCCAAGAACCCTTTCGCAGCGACTTAGCGACTCATATTATTATCATCTTATAAATTATTTATATTATAAAGATTTAAATTTAAAATGTATATTGACAAATGTCGATATATGTTACGTATACTCAAGTCCCTTTTAGCTGCGTTAACAAACTGGCACACTGACCTTTCGCACAGACACAGTAACACACATTGACGTATTGTATAAAATAATGTGTTATTTCGCTGTGAATTTTGTGATAAAGTGGTTTTCTCTTTGTATTTACATTCGGCCGTGCATCATTGTTGAGTTGAAATCATAAATGCATATTTTGCGATCTCGTCATCATTTACTAGATTAAAGATAATAACAAGTGCTTATCTCGCTTTTACTTACTCAGACCAAATAAAAAAAAATTATTGTCATATTTAAAATAACAATGGAATTAATAGATTATTGCAGGAAATTGTGATTTAAATGTTATACACTTACAGCCTTACTTACAAACATTTAGCGGCTGTTTAGGTCAAGCACTAATTGCGCTCTGTCTGTTAATATTGATTGAAGATACAGCATTACGGATTTTACATATATTTTTTTTATAGAACGAGCATATGGGCCACCTGATGGTAAGTGGTCACCAACATTACATTGATATTGTAAGAGATGTTAACGATCGCTTACATCGCCAATGCGCCACCAACCTTGGGAACTAAGATGTTATGTCCCTTGTTTATTTTGAAATTAAGAAAGTTTCAAGTTATTAGTGCCAATTATTTAAAAAGGATATCATAAGTGAAACAAAATAAATAACAACAATTCCTAACGATATTCTTTAATTTTAATAAATAATTTCATATTTACCGGAAAAGTTACTTGGAACATAGAACCATATACTGGAAATAAAATATAATAATTTATAATAGGCATACGAATGATTAATCAGAGATCTACCGACATCCCGCTCAGCGACATTGTATTTTATTTAAGAATATTTGTTCAAAATGTGTTACAACATGAAAACAATAATTCCGTAGAATTATATATATCCTGGGACACTATTCACACAAAGCCATCTGATCCCAAACTAAGCAGAGCTTGTACTATGGAAACCAGACAACTGATATACTACATATACTACTTTTCTTTTGTAAATACATATTTATATAGATAATTACACCTCAGACTCAGGACAAACAGACATGTTCATGCACACAAATGTCTGTCCTGGGTGGGAATCGAACCCACGACCTGCGACATGAAAGGCAAGTATCTTACCAACCAGGCTAACATGCTCGTCATACGTCATTACTTCTAATATTTCATGTTGCACTCGTAGTCATCGTATAGATACAATATTTTGTTCATTTGCATTCAATTTTATTTATTTGAATATTGTGTTTTATTGCCAATTAAATTTTAACATTTTTAATCAGTCAACTGTAAAACTCGCCACATATTATAAACGTTGCCATATACAAAATTAAATGTTAATAATGTTATCTCTTTTGTCATATCTGTTTAATTAATTAAATATTTAACATTACAATTTAATGAACAAGACATTAACAATAAAATATTATAAATTTATATAATTAATACATTTATTCGTCATTTTTGTTCAACAAATGAATATTTAAATAACAATATTTGTTTATAGTTACAATCGATTGCACGGTCTTGTATACAGATCTATCAACAGAGTCCGATTTCAGTGGTGAAAGATAGGTACGATTGTGTTACAACTTTTATTTCGCGTCAACGCCGCGGTACGTCGTTCCTATCGGTATATACGGTCACGTGCCGGTTGAGTGACACGCGGTGTATAATTTTTTTCTACCGAGTATTGTGTTATTTAATCATTGTTATATCGTTTTGTTGAGTTTTGCAGATTTGTTGTTATTTTTCTTTTTGTTTGGATTTGAAAACGTGTTCGGTATAATTATTACGGGAACAAACATAACCTCTTTTGCCAACATGTCATGGCTCTGGCGGCCGTAAATTGAACTGAACAGCATCATTAAGCCGACGTACCCCCACTACTGTTGTTGATAGACCTGTGTAAACGACCGTGATCGATTGACTAAATGACACTCAAGAGTGTTAAAAACGCGTGAAATATTTACCATATTTTATAAATAATTGCTATTTGAGAATTGCCTTTGAGAAAATTCAAAATAAATATACAGGGCGTTAATTCTACTAACAAATGGTCACTTTATCGCAAACGAATCGAAGCGTGATCGTTGCCGATATATTCTGTTTTCCCATTTTTTTTATTTCATGATAAAAAAATCGCGTTAAATTTAACAATTAAGTTTAGTTTTGACATAACGGTATATGTTAACATCATATCGGTTCGGTTCCGATTCGAATAAATATAGATTAATCAAAGTCGAGATGGAATTGTATCGGGAACGTATCGTAATCGTTATGGATTAGTAGAATTGGCCCCCAAAACACAAACACGTGACGTTACTCGATTACCACAAGATACACAAAAACCGCATAAGATATTAAAAGAAGCAATTAAATAGACGAAAGGAATAGAAAATTTCACCTTTGACTAATAATTATCACACTTAAAAAAAAACACCGCTGTTACAAACTATTGTTCGGATATGAATGTCAAAAGGTTAACTATGAAACACAAGCGTGCATTAATACAAAATCCGTGTTAGCTACAGTGCATAAATCGCTTATAAATATTTATTTCGTGGGAAAAATTCCTCCGGCCTTACTAGAATTAACATTTTGCATATGCTTTCATACATAACCAACTCTTTTTACAAACATTTCTTACCGATATCTAGTTTGCACCGGTAAACAGCAACTATTCATATCGCTGAAATACCGGAAAAATATTACCGGTATTATAAATATATGAAGAAATATCAACGAATAGGCGTTTACTTAGATATAATACCAAAATAAAAAAAGAATTTGCTTCGGCAATTTTGTTAAAATATCTGCGATTTATAGTAAATATAAAATGTATATTAACAATATACGTATTGAAACAATACGTTTGAATAACGGAGCTGACCTTAGGCCGATTATTTGAATAATGTAAGTATGATTACGTCATCACTATTCAAATTTAAATAAAGAATTTTCAGTTAGGTATTATATTAGATATTTGAATGATCGAATGTCAGTAATTAAAACTATTTTAATGGAATAAATTAACTGAATTATATGACTATATACTTTTTCGAATGAATATACGATTTCGTTTTGATAAAAATAAATACATGAAACAACCTAGCGTTAATATTAATCTAGCTGCTACCTTGGAAACGAATACCGTACTATTTTACCCGTCAATAAATATATCTGTTAAAAGCTTTTAAAAAGCTTCCATATAACCTCGAAGGCAATATCGTTTGACGTAAACGTATATTTGTGCAATTTTTCTTAATATATTACATCACATTAATTATCACCTGTATTTAATTAACATTAATAATTAAACTAATACAGTTCTAAGAAATCTTCAATAATATTAATTATATTTTGTGGTGCATTCAAATGGACGTGATGTGTTCCTTCTACTTCTACATAAGTAACATCTGCATTCTTCTTTAGTTTCTCGACGACGTCCAGGTAGTAGTCGAGCCTCTCCCATTTCTGACCTGGTAAAGCCCTAATGTTTAGAACTTTGCACGTAACTTTACTAGCGTATTCTAGCGCTGTCTCGATCGACATCATCGCTAAGCCGGCTACTTTTAGCTTTGGATCCCTTTTAAAATAATAACCTTTCTTCTTCATATGCGCTGGAACGGGAACCATACCCCGTTTCATTAGAACTTTGCAATTCTCCCTCGAGACTGAACCCTTGTACGCGTCGCAGACAATATCGATCATCTCTTCGTATGTGTAACAGGGTATTTTGTGCTCTGGCACATTATCGTATTCAAGATTCTTATCAATCATTCGACTTGTATTACTAACCATATGCTCCGGTACCCGTACCGCTGGACTCGCTATATCGATGCATATAATCCTATCGACCTCGTCAGGAAAAGACGCTGCGTACATAAAACTCAAGGCGCCCCCTAGCGAATGTCCCATCAGTGTAATCTTACTCCAATTAAAGTATTTCACAATTCTTCGTAATAGAACAATTCCATCCCAGAATATGTAATACAGCATACCCGTTGGGTAGTGTGTCGACAATCCATGGCCAGGTAAATCGATACAGAGCACGGACGTCGCGGTAGGGAGGAGGGGTATCAGTTTGTCCCAAGTACCGGCGTTGTCCTGCCAACCGTGAATTGCGATCATCGGTTGCTTATTCCTGGGCCCCCACCATCGTCCTGCAACGTGGCCCCATGGTACAGGAATTTCTATTTCTTCAACTTTAACGCCAAGAGGTAAATCTGAAAATAAAATGTTTATAAATATATTTTTTATATTTCGAACAGACTGACGGCGCAGATAATCTATATTTAAAAATAGTGTTGCCAGGGACGTCATAAATCATCGAAATTGATGGTTACTAAAAAGAAACAAATGAAGTAAAAAAATATATTTCAATGGATAGCGACAAGGTTTATAGTATACGCGTAATGCACAAACGTGGGACAAATGAGCGGCGGCGGCGGCGACGGTTTACCCTCAGGGCTCGCATCAATAGAGTCCAACATCAATAATAGTAATGGTTACTTTATCACGTGATCGACTAGACAAAGTGTGATTTACACTCACACGAGATACCGTGATAGGAGTATTTTAATTAGTGAAAGCATGTACGTCCCTGGACATTTATCAACCGATAACAACAATCGCAATCACATCCACAACACGACAGTCTGGTTACGTTTTTATATTAATAGATATCAAAATGTAAATAACATTTGATAAAACTAAGGTCAATAATGTTCTTACTATATAAACTAAATATATATTATATAATACTATATACTACGTTATATTGTTAACAATGTATGCTATAATATTGCGTTCTTTTTATTAATGTTTTATTCATATTTAATATGTAAATAACGAACAATAACGCTCATTGGTTGAAAATACAGTTCATAACGCATTGTGGTCTCTATAAAATAATCACATCGAAATTCGTATCGCGACTATCATGCGATTCAACCAAAAAGCATTGAGGCAATGAAAAAACCCAAGACGCGGTCTGGACCTCAGAATTCGGTTTTTATTGCCAATTTAGAAAAGCTACTGAATCCATGGCTATTGAAAGTGCTTCCCCTAGTACTAACGTACATATGCTGCCACTGGACGCCAGTTCTTTGTGTCTAACACGTCACAAAATGCATAATAAACTAACAATTACACACATTAATTATTGTCCTCGTTTAATAACAGAAAAAACATTTAAAATAATAGTAAGACAAAAACATTACATTTTTATTTAAGAAATTAATGATTAAGAAATTGTGTCGGTACTAATTAACGAGATAAAGAATAATTTTAAATTCAATTCAAAAATGATATTATTATTATCATTTACGTAACACAATTGAATATATAATATACTAGCTGTTCCGAGGAACGGGAGTGCACACACTTCCAACTTCAAGACTCCGGGCTTCTACTGAGAGTTTTAGACAGATAATCTCAATAACATTTTATTGACCCGACCTGGGATTTGAACCCACGACCACCATACATGTAGCCACAAGATGTACTTACATGTATCAACGAGGCAGCCAAATATATTATAATTATGAGTATATTGAATGGGAGTACCATTTCATCAAATGTAAATTAAAGAAATTAACATTCTTATCATTTTTTTTTTTCAATTAATTAAATATAGAATATAATATGAAACTTTCACTTGCGAATTTAGGCTAGACTAAAGGAATACATGGTAAATAAACTATAATAACTTTTACAGTTAAACACAAACTGAAGTCGAGACTTTATTAACCAAAGTCTCGGAGCGACTAAACTTAGTCCAATTCAACCCAAATAAGACTCGAGTTTGCATATTAACCGCGAAAAAGTCACCTTTTGTCATATCTCCTCATTTCGAGAATTATAGCTTAGCTGCCACAGCCAGTATCGGGATACTTGGCGTAGAGATTTCGAACTTTATTCAGTTCCACGGTCAATTGGAAGTTAAAGCCAAATTGGCTTCTAAAAAGCTTGAAGTGCTCAACAAGGCGAGGCAGTACTTCACGTCGGGTCATCGTCTAAAACTTTACAAGACGCAAATTCGGCCCCCCATGGAGTACTGCTCTGATCTCTGGGCGGGAGCTCCCCAATAACAGCTTGTTCCCTTTGACCGCATTCAACGTAGAGCAGTTCGAATAGTCGACGATCAGGTTCTCACCGACCGGCTTGATACTTTCTATCTGCGTAGAGATGTCGGATCACTCTGCATCCTCTATCGCTTGTATCACGGTGAATGTTCTGAGGAATTGTTTGAATTAGTCCCGTTTGCTGAATTTCACCACCGGACATCACGCCAGAATTCGAAACTCCATCCTCACCACCTCAATGTCTGGAAATCCACAACAGCGCGCTTTCTAAGGCATTTTCTTCCTCGCACAACCATTCTGTGGAACCAGCTTTCGCCTGCGACTTTTCCGAACCGATATGACATAGAAACCTTCAAGAAAAGAACGTTGCAGGTGTCCATGGCCGGTGGTAGTCACTTTCCATCAGGTGAGTCTACTGCTCGTTTGCTTACGAAAAAAAAAAAATAATATACAAAATGCAATGAAACTTGTTAAGAATTTGAAATAAATAGACCTACGTATTCAGCCGTTTATTGTATCGTGTAATTGACGATAATCTTATCAAATAAATAAAACTACGAGTGTTAACGAGCTACACATACAATAGTCCAAGATTTTTAGACATTCGCTCTGCATAAAATCCCGCTATCCGATTTTTTGATTAGATCATGTTACCCAATAAGTATAAAACCGAGTTTTTGTCATCCCAGACCGCGAGCGTTAGCCGCCATCTTGAAAAATGTATTTTTGCAAATATCTCGGAAACAATGAGTTTTACGTTAAAAATAGTAGAAACCTTTTTGTAGAGGATAGAATTTCCCATCTTTTTTATTTGAAACTTTTTTCTCCATTGTTATTATTTTTCTCTAAAAATTCTTAAGATTTTTTACGAAAACCAAAAAAAAGTAGGTGTTTTTAACAAAGATTATATACAGATCGAACGCATTTTAGGTGCTAAGATTCCTGAACTACAAGGTTATATCATGAATTGCATGTGGTTTGTGGACCGAAATAAAAACTACCACACCGTACTATACCATTGTCGTAATTTTTTGTTGATAATTTTGTTAATATGCCGATTGTGTTTCTTACATCAATAAATAAATAAGGAGTACATTTGTGGATTCGTATTTTGTTACATTGAATATAATAAAATGAAAAAATACAATCGGAAATGGTTACTGTTAATACATTCCATTGACACTTAATAAAAGTGCTTTGAGTAAGTAAGTGTATTCGTCAAATGATAACAAAGATAACGTTCAGACGATATCACGCGAAAACGTGTACAAAGTCCGTTCAACGTAAACATGAATTGCGAATTTTTTTTTTATTAATTTCGTCTCCAACAATATTTTTAGTCTATTACTAGCAAAGTAGAAAAACATTTTACGAAGTCCTTTCGTTCCTCATGCAATGTTTTCTTAATAAAACTGTAAGACTAACTGATTGATTTACTAGTAACTCAAACCGTGACGTAATTCTTTACTCTAGAGCTATGAACCCGGATCTTAAAAGTGCTCCGCGAGGGTCGACGCACGACGACGACGACAACGACGAGAATCGGTGCGATCGGTTAATTTGATCTTGTTTCCCCGCACTCGTCGCTAGTGCGTACGACAGCGCGAGGCTATCCTAGCTGTTGTCCTCCTCAGGGCCGTCTTAAGCAACGTCCTCACGCGTCCATCTTTTAAGCCCCGGGCCGCTGTCGGGTCTGTTGGAGGACCGAGACGACGTATACGTCGTTACCGTTGACCGGAGCGGCCATCGCCATCACCTACACGATTGCTCGCAGGAAGAGGTCTCGTCTGACCTCTCGGACCAGAATACGCCATAGTGGCACAGATGTTCTCCAAACCACCATGACCGGTCATTGTGTTTTGTTTTTTCACTTTTCTTTTCGTAGTAAGCGATAGTAATTATTGCCTTAATTAGCATGTAGTGTTTGCTATTAAATGATTTTACATAATCTGTAGGTATATTATAATTGTATGTATGTAAGAATGACCAATGTAAAAATCGCTAGCAAACTTAATAAATAAATAAATAAATTGTCTGTGTAAGTCGAAAGGTGACCAACGAGTCACCTACCGACTCTCGGTACATCCCGAAATTAGTAGTTGAATTATTTTACGGTCGCTCGTTTTGAATAGCGTTAAAGGTGGCGTGGTGTCAACTGTAAGGGCACATTGCATAAATCGTAATAATTAGTTTGTTATCTTTTCACATTAAAAAGTGACGAAATATCTACTGTCAACAAATAATACAATATCAATATAGAAAGTAATATTGGTATTTGCTTTAGTAATTTTATATGTTATCTAACGATTAATAAAAATATATGTTAAAAGTAGAAAATGACAATAAATTTATCCTTGTAGAATACGCATTTATAGCATTGTGTTCCATTAATGAAAACTTGTTAAACTTTGACTTAAGTATGAAACATGCAAGCAATGAGAACAAGACCTTCACCTTTAACACCGTAATATTTTAGCTTATATAAAAAGTGCTACAAAATGAAATATTTTAAAAGAAATCACACAAAACGCCAATAGCATTCTGCGATTGCTACATGCATCGTAAATATGTCTAAGAAGTGCTTTCTCCGCGTCGGGCGACAGATAAAGCCGCTACTTGCTATAAAAAAGTAGTGTTTTTAACTGTGGCAATTAATTTTACCTTTTTAAATCGATTTTACCATTGATAATTGAAATTTGATTATTTTATTTTACTTCAAATTTATCTCGCAATATTTTTGACCTGCAGCAACATTGAGAACTAAAAATACAGTTTTTGGAGTTCCTTGGTAGCCTCGTAAAATTCGAAAAAACGTCATATGCCATGCATCACTTTTTTTGGTATCTTTTGACCGAATAAATATCATTATGTTTATGTGTTTCTATTTTTATATAGTTCTATTACAATGTTTCCTTTCTTTATATACCTTATATAAATATATTGATTGCTTACCATAAGGCTCGCAAGTGACACCATAGTACTCGATATTGTAATGTATGTAAATATTGCGGTCATTGACAAATAATAAATAGTTTTTATTGTATTCATATACGTTTGGTACGAGTCAATTTTTGTAATAAAATGGTAATGGCGAATGTATATCATTTCTCAGAATATAACCCACTTGGTGGCAGGTTTTGTGAAAGCCCGTCTGTGTAGGTACCACTAGCTCATCAGATAATACGCTAAACAGCAATTCCGCTAAACGGTTGCTATCCGATCTGGAGGGTGAGCGAGCCAGTGTAAGTAAAAGAGACATAACAGCTTCGTTCCCAAGGCTGGTGGCAATGTAAAGAATGGTTAATATTTCTTACGTTGCCAATGTCTATGGGCGCTGGTGACCACTTAACATCAAGTGGCCCATTTCCCTCCTACCAATACCATAAAAAAAGAAGTGTGACAAAGCATATTATGCAGTGTCCTGCTCTTACACTTTGCTAACCCTAGCCAAGGTTAAATGCTATTAAAAGTACTCTTCAAATAGCGGGATATATTTTAATCATTATAGTGATGATAGTGAACAATACTAGTGACTATTTATAAAAGGATGAATCATCATAATATGACGGCTAGATTTTTATTTAAGGAAATAGTGCTGTTTAATCCTTTATAATTATGTATATAACAAACCGGTCATTGACCTTATTTCCTATATATTTATTAAATATTACTACAATACTGACATACATAGTCTTTATAGTAAATAATCATATAAGACGCAGCCATCTTAGATAGTGCTTGCATTTTTACATTTATATGCAAATAATTTTCATACACTAAATTTTAAAATCGATTGTAATATTATTAATTGTTGATTGACTATAAATAAATTTTATTAGGAAGATCAATGTGTATTGATTGTGCAAAATTGCAATTTTTATACAAAAATCTGCTGAAAAAACTACATTTGTAAAATCTCAAATAAGCTTCAAGCCGTCTCCTCAAAATGAGGAGAGGACTTAGCCTAGCAATAGAACATATGTTTTATTTTACTTTCACTCTTCACATCAAATCTTCATTGATGTGATAATTTGGGGACATTAAAGAGGTCGGTGACATAGCTGTCTACATTATTGACATATAAATGTTTGTTTATATACATATATAAAAACACATGCATATTATGTTTAAAAATCAATCAAATGGGCAGTTAATAATTTTATATTCAATATTTGTAAAAAAGAAAATCTTTAATTAACTTTACACTATAGTATTCTAGCTTTTTATATACTATTCAAATAAATAAGTATTTTGAACTCATCTCACATACTGGCAATGCATTCAATAATCAGATACACAGTGTATTTTTTATTTTTTATTTATATGACTATTTAAATGTTAATTGAAATATTTTAATTTAAATATTCCAGGGGTAGATAAACTTCAGTGATAAGTAAATTTGTGAGACTTACAAAGTAAATAAAGCAGAATACAGGCCATCAAGTGGTAGATTACTGTTCATACATTTACATTGTAAAATTACTCATATGTTATATTTAGGACTGAAATATAATAAAATTATTATGACTTTGATAAAAATCTTACACTACATTATTTTAAAATTATTAGTAATAAAAATTAATGTACTAAATTTTATACAAAAACATAAATTTATGATTAAATTATTATACTCTATTGGCTTTACAATTAAATAATCTCATAAAAATAATGTATATAAATAAAATGAAATTCTAAGGGTCTTAAGCCCTTAATTATAAATAATTATAACGTAAAAAATAACTTACAATCTGAATAAATGTTACTAGCTATTAACAACATGCTTAATTAGAATGTAAAACAACATGTCTAATTGTGCATGTTAATATGTGTTCAAGGTATTATTAAGTAATAGTAATAATTGCATAAAATTATTACATACATAACTGTGACAAAATTATTTATCGTTTCAAACTCTCGATGAAAATTATTATAAAGCATAAAGTAAATGATAAAAATTATTTACAATCTCCCTAACATACCTTCTTTGTAATATCCATTGACCTTCTCTTCAGCCATTCTGCAGGGTTAAAATAAATTGTATTTTCGAAAAAACTAATTACACTTAAACTTAAAACTAAGGTCACAATTAGAAAACAAAATATAATTTTTCAGAAAAAAAGAATGGATTTCATGGATGTTTAATAAATGGGAAATAAAACCATTTATATATTTGGAACACTGCAAAGAAAGACACTATGTAATAACTCGCGCAAGCGCTCTAGAGGTAAATAAAATAGTTAAAATAATTTACATAAAACAACTTGAACAGCTGAATATATAGGTAGTGCGACACGGACTTTGTTGGATCTTGCAATCAAATGACACTTGATAGGAATTAGGACACTGACAGTGGGACGTAGTGTAATTAAAGGGTTACCAGTTAATAATGTCCTTACTTTTAGATAATACAACAATGCTTATTATAGCATTTTGTTTGATGGAAATTGGGAATAATAATTAATTAAATAAGGCCTTAAAAATTAACATCGTTATTGATATTTAATACAAAGTCACATCGTGGTATCGAAGTGTTTTCCTCATAGCCTTGAAGGCGTTCGCCACGTCCAAGGCTGATCGATCCACCCTGAACCTGTAATGAGCCTCTGACAGACCCAGCCCCACCTCTTGGAGGTGCTGAATAAGACGGGGAGCGATCTTCTCGAAGAGCTTGCTCGTTTCATTCAGTAGCACAATGGGCCTGTATGTAGAAGGAGAGTGTAATTAAAGCCCATTCATGCCGGCAACAGGATCAACTTGCCTAATACGGCTTCGGGAATTGCCCGCTGGAAAGCACTGGTCAAACAAATCCCGAAGCCTCTCACCGAGGTGTTCCAGGGCGTCGCGCAGAACACGCCCTGGACTTTCCTAGTGTAACAATTATTGGTTGATAATTTAGCCATTTTTCGTAAATAAATACATAAACTTACCTACCGTACACTTTATTTTTGATAAATGTTAAATTTATATAAGATATAGAGAATATAGGTGCATAAGAATACAGGATTTCCAATTATATAATATGATATCACATTTCTGATACAGTGGCTATCAAAATATGGCATTTTACAAGATGTTGATATTAGTTCTTATTTTCAGTTTCATTAAAATCTAAAGGTAGATTTTACGCAAGTCTACAATAAGACATTCCATTTTGTCATGCATGTACCTACTCCACTTCAGTAATTGAAATATGGGTAAGAGATTACTCTCTGTGTGAATGTGACCTAAACAAAGGTTCCTTATCCCATATTTGGTTCGCCTGCCCCAAACTCCTACATTCCATTTACGATGTTCTTAATCCTAAAATCCCTCGTCCTGTTAATGTTGAATGTTCATGTTTAGTCCACTTCGTAACTTTTTATGTAAATATATAGAGCTTAATAAGATGAAGTTATAAATACTTTTTGTGATTGTCCTTTTAGTTTATGCTATTATATTTATAGTTTAAACTTATTCAATTATTAATGTTTTTGTTGTTTAGGTTAAAGGTTTACAAATAATCTTGCTACTCTTATGCCTAATTCAAATAAATGCGTAAACTCGACCGTACCTATCCATTTTCGTGTCTTTTCCATAGGTCATTGGTGAAATAGTCTGTCTGTGCCCAGTTGGTAGTGTTGGCACAACTAAAAGCCACGCAAAAAAGACAATTTGACAAAAAAGCATTACTGCGTCAATTAACTTGTACCTAACGAAAGTTCCTTCATCGATTATTATTTTGCAATAAATAAATAAAATCGACTAATGGATTTTAACAACTCCTTCTACTCTTCTGAAAAAAAAGAAAACTAGCATAATGTTAAATTAATGTAGTATTACAAATTATAAGAATTGAAATTTTATCTTGAATAATGAAATAATTATATTTATTTAACAAAAATCCTCATAGGTTACAGTAAGAAATACATAACATAAATTAAATCATCTTAGCTATCTTTGCTTATATTATCGTCAATATTATTGTATTTATATTACTATCTACAGCTTATACCCTATTGGCTATTCCATTCAGAATAGGAATAAAAGTAAACACATCGTAGATTTATAAATTGCATGCGATTTTCTAATTGTTCTGCTGTATTATGTACTATAAACAATTCTTGACTAATTTATCCCTATTTATTATACAACACTATTCCAATTAACTAGTTATAACCATATTAATTTAACTTTCGAATTTTCGATTACAACTACGCGAACATTGAAAACGCCAATTTTGTCGCGAGTCCATAGAGAATATCATAAATTATTCAAGAGCTCGACCAATGATATCACGTTAATTGATATCGATGACCAATGATATTCGGTGTCAAAATTGTTTATTTGGGTTTATACGTGTTGTGGTTGGAATAGGCTATACATATCATAGATAACGTGATTCTCCTACTGACACTCAATTTTTAGATCATTTAGATCAATTTTTAGAACTTGATACATAGCACCTAACGAAAAACTACGCTGAAAAGCTCACCTAAAATTTTATTAAAAGGAATCCTGTGCAATTACAATGTGTACAGGGCGAAAAAAATAACGATAAAAAAAATTTATTGTCTGGTTTAATACACATAAATCAACATTCAAATTTATTATTCTTACAATAATTTCTTCTTCCTATTTGTTATTTTTTTTATACACAAAAATAAAAACTATTAATTATCTATACCATTGTAAGACCAAGACTAGCAAGTAGCAACATTGCAGTTGCAATGCGTCATAGAAAACTGAATTCTGAAGAAATAATATTTCAGTCAAGACAACAAGAATCGCTACGTTGACAATTTTATGTGATAATGGCAGACAAAAGGAAAATTAAAAAACGAAAAGAGGTACGTATTTTCAAAATATTTAATAAGAAATTCCTTGTAATACTTCGGTTTTATAATACATCTTTATATTAACCTTATTATTGTTTTCGTTTCCATTTCCATATTGCCGACTGCATATTACCTATTAATTTACGTGTGTATTTATTTTATTATTTCGGTAAAGTAATGTGTTATTTATTTATTTTTTATTGTGTAACTTTTCTGCGTACAATTGTAATGACGTAGTTTAATCGGCTATTAAAATGTTCTGAAAACACGTATACTATTTGCGGTGTTTGTACAAATGAGTCAATACTTTGATATATTTACTTCAAATAAAAAATAATACGTTTTCTTTGGCATAATGCGCAGTAACCCTTGTTGTATCAGTGGCATGGTATTTTCAACATTTTAAAAATAAACCACGGTCCTTCCGGCTGTTCTTTGTTTGATCTGTGCCAACCGTTCCACGATTCATTTACTTTATTTATTTTCATCGAAAAAAGGTTTGCAATTGTTTGTTTCTATTTTATATAAATACCTCAGGTTATATACGAATAAATGATGAAGTACGATATGTATAAAAGTAGGTTTGGCAGTTATATATAAACAGAAGATATTATATACTCTTAGAAATTTACAGCTACCAAATGCAAGTAGTTAATAACGGTCTCTTTAATGAGTTTTGTATATATATATATATATAAAACAAAGAATAAATAGTACAGATTTATTTATTTTATTTAGCTTTAATTTAGTCCATATATATATAGTACTTAAGATCTAAGAGTGTTACTTTTATAACATAATAACATATTACAATAAAATATATATAAATGTTTTCTTATATGGACCCCATTTGGGTAAAAGCCTCCTCCATCCCATGCCATTTTTCTCGTCGTCGTCTCTGGCCAACTGCATCCAGCTAGGTCCAACGACCTTAGTTATGTCATCTGACCAACGTCTTTGTGGTCTACCTTTCCTTCTTTTGCCTTTCGGCCCTGACCATTTTGTTGCTTCTAGTGCCCATCTTTTGTCTCTGTATCTTGCGGTATGGCCTGCCCATTTCCACTTTAAGCGCAGTGTTTGTTGACTCTTATATCTACTTCCTCCTCATTGGAATTTGCTTTAAAAGACATTTGTTTATCTAGGTAAAGGTATTCGTTCACATATTCTATCTGCTTTCCCGATACGCATATGTTTTCTTTCGTGATTTGCCATGACTTCAGTTTTTTTTGAATTCATGTGAAGTTGATTGATTGATTGATTTGCTTTCAATTTCTAGAGTTTGTAGCATTTGTTCTAACTCAGTTGCTGACTCCGCGAAGAATGTCGTCAGCAAATCTAAGGTGGCTTAGATGTTGGTTTTGAACTTTAAGTCTTTTGTTTTTCCAGTCTATTTTTTTAAATGTTTCTTCCAGCACTGATATAAACAATTTGGGTGACAGAGGGTCACCTTGTCTAATGCCACGTCTTATATTGATCTCCTTCCCTTTGTTTTCTAGTTTTACTCTGCTTGTACATTGTGAGTAGATGTTTTTTATAATATTTATGTAAGTTGTGTTTATTTTACATGAGGCAAGTTCTTTCCAAATTGAACTGTAGGTTATGCTGTCAAATGCCTTTGTGTAGTCTACAAACCCTATATATAGTGGATGGTTGTACTCTTTGTATTTTTGTAGTATTTGATCTAGTGTGTGAATGTGCTCTATGGTGGAAAAACCAGTGCGGAATCCTGCTTGCTCAATCGGTTGGTTGTTGTCAATTTCTGGTGTTATTCGGCGCAATAGTACAGAAGTGAAAAGTTTGTAGATGCTGGACAATAAGCTTATTGGCCTGTAATTCCCGATGTCTGCTGGGTTTCCTTTTTTATAAAGAAGTATTATATCTGAAGTACACCATTGGATTTTGACTGACTCGTTGGTCTAGTGGCTACATATAAGGCTGCAGACCCGGTGGTCGTGGGTTCAATTCCCAGGTCGGGCCAATAAATAGTTATTGGGTTTTTCTGTCAGAAAAATTCTCAGTAGCAGCCCGGAGTCTAGAAGTTGGAAGTGTGTACACTCCCGTGCCTCGGAAAGCACGTTAAGCCGTTGGTCCTGCGCCTAAACTCTTTCCGGTCGTGTCGGATTGCCGTCCCACACACTTGTGCACTATAATATGTCCTGCGCAGTTGGCTAATCTCTCTTGAGATTGGCCGCCGTGGCCGAAATCGGTCTGGAGGACCTTATTATTGGATTGGGGCTTTTCCAGTTTCTAGGACCATGTTGAACAGTTGTACTAAGAATGGAATCAAGGCAGGCACTCCTTTTTTATGGCTTCATTACTAATGTAATCAGGTCCTGGGATTTTTTCAGGTTTCATTTTCTTGATATGTCTGGTTAGTTCTTTGTCATTTATGGGATCTATTTTGCCTTGTCCTGTATCCTCTGAGATTATGAGGTCTTCATCATCTATATCTCCTTCTGGTTTCATGTAGAGCCTTTCATAGAATGCTGTTGCATGTTCTATGATATCCTTTCTTGTTTTTGTTTCGCATCATGTTATATAATTGGTAAAGATATAGCTGATTAACTATCTTAACTGCAATCATCTTAGTACCAGCGTAGCTCATACTCACTAAGCAATATTCGTTGTATTAGAATGTTTCTTAATTCTCGAAGTTTCAAACCAGTCTGTAAATGTCACATTACTGATGTTGCCATCAAAAATGACTTGTTGGAAGTATAAAAATGAAATAGACCTGTGTTTAAATATATGCATGCATAATACTAGCTAATTTAACCCTTTATCGGAAATAGTGAAAACTCGCCTGGCCAGAACAAATCCTGCACAAAGGCATACCAGTGTGATACATATATACTCTTCAGAAAAAGGAACATTTAAAATGTTTAGTAAGTTTTTTATAGTATATGATGATGAGTTGTCACCAAAACCCATAGACATTGGCAATGTAAGAAATGTTAACCATCGTTTACCTTGCCATTGCGCCACCAACCTTGGGAACTAAGATGTCCCTTGTATCTGTAATTAAACTGGCTCACTCACCCTTCAAACTGGAACACAACAATACCAAGTACTGCTGTTTTGCAGTAGAATATCTGATGAGTGGGTAGTACCTACCCAGATGAGCCTGCACAAAGTCCTCACCGTGCCTAGTGCATGGATTTATGTATGGATTATTTTAAATAATACACAACAAACTATTGCAAAGAGTTATAGTTAATTTAATCTTAGTTAAACTTATTGTTATTAGTCTTCATTTTTTCTTATCTATTGTATGATGACCTTATTTTTTTTTTATAGCTTTTATGTAAAATGACAGTTTTTTTTAAATAATTTGATTAGATCGGGGTATGAACATGTTGACATTACAAAACAAAGACGGCTTAGATCGAGCATCAGGATCTAAACCAAAGATTAGAATGCAATTGAGGTTTTCTTTATCATTTTGGTTAATTTGTGGTGATAAAAAACATTGTGAGGAAATTTGTATGTTACCTAATTTCCGACTCATACCATACAAATTTAACTTTAATTTATTTAATAAATAAAATAAATAAATATGTTGACTTCAACAGGCTTCATTTATATATAAAATAATTGCAATGTGCTTATGATATCGGTCTTTATTAAACAATTTGCAATCAAACAAATTTCATTGTAATAAACTTATAACATAAGTTGATTTCTGAACTAATTAATAAAAAGCAAGTGTTTTCCATGTGTTGGGGGTATAAAATATGTGTATCTTTGATCAGTCATTGTGTAACACTACAGATGGAGTCATTATCGTTTCAGATAGCACAGACAAATTGATTTTAGAATACTGCTGTAACTATTGTACCCTTTTTGTCCTTTTTGTTAATAATCTTCTATGGACTAAATGTTCATGCCATTTTACAAGTTTTTAAATTATTAATTTATTTAATTGTTTCGGCTAAATAAATTTAATGTTATTTATATAGGAGTTAGGATCAAATCTCACTATTCTTATATTTAAATTTTATGTTTTCCTTTTCGATTCTAATATGTACATCAAAATTAATGTGTACCTAATGTATGTAATGTAATGTGTAAATATAATAAAATACTTCCTGTAGATCTTGAATTTCTTTCATCTGAAATATTGTGATTTATATAAGAAATCTTCAAGACATGTTACAAATTGAAATTGATTAGTACACATTTTTTTTCAATTAATAATTGAAGGTTTAATAAACCTATAAATTTTAGTTAAGTTATCAACTTTTCGGCGTTGATATTTTATTGCCGCCAAAAATGAAACATAAAATTTAAAAATGTCAGATCATTTAGTAAGAAAACCGCGATTTTTTTTTTTATTAGGTTGCTGCCTGTCTTTAATACATGCTTAGAAATAACGGATATCTTATGATTTATGAATCCTGCAATTGTCATTGTTTATTCTTCCTGATCTACACTTAAAAAAAAACAACTTTAAACGCTATATAAACTAAGTAAAAAAAATAGGTCGTTATTCATCAAATCAAAAATCGAATATGTAAACTATGGCGAGTTACTCTTTATTCCTACATATCATGGTATCATACTAGCTTCAAGAGAATGTCCCACTTTCACCGGTACGGTAGCGTTAGTCGAGAACAGTCACGATAGCTCGCGGGTGTGTACGTGGCCTTAAATATTATATTAAAAATGAGAGATTTTGTGAGTATTCTATTTTTAAAATGTGTTGATACATCGTGTTTTTTTTAATGTGTATTTTTTAAATGTCAAGGAAGTGTTTCTAAGTATATTAAAATAATAATATTTATAAGCTGTATATTACTAGTATGATTCCTTTTTGTATTTGTTGAAGACATGGTAATTGTAAATACAATTTTCGACTTTCTCTTTACATATTTTTGTGATTGAATATTATTACGTTTTGAGTCATGAAACGATTGAAATATATCTCAGGATTAAGGTACAGTTCGTTCATCCTTTTTCGACAAAATACAACAATATATGTTCAATGATTTTATATTGCCTAAAGATTATTGACTTCTTGAATCAAAGGAGTGACGTGCGTCTTGAAAAAAAATAATTGCGTATAGTTTATTTTTATACTTAACATATAAATATCAAAAAAGATTATGCAGTATGCACTCTCATGATCATAACTGTTGCTCGCTCAATAATAAGTAATGTGTTTTAAACAAACAAGTCTTGTTCGCAGTTGGTCTTTGTTTATATTTTTTTATAGTTAGCTTTAGCTTTTATAGCTTAGTTTGTTACTCAAATCTTCAAGAAATTTTTTGTCTAGATTCATTTAGGTACATATGTCTCTCAAAAACCACTTAAATTACCTGGTACCTAGTTGACGAGAGTATTTATTAAA
Source organism: Nymphalis polychloros (assembly GCA_905220585.2). Lineage (NCBI taxonomy): Eukaryota > Metazoa > Arthropoda > Insecta > Lepidoptera > Nymphalidae > Nymphalis > Nymphalis polychloros. Next base: position 3,398,372 of record HG992251.1, read on the forward strand.
TATACTATTATTAAAAAAATCATCAACTGTTTGATAAGTGTATTATTGTTATTAGTCTTTTGTCTTGTTTAATTTACTATTTACGTTTTAATTGTTACTGAGTTAACTGACATAGACCTCACACACACGTAGCCTCGTGACGGCGATAGCTAGATCATAGAAAATTTAGTACTTTTTAATGATTTTACATATTCTTAACAATAAGAAATACGACAATCTTGAGAATAAATTTCACAGGAACTTATGAGAGATTATTATTCTACTCGTTCCTTCGGTAAACGATACATCGGACCCACCTTGGTATTTGGTTATTGTAAAATGATTGTATATAGTGTAACCTTTCTCAATAATTGGGCTATCTGAAACAGAAACATTTTTGCAAATGGTACTAGCAGTTTCTGAGATTAGCTCTGTCGAACAAACTGTTAATCTTTATGATATTAGTGTACAGAGATGATTTTCTTAACTGCTATGATTTTTAATTCTATTAATACATAATGCAATTATTTCACGTCTGCAATTAGATGTCATTTTTTTACTATTTATATTTTTAAAACGCTGGGAAAACGTTTCACGCGTTTCCCCCACGGGAACAGTGGGGGGTATGTGGGGCTCGCCGGTGTCCAGGGCGCCGAGTGCGCCCCGGTCATCGGAATACCCACTAAAAAACCAGCGGTACCCTTTCCGTCTTAACGAGGAGTGCCACGGGATATCTTGCGCATGCTACCGTGACGCTCCGAACTCTACTATAGCCTGTTCCAACCTAGATATAAAATAGATATTCATATTCCATGCGATTTGATTATGACTTTGCAATATTATGCACTACAAACGCGATTTCTCCTCGAATCCATGATGAATGTCATGGATTATTGAAGCTCTCGACAAATTACGTCGTGCCCGTTCAAAATCAAAGTTGTTTTTTTGTGTTCTTCTATGGTTGGAATAGGCTATGTGTATGTATGTACTTTCACTTCGCTAGGCGTGCTAGGCGCTGATAATAAGTTATTCACTTTTAGTTCCCATTTCGAAGTTATTGTAAAATATACAAATTTTGGACAGCTAAGTTTCGCCAATCACGTTCCCCGAGGCATTCGGAGTTCGATTTTGTGTTATTTAGTAGGATGCGAATGTTTCTTTCGTCAAATATGTCTTGGGAACTAATATATTTTTGGAATAACTTATTTTACGAATGGTGCTGAGTTTATTTTTAATTTATTTGACGGATCAATAGTCTCTTTCTCTCTCTCTCTTTCTTGCTCACGTAGAGTTTAAAAGGAAAGCACGTTGTTATTAAATTTTAAATAATAAGATAAAATCAGGTTTAATTCAAGGTTATGATAAAGATCTCGTACTGAATGCTATACGTAATTCATTAGTTGTTAATAATTGACGGTATTTGTTAGCAAGTGCAATGTCAGGGTCGAAATGTTATGCAATCGTTAAACGTTTTGCTGCTTAAACCGCTTCGAAATAAAGCGATTTTTTTTTTTTAAATGTATATATTTGTAATGTGGCGTCGATTTAGGTGCGTTTTTGATTTAAACGAACGAAATTAATTCATTTGTTTATGGACATAAAATGTTAGATAAAATGATGTTTAAACAGCAGCACGAATAATATGCATTTGCAACCCTTAAACTTAATTAGTTTAAGGGTTGCAAATGCATATTATTTATATTAAAATGATATTTCTTTCTTGCCCTGTGAGGAATCGTGTTGGCGAATCTCTATAAGGTATCAGAGGCTGTAGTCTCCTGTGAGACTGTCATTGTCCAGAATCGATCTAACTCGGTGAGAACGACGAAGGCACGGTCTCAGCCAATTATTTCAGTGGAAATGAACGATCACATGGTGTTTCTTGCATTAACTCACATAATTGACAGCCATGATTAAGGAATTAAACATTCCATTAATTAATAATGTCAATTATTACATCATTTGATCGTGTACTTTTTGTAGGAACAGTTCACAACAACACAGATTGGACAGTGGTCGTAATTCGACCACAATAAAAAAAATTAAATAAGGAAAACATATATGAATTGAATTTAGAACATTTTCTTTCTACTTTTCTTTCAAAATTTATTTTATTGATTGTTGTACATTAAAACAAAAATAAAAGAAAATCGGTTGACAAACGGAGAAGAAAAAGTTAGATACTAAGCTCTTATATCTTGCCCTATTCATATGTGTCTGTGTAATTTAAAAGCTCTTTGAAAATCTCTAGTTACATTTTCGCTCAGAAACTGACGGTTAAATGAAAGTTACCCTGTTTCTTATAATAACAACTGAAACTGGATTATTATTTATCGACGTAGTAGTCACTGAAACTAGATTTCTCTTCTGTTGCTATATGATAAACATATTTCACAATTATATTTATATCACAGACTAATAACTTACAAAAGAAATGTCTTCAAAGTAAATATAATAGAGATTCTTAAATGGTTTCTTTAAATTAATTTCAATAATTGTGTTTCCATTTATTAAATACGCTTGTTGGCATAATCTGGCTTACCTTAAAATCAATTAAAAAAAATATATATATTATTAAAAAGCTAGCAGAACAGGCTTTGACTTTGATGTATTTATATACAGGACAAGTTCCGCGAAACTTGGTGGTAGAGCTTTGTGCAGGCTCGTCTGGGTAGGTACCACCAACTCATCAGATATTCTACCGCAAAACAGCAGTGCTTGGTATTGTTCTGTTCCGGTTTGAAGGATGAGTGAGCCAGTGTAATTAAAGGCACAAGAGACATAATATCTTAGTTCCCCAGGTTGGCGCATTGGCGATGTAAGCGATGGTTAACATCTCTTGCAATGCCAATGTCTATGGGCGTTGGTGTCCACTTACCATCAGGTGGCCCAAATGCCCGTCTGCCTCGCATTCGGCAAGGCAGACAAAGCGCAAAAGGCAGAAAAAACGGGCATTCCTTTTTGTACCTATGCTACAACAAAAAAAAATATCTCGGAAAAGTATAAGCTAATTAAGCTATTTTTACCGGATATTTTTGTGTTTCGTACATTGTAGAAGACGGTTGGTTCTTTATGACGAAATAAGTTGCGTTATATTGACCTGAAAGCCCCGTTATTATATTTCGGATCAAATAATAAGAAGTCACGATTATCTACAAGTACTTATATCCACCATAATAGTTCTTTTTTTTTATTTAAAGAACGAAAATAAAAGTATTTACAAAAACGGGATTTAACGTAACTGCATTTCTACCAACGAGCCATAAATATTAGGTCTTAGTATGTATTATACTTTTATATAAATCATATGACGTCATTAAACATCTAATGGATAAACGGTTAACTGACTGAACACTACAAGTTATATCAAGCGACCGAGGCCTTAGACGTTAGCGGTGTTGTTTCTACATCGCGTGCAATAATTCTTATGGTGACATTGAAAAGTTAATCACGAATGCGACACGGAAATGTTTGTATATGAAAACGAAAATTTATCTTTATATAAATCCCACTTTGTATCGTATCTCGCATTACTTAGTCTGTATAAGTACATATTGGCAATAAACAGTAAGAACACAGCGTAAACTCTCTAAACTAAATCTAAACGTAGAAGTGAGCACAATTTCGGTTGGTTTACCTTAAAACCCACACATTGATGAACTCACTCTATATAACGGTAACTCTCTATAACGTTTCGTTATAAAGAGTTATACTGTAGTTATATTATAGTGTTAGGGTCTGGTTATTCTACCGCCAAGAAGCAATGCCTAGTATTATCGTGTTCCGGTTTGAAGCGTGAGTGAGCCAGTGTAACTATAGGCACAGGGGACATAACCTCTTAGTTTCCCAAGGTGAGTGGTGCATTGACGATGTAACGGACGGTTAATATTTCTTACAGCGTCAATGTTATGGTTGGTGGTAACCACTTACCATTAGGTGTCCCGTTTGTCCGCCTAGGTATAAATAAATGTTATCATGTTTGTTTTTTATATATATATATTTAAAAAATATGCTTTTGATAACTTGATATTATATTAAAGAATTATATATAAATAGTATTTTAACTTTTCAGGAGTTTGGTGAACCGCCCGCGTCTGAGAAGCCAACGAGTGAAGAGTACGCTGTCGCGAAATGGTTGAAGGCTAACGTTCCTACAAAGAAAACCAAATTTCTCAATCACCACGTCGAATACTTCACAGGTATAAAACATAATCTAGATAACTTGTATCTTTTAACATTTTTTTACAATTTTTAGGTTTCGTGTCTAACTCACTCGTGTCTTTATGGCGGCTTTGTCACAGCCAGGTCTACACTTAGAGGTCAAACATCGAAGGCCCCAAGCCACTTTGACATTTGACATTCATTCCGAATCGGTTAGAGTAAAATTATACTTATTATTTGCTGGATGGGGTCGCTAGGCATTGCCTTGTAGGCATTAACCCGGGGCTGAACTCAGCCAATTTCTCGAGATTTAATACTTGAAAAAAATGTTGTAATTACATGTGAATGATTTTGGAGGTGCCTGACGTACCAAATGAAAGGGTTCGTTATGATAAATGCAAATATTTATTATTTAAAAAGAAACGAAAACACAACCTTTATCTTCTAAATCTCAGAGCAAAAAATTTTGGAGAAAATCCAAATAAAAGTTTCAGCCCAATTGAAATACTTAGTAAGAATCCTGTCCACGCGCGTCGGAACGGTGTCGTTAACGTAAACAGTGGCTTAAGAAAAGCAACTAAACACTTAATTCAGTTTGAAAACCATAGAGTTTGAAAATATAAAAAAAAAAAAATCTTAAAATAGATAAATGTTAAATTTACCTATAAAACCCTTAAACGTAAATACATGTAATGAAACTATATGTGCCCCGCGAGCTGCGGTTATGTTTCGCCCACGTTAATTTAGAGAATACTTGACTATTTTATACATTCAACGTCTTTACTATGTACAGTTGGATCTAGTTGATGTTTTGTGATTATTGCTCATTTGAAGATCATAGTGTTTATCAACGTTAAAATAATGACCAAATCGGACAGGTAATTTCTTAAAATGAACGTGTCCGATTCGCTTTTGACCGCTTAGCGTTTCTGCCCATTGATTATGTTTTAAAACGATAGAATTTATGATTAATAAAAATAGATGAATAAAAAATTTACGTATTATGGCGTTTGTGAACGACGTTAATAAATATAATGAAACTATATATGTGTTTGTGATTTTATTTCACTCACGTTTATTTAAATAATGCATTACTATTTTATATATACACGGTTTGCTAAACGATTGTTTAATTAAACGCTAATTCTTCTCTTTCTTTCGTTATTGATTTAACGTACGAAAGAAGAAGACAGCTGCTTAGCTGATCACCCGCTAAACGTTTACTAAGTTCATCAATGTGTTTTTAATATTCATATTCTTTAAATACAGTTTGCCGAAATGGTTGATGTTTTTGATATTGTGGACAGTTTGAAGTTTATGTATATTCCATTATACAATCTATGATATTCGATGTCCGATTGTCCGATTTGAAAGAATCAAGAGTTGTTTCAAATCGGACAGGGGGAAAATTCTACTAATATATAACGATAACGATACGTTCCCGATACAATTCCAATCCAAATTTTTTATAGTTTTATTCGGATCGGAACGGAACCGATGTGATGTTAACAAACGCCGTTATGTCAAAGTCAAACTTAATTTGTTAACTTTTATACAAATAGTCGGAACGATTACGCTTCGATTCGATTGCGATAAAATGACAATTTGTTAGTTCCTAAAATTAGTGCGCTCGGTGTAGTACCATACGAATTCTATATCTTTTTTATATAGATATATTTATTAACAATGTGTTACTGTAACTGTATGACCTAGGTTATCAGTTATATAATTGAAAGAAAACATTAATGTTGAATATTTTGTGTTCACGTTTGATTAAGAATGTTTCGTATTAAACGTGTAACCAATATGAATTTTCATGCTGTGACGCATTTAATGAACAATAAGCAGTCGAGATTTTATTGTTTAATAAATTCCTTTTTTTTCTCTCCTTTAGATGACTTTATTTTATCTCAGAATTTTCTATATGAAAGAATAGATTTGTCATGTAATAATAATAATACAGTTCGTTCCATAAGAAATATATTCCAATAAGTTTTCAATATAATCCAGCAGTGTATTCTGTAAGAACATCTTACATGACTCACCTGCGAAATGTTGACAATCGACTTACGGTGATATACTACTTTGATTCTTAATCCACAGTTATAATGGTCAATGTGGCGTATCACTTTCTGTAATTTTACGATCGTTTTCTGCGGTGCGGAGTTTCGTGTTTGTTCTTACAGGGCAATTTATGCCATGGAAGTCTAGAGCCAATTGCGCAGGATATAATATAGTGCTTATATGTTTGCATAAATACAGGTGCGCTCTTTATTTCCTCGCTCTCATAATCCGATAACATGGTACGGCAAACCGACACGTACGGAGAAAGTTCAGGCGTAGTACTAACGGTTATACGGCCGTTTCGAAGGCCAGGAGGGTATACACTGCCTAGTTCTGAACAGGATGTCAAAACGTCTCTTAGCTGGGTTTTATCCATGGACCTTGGGATCTGCTTATAAACTAGTAGCTAGATCTCTATAATATTTTTTACAGTAGGTACCATTTTCCAAGGGTAGTGGTAACCTAAAAATAGTGGGCTGTTTGCTCGGCTAACTATAAATTTGTATTGATTTAAAAAAAAAAAGTGTTACATTGGTTAATCCGTCATAAAACTTGGAGTTGAATTTCTTTGATTATCTGTTGAAGTGTATTTCAACTTAATTGTATGTTTGGAAACGTCTGTTTCAGGTACGAAGGCAGTCGATGCGCTTCTCACGTCGAAATGGGCAACTGGAAAGAATCCGATCTTCACAACGCGTCGCGAAGTGTCTGACTACCTTCACCAAATGCTCGTGCACAAACTATTCCATAGAGCAAAGAAGGTATTGTTTTTAATGATTATGTATATTTTTGTTAATTAGACACAAAATCTATACAAATAAATGTAATTGAAGTGTCTGTCGGTGTATTGTAATAGTTTCCAAAACTTTTATTTTTAATTTTACTTTACCACTGTTTTCTAATAAATTGAATATTTTGTGTCTTTTATAATTAAAGTCATTACGTACGTTAAATGACGGATTTTAAAGGATTTTCGTCACGAACTGTACTGCTGGCGAAACCGCGTGTTTTGCTAGTTTATTAATTAGCTTTAACAAAATATAGTTAAATAATAATTCAATGTTTCTAAAATTTAATTTTTAAATTAATTTCATTAAAATTTAATCATGATTCCATAAAGCACACACATCGTCATAAAGGACGAAAGTCCAACATAACATGAGAGATTTTATCTTTCTAACTCTTAGCTACTGAAAATATACTTAGTATTATAAGAGCTAAATAAACAAGCGAGTCTATCATTCATAGTGAGGATAATACTTACAATTTATGTTAAACTAATCACATATAAATTAGTGAGGACTATTACATAAGTTGTTGTTTAAGATAAGATTATCTAATTGTAATCTAAAAAATAATAGTGGACCGTCGGTCTCTTTCACTATTTACACCTTATCAATTGTAGTGAGGTAAAGAATTTTATTAATGGCTTTCATAACATGTAGGATACTAGTTTTGTTCAGCGACATCGCTCTCACGTTAGGCAGGCCGGCAGATGTTTATTGATTTATTTATTTATTAATTTAAGGGACAGTTAACAGTTACACTATACATTTTATTGACAAAAAGTTGATTTCTTCAAGAAAAGTAACAGTAATGTAAACCAACACACTATCTACATACAGTAGAACCTCGATTATCCCAAACACTCAATTATCCGAACGATGACTAAGTTTATCCGAACGCTCAATTATCCGAACATTGGTGCGAAAGATACTTTGTTTGTTGAGACTTGGCAGCTCAAAAAACGCGTTACAGCCATTCGTCAATTAAAAATTGACTTTATAAAAAAGAGATTTTTAAAAAAAAAATTACATAAAGTATTCGACTTTTTCAGGTGTTGTAAATACACATATATATATTTCAATATTAATATGCATGTCAAATTTTAATATATGTATGTACTGTTTTATGTAAAAAGGTGTTGATTATGATCTCGTCCCAAAAAAACCCACGTTTCGATTATCCGAATTTTCGATTATCCGAACTAGTCTCAGTCCCAATTGGTTCGGATAATCGAGGTTCTACTGTATTACTAAAAAAAACTAAATTACCTCTAAAGGTTGTATTAAATTTACAATGTGCAGCAAAATTACAGAGTATGTACGCTAAAACTAACATTTACAAAGATCGTGATGATATTGATTTCTTAAATTTACTAATAGAACATGCAAAAATATCGATATCTATAAAATGTTAGGTATAAAACCTTATGCTCCTTGAGGTTCAAGTTTGCTTCACATAAAAATTCATCAAAATCGGTTCAGTGGTTTACCCGTGAACGGGTAACAGACAGACAGATAGAATTAATTTATTTTGCATTTAAACTAGTATAGAGACCACTATCGAATTTGACAGAGCAGCGATTTGCGTTTTGATGTTGTTGATTATCATATTGATTGTTTATTCTCAGGTGCCAGTTAGTGAGCAAGAATTGAAAGGAAAGTCGAAGAAGAAAGATATTGAAAAGTCAAGCAAGAGCGGTGATGAGAAGGATGGGGACAAGAGTCAAGCGAGTGCCTGTGAATCTAAGGTATTTATTTATATATACATGAATATATTATATGTACATGGTTTTAGTTAATGGGTATGTTTACCATATGTTTCTTTTTTTTATTGTATAGCACGGCGGACGAGCACATGGGCCACCTGATGGTAAGTGGTCACCAACGCCCATAGACAATGGCATTGTAAGAAATGTCGACCATCGCTTACATCGCCAATGCGTCACCAACCTTGGGAACTAAGATGTTATGTCCCTTGCGCTCGTAACTACACTGGCTCACTCACCCTTCAAGCCGGAACACAACAATAACAAGTACTGCTGTTTTGCGATAGAATATCTGATGAGTGGGTGATACCTACCCAGACGAGCTTGCACAAAGCTTTATCACCGATTAAATATGTAATTTAATGGTATTTTAATTATTGTTAATAGCATCTTATCGTTTGACTATTTACTTATATCTCATATACTCAACTTATATTATATACAAAGAAATGTTCTATTGGAATTGTAAACAATTTTCCAACATGTTTACAAATATGGACATTGGTAATGTAATAGTTCTAATTAAAAATGGTTGTCTGTTGTAAAAGAAATATGGAACAAAATTCATAAAGACATTTATTTAACATCTATACTGATATATAAAACTAATTTGAATTGAAAAAATCTTTTTTTATACGATTTTTTTTTGACGAAAGTGTACTATTTATTTATGGTCATAAGTGTCACAGTCCATAGACATATGTGCCATAAGAATTATTAACCATTCCTGACATCGCCAATGCGCCTCCAACCTTGGGAACTTAGGTGGAATGTCCAATGTTACACTCATCTAACTATATTAAATATACATATGTATAAATTTCAGGACACAAAAGACAACAAAGAGAATAAGGACAAGGAGAAAGAGAAGAAGAAACGTAAGATCCGTTTAGAAATGCACATGGAGCAATTGTTCTTGGACAGTTTGGACGCGTACGTGTGGATCTACGACCCGATGCCGTGGTACTACTGGTTGTGCGGAGCGCTCGTCGTCTTCGGTACGATCGGAGTGTGCATGTTTCCGCTCTGGCCAGCTACTGTGAGGTGAGTTGTAAAATTGATTGTTTTTTTGTATTGCATAGGTCGGTGGACGAGCGTATGGGCCACCTGATGTTAAGTTGTCACCAACGCCCATAGACAAAGGCATTGTAAGAAATGTTAACCATCGTTTACAATCGCCAATGCGCCACCAACCTTGGGAATTAAGATGTAATGTCCTTTGTGCCTGTAATTATGGACTATATATAGTAAAATAATAATAAAAGTTGATTATTTTCAATCCACAGGAAAGGTGTGTATTATCTAAGCGTGGCAGCGGCTGCGTTCCTCGTCATGATCATAGTGCTGGCCGTGCTACGAGTTGTTGTGTTTTGTCTGGTGTGGATACTGACTCTCTCGCGACACCACCTCTGGCTGCTACCAAATTTGACCGAGGATGTTGGATTCTTTGCATCTTTCTGGCCACTCTATAAGGTAACTATTTTTATATTTATTTAGTATTTTTGAAAATAATTACATAAATAGAACCGACACACGATACCCAATAACCACTTCACGGGTCGGACAGGGGTTTTGTTACAGCCTGTATAATAAAAAATATTATATATATATAAATATAAAATATCTACTGGTTAATTGAGTATACTGTTAAACTGCACAAAATATTTGCTAACAGTAAATTTTTTTGAATCGTGCAATTTATTTTTTATTTTTAGTACGAATATCGCGGACCGGGTTCCGAAAGTGATAAGTCGTCAAAGAGCAAGAAAAAACGCAAGAAAGACAAGCATTCAGATGAGGAAGAAGAAAAAACTCCGCTAGTGCAAGCAGAGAAGCCGGCAGAGCCAAGCGTAGAGGCAACACCAATTCCTCAAGTGGAAACTGTAGATTCCAAGTGAGTTCAAACACATATAAACGTTAATTAGAATTAAAAAATTATATTAATAATGTAACTTTATTTTGGGGACCTTGGTTTTCGAATTAACTACTTAATACTTATCTAATTTATTTAGAAAAAAAATGAAGATTTTCTGTTGTACGAGTGTCATTACAAATAATAATATTTATTGATAACACCATTAAGTAATAACTCCTTGATAATAGAATTTCGACTGAGGAAATGAAGATTGGAAAGCAGCTGGCTTTTATTTGACTTTATCAGTGATTATATTAATGTATCTCTTATAACGTGATTTATAGAAAAAATTACACGAACTTACGCTAAATGTTGTAAAGAGTAATAACCCATTGGATATATCACTGAGATTTTAATCGAAGATCACAAGTTCTTCAGCTTGGTGGTAGAGCTTTATGCAAGCTTGTCTGGGTAGGTACCACCCACTTATCAGATATTCTACCACAAAACAGCAGTACTTGGTATTGTTGTGTTCCGGTTGGAAGGGTGAGTGAGCCAGTGTAGTTACAGGCACAAGGGATATAACATCTTAGTTCCCAAGGTGGGTGGCGCATTGGCGATGTAAGCGATGGTTAACATTACTTACAATGCCAATGTCTATGGGGGTTGGTGATCGCTTACCATCAGTTGGCCCAGATGCTCGTCCGCCTACCTATACTATAAAAAAAAAAGTTCGAATTCATTGAATTGTAACAATAATTCATTTCATGCTCGAAAAACATCATAAGTAACCTGAGTATGTATCGGACGTAATTGTGACACCAGTACCATGGCGACATATGCTCAAAACATTTTATCTTCTGTTCTAAGAAAACCAAACTATTCGTCTTTGTATTAACATTAAAAACCACATTACGTTTTCCAGGGAAGAACAACAAGATCCGACAGTCTCCAACACAGATAAGCTCTCAGAGTCGGAATCAGAGAATAGCCAACGATCTTCAACCGACAGAGACTTTGAGATGGTTGAGCCGGCGGACTTTGAACCCGATCCGAAGGAAAACACAACATAGACATAGTAAATATTAGGTAACACTGACTCATTGGGACAGATTCAAGATGATTACGATTGTTTTGCATTATGAAAATCATCAATTTACTGCTAGAAATCATTACCTGCAAAATATCACTAACATATGTTATTATTAACCCTTACTTGCCACACCTCTGTAGAATTACGCACTTGCTACGGTACTTGCAATTTACGAGCGCGCGTCGCCCTTAGTTGAATGAGTGACCAATCTGTATACGCGTCAATGTAGGCGTAAAAGCGACCGTGCGTACGGTTAGCAACCAAAAATTCATTAATTTAATTTATGGATTTCACCTATTTTTATATTTTAATTATTTTTTATTTATTTATTTATTAGGAGTTGTCAAAATGAAAAATAAACAAAAGCGTTAAAGTAACTACTAATTCCCATTAGTAATAATAAATAATTACAGGTAGAAAATTAAAATATACACAAAATAAAAAGTTCGTTCAGTTATTATTAATAACAAAAGAATTTAAATTATATTACTATTTTCATGAAACATTTCTACCCTGTCGCTGTCATCATTTTCACTTTCATTGTCGCTGTCATCATCTTCACTCACATTTATAATAAACTGGAAATCATAGTCGAAATATTTCATGTAGTCTTTTTCAATTTTTTCAACGTGCTTGCATGTATTTCGCCAGGTGGTTTGGTCTATATTATTTATGCACTCATCTATTAAACTTTGAACAACGGTCATGGTTTGGCCTATATTTTTTGAGGCAATTTGGTTTTTTATAATACCCCATATATTTTCAATCGGGTTAAGCTAAGGGTGATACGGAGGGAGTCTTAAGATTTCGAAACCTTTTTTTCTTATAAAGTCATCTATTTTAAATGTTATAAAACGGTCCTTGTTCTTTTTAATTAAATCATACAGTTCTACTTTTTTAAAACGATTATCAAATGAGATGCCATTCTCTGTCAGCCACTTTGCATTTCCCCTTTACTGGAATTAGAGGTCGGTATTTTGCTGCTCCGAGTATTGTGATAGGAAGCGTTGTCCATAACAATAACTGACTTCTCAGGTAAGTTTGGCAATAACTTTTCATTAAGCCATTTTGTATAATTATCATGATTCATATTTGAGTGATAATCTCCTGATGTAGATGCAGCTTTGTAGGCTAGCGAAGCATTAGGCACAAAACCGTCGCTGCTGCCTGCATGCACTACAATAAAGCGGCTTCCTGTGCTCAGTTTCTTTGAAAACTGTTTATTGCCTTTGGGGTCATTGTTTTGACGCAACCAGGTGTTTTGCCGCACGTGAGAAGTCAAAATATATGTTTCGTCAGTGTATACAATAGGACGACCTTCCGAACGGTATTGAAAGATCTTTTTAAAAAAATTTAAACGCCAAAGTTGAATTTCATGTCTTTCTTGTAATGCTTCTCTGTTGTTCCCAATTTTTCTCCATTTGTAGCCTAATTTCTTTAATATCGAACGTAATGTGTTTAAGCATCCATCAAACCCAATCTTTTCTCTCAAAACTGATCGCAATTTTGATAATGTTAGTAATTGCTTTTCTACAATATGGAAATTTTGCACAGTAGTTCGAATGATTTCAAGGTTCATGTTGTCTAAATTAAATTTCTTATTTCTCTTGCGTCGTTTTTTCATAGGTGAAGTAAAACTTGGAGATGGCAGCTCTTTTTCTTCTTTTAAAATTGTAGTTACAGTTCGTTCACTAAACCCTGTAGCTTCAGCGGTACGTTTCCATATATTAGCCAAAGGACTCAAATCGCAATGATCCATATTGTTCGCTTTCATAAAATTATACTCTTCTTGAAGAAAGTGGTACACGCGGGCAATAATGGCGCGTCCCTACAAATAGTAGTAAAGTTACATATTGGTAACTACAGCAATATCAAAAAACAAGTATAAAAATAAAAAAACTTACCTCGCTATGAATTATTTTACGTTTTCTTTCACATTTGAGGTTTGACATGCTGACCGTACTTCGTGAACAATAGCGACGCGGAAACAATAAGGACAAGTTACCCGAGCGAAGGCTCACTCGCTACTGATCGCTCTGTCGGTTACACACACTAACGCAATTATGTGTTTACGGTTACAAACACAAATAAAGGCCACGCGCGCTCGTAGATTGCAAGAACTATACCATGGGGTAGATTTGTTGTACCCCAGTGACAAAAATTGTTATAAAAAATGAAGTACTGAATATTTCGACTTGAAAATTGTTGTAGAACATATTGAAAGCTTTTTTTTAAAAGATTGTTTACTTCATAAAGCCAAAAATAAAATTTAAGTGCACTAAAAAAAATACTAAAGCCAACAAAAGTGGAAAAATGACTATTCAATAGGCCTGGGGTAATTTTGTACCCCAAGGTGGCAAGTAAGGGTTAATTTGGTTATATTTACATAATTTACACGGTAACACACTAGCATATTTTTCTTCAACATAATTTTATATTAGCTATAGAAATATTAGTGTGTGTGTATTTGTGTGTATGACGCAAATTATATCGATATGAACTTTTTTTAAATTCTCGCACTAAGACAACGAAATGTGCAGTTTTATATATACAAGCATAATATTTAATTGAATGAATCTTTAATAAAATCTACGATGTGGAATATTTTTTTATTAAAAGAAAAAGAAATCCATCACTTGACGAGTAATGGTAACATCCTAATTAACTCCCCACTATTGGGCAAAGCCTTCCTCCACTATTAAGGAGTTCTACTATGTATTAATGGAGCCTTATGAAAAGATATTTTTTTTAAATCTCTTTCAGATTGTAAGAATCGCTTTTAAAGTTTTGATTGTTTTATATTTGATTAATGTTTTTTAATTTACAAGAAAGGAACGACATGTTTGCCAGCAACATTGATGATAACGAATAAGTACTTTTTTACAATAATTGACATTTGAAGGATTGATCTTTTAATTGATATCATTTCTATTTTTTGGGATTTGATTAAAGTTACTGGATAGTTTGTATGCAAAGGCGTGGGATAAGGTGAAAAGTGATTTTATATCAATGGAATGCAACAAGAGAAACACTAGTAAAAATACACTCAAGAACTTTAACATGGCAACACTTTTTTGTCTTGTATTTTTTTTTTTACATATTTTGCATTTACTTATTTGTATGTCGTAATGCAATTGCTCTTGTATTTAAATTTTGCACATGATCATGGATACAAGAATGTATATGACGTCACATCTTGATTTTGATTCGGTTGGTATGATTTTTTTTTTTTATATGCGGACCAAATTATTGCATTGTGATTGGATATTATGGTACGTCTGTATCAAAGTCAAATATTGTTTGAACTTTGTAAAGAGTTGCAAACATGATAATTGCCAATTATTGCGTACTTGAAATTATATGGCCTTACTTTATAAACGTTTAGCGACTGCTTAAGGTTAAACACTGATTTCTCTTCTCTCTTCTTTCTTCACTATTGATTTGATATTCGAAAGAAGAAGACAGCATTGTCTAACTCGTTAAACTATTATAAGTAAGGTCGATAATGTTTTGAATTGAAACTAGTTCGACATGATAGCAGCAACATTTAAAGGTGAAATTTGAATGTAACGTTCGAGTGAAACGTTTTTGACGCAACAAGATTTCACTTTGGCACGTGTCATTGACCTGCGCTTAACATTTATTTATCAAAAATGTTTATCTGTATGTTTGTATTCGTCTGTCCCAATGAGTTTTAATTAACATAGATTAGTTAGTTTTCGCAAATTAGATTTTTTTTTTTTTAATATTCGAACACGTGATATTTTTACTTTGGGACTATTTTGGTGATCAAGTTATTTTTTTTTTATTTATTTAAAATATATATGAAAACAAATCTTATACAAATTACATATTGGTATGTATATTTTTAGTGTAATTAATGAATAGAAAACTATATTTAGTGTTTAGATAAAAAATATAGTGTTGTCTTTGCAGATTAATATTGTTTATTTTATTCGTTTGTAATTTAATAATTTGGTGCTGTTTAGTTAATGACTGTGTATAATTGAAAAAAAAAAATTGAGAAAGGAAATGCTTTTAGGAATAAAAAATATTAATTAAAAAAAAAAGATTAGATATCGCGAATAAAACCAAAAAATTTTTTTTTTTTTTTTTATTCTTATTCTAAGTCTTGGTATCGTTTTGTACATATTTTTTTATGTAATGAGTAAAGGGTCCATTCATTTATTACGTAAGACGATTTTTACTAGTTTTCGACCCCCTCCCTCCCCTAAATAAGGAAAAATAAGAATGGGCCGACCCCTCCTCCCCTGTTTAATATTTATTACGTAAGAATCTAAAGGAAAAAATGAATATACGCTTGGTTGGTTTTGCTGTTACGAGTCTCGTTTTTCTCGTAGACATTTCTACCATATTCCCAAAACTCGACAAAAAATTGAAGATAAGCTTTTTTTTCTTCTCCTGAAAACGAGCTCTTGGCTTTGCGTATATTTGTAATCTTACGTAAGAACTATTAAGACCCCTCCCACCCCCTTGTAAGAAAAAATAAGACATGGTTGATCCCCCCTCCCCCCTAAATCGTCTTACGTAATAAATGAATGGCCCCAAACGAGTAATATAAAAGTGGCCTATAATATTTGGTATACTTTAATTTATTTAATAACTCAATACTTTCGCGATTCGTCCGCTTGTCAATTATGTGTCGCAGATATTGTTTCTTGTAAAATTGTACTACTTTGTACGCTAAAGGTAAGAACTCACGGTACGATTCACACGCAGCGGTCGATGTTTTATTGAAACTTCGCAATATTAATCTTCAATTATCATACGTTTGATATAGTAATTACACTAAATCGTAGTGTTTATTGTATAAATGCAAAAGTTTTTAGAGTATAAATTTATAGTCTTCACTTATAGCACGTATACTGCGGATAGTATCCACCGTGAGTACTTAGCTTAGTTTTTGTAAATATTTCGTTCTCGTCTCAAGATCCA
Organism: Nymphalis polychloros; assembly: GCA_905220585.2. Classification (NCBI taxonomy): domain Eukaryota; kingdom Metazoa; phylum Arthropoda; class Insecta; order Lepidoptera; family Nymphalidae; genus Nymphalis; species Nymphalis polychloros. The sequence continues at coordinate 3,415,031 of HG992251.1, forward strand.
ATCAACGTAACATGACGATGTATTATGACGTTGATATACGTTAATCAAATAAAACATTATAATCTATTTAATGATTTTTATTTATTTACATTTCCTGTAACAGTTATCCATCAAATACGTATGTGTGCAGAATTTAATGTCTACACACACACGTAAATGTTTAAATTCATTGGCTTGATTAAACACACACATGCTGACTGTTACACACTAAGGTAATATTGCCCATATCTTTACATTGATATGACTGCCTCGTTGGTCCAGTGGATACATGTAAGGCCGCGGACACGGTGGTCCTGGAATCAAATCCCAGGTCGGGCCAATAAAATGTTATTGAGATTTTCTGTCGAAAATTCTGAGTAGCAGCCCGGAGTCTGGAAGTTGGAAGTGTGTACACTCCCGTGCCTCAGAAAGTACGTTAAGCCGTTGGTCTTGCGCCTGAATTCTTTCCGGTCGTGTCGGATTGCCGTCCCATCGGGTTATAAGAGTTACGGAATTGAGAGTGCACCTGTGCTTGCGCACACACTTGTGCACTATATCTCCTGCGCAGTTGGCTAATCTCTCTTGAGTTTGGGCGCCGTGACCGAAATCGGTCTGGAGGACCATTATATTACATTGATATACTCTATGTGATTTGCTTATATTCTCAGCTTTGTTAGGCACTACTAACAGTTATTGATTTATATATCTTTATTTTTAGGTACTGTATTTTACTTGACTTTATGTCCACTTTAATTTAATTAAAAAGTTCCGATGACAACACCAAATACCGTCTTTAACGGATCTAATGAATACTGATTAGTCAAGACCACGGTCGTATAGGTCTTGCAACTGAGTCCAATTTCAGTGGTGAGAGATAGGTGCGAGTGTGTTACAACTGCTAATTCGCAATGCCATCCGCTGTACGTACTGCGTCGCTGCTATCGAAGCTGATTTTTTTCGCTCCCAAGTATTGTGTTATTTAATCATTGTTATGTCGTTTTGTTCAGTTTTGCGGATTTTTTGTTATTTAACTGTTTTGTTTGGATTTGAAAAAGTGTTCGGGATAATTATTACGCGTGTTGTCATCCTCTGGCGGCCGTAAATTGAACTTAACAGCGTCATTATGTCAACGTACCCCATACCGAAGTTGCAAGACCTGTGTATACGACCGTGGTCAAGACTCGGGTGTCAGAAGTCTAGTTGAGCAGACAAATCTAAATCGTTAATTTTTATTAATTCAGTCTAAAGTACCACGATATCAGTAGTAACATGCAAAGCTAAATTACTCTGTTTCTTTTATTGATCCTCTTTACGTAAAGTACTAGGATATCAGGAGCGAATTGAACATACAAATGTAAATGTGTCCCTACTTCCCTCCCTTCATTTGTCGTGTCTAAGATTAAAAGTACTATAAGTACGTATCTACCGAATTTAACTTTGTAAATATTTTGTTCTTATTTTAAATTCTTATACACGTATGATTGATATGCGTTGAATTAAAACAATTAAACTCTTTTAGTATTTTTTATTAATTAAATGATTAACGTTTAACAAAATATAATACAAAAGCAAAATTTTATATCATATACATTACAATGTGGTATAAGCTCCAAATCTTTTCGTCTAGAAAAGTGGAAGTCTCCCGGGATTCTGATGTTTTATGGGGATTCATTTGTCACATAATTCTAGATACATCCTTCTAAGATATATTTAACTAGAAATTTAATTCGGAGAATTGCTATATTGTAAAAACTTTTCACAATAATTTCCAATTTTTTTACTTAAAAATGACTTATATTTACTCTTGTAAGTTGTATACATGATATATATAAACTAAACTTAATTATTTTATATTATATTGACTGTGTTGATGACACTTATCGTATTAACAATATTTTAATTAGCGCAATCAATTTACAGATTACCCCGTTTTTCTTGTTCCAATTCAATAGATTCAAACAATGTCTTGAAGTTACCGGCACCAAATCCCTGAAAAGAATAATAAAATTAATAGATGACCAATTATGAATAGATGAATAATAGATGATCCTGGGTTCAAACCCGGGCAGGCAACACTGAATTTTCATGTACTTAATTTGTGTTTATAATTCATCTCGTGTTTGACGGTGAAGGAAAACATTGTGAGGAAACCTGCATGTCTCAAATTTCACTCAAATTCTGCCACATGTGTATTTCACCAACCCGCAATGTAGCAGCGTTTATTTAATTTTTAATTTTAATTGTATTGGTAGGCGGACGAGCATATGGGCCACCTGATGGTAAGTGGTCACCAACGCCCATAGACATTGGCATTGTAAGAAATGTTAACCATCGCTTACATCGCCAATGCGCCACCGTCCTTGGGAACTAAGATGTTATGTCCCTTGTGCCTGTAATTACACTGGCTGACTCACCCTTCAAAGCGGAACACAACAATACAAAGTAAAGCTGTTTTGCGGTAGAATATCTGATGAGTGAGTGGTACCTACCCAGACGAGCTTGCACAAAGCTTTACCACCGAGTAATTAGTATATATTTAATACATTATATATACATTATACATATATATAAAATACAGAACAATCATATTAATTACGGATATCAGCACGAATAGGTGTATTTTTGCAAAACATTGTATTATAATTATTTAATTCTGTATACACCACTAGTCAGTTTCGTAACTATAGGGTGGCAGGGCTGGCAAAACGCCACGGGCCCCCGACCCGACCTGGCCTCGGTCCGAGAGGCTCTGAGCTCAGAAGTGTCTTAAAATTTTTATGATTTTTTTGTATTGTCATTTTCAATAACATTTTACGAATTTTTGCTTACTCAGATTGAGGGCCCCGTATCTTTGGTAGCTACGCCCCATGGAATGGATTTGCCACGGGCCTCAGTAGGTATAGTTACGCCACTGCCACTTGTGTAGCTGGGCCCCCTAAGCTGAGGGATACTAACTTTGAATACCAAATGTCTGAGAAGAATTAGCGATTCTTTTGACGTCATTTACGTACCTATATTATTATTACCTAATAGTCTATCAAGACTTGTAGTTATTAATGTACTCACATTATGATTTCTTCTTTGTATCACTTCTAAGAACAGTGTTGGTCGATCTTGTGTGTTCTTGGTGAATATTTGTAGAAGGTAGCCATCGTCGTCGTAGTCTATGAGGATGTTGAGGCGCTCCAGCGTGTCTATGCTCTCTGCGACTTGGACTTTGCTGTTTTTCAACTTTTCACGGATTATTTTGTAATATACTGAAGGTATGGATAGAAATTCGACACCACGTTGACGAAGATGTTCAATCTAAAATGTATTAATAAATTACATATCTGTTTTGAGAACTGGTCGTACATTTGGTTTGTGTTTTTCTTTTAGGCTTTCGTATAGTTGAATGGTTTTGATAATTGTTTAGTACGACATTATAGAAATTTATTTAGTTGTTAAGATATACTTTATTCATTTTATTTCTATTATAATAATGTAGCAATAGATGTAATTACCGCGGTAATAATATCCTCGGTATTGATAGCAATATGTTGCACGCCAGCACCGCCGTGGTACTCCACGTACTCCTGAATCTGACTCTTCCTTTTGCCAGCGGCTGGCTCATTGATAGGGCACTTCACTGTCTCCTCCCAATTCGCCATCACCACAGATCGGAGAGCGGAGTACTCCGTACATACTTGTTTGTCATCGACCGACCAGAATCTAAAATGTAAAAGACATTAGACTTATTCAAATCGAAATATATTTTATTCAAGTAGACTTTTCAAACAACTTATAGAGCACAACAGATAGGAGGGGAGTTCCTGGCGTGGGGAGCAAGTGGGGCTCGTGCAACAATGTCCGTGATTGGCGCGTTATCGGCTCGTCAGGCGAACACTCGCTGAAGCGGCAGGAGTAAGTGCCGTGTGAAGTGAATCATTGGGGCAAGTAGCACGTACAATAATTAGCTTCGAATGAGAGGGCTGCATCAATCACTCGCAGCCTTCATTGAGGCGAGCTCGATGTAGATAGTTTTATTTGAGTAAGCCCCATCCGGCATCGATATTGTTCCAAAAAGTTGTATGTGACTTTTAAAAAGAAGTAGACAAAAAATATTTAATTACCTGTGGAATTGCAGACAGCGTTCGTACCACGACGCTGCTTCCTCCATTCCATTATCTGGCTGATTCCCAACTACGTGATCGATGAAATTAATCTCTACCTTTGGCCTTAAACAAAGAAATATAATTATAGTGCTATAGTCTTATACAAAGTTCTTAGTAAATGAATTGAAAAGCTTTTTGCATTTATGTCTCAACACTTCACCGATCCTCAAAAATAGTAAACTTGGCTACTAACAATTTTGTTTTTTAGCTATTTTTTAATCATCAGTAATTTTATAATACTTACAAATACTTCTGTATAGGATCTTTTGCTGATGGTTGATAGCCAGGTAAGAAAAATCCTTTATATTGTGACCTATCAACTAATGTGTGGGTGTTGTCGCCATACTGAAAATTAATGCACATATTAAAAAAAAAAACATTGATTAAAGATATCCTATTATGATATTGATGTACAAGTGTGTGCACAGACAAATTAAGCGCAAACAGGCTTTTAAAAGGTCACAATACTCCGTGTGGCATTAGAAAAATTATATTGAAAACACATTGTTTTCTATGTTCATTGATTCTCCTTTTCGTGTTTTTTTTTTTGCATTTGCTGTTCCATCGTGAGAGTGAGAGAATAGAGTACGTATATTTGCGCACACATTGTGCAGCTTATATGTATACTGCACGGCTAGTCGATCATCATCATTAATTGTAAAGAGACCGATGGATCTCCTACAGAATACTTACTGTTTTGAGTGTTGCCATCCTAACAACACCAAATTCGTCTTTTTCCTCCCAGAGGTCCCTGACAACGACAGCGCCTTGTTTCTTAGCATATTCAATTATATAATCTAAGTTCTCCACTTGGAAGGCAACGTCCTTGACGAAGTCTCCATGATATTCTATCTCTTTAACAAATCCAGTTTCCTCCGGTTCGTATTGAGCTTGAAATATGAATATAATCTAAAACACGTTAAACCAGTTTATTATTATAATATATTTAAGTTTTACGGTATTTAACGCGGAATATTTATGAATAACAATATGTCATTGAAGGAGCCGAGATAGCTCAGTGACAAGAAAATGTGAATCTCAACTGGAGATTATGGGATCAAAGCCGGGCAATTAGTTCTATGTTTTCTGGGGTGGTGGCTTAATTTGCGTTTATAATTCACCTTTTGCTGGGTTGTGAATGAAATCGCCAGGAAACCTGCCTCAGATGTAATTGTATCCTATAAGCTCCAAACATTCTCCTCAAGAGAAATGGACCTTAGCCCAGCGGTTGGGCGTTTTATAGGCTATTTATATTGTTTTATGTCATTAAAAGAATGCTTGTTGGGAAAAAAAAAATTACATGACATTTTTCGTTCAACAATTAGGTAATTGAGGTAATTAATAAAATGAGTAAAAATTTTTAATCTATTTTTACACTAGATAACTGACACGAAGTATGTCTGTATGTGGTACTCTAATATTGCAACCAAAGCCCCGGTAAAAAGCTATTAACGTATGTCTTGTGATACCAAATTATCATAGTAAATTTACTCATTTAATTAATGTTTAATTTTAATCAAAACTAATTAATTACTAACCTTGTTCATTCTAACAGCATGAGATGCGAATTTTCTAGAACCAGTTTCTAAGCCTTTGTATGCTAGTGGTTCGAAACCAAACCGCGTTATGAAGTAACTGGCTGCCTGAAAAAAAATACAAAAATGTAGAAAAAGAAGTTAAATTCTCAAATAAAAATGTTAAAAAATATTTAAAATTTTAATCAAGTCCGCTTCGATTTTCGTTTATACATATCCATTACTCCAAAAGTTATTTAATCATAGTTTAACTATAGAATTGTATTGAATAAATAAAATATATATACATTGTCGTCAGCATATTATATCACAGAATAAATATGTACAACCCAAACACTTAAAACGTTATTTATGTATGAGTTTTTTATGTATAAAACTTGACACCTATTCAGTAATAGGGAGCCAATTCTACTAACAAATGTCACTCATCACTTGATCGCAATCGATCCAGTTGCGATTCCATCTAAGTTGAATGGGAATAGAATTGAAAACGTATCGTAACCGTTACTAATTAGTAGAATTGACTCCCTATATGGAGTAAAAACTCGAATAATAATAAAATAACTTACTTGCTTTGCATTCGATACCCAAAAAGTAATGTGATCGAATGCCAAAAATCGGCCATTCTCTGGTTTTTTCCCTTTATCTGTGTACGTTGTCTGTAATGAAAATTAATTTAAAAAAATAGGAATTATTATTTAACGAGTTTGTTTTGTGCTTGAATTTATTATATAGATATTTGTAATTTTGAACCAAATTAATTCTTATTAGATATAAACACTAAGTTTTTTTAAATAGACGAAGAAAACAAAATTAATAAGTATACACATATTCTCGTAGTGTATGTCCAACCAAAGTCCATAATATAAGCCCGGCAGTGAAATTACCAAATTACACTCGCTGTTTCACTATTTACACAGTAACACAGTAAAATTGTTTTGTTTTTCAACGGTAGAAAAACAGATGAAAAAATATTACCTACCTGGCTAAAATCATCGTTAAAAATAACTTATGATTTTAATAATATTCATTTAAGCTTAATTATTTTAAATTTAAATTCAGAATCTTACCATTATTGTATTTGTGTTAATTGAGATTAACTTTAAATTTTAACTTTCGCTTTTAATATTAAAACCACTTACGTCCGTTTACAACAAGAACGAAATTAGAATAATTCCAGAAAAGCTTACATTTCGCACGGAAAGTCGAGTATTTATAACGTTTTATGAATTTTATTAAAAACAAGTCTTTGTAAAGCCTTTTTCACACAACACAATAACATTCATTTATAAAATGTAACAAAAACTACGCAAATCAAATTAGCCTTTGAACTTAGTTCTAATTATTTTTAAGTAATTAATGACGACGAGTTTTATTGTACACATAACTCCACCCATAGACATTGGCACCAACGCCTACGCCTACGCCTACGCCCGGCATAGACATTGGAATTATAAGAGATGTTAAACATCGCTTACATCGCCAATGCGCCACCAACCCTAGGAAACAAAATGCTATGTCCCTTATGCTTACAATTACACTGGATCACTCACCCTTTAAACCGGAACACAACAATAGTGAGTACTGCTGTTTTGCGGTAAAATACCTGATGAGTGGGTGGTATCTACCCTACCACCAAGTAAACTGCAATGAAGTTGTTACGAGTATGTGCGAAAATACAGAAGCATTCCATGACTCTCATAATACGATAGGGCGGCAATCCGACACGACTGGGGAGATATGTACTCCGGGTTGCTACTAAGATTTTCTTGATAAAAAACTTACAGCAGTCTTTGGCCCCACACATCTAGATCTTCTGTCTTATACCGTATTCTATAGATACGTTAAATACTAAAATAAGTCGGTATATAGTACAAAAACGCGTACCTCTAATATATAAAGGCCTTAAATTACTGAATGATTATAATGAAACGCTTAAAGCTACATTCGACGTAGGCAGTAACGTCTTCATATAGTATTCTATTATTAAAAACAATTCTAAGCTTTTTAAGGACATGCCTTAATTTATTCAATGTTTTAATATCTTCATTAAAACTCTAAAGACTACGAGTTTGTGCCAATAATTAATTGTTTCTTTTTTAAATTCTCACAACTACTTAAATATAAATATGGAACAATGAATGTAGCATCTATATACCTTGATGCTTGTTCGGAACCTGTTTTAAATTCAATTGAAAAATTTTACCCACACAATAACGTAGACACTTACGGCCTTATGTATAAACGTTGCTTAGTTACTGGTTAGCTAAACACCGATTTGTCTCTTTCTGTCATTATTGATTTGACATACGAAAGAAGAAGACAAAATATTGTTTAACTAATCACCAGTTAAACAAAGTTTATGAATAAGGCGGTTAATGTTTATAATAAAAAAACTTTAAATAATATAAGTACATATGTACTAAACTAATTAAAGTATGTATTGGACTTGTACTTATTGTGGGATTGCCTGTGTTATTTCAATAACTCGTCTGATAAATATCAGAAGAAAGAAAATTTTAATTGTACATACTAACAAACAGTTTTATCTCGCTACGTACTAAACGAATATTTGGAATAATTTGATTATGATGAACTATCTTTAATAGAAGAATATTTTTAATTGGAACCGTATGGAAAAATCTTTGCCAAATTAAAAATTAACAAAAAAAAAATACTACGTCAATTATTGTGTAGCTTCATTGTGGACGGAGGCTTGTAATATTGTGTTGTGTCGTTCGGGTTAGTGATTGACCGGTTGTGGACGAGCCTCTTTTACATAACGTTTTATATATTTATACAAAACTAATAAACAAAATAGTAATAAAAAACACGTATTTTTGTATTCCGTTAATATTATTATATAAATAATTTTATTTCTAATTGAGTTTTTGATATTAAAAATATCGTTATACAAATACTTATTGGAAATACTAAATTAAATACAAGGTCAGTATTAAATCAATTTAAAAATAAATTTTGAATCCAAACATACATATTTCATCTTAAATATTTATTGTGAGTTACCGCCCCGTGATTATTTATTTGCCTAGGTACATTTAGCGCTTCAATCGCTACAAAACAGTGCAAAATATAAAAAGCTACTTTTGTTTTACACGTGCATTATTGATACGATATCGATCGTGTGTGTTTAATATTTCTCGTTATAGTCGTTTCTCTATACATTGGTTTTTATTTAAGTTTACATATTTTTTGCTAATGGATTCAATAATATTGATGATAAATAAAACAATTTTGTTCAAGAACTTTTTTTGTTTTCAATTTCGGCACGACTTTATTCTTAGCGGTAACTGTAAAGGGCGGCATAAGGATTTATAATTTCTGACATCATTACAGATGAATTGTCAATTTTTAATATATCCTTCAATATAATAACTAGAAAATATAACATTGAAAAAAATTGCTAAATTAATAGATACTTTATAGGAATATTTCTAACGAGTTAAAAACAGTAATTGTCTATGGAATCATTATGTCTTTTATAAGATATTATTTGACACTACATCAGAAGGCTATAATATGTTAATAGGTCTGTGATTCCTTTACAGTAATTAAAACGTGCTTAGATAGAGTATTAAGTGATAAGAAAAGATAATTTTCGTTATAATAATACAATTGTTAATTACATAAATTAATAAAATATTCCATTTATACAAACAACATTTGTTTACACAAGATTTTCAACAACCTGCGCAGTACGAATGCGCAACTAAAAACATTATGTTAATTTCTCCCGGAGACTGTACGAGGTAAACACGTCGGAATGTCAGCACAGAAACGGGGAAGCGTTGCGTTTGTATAATCTGAGTATTATAAAAGCATTATAATTTATAATATTGTTTGTCAATCAACAAACAATGATGAAAATTTATAATGTTGATTTGATTATATGTAAACAAATTAATGCATTTGTTTTTTTAAATAGTTATAATAATAATTAAAAAATATAAACAGTTGTATTTATTACTCGATCTTTGCAATATTGTTAGCTGTCAAATATTTTTATTAAAACTCCTAAACAATACAATGTATTTAAAAAAACTATAATTGTAATTTTACAAGAATATATTAATTAATACAAAAATATAAAGTCTTATTTATTCACGAATTATAGTCGTTGATTCAAGCATTTTTACAATCATTATAGAATCAAAGACAAAACCAAACCGCACTAGGAGAGCATGGCAAAATAAGGTCCAAAAATCTCATCCCATCTGAAAGTTTAAAAACTTAAAGATTAAGAAATCTTACGGCCGAATACTGAAACGTCCCTCAAAGTTAAACGCTACTTAACATTGAGAAGCTCTTAAATTAGTATGCGAAATTGTAAATTAACGGCGTCTCAAATAATTAAGTTGCATTTAATATTTAAGTGACGTTTCAGTATTCGACCGTTAATCTTTAAGTTAAGTAGGACTTTATTCAGCTGTGAGACATTTAAGTTCTAGTAACGTAACAAAGTACAACTTTGTTATGGGTAATGCCCATAGACTATTCCAACCACAACAGCAGTAAAGACGGTTAAACAACTTTGACAACGAAATGACGCGATATCATTGGTCGAGATCTTGAACAATCTATGGATTCTCGAGAAAATGGCGTTTTTAATCCGCGAAGTTGTAGTCGGAACTTTTTGAGGTTAAATTATTATAAAATGATTATAACAAGTTAAGTGTAATTGTATTATAAATAAAGCTAAATTAATCTACCATTGTTTGTTTGTTTGTAATACAGCAGAACTATTAGCAAAACGCATGGAATATGAAAAACTTAGCTTCGTTTATGTTTCCTCTTTTATCGATGGGAATAGGGATTTGCTTACCAAGATCCAACTACTCAAAGGTTTCTAAGATTGCGTATCACTTTTTGACATTTTACTCTGCTAATATGGTAAAAGTGTTATCATAATAAGTATTTATAATATTTGAATTACGTTTTTAGTGAATTAATTTATTAGTTAATAATAAAAATTAAAATAATCGTTTCATTATAATTTGATAAAGGGTAGCGTCTCTACCCCACGTAAAATAGCCAATAAAAATAACCTGATCGTTGACTTTGATACATATGTAAAATATATATAATTAGCATAATATATATGTATCTTTTAATATTGCACAATATTTTGAAATATATTTAATTAAAATAATAATGTACTACATGTTCTTTGACTATATTACGCGATGTCGAATTAAATTAGATATGTTGGATCATTGACATGGTTCTTTGCTGTGAGTAACTTCATTGATTATTGATTATAAAACTCTTTCTCATAGAATTCTCATAGAGATATAATAAGTATTTTATCCCGTGTATTTTTTAATCGATGAAATATAAACATTCATTGATAAATCTACTTGTCCTTACAGTACAGTGCAAACGGCATAAAGAAAAGTACAACACGACCTGGCGACCAATTCTACTAATAACAATAACGATACTTTCCCGACTAAATTCCGATCCAACTTTGACTATTCTTTATTTTTCGGTAATGAACCGATATGATGTATATACCGTTATGTCAAAACCAAACTTAATTGTTAAGTTTTATGTCAATAGTCGATAATTGAATTAAAGAATAGGTAAACGCATAAATGGCAATGGTTTCGATTCGATTGCGATGACAATCTGTAGTAGAATTGGTCACCTGATCATTTTCATGCGTTTATTTAAATATCAAAATTCATGCACTTTTTAATAACCATTTCTGTACCAATGACGTCGTATGCAAAAGTTTCATGATGATACGTAGTTAAATCGTGAAAGCGTAACAAACATACGAACAAACAAACTCACTTGCCCATTTATAATATGCTGCTAGCATTCTTGCCACTATTCCACGCGTTCACAATTCGTACAGTTACTATTTTTAATTTTTATTTGTATTTATTAATGGCTTTAATGTAAATATAAATTTAATATTAATATCAGGATTTAAATGCAAGTTTCATCTCTTAAAATGTAGTGATTATATTGTGAGTATATTTTCCTTGGATTATAATTTCAATGAAAAACTCCGAGATAAAAACGACAAGACAAAAATAGTAAGTAAATTATATTTTATTAATAAATTTAACACAATTTACAAATTATATACTATCTTATGATAAATACAAAAAACCAGCACCAAAAACACCCATTTTTATAATGCATTGTATATGTTTACATAATTCACTGAATACTTAATTAATAGTACCTAATAGAGTTAATTTGGTACTAGTATTGTCTGTTTACGCTGTCTGTGCACGCATTAAGAAATATTTTAGTCAATCTTTGTTTTTATTTAATAATATTATATTGCTTTTGCTGACTGTAATTAGTTGTGTCAAATATAATGATTGTGCTTCTTAATTTCTCTCAGATGTTTTCTTGCCCAGCGGAATATGAATTATAAAAACAAATTGAGCAGATAAATTCTGTGCTGTTTGTTGAATTGAATCTACGATTTTCAATTATTACAATACAAGTTAAATATTATTTTTTTGTTTTTTATTTTTTGTTACTCATATTTAATTATCTGTGTCCTTCTTGTCTATGCGTTCAATGGCCTCGAATACCCATTTGTAGTTCATAGCGCCGAAACCCTAAAAACAAAAAAAATAATATATACTTTTGAATAAATTAATTAAATAATATACACAATACCAAGCAAAGATTACAATGTCAATTTTATACATCGCCATAATAAAATAGTGTTGCATTAGAAGCTTTTAAAGAGCCCATTATTAACTTACTAATTATTATAGTAGGTAAAGATTACAACTGCACAGGATATATTACAGTGCACAAGTGTCTGTGGAAACACAGATCCACTCTCTATTTTCTCAACGAAGAGTGTATACGCAGGATCAATAGCAACTTACCAAGGTTATGAAGCTTATACGCTGCCAATTCCGAACTGTAGGGCTATTCTATAAGAACAAACTCGAAACTCGATATTCGATATTGACATAATAATTATAACATTACATGAATACACGGATCACACAGTCGGTTGTCAACATTTCACGGATGAATAATGGAAGTGACTTTTTACAGAATAGCATTGTTGTTGAATTTCTTGAGAGAAAAACCTAATCGCTATTGTTAAAGAAAGTTGCAACTCTAAACGAACAACGCGTTTAATACATGTGAAAACTTAAACTGTACTTTTATTATGTACGTACTCTACTACTACGTACAATTGTATGTCTGTACATACTCTAATAAAACTCTGCTATAATTTAATATAAATTTAACTCACCCTGTGATTCCTTCTCTGTATAATCTCAATGAATAAAGTGGGACGGACTTGCAAATGCTTGGTGAAGGCTTGCAACATGTAACCTCTTTCGTCGAAATCTATCAAGATGTTCTGTTCTTTCAACTCTTCTATACTCTCTGCTACATTCACGGGACTGTCCTTAAGTTTCTCCTTTATCAGGTCGTAATAAGTCGGCGGCCATGATAGTATGTCAGCGCCTCGTGACTTCAAACTCTTCATCTAACGTAAGTTAATTCACATGACATTTAAAAAAACAAAACAAATAATGACTTATAAATCAGAATGATATAATTAATTCAATTTACTCACAATTGTTTTGTAACTAAATAGTATAGTAGTTAGGTATTAAAGATTATGTAAGCGAGTGTAAACATTTATTTTAATTAAATTGTACTGGTAGCATTGTGCAATCTCGTCTGGGTAGGTACCACCCACTCATAAGATATTCAACCGCAAAACAGCAGTAGTTTTTTCTGGTATTGTCGTGTTTCGGTTCGAGGGGTGAGTGAGCCAGTGTAATATAACAGGTACAGGGGACGTAACATCTTAGTTCCTAAGGTTGGTGGCGCATTGGCGATGTAAGCGATGGTTAACATTTCTTACAATGCCATTGTCTATGGGCGTTGATATTTCCACTTGATTTGAAAAATGATTGATCTGTTGTTTATTTTAAATAGTTTGTATACTCACGGTAGAGACGATATCGTCTGTGTACAGGGCAATGTGTTCGACTCCCGACGTACCCAGAGCCTTAACAAATTCAGTAGCTTTGCTTGTAGGGCGTATACCCTTTGCTGCTTCGTTTAGTGACAGCTGTAAAAAAATAATCAATAATTCTTAATACATCATACAATAATTATTTTTCCTATCCTTTAAATTATTAACAAAAGGTGATAAATGCCACCCGAAAGGATAAAAAAAAATTGTAGAATATATTTAAAAACGTAGAAACCATGATAGAAAATAATATTAAATTTATAGAACACATGCACACACCTATATGTGTAATCAAAAAATGGTTACACAATTTTAATTGGTTATTAAAATTTGTAGGCCTCTTGGAGTATAACTCAGTAAACTATTAAAATATATATGAAATAGTTTACAAGCAAATATTTAGCCAAATGCTTTACTTGCGAATTCAAAAGTTTATCTAAACTTTTAATGTCGCAAGTAATGGAGTGAAATAACGGAATGTAAATAAAATTAAGATAGATTTGAACCCATCATGATAGAAATAAAAATACTCACAAGAACAGTTTCTGTCTGATTAATAACAGAAGCTGAGTTAATGCAAGAATATGGTACTAAATCGTGGCTGTAATCCACGCACCAGAATCTAAAAATAATGTTTACATTTTTAAAAAATACTGAAATATTATTGTAAAGCTAAATTAGGATAATGAAGTGAAGTTATTTTGTGCTTTTCTTGTCATAATTAAATAATAAACACGGCTTTCCATAAAATGCTCGTGTAAAGAACAATTTTGGTTGCATTTAAATTAAAAAAATAGGAAAGGAAGTACCACTAGGAAGAAGTAGTTTGAAGTTAACTGCTCAACAGCATATGTACGAAATTTTGTATATAGATGATTGTTTTAATCAAAACATTCATAATTTATATCACACAAAATTTGTAATGTTTTAATTACCTGTGCATATTCAAGTTCTTCTCATACCAAGTCACAGAATCCTCAAGTGTTCCATCCGCCATATTACCTTCCACATGATCTACGAAATTCAAATTAGTTTCAGGCCTGAAAAAAGTAATAACAATTTTTACACTTATATTTAAAGTAACGATTGTTAATTAAAAATCATTTCAATGTTTGAATTAATTAATTTCTATTAAATATAAATATTTCTTTGGAAGTTAGAGGGTATTGCACTTTTTAACTACAAGTCAAAAAAAATTAATTTTAATTAAATTCAAGTTTTTCCTTAGTTGTTCATAAATCATAAAATGTAAACCAATTATATCATTTATAACTCAAATAAGAAACTAGTGATTGAATTGACGCGATATCATTGGTCCATATATTGACCTTAATTATAATGAAGAATTAATCTATGATATTCACTATGGATGGACAAAAAGTGACGTTTTGAATATCGGCAAAGTTAATATCGGAATTTTGGGAGTAAAATTACATTAGATATAAGTACATATTTATATGGAATAATGTTGTTTTATATTATAAAGATATGTTAATCTCTTATAGTTCTTGCTGTTTGTAGTGCCTAACATAAAAGAGATATTAGCAAATCGCGTGGAATATGTAAATCTAAGGTTTGTTTATATCTACTCCTTCGATTGAGGCATAAAATATCGTACAATAGCTCATTCAGTGGATCGTCTTCAACCGCCTGGTATCCTGGGAAAAGCAGTCCTGTGTACTTTGATCTGTCAATGAGTGTGTGAGTATTATCTCCGTACTGAAAAAAATATATAATGGAGAAAGGATGTGTTAGAAAAACTGAACTTCTGGAACTTATTGGTTACAGAAGTATAAAGAGCAGATTAAATAGCTTCTAATTTTGAGCTGTACAATGACCCTGATGGATTCAATACTTGGTGGTAGAGCTTTGTGCAATCAGATATTCTACCGCAAAACAACAGTACTTGGCATTGTTGTTTTCTGGTTTGAAGGGTTAGTGAGCCAGTGTAATTACAGGCAGAAGGGACATAACATTGCCAATGCGCCCAAGGTTGGTGGTGCATTGGCGATATAAGCAATGTTTAACATGTCTTATACTGCCAATGTCTATGGGCGTTGGTGACTATATAAAAAGAAATTCAAAAACCACATCTATTAAAAAAACCAAGTAGTATATGTATAAAATATCCTTAGCGTTCTAGTATTGTACTCTTTGATAAAAATAATAGATTACTATATTACAATGTAAGTTAATATAGAGTTGACATACGAACGATGTTCATGTGTTGTTTTATTCCAACTTACCGTTTTTAAAACAGCGTAACTTATAATTCCATTTTTATCAGTCTCCTCGGTAACATCTTTGACAACTAAAGCGCCTCCTTTCTTAGCTTTTTGCACGATCGCCTCGAGATCAGATACTTCGAATGCAACGTCTTTCACGAAATCTCCGTGGTCTGCTAAATCCTTTGTTATTTCACTCTTGTTCGAAAGAGGTGATTCAAAGATTATTATTATCTGGAAAATGATTTGTTTACATTAAAGTAAGGAGTTATTCTTTACCAAGATATAAATTACAAAAGTATTATAAATAAATACAATAAAATGTATGTATTATACATGAAAACAAATGAATAAGTACTATTTAGTACTCCATGATGTTATATCATTTTCAAAATGTTTTTTAACTCGAGATTTCAATTGGCAAAGCAAAAACGTCTACTTAATAATTTGCTATTATATTATATTAATAGGCGCTATTTATTTCTAAGCGCTTTGTGAGCTGAATGTTTTTTTCATATCTTTAATCTATTATAATAAAATAAATATTTACTTACTTTATTTTGTTGAACGGCATAGGAAACTGCAGGCCTGTCATCTGTGGAATCTCTGAAAGCTAACGGCTTAAATCCAAAGCGAGTGACAAAATAACTAGATGCCTGAAATAAAGAACATGAGAGTAACATAAAAATGAGAACTTATATACATAAAGATTTTGTGATGAGTAAATATTAAATAATATAATATAGACATATGTCTATAAATACAACCTTCATAAGATACATATTTTATCGTGAGAAAGTATATAAATATGAAAGTATATAACGTAAGCAATGCTGTTTCGGGTGTTTGGGATCTATGAGTTAGACTTAGTCTAAGATTCATAGAAATTAGAATGTAATATATCCGATCGTTATATACTGATACAGTTATTAAACATAATAAAAAAAAAATTTTTTAATAAAATTTACCGTTTTTGCGTTCGCCACCCAAAATGTAAGATGGTCGAAATTTAATACTTTTCCAGTATTTGCTTTTATAACGTCTCCTTTTTTCATTTTGCACTGAAAAGTTAATAACAAATATTTATTTTTATAAATATATCGCTGTAATAAATTTTCTCATAAACAAAAAATTTAAATAAGTTTTTTTTTTACATCTTTATCTTTTAACTCCTTTAGCGATCGAATATCGAAATCGAAATGTGTTATCTATTTGAAATGTAGCGGACTTTATGTTGTTTCTTAGTTATAATTAAGTAACTTAAGCACTAAGCATTATGCTAACTTGTAGTTTCAATACGTGACAAGAATAAAAGTGAGAGACAACATTGCAGAACTTAAAAGCGACTATATAATAAATATTTATTTTTTTAATAAAAAATAATGTATTAGAAACAAATAAAACGGTACCTAAAGCATTTAATAAAATTACATTTTTTCTTATTTCATAAACATGTGTTTTATTCTAATCATCGTCAAAAAATTATATGTTTAGTTTTGTTTCCAAAAACATTTACCAAATAACAAGATTTTTATCTTTATTGAAATATTAACGACGTTTGTAAATAATTTTACAATCTTAAATGATTACTGTTTATAGGAAAGTGCTTGTTTATCACATGTACGAAAGCTTCTGCTATGATATATCCTCCTGACAGATTTCAGACGTTAGAATATGGCGGCCATTTTCGAGGCACACTAGCAGTAGCTGCACAGGTGACTAGTGTAGTTTGTGCACAAACATGGCATCTGCTAATTCTTGTTAGGTTAGAGAGCGACCACGCACCGAACTCGTCTGCGGGCTCCGTGGTTCCTCTTTCATTACAACTAGTCTGTGCGTAGGTAAGACGGGGTAATACATTGCACAATTACTGTTCTCTCTCCCGACGTCAATGGTAACCTAAGCCTCATAGGAGGCGTTCTTAGAACACACGTATTTTGAGCTCTTAACTTCCAACATCTAGCTTTTTAGAACGGAAAAAACAAAATTAACCGTTGAAATTATTTCTTCTGTATAAATACAGAACACGATCGATCCTATTATAAAGTCTCCATTTTTGATATTGGTCGTTAAAGATCTGAGTATCAAGGTTTTGTGATTGAGTCGTAATCTTAAACAAGGACGCCTTATTAGTTATATTTTTAATTATATTTTTACTACTTAACTAGCAAGTCCACTTTGCATCTTAAGGTTGTACTCATTTGTACTTTTAAAAATAATTATTCATATAATCAAATGCATAATATAAGAATTGTTGTCCTTTGTATCTCGCTCTTGTAAATAGCGTTATAGGCCTCAGTTATTTTTTTTTGTAATTTAGTCCAATTTACATGTATGTATGTAACATGGGGAACTAAAAGATTGATGGTTAATATGCCTGAAGAAGTTACTAAATAAAAACTTTTGAATACATCATTGATACATTTCACAACATAGTTTGGCAAATGTTCGATAAGTAAAAAAAAGCCGTGTCAGGATTCTAGCTTTATCAACATAGTTCACTCGCATGCGGTACGTTGGTGTTCTACTGGGGAAATCGCTGTGGTAGAAACCCAGATGTACGAGTGGAAAGGGGGTGATCTCTTCTTCTCTTTCAAGGAGATAGGCTTATCTCTGGTAAGGATACAATAAACAGGATTTGCCTCCGAAGACATTCCTGCTCTTACGTATCCATCCAGTAGAAGTAATGATATCGTGATCGATCGCAAAAGATATTTAAGAATACAATTATTTAAAAAAAATGCCACATTTTTTTATCTATTTTTTCTACTAGGGATTGGTGTTGTAAGAAGTATAAGATATTACTTAAAACTATGAAATTATCATTAGTTAATACGTAAGGAACGATGTTATTTAAGGTATGTTATTCTCTAGCGCATGTAACACAGACAACGTTGACTGGCTCACTCACAATAAAAACAGGTCAGCAACAAAATAATGCTATTCAACGGTAGAATACCGTATTTGTATTAATAAGAATAAATACAATTTTCAAAAATATTTGAGCAATAAGGCGTTACCGTTATATACAACTAAAGTTCGTCCGCGGCATCGCTCACGTTTTAAGGGATGTCTCATAAAAGATTAATTAAGTCCTTAAGGTTCAAGCTTGCTTTATATCAAATTAAAGCGTAACATACAGACATAGTTACTTTAGCATTTATAATATTAATATAGAATAAAATGAAAATATTTACCTTTTGTATGTTATAAAAAAAAAGAAACACGACACAGTTGAATCGAATCAGTATAAACAAACTATTCATTAATTTTTCTGAAACGTTACCATTTATATTAATATTTTATCTATCTTTAGGATCTCTTATTAATTTTGTAATATTAATGATGATCATTATATTATTCATGTTGATTTAATCTATTCATAATTTAATATTAGACTGAATAAATAACATAATTTCAAAATTTGGTATCAATTATAAATATTTTTTTTTAGTTAGACAGACAAATATCGACCCATAGACCACATCCACCCATAGATACAGACCCTACAAATATTAACTTTTTTTTATGTAAGAGCGGGCATACGTGCAGTAGGCTCACCTGATGGAAAGTGACTATGGACCAGTAGTGACTATCAATGGACAACTGCAACATCCGAGGACTTACGGGTGCGTTGCGGGCCTTATTACCTATTAAGTTGGTGCCAACATTTGGATCTAAGATATGATATGGTATTTGAGCCTGTAGTTATACTGGCTCACTCACCCTTCCAATCAATATAACAATACAGAATATTTATGTTTCATGGTATTGTAATGGATGGTTACATGATTTAATCTGTAACTTTATTCTTCCTTTACATTTTTTATTCGTTATTAGTTTTTGTTAACCTTTAAAATACTGTGTCTCCTTCTATCAAATGTCAAATTAATAATGACAGAAAGAGAGAAATTAGTGTATACAGCCGCTAAGCAACGTTTAAATAGTTAAGGCTTATTATATATAAATGTTAATTCACTCGGTGGTAGAGCTTTGTGCAAGCTTGTCAGGGTGGGTACCACCCACTCATCAGATATTCTACCGCAAAATAGCAGTACTTTGTATTGTTGTGTTCCGGTTTGAAGGGTGAGTGAGCCAGTGTAATTACAGGCACAAGGGACATAACATCTTAGTTCCCAAGGTTGGTGGCGCATTGTCGATGTAAGCGATGGTTAACATTTCTTACAATGTCATTGTCTATCGGCGTTGGTGACAACATACCATTACGTGGCCCATACGCTCGTCCACCTACCTATACGATAAAAAAAAATTTATTTGATTATGTAACAGTAATGTTACCGATGAAGCATTGTTATGATTTCTGCATCTTACTTAATGTAAAATACAGTTTTTTTTTATATTATAATACCGTTATAGCAGGTAAAGTCATAGAATGTATTCAGTTTAGGAGATATTATATATTCATTAAATAGATACTCCGAGATCTGTTGATAAGAGATAACATCTCTACATATTTAAATAGTATTTTGTAAGAATTCCTCGATATTATAACTTTCATGTCAAATATACTTGTTTATCGACTCATCAGCTTACGTAAGCAGTCAATGTATATTACTAGCTACCTGTGCCAGCTTCGCACGAGTAAAATAACGATCTAAATAAAACGATTATTGGACGTATCTCTCTTGGTGTAAGCAGGGGCGTAGTTACCTCCGTATCAATGATAAATAAATAATAACGTTCTCCAGACCGATTTCGGCCACTGCGGCCAATCTCAAGAGAGATTACCCAACTGCGCAGGAGATATTATAGTCCACAAGTGTGTGCGCAAACACAGGTGCACTCACGATTCCCTAGCTCTCATAATCCGATGGGACGGCAATCCGACACGACCGGAAAGAGTTCAGGCGCAGGACCAACGGCTTTACGTGCTTTCCGAGGCACGGGAGTGTACACACTTCCAACTTTCAGACTCCGGGCTGCTACTGAGAATTTCCTGACAGAAAAACCCAATAACTATTTGTTGGCCCGACCTGGGAATTGAACCCAGGACCACCAGATCTGCGGCCTTATATCTAGCCAATAGACCAACAAGGCAACGAGAGTATCAATGATACGGGGCCCCCAACCCGAGTAATCAAAAATTCGTAAAATGTTATCCAAATTATCACTCGAAGTCTAAGAGCGTACGCTAAATGTCCGGGGAAGAAATTAAAATATTTGAAAAATAAATTCGAAAAGGTAGTTTAAGCCGTTGACGGTCAAGTCGCTAAATTCGCGTGAATAAAATATGGTCATCGCCGTATCGCAGTTGAGATGAAGGGCCCGGCATCAAAATTTGATACAGGGTCCATCAAAGGCAAGCTACGCCACTGGATGTAAGCTGTGTGAAGTTCCCAGTCGGCATAAATCATGCCTCATCATTTACGATATCTTAAATAATCTTCGTCATATTTCAGAAAATTTATTTATTATTATCACAAGCACCACCTACCTCATATGAGTAATTCTTTACGCCGTCGTTGGGTGCCTGGAGGAGATCGCTATGTAGCGATAAGGTCGAAAAAGTTCTACGCTACTCATAATTAGGTTGTCGTTTTGTATTTTTTTTTTATCTTTGAGGTGTACAACAATAGTTTAAATAAAAAAATATATATATCTTAATTTTCTCCATTAATCACTCTGTCTATTAGTTAAAACCGTATGTAAATACGTTCAGTAGTTTTAGAGTTAATTGCGTCCAGACAGACAGATGTGGCGTGATTTTATTTCATAATGTGTAGTGATTTGATGAAATGTAATTAAGAACTATTTTATTTTATAATATTTTAACTGCCCGTCCCAACTTCGTTTTAATTTGTTTAACCAAATGCAGGGCCGGATTTAGAAGTCCGGAGGCCTCGGGGCAACAAAGGAGTGGAGGCCCCTTGGCCCCAAATTATTTTCCAAATAAAATGAACAATTTTTTTCAGTCGGGTTTGTCAATAAATAATTTATTGAGAAACCAAGTAGATTCTTTTAGTATTTAACAAACTTATACAATCATACATATATAATCAGAAACAAGGATTATCTGAAATTAAATTTTAGCGTTAATGAACGGAACCTTCCGAGCTTTTTTCGCCGAAAATTTCGCCAAAATCCAGTTCCAAAAAATTAAAGAAAATAGTCGAGACACAGAATCGAATACTTAACCTCCGAGGCTGCGGGCAAGTACCACACCACGCAGCCATTGAGCCATTGGGATACTCCCTCAAGATAGGTAGTAAATTGCAAGTTCTCATGAGGGTCATTTGAGATTTTGATATTATACTGATTGCCTGATTGGAGTGAACAAACATAGATCAATGATTTCTGTTAATATTTGGGGCCAATTTAATCATGTTTGTTCAAAGGTAAAGGTAAAGGTAAAGGTAAAGGTAAAGGTAAAGCAGCGAAAAAAAATATTAAAGGAAAAGTTGTTTACTAGTCGTTATTTACAAGTTTTTTTTTTCCGAAGTCTATTGTGGGGGCCCCTCTTTTGTGGAGGCCCCGGCGCTGTAGCCCCGGTTGCCCTCCCCTAATTCCGGTCCTGACCAAATGAGATATAAGCATTTACCAATTGATTTATTCGCCCTGACGCTTCATGTATCAACACGCCCCGCGTACATTTTTAAACATACGAGTAGGTACATAATATTAGGTCCTTATATATGAAATTAGCGTTTTGTCGTCTGCGACATCCCGTTGTCATTGTCGACAAGAGAGATTGTCGAGGACTTGAGATTTAAGCGAGGTAATAAAATTAAAAATGTAATAATCAAAAATTTAATAGGTTTCAAATGATAATTTTACGTTGATTCGCTTTTAGAAATTATAATGTGATACGATACTCATAACGCATAACTTGCTTTTGGGATGAAGTCTTATCGAGACGATCATATGTCATATTTAGCATAATCTGGCGTTTTTGTCTATTTCTCACTACGAGTGCGTATTTCAAAATTACGGCGAAGTTGTGCCCACTCTTGCTTCTACGTAAATATGCTTTTTGAAATACAGTTTAATACATTTCGAAATTACATACGAGGTATTATTCTTATTAATAAATAGCTTAAATAACAGAAGAGAAATAACTAATGAGAATATTAAATATAAGTTGAAGATGTGTTATTTAAAACAATTATAGCGTATATTATAACATAGACAGAAAGGAACTCAAGATAAATTTTCGTGGACTTTGCAGTGCTATAATTTAAATGTTATTTGCTTGTTTGTATTGTTAAATAGATAAATAATTATATGTCATGTTAATAACCTACCCTTTTCTTTCTTTGGTAGGTAATTATTTTACTTTCGAAGGTAACTATAGAATGATGTCCTTTTTTTTATTTCGCTGGAAAAAACGCCTTTACGCGTTTCCCCCACATGAAGTGTGGGGTATATGGGGCTCGCCGAAGCTGAAGGCGCCGGAATACCCATTAAAAACCAGCGTACCTTAATCGTCTTTGGTGGAGCGGCACGAAATCGCTTGTGCATATTATCGCGACGCTCCGGACACGGTCGTATACACAGGTCTATCAACAACAGTAGGGGAGGTACGTCGGCTTTTTGATGCTTTTCAGTTCAATTTACGGCCGCCAGAGGCATGACAATTCGCGTAATAATTATCCCGAACACTTTTTCAAATCCAAACAAAACAGTTAAATAACAAAACAAAAATAACAACAAATTTGCCAAACGATATAACAATGATTAAATAACACAATACCTGGGGGAGAAAAATATACGCCGCGTGTCACTCAACCACGTGCGATAGCAACGACGTACAGCGGGCGTTGTTGCGAAATAAAAGTTGTAACACAATCGCACCAATCTCTCACCACTGAAATTGGGCTCCGTTGATAGACCTGTATACAAGACCGTGGCCCCGACATAGAATTACGCCTATGTCTAATCGATTTTTAAATATTTAGGCAAAGGTACGAAATTGTTATCCCAAAGAAAACTTAAAGACTGTGTTAAATAAATATTTTATGTATTTAAAATTGCTAACGTTTTGTCGTTTTACATCTTAACTGCAATTAAAATAAACGTCTATTCACAAGAGTAAAAAAACATTCTAAAGACCAATTTATATTGATAAATTCTTTGTTTTTTTTGGGTCACGTGAAAAGTTTTAATAAAAAACATTAATGTATAAAATAATTTCATTTATTCTTTATACATCATACATATTTACATAAAGTCGCAGGTATATTCATTAACATTATGGAGTATTTCACTTGCACCTATGTATATATCAAAACACTTATGTATTATATAAAACTTATAAAAAAAGGTAAGGCACCTCAAGGAAGCTTAATCAAGTCAATTTCTGAATAATGGCCGAAAAGTAAGGAAATCATTGCTTAGAATTTAAATTAAGAAAAAAAGAAAATCTTGCAAAGAAATAAGTGTTGCCAGGTAACATTGAAATTAATTATATTTACAAAATTAAGTAACATATTACATCGATTATGTAAAATATTATAATATATCATTAGTCAGTTATAAAAATAAATAAAATCAATGTAATTCATCAGAGTAACATTCGACCACAAGTAAAATCCATTGAAGTAAATTAAGATAAAAGTTAAAAGATCAGATATAAAGACTAGGATTTCTAACAATGGATTTTACTTTCAAATCTCGACTCGATTAACGCTCAGTAACAGGTAACTTAGTGCACTATATTTACAAATGTTATAATTTACAGATTATAAAAAAATAGTTTATTTATATAATTATTGTGACATTTTATATCTATGCGTCGCGTTTCGAATACGTGTAGCCTCATAAAAGTGTTGCCAGTTCAATTGCTTTTATTTAAATTGCACTATTTATTTATTTTTATCGAAAGAAATTAATTATGAAGTAAGCTTAATATGAAACCATTGATGTCCCATTGTGTGCTATAAATTTTACTGTAAAATGTTTTAAAGGCACTTTTTTTAAATACCAATAATATATTAGTTACACGAAACATAATATCCATAAATTGTAAAGATACCTGTGTGTATTCCGCTTATCTGTGTATTGGTACATACACACAAGGGACGGGGACATTAATTTGCAATATATATCTATATAATAATATATAAAGCTGAAGAGTTTGTTTGTTTGATCCGGCTAATCTCAGGAACTGCTGGTACGAATTTAAAAATTATTTTTGTGTAGTCCTTTTATCGAGGAAAGTTCTAGGCTGATTTTTATTCATTATATTTTTATTAATTATACGCGGGTGAAACCGCGTTCACAGCTAGTTAATTATAATTTAGAAACGCAAACGCTAGATTACCATTGACTATCAAAACGTACTCAGTCATTTTGTATATCTTAATTTATTGAAGATATATTAATATATGACAAATACATCATACATACATACATACATAGTCATGATCATTTTGAATTATATTTTAAACCATAAACAATTATTAATTAATATTTTACAAAGAAATATTGTCAGCTAAAAAGATATTAACGGAAGTGCATTCAATACTTACGATTAAGAAATTATATCAGATTAGTGTTTTAAATGCAAAGAAATAAAAACTATCAAGTCATATATGTCACCTGTCATATTACAATGTATTAAGTAATGCCTAAAATTAGCCAATAAATGACAATTATAACGAAACCATTGTAATATTACATGTCATATAAGATTTTAGAAGTTGTTTCGTATGACATCTTTTAATATACTTCAGTCTGAATAAGAAAACAAACGTTTTCCTTTGCGTAAAAAGCTGAGGATTTAAAAAAAAAAAAAACATGTTACAAAAGTGTCACACGAAACAATTCTCACCGCTTTGGTAACTAATGTTACGGTCGTTTAAATATGTCAAGAAATTACAAGTCGAGTTGATTACATTTACAAATAAGAGGAACACGAAGCGCTTACAAAAATAACAGTTAAATATACATTGTGGTAGATTTGGTATGCGTGCGCGCTGTACCGCGAAATGACGAACACTACACTGAGATCAATTTTCAAAAAGATTCAAACTCGGAACGGTTTTACATATACATTTCACAATTCCCATAAAAAATTATATTACTGCCCTATTTAAAGATCGAAACATTTTTTTTTATATCTACAGCGTTGACACTTTACAACTACTAATTCTTTTGAACCTGTAATGATATGTAATATATTTTTCATTAAAGCCTTAGATTTACCTAACACTATTCCGTCAGGCCATGGTACAGTGCGCTAAAGAGATTGCTCGCTCGTTGAGTGCAGTCTATCGTTGTATATCACAGAGCTGTTGGCAGGGGGGTATGTCGACTAGCTGGGCTCTTTCCACCGCGACGAGACAGCCGCCCGGTGTCATTAGAAGAGGGGCGGACGAGTTGCCCACCCACACTTTCTTAACGTCGTCTGTGCTGTGCTGTGACGGAGATATGTACCCACCCCTGTAAAGAAATTAACCATATGATTAGCAAAGTTAGCTTTGATAATATTAATCAATATATAAACAAGATTTAATATTGTATAAAAATCCTAAAAAAAGTAATAAAACGTCGATATTTTCTGTTTTGATATTACACGACTTAAATAGATTATAAAAAACAATCTTGAAAAAGTGGGTTGCGGTAGGCAAAAGGGAAGGGGAAGAGAACCAGCCGCCGAACACCTAGCCTTTAGTAGGTGCTGCAACTGCCCTGATAGAAGCTACGAATCGATCAAAATGACACGACATCCAGCAATGAAGAAGGCGACCAAGAATAGATTGAAAACAATATCCTCGTACAGTGTGCTACTATTATAAAGGGATACCTTATTACTATCTATATATATACACAAACAGTTGATTTGTACCTGAGTTTCCTATCTGCCTGCAGTAGAGCATCAGCTCGTAGCAGCCGCACGGCGACCGCGACGAGTAGGAATAGTATGAGCGCGCCGCAAACCGGCACCGCAATCGTCGCCGCTTTGAACCAAACCTCGCCGTTATAGGACGCACCGCGTTCACTCGCCACACTGCCTTCTGTGAATACGAATATGTATATAGATAAAATATATTTTACACTCAAATAGATAAATACACAAGTTTTATGCAATTATGCCAAATTATAATGTCCTCCAGACCGATATCGGTCACGGCGGCCAATCTCAAGAGAGATTAGCCAACTGCGCAGGACATATTATAGTGCACAAGTGTGTGCGCAAACACAGGTGCACTCTCTATTCCCTAGCTCTCATAATCTGATGGGACGGTAATCCGACAAGACCGGAAATAATTCAGGCGTAGGACCAACGGCTTTACGTGCTTTCCGAAGCACGGGAGTGTACACACTTCAAACTTCCAGACTCCGGGCTGCTACTGAGATTTTTTCTGACAGAAAAACCCTATAACGGTTTATTGGCCCGACCTGGGAATTGAACCCAGGACCACCGGGTCTGCGGCCTTATATCTAGCCACTAGACCGACGAGGCAGTCACATTGATACAAAATTATAAATTATGTAAAGGCATTATATCAGTAATAGCGATATATCCGAGCAACCTCGGACGTCGTGAGAGATTAGACTTACAGAAAGAAGCAAAAGATATTTATATCTATAATATGTAATACATTACAGTACTTTATTCATGTTATTAGTTATTATAAATCTACCCATTCGCTTGGGTGTGATGATATTATAAATAACTCCAAATACAAACTATTCATCACAGCTATAATTTGCTTTTTTTATTAAGTTACGTTTAATTTGTATCCCACCATAACGTCCAAAACATTAGCGAAGAGACGTCTAACTTATTAGGAATATGCGACCTATTAAAACTATTAGAAAAATTAATTTGACCAATTAAAATTGTAACAGATGAATTACATAGTTTCTTCTTTTGAGATTAAAATGTGGTGGTGCTATAATGTGGTACAATTTCTTAGAAAGTCGATAATATCATAATGAAAAAGTATACGCTATTAAAATTAAGAAGACAAATAATTACATACGATTACATTGATACCAATATGCATTTATGCTCGTTACTGATACATTAAGCAGAATTATAATAAAATGCCTGCGATGTGTATGTTCTTAGAAATTGCAAAATGCCCTATCGTGTAGGCCGGTAGCCGGAAATCATATGATGATATAGGATCGAATGTTTAATGGGTTTAATATAACAATTAATTATACGACACTGCGAATTAGTACGACAGGTCAGTTACACTTTTTTTTTTATTTGAGAGCCGCGCGGCTCTAATGAATTTGCCAAAAGTGTCTCCTTTTGTGTCAATACAAATGACTTAAATAAAGAAAGAAGTTAAGTTCAAAAACACTAGAAAAAATATTGAAAAAAAATCTACATCCAAGTGTTAAAACGAACGAATTAAACTTAAAACTGTCAAGTAAATCTCAGTGTTGCTATTGTTAAATTGTCATTATTTTATTAAAGACAATTATAATTATGCATAATTAAATTATACATATATTAAAGGCTATGGTCTTTGTTAATAAATTTACACAAAGAAAAAAACATTAATTACAATTTTTACATAAAAAAAACGGATCTAATTTTTGCACAAATTTGCGCAATAAACATAACTCGCAAGTCACAATCGTAATCATTTTCGTAAACCACATACCGTTTGGTACATAATAATTTAGTCATCGACATGATATGAATGTACTAGATTTTCATTAGGTTGAAATGCTATTCAGATGTATGATTTATGTTTAGACCTAGGGGCCAAAAATAACAGTTTTTTACTTTAACCGCTTCTTAATGGGGGGTGCTTAGGGGCCTTGGATCTCTAAGTCCAGGCCTGATTACTAGATGTTTTAACTGCCTCGATGATCTAGCGACTACTTGAATTTTGAAGATAAGTTTTCTGTTAATAAACTCCAAGAAGTCTCTATATGAACTTTGTGTTCACATTCATGTATTTCGGAAACCACGTAGAACCGTTTTACCGATTGTCGTCCGATTATGAGTGAGGATATAGAGAGTGCACGTGATTTGCGCACACAATTGTGCATTATTATCTTGTGCGCAGTTGGCTAATCCTTGTGTCTGTCCCTTATACTCCAAGTATACATAGGGATTAATTTATACTAGATGTTATAACGAGGTTTACATTAGTGTTTCACAAAAGTGACAGACAGATATAAAATTATTTTTGCGTCTGAATCGTTGCATTATACCGAGCTTGATAATTTAATCGTTCAGAAATACATTTTAGTTAATAACTATATTATATAGTTTGAAATCATCTGTCGTATTCGTATCAAGTAACGCAAGCGGTACCGCGATTTTAACTAGTTCGATATATATCAGTAAAGTTATTCTAAAGAAGTACAATTGTGGTTGAGTCACCGTTCAATTTACATTAGATAAGAGACCGCTTAGAATAATATCTTTGTTCTCGGAAACGGTTATTTTATTGACACTCGTAAAATAAACATCGAGTATATTTTATTATTTCACAGAAACGTAAGAATTGATTGATATATCTTGAAAATTATGCGTGAAATATTATTGTACTGTCTATATTGGTTTGGTTATCACTTGAAAGTTATTAAAGGACGTTTCTTTTAGTTTTAAATTACCAGAATAAACCTATTCTCATATAGAAAATATTAATCTGATTTTTAATATGATATATTTACCTAAATCATTGGTGAGATTAAGCCGCGCTCGAGCTAATGGACTGTCTTCGTGGTTACAGAGGTCCTTGAAACAGCATAAGAGCAGGGAGTTTTCCCTGAAAGGAGGGCCACCCTGCGACGGCACGTTCTGGCAGTATGACAGCGCTTCTTGTTTCCTGGAAAATAAAAAAGTGGGGTTTTATTAAAGTTATCCTTTATCCACATATTCATGCTTATTACAGTTTTTTTTAAATATTCGTTTTTTTTTTTAAATTATAAATTCAAATACAATTTATACATTACATCTTCATTATACATACATATGTATAATATACATAATGATATTAAAATCATTAGTATCCTTTTGAAATAAGTCTTATCATGATAATAATTATACTTGTAACAGGATAACAATAAAGCGATTCTGAAATTATAATTTTGCAGTTCAAAATACTTGAACAAGCCTTTTCTTTGCATCATTGTGATTTGCGAACAATAACGAAAAAAAGTATCAAAAATAAAATTGATATACAATGAATAACAAGATAATAGAAAAAAATATAATTACTAATAATAAATACTACAAAAACGGTAAAACTTTTCTTTTTTTTTAATTTATGTAATATAACGTATTCTGTTATACAGCCGAGAATTCCGCGAGCGATAAAAACGGAGTAAGATTGAAAAATTGAGTTCGTTAAGCTACTTAATAATAACAAGTACAGTAGGTATTAGATACAATATGTTTTTATTGTGTAATACATTGAACGTCATACTGAACCTTGAATTTTATCGCATGCGGTTAATTTTTTTTATATAACAAAACAAAATAGAAAAAAATACATTCAAATATTTTATTTTTAAATAATGATAAAAATACTAAGTAATGTAACTCAAGACGGAGAATTTTGTAACTTTTTCATTGGCAAATACTTGTTATACTACAAGATATAATATTTGCTGAAATAAAAACAATCATCGTTTAGCGCTCACGAGTTTTCAGAATGGCTATTCCGATTATAATGCTTAGAATGATATTTCTTTTTGATAAAAAAGTGTTTTCTCAACAATATAACAATGAAGTTTGTTTTAATGTGTATTATTTTGTTTATATTGTTATTATTGTTTAGTTTAGTTAGTATTGGTATTAAACAGTTTTAATTGTTCAGAGAACAGATACCAGATATTCAATATCAGAACGAAAAATTCATAAAGATTCATGATTCATGGGATGAAAGCGCGGATGAAAATGACGTTCGATTATTATGTATTATTAGTATTTAGTACTTATAAAAAAAGTATAAATACCAAAACAAGGTATTTATTTATACGGTATAATACTATAA
Source organism: Nymphalis polychloros (assembly GCA_905220585.2). NCBI lineage: Eukaryota > Metazoa > Arthropoda > Insecta > Lepidoptera > Nymphalidae > Nymphalis > Nymphalis polychloros. The sequence continues at coordinate 3,445,859 of HG992251.1, forward strand.
ACGCAAAGAGATGATTTTGCCTGTAGCTGGATGTTAATATATCTGTTTGAGATTAATATACAATTGGTGAATACTCGTATACGTTTTGTTTCATAGAGGTTTATAATTTATATACTATCCACTATGTTGTTACTTTACTAAATAGCGCTGCAGCACTTTATCTTTTATACCGTTTAACCGTATAAACTATACACGCGTTTTTAAAACCATTTTATTTATTATGGCAACGCGAATGCTTCATAAATTAATTTAAATACATAATCGCCAATGTCAATCCTATCTAGTCAGCTGTCTTGCGCAAGCAGCGCTTCAAATGCCAACCAGACGGACACTGATTGCAGTGTTTATCTTTCAAATGGCTTTTTATTGGCAGTTACGAATTGAAACGAATTTACATTCGATCGGATAGTGACGAAATTGCACTTTAACAAGCGACCGTCAAATTGTATGTAATACTTGTATTACCGGCCACACGTGCTCCTGCTTTTTTAATACATATATTAAAATTCATTTTTATATATATAATTTAGAGATATTTAATTAAAATGTGTATTAAAGCCTATGACTGCCCTGATGGTTCCAAATATTGGTAGAATATTTTTTGTAAAGAAGTTTCGAATACTGCTTTCATATATGCAAACTTAGAACCTTTATCACTACAATACAAGAAGATACATAACAGTTCTTTGCAGCTTCGGTTGCGAGCAATTAATTCTACTAATTGAAAAACGTCCTAAGTCTTAAGACACTTCCTGTTTTTTTAAACCGAAAATAACTAAGATACAATTCTTATATATCCTTACTAATATTATAAGCGCGAAAGTGAGTTTCTTTGTTTTGTTTGTTACGCTTTCACATCTTAACTACTCAACCGACGAATTTTTACATACACTTTGTCAAATGTACAGAAAAGGATGGCTCTGCAAAGTGCCACCTTCAGGCTCTAGAGTTGATTGAGAGACGTGCCAGGAGGCTGATAGGAGATGAAACATTGGTTGAGTCTAGGCTCCAAAGTCTCGAACATCGACGTATAGTTGCGTCATTTTCCGTATTCTACCGAATACATTTCGGAGAATATGCTCAGGAATTACACGAGTTAATTCCGCCCGCCCCATTCTACTATCGGACGACCAGGCAAACTTGACCTAAGCGCCATAGGTACACCGTGGAAATTCCCCGCCTACGTACGAAGCGCTTCGAGTCCACATTTTTCATTCGTACCGCAAAACTGTAGAATACTTTGCCTGAGTCTGTATTTACCGATAGGTACGTTATTGTCTTCAAATCCAGAGTAAACAGGTTCCTTCTAGGCAAGCGTGCTACATCGTAGACCGTGTCGTTGCTTACCATCAGACAAGACAGCGGTCAAACGCTTGACTATTAAAGATAAAAAAAGGACATGACAAAACTAGTATGCATACTTATATATTGATATATATTCAACATCACTATATATAGAACTTATTTCAAATTATTATTTATATGTTTCATAAAGATTATTTTAAACTAATTAACAAGAAATAAAACAGCTTTATGTGAACTTTTTTCATTAAGTCATTTCGAATATGTTTGCGTGACATAACGAAATATAACTCACCAATGAGATTATGGCACACTTGGACAACTGAAATGAAAACGCTCGAGAAACGAGATACCCATCACTGTAATTTCTCAATCGATCGATTCGAATGATAGCAAAGGTGTGGCCTCGGCTTTGTTTTGCAGATGATTTGCTTGGTTAGATTGATGTTACTATGAAGTGAACAATCTTTCACAAAGCTTTCCTTAAGCTCAGTAAGCTTAGGTTGATTCTATAAAGTTGAATCGTTCTCAGTCTTCTTTTGAAACTTTCATAGATGACAAAAAGTAAAATTTGAAAGTCGAATTTGGATACAACGTATATAAAATTTTCATTAGTATAAATTTAAACTTAAAAAAAAATTGTTAATCAAAAAGGTTTTATAACTGGTCTGACACGTGGGACTGAATTAACGCGTTTTATTATGACAAACAAAGGAGGCCGTGGGAAAAATATACTTTTTTAAAGTTTTATCGATTAGGATTTTAGTCTTGATGTTTGTTCAAAACGTACGTAACGTGAAAAATGTGTGCGGAATATTCGCAAAAGCGCCGACGAATAAGTGGAATGAGCAGAGAATATAAATTATTAGTATTTTTTTTTTATCCGAACTAAGTTATTCTAAACGTTTCGCAACGTTCTTAAGCTCCATACAATTTTTTCTTGGCTTTATGGCATAGAGACTAATTTGAGCAAAGATAGCATATATTTTGCGTAAATGACACGAATGATATAAAGAACGTTGCAAATTTTTTATGTTAAATATTTACATGATCCTCAAAACAATTGTTTTAAATTTCGAATCATACAAGAAATAATTCGTTTTTTAAATTATAATAAATTATTAGAATTGATGATTATAATTATTGAATTGCGCGTTGGCGTTTTAATCCATTATAATGTTTTCTCTCCGATCAATCTTTACCGGTGTCTATCTTCCACTTCATAAAATCCTCATTAATTCCGACAGTTAACCTTGCAACACTGAGGCAGCTGGCACAATCCACGAGCCAGCTCATTTGAATAGTTACGACCTTTCTCGTGGGAACTAAACGGTAAACCGACGGCCATTCCAAAAATTTGATCAAACATTTTAATACCTCAACGCTGTTTTGATATTAAATGCTGTCGTTTAACTGCGGAATGCTAATAAAACATAAGCTTCGATTTAGGACTTTCGCTATTTGTAAAAACAAAATGTTTTCAAACTAAGAAATTCCATTTCTAAATTGGAACCAAAAGGTAACTTTTTATATTGCTTTTAGATTTGGCAATGTTTACATTAAACGAAGTATTTTTTGAAAATTATATTTTCTAAAATCTGCTATTAAATTTTTAAGTATTATATTAACCCTTAGTTTAAATTTTAAAATGTTTAGTACAATTTATTAAATTTTTGTATCTTCTTAAAATATTTAAAATTGATTCTTAATTTAACTACATATTTGTTTCATATTTTATTCTAGATTTTATTTACTAAAGTTTTTAAAGCCAAGATTATATAACGCCTTACTTATAAACGTTGCTTAGCTGTTTAGTTAAACACTGATTCCTCTCTTTCTGTCTTTATTGTTTTGATATTCGAAAGAAGGAGACAATTAACAGTGCTGTTAAACTAATCACACGCTAATAACGTATTTATTTATATATAAAAAAATCACTACGCTTGTGTATGTTATAATAGTCTGTACGTACCACCACGATTCGAAAAGTAAAGCTCAATACTTTGCGAATGTTTTCAGATACGCTTTATTTATGAAATTATTGTTCAATCTAATCCCTTCTCAAACATCACAAACGTATTTTATGATTGCGATAAGTCTCAAGGGATATATTACGAAAACACATACAAATAATAATTTATGAAAGAGTTATTCCAATAAAGGCCAACATTGTAATTATTGTTCATATATATGTACGTTCTTATTTCTTACACATGATTCTAAAAAAAACTGTTTTATTACCTTACATTATATTACTGCGTACTGTGGTTATTGAAATTGAAAATTCTAAAAGATGTTCAACGCCAGACAAAGAAGGGCCTCAATTGAAAAAAAAAGGTTAATATGTATACTATGCCTATATCTATGCTGAGAAAACAAAGGATCCCACTAATACAAGCATGTAATCTACCTATGTATCTATGTATGTACTATGTCAAGTTATTTGCAGCCATCGAAAATAATATTAATACAACTTGTAACCGATAAAAAAATAATAAAAACATTGCCTGCCATATAAAAAAAAAACCTGAATTAAGTATCAATAAAGCATACGAAACCGTAAAACAGTATCATCATTAAATTCCTCTACACAAGTAAAACCTTTATGGTCGACCGCAAATAAAACCTTTTACATACGACATAAAATATAATCGATGTAAATTAAAAGCGTTAAAATATATCGTCCGTTCGAAGTGCAAAACAAAACAAAACCGTTACGATAAGATAATAAAAATATGGACTTTAATGAAACGAAATAACCAATTAAAACCTTACTCGCTCCGACATGTACTAGCCGGTTATTAATTAAATGCAAGAAAGTTAAATATACTTATTTAAATTAACATAAAACAGATTATAATTGAATTATATATCGCGTTTTCTAAAATGTTGTTTTATATTATAACTAGGCTACACGTTGTATGTTAAAAATATATTAGTATGTTTTCAGTTGAGTCCGCTATACTAAGACTTTTGGTGTGTAAAACTAACTTCGAACTGGTGGATTAACTTAGAATTCGTAACAATCTTTCTTAGAGCGCCTTTTCATCGCGAAAGCCTCATCAAAATTTTAAATCTCTTAAGTTTCTGAAACGCTGATTACATAATGTCAAATTAAATAATTTAGTATTAGTCTGAAATTTTATTATTCGTTGATGGTTCATGACGTCATAGGTGACCAATGAGGGTTTAGATTAGTCCAATTAGTTAATCAATGATTTTAAAACTAAAGTTATCTTTTGTATTTTAAATAGATACATTTATTATGAACATAAATCAAATATGCTTATGTAGAACAACTAAAAGTTTTAATGTCGCTAGAAACAAATGTTGTTTGAAAAAAATGCAGGTGCATGGATGCAATAAACGCACTGATTATTTCAATTTAACAATAAATCCTTCTCTTCTATCTACTCTTTGTTTGATAAGTTGAATGAGCCGTTAATACGGTGAGTGAATACAAATATAGCCGAATGCCTTAAATTATAATTAGAGGCAAACGCAAAACCATTGTCTTTGGTTATTTGCAATATCATAAATAAAAACACAAACAAATGATAAGATGCTAGCGCACTATTATCATTTAGTAATAATAGAAACGTCAAAGGGTTGAAACACATGCTATCTGTTATACCGAGATGTGAGTGTGACATTATCAACAATTGAGTGACATTCAAATGCTACGAGTTTCACGAAATCGTGTTGAATTTAGAACTCTATTTCATTGGAATAGGGAAAGTGTAAAGTGCTATGTGAGGTTTATATATGGCGCATTGTTCAGGTCGGCGTCCGCGCAGCCGCTCCGTTATCTAGGATCCCGACCTCCGACTCCACCCCGAGCTTCTACCGTCATACTTATCTCAACGAATGAGGACAAAGATCCGACATCATTCAATCGCAATACATAAAGACAATAAACAACCCAGACGATATAAACGATTAAAACGCAGAAATTTAATTCCATTGAGATTGGAAATCTTAACGAAGTAGACTGCGCGATCGTTAGTAAAGATAATGAACGACAGGAGATTGCCAAAAACGAGCAAAAATAATTTAAAGCAAATAAAAGCAGACATGCGTCCGTAGACGGAAACCTGTTTTCTCGACAGAGCTTCGTTCGATCTGAATAAGATAATAAAGCGAACGGGCTCTTTAAATATAGGAAAACATATGACTAATCAATGAGTAATTAACTATAAAAAAAAGTATGTTGTCACATTAAATACAATTATTCAAGATAAATTTAATAAATGAAAACTGCATATTAACTCAATGAGAAATCGAAATATCCAATGTTCCGACGTTTTCTATCTATTTATAATTGTTTAAGCTGTCAGCAATGATGAAATAGCTATAAAGTAATTTCAAAATGACCGAAGACAAATTGATTGAAGATACTTCGAACGCAACATATGAGTTAGTCAAGCGTGCCGCAGGTTCCAAGCGTGATAAACAGAATTGATCGATGACAATGCATCTCCAAGTGCCATGACCAACAAAATAATAGTTAATTAATTCTTAGATGAAAGTTAACAAGAAACCATGTACGGTATAAAAAATTGACTGCCTCGTTGGTCTAGTGGCTAGATATTTTTCTGTCAGGAAATTCTCAGTAGCAGCCCGGAGTCTGGAAGTTGGAACTGTGTACACTCCCGTGCCTCGGAAAGCACGTTAAGCCGTTGGTCAGGACCAAGGCGCAGGCGCCTGAACTCTTTCCGGTCGTGTCGGATTATGAGAGCTAAGGAAAAGAGAGTGCACCTGTGCACTATAATATGTCCTGCGCAGTTGGCTAATCTCTCTTGAGATTGGCCGCCGTGTCCGAAATCGGCCGCGGCGATTAAGTAATAGATTATATAAACCAAGACGAAAAAAATTCAAATATAATCGACATCGACCAATATTTATTTTTATGACTTTCATTAAACAGATGTATAAGTTTTGTTTTACTGTCATTTGATATGGTCCGTATCGAAGAGGGTAGATTTCGATCTCATGTTAATTAGTTTATATATGTAATTAACCGCGATATAATCTCATCGTACCACAGATCGAATTCCTCTCATGTGAAACTCATTCCTAAACGAGGATTATTTTGATTTCAAATTAAAAATCGAATATGGTCGTATTCTGGTGAACTGAGGCAAAAACATTTTTATGTCCATGTTCATTAAATCAAATGAATTATGTATTGAACATAATGCCAGTAAATTATTTTAGCTACATTTCGTAAGCATTAATGCAATTAATGAAACTTGACTTTAGAACTATTTTTTGCTTATATGTCCTCAATAAGAAAAGACCATTCGTCGTATTAAAAATATATATGAAAGATCTTTACTCACTTTTCAGCTAAGTGGTGAAGACAACCATGGCGTGCGTGGTGTCTCCTAGGTGGAACTTCACTGTAGCAGCCGCCTCCTTTCCGCGATCGGCACATGTATCCCGTGCTCACGCATTGGGCCGTGTTGCAATAACATCTGACACCCTCCGTTTCACTATCAGCTTTTGGATCTGCAAGGAAAAAATATAAATTTTATTCATATGTACATTAATATATTTTGATTCAGTTAAGAAAAAGTACCAGCACGAAAATGTTTCTTTGCTATCCAAAGGCCACTCTTTTTTTAATAAGTTTATTTATTAATTTTTTATTAATTACATTTAATAGATCGATGAAACGTGGACAGTTGTTTTTTTTGAGCTATATTTACAATTAAATTAATTTATGTTCTATTCATAAAATTATTTAGTTTTTACTACAGTTTTCTATGAAGTGCCAGTAATCCGTTTCGAAGACTCAAAGCCCTGGATTGAATTTGCATTTGTTCTGTAAACAAAACAACTGAACGCCGAGTAATAGTTATGGAACTATAAAATTAAATCTCGCCACAAATAAAATTCTATTATTAGTCCATTGAGCAGGAAATTGTTATTACGAATGTAAAAGGAAATGCTGCGAATGCAAGTAGTGAATCCAATCACCAGAGTCGACGTATTGGCGCCCGCGACTCGTAAACTTTAATAGTTTACAATACACAACCGTAGATGTGAATAGTCTATGAATCGACAACAAACATTTTAGTGACCGTATCGTCGATTTGTTTTCTCCATTTATATAGTAATAATGTGCGACGCTAAAATATATACTAATACATTTTTCAAATATAATTTTGTGATCGATATCACTGATATTTATTTTCGATATAAAATAAAAATGACAGAATAATATTTTTGTAAGTCATATTCCGCTCTGAAACATGCCAAAACATGCCAAAAAGTCGATAAACCGGTAAAAATAATATACAGATGGTGAGCGTCCAGTATTTGTGTATGAATAATGCGCACGTCATGCACCGAGAACCCTTACATAAATATCCTCCGAACGGGCAGCCTCCGACCGCATTCAATGTAAATGCTTCGACTCCAGACGATGAAACAAAACGAAATTAATTTCAGAGGGACGCCGCTTTATTTGCTCTCGGGTCGAACTTAAGAAAACGCAATCAGACCCCCCCTGATGTCTATCCCCATCGGAATTCCTTTCCTCCACGAAATCGACTTCATCATGTCCAATTTTTGGATGATTTGTAATTCAGATTCGGCGGTCTTTAAAAAAAATTTGAAAATCAACGATTTTAAGATTGTCTACTGTAATTAGTGGTTGGATGATTATTTAGATCTTTCGAAGAAAGAACAACTCCGAATTCAAAGACAAAAAGTATAGTAGACATGTCAACGATTTGGCAAAGTATTTTAAAATGAACATGACGTGTCTTTTCCAGAATAAAGTCTTCGAGACCAAATGGATTACGAATTGGCACTTTGTAGAAAACTATTATAAATCTACTTATTTTTATAAACAAAATACAAATGATTGAAAAAAAAAACATATATTTTATGAATGTAAATGCAGTTACAGCAAGTTTTGAACAAAACTTTTAAACAAAATGTTACCAAAATTTAAGTTTAAGTTTGTAGAATAGCTTTAAACATCCATAAATATTGACTCATTAGCGATTCAATTAGCTTTATCGAAGCATCGTACATTACATTAGATGGACGTCATTAGAACGGCTTTACAATCAATTTCGAATCAAAAAGGAACACAAACGGAGCACCAAAGGATAAGGTAAATAAAAAATAAATAAACAGAAAAGAAAAGGTCCCGGCATGTTATTTGGAATTGATAAATGGCCCTCCGGAGGCGAGGGGGAGAGAGACGAAGCGAGACTAGTGAAGGATAGCGACACTAATGAGTCGAAGATGAGTGTATAAGTAAGGGATAAAGCAGCATAACATAGTAAAACGCTTCTTATCGTCTTCGAACTTTTGGATTTTGTTGTTGAAATTTATTATTAACATAAGATATATGCGGCTTCCTTTATTTTAATATGGCGCTAGCGCATCTTCACGGTAGAGTTGCTGGGAATACGCATTTTCACGGATGTAAGCGATTATTTTATATTATTTTCAGTTAATTTAGCATAATTGACAAGAAACAACTGACGCTACTTTACTTATAGTTTCGTTAAAACAATTATTGTCCTCATAATTATAATTGACCTTATCGCGTTATTAACCTTGCCATTTAATTTTTACACTTTACTATTTTTATTTAATTGACTTACGATGACGTTATTTTATGTACTCTTATATTAAAATATAACAAAAATAATTATATTTAACAACCATGATTTGTAAAGTCAATAGCTACTACCGATAAAGATGAAGATGTGTTTATTATACACGAAAAAACCCGATCGCATCAGGAGCCGGTATTCTTAAATCGCGATTGAAATGTTCGCATGAAGGCTCACCGCGCCCGCGTCGGCCGAGATCATAAGAACAAGATAAATACCATCGCTTTACTTGCAACGTCGCTTCAATTTCATTAAATAAGGACGCAATGATTTCAGTATCAAGTTCTGTTACTATTTCTTGAGTTCTCGCTCATCTCAGATGGGATATTCAATTAAGATTCAGAATACGATAGCGCTTTACTTTGCGCAAATAGTTTACTATTTCAGATAAAATCGCCGGAGGCATGTTAAGTTTTCCGTGTATTGAAGATAAATATTCATGTCTCACAGCACATCGTTTAGTATTGAATTCAATTAACTTTTTAACGATGCTCGTCATTTATGATAGAAATATTTATCGTTTTCAAACTATATATATCGTAATCAAAGTACAAAATTTTGGAGACGTCAGAATTATCGGTTAGTAATAAGGTTACTAATGTTGCGACAACAGCTTTCTCTCGACGTTCACACGCTGTCCGACCAAGTTTTATCTAGTACTTTATTACGCTAATAACGTTTGTGGCGCGAGCCGGAGCCGGTTTTGCTATTCTGATTGGAGTCACCATAACTGGCTACGAGCTGATTGGATGACGCGGAAAAAGCAAGGCTGTACACCGGCCTTGTTGGCATTCCGATATTTGAATAACATAAGAGGTATCATCATAACGTGTCGAATTGCGGGACGTTCACCGGTACTCAATTAAATTTACGACATAGCGAAAACCCCGCCCGTCGTATAAGAATGTTTATTTTAGCGTTTTCCAATATTATATGGGTAGACTAGTTACATGGTTTTGTAATTTAAAGTGACAACTTACAAATATTATCCTCGAAGCTGATCCCAGGAGAAATTTATGGTTGCAGAAGTAAAACCAAGAGATCTAAATTCGTTCCAGTTAGATATGGAACTGGCCGCTTTGACGCCTGGTTAAATGGCTGAACTGTTTCATTATCTGAATTTCTATTGGCTAGCTGGTTTATCAACTGCATCGTTTAAATCACGATTCATCTAATTGCACTACGAATTATCTTCGATAATATATGTCGTCGTAGCGCAATTATCTATTGCAAAACTTGCAGCGCTAGCAATTCATTGGACCGCAGGCATTTTAAAATAGTCCCGGATTTAATAACGGCGTTTTCATTACACAACTTATATTTAATGAGATTCCCCCTTAGCGTTTTCATCATTGGACAGCATAACTAGTTAAGATAATCGAATTTACTATTTACTAATTAAGTTATTAAAGTCTAACGAAACACATCCCAAGCATTTTGAATATTTTTAAATTTATTTGTTTACCTATTTTAGTGTGCACACTGCACATACTGCAGCGATGTAGGTCGAGTAGCGTTTGTGTTATCTAACCATGATATCTCTGTAAATTGCTTTTATAACACCGCCTGTACATTGACAAATCACATTACTTTATGGTAATAAATTTTAGGACTAGCTTCATTGTGTGCCACTTTAGTTACGAGGAAATTATGCATAATTAGCTTGTAGTTGTATAGCATCGTTTATTTTTTCTTTTATTTCTATTAAAACAAGGATATTACCATTAAATAACAGGAACAACAGCACGTTTCTGATAGAAGCGATATAATAAATAGTGATGTTCCACGTCGACGAATTGCTTGGCAATAAAGAGCAACCGTTATTACACATAGACTCTGCGTAAGCGATCTCGATGCGCATTACTTCCTAGGAAAACGATGCTAACAACGTTTATTATAACATTCAGAAAGTAGGATGTGCTGTGATGTAATCCTTGCGGTTTGATTAACGTTGGTTTAGCTGAAGCGTCGCTTTCGCATCAATGCAATGGAAATGAGCTAGTCTATCCGCTTCTTGAATATTTGCTTAACGTTTCTCGTTCTTATGTAACTTTGTTTAGATACTAATTTCGTGCGCATATAAATTCTAGTACAGGATCCACTTGTACAATTATCAGTTATTCCGTCCACGTCCCGTCGTCGTCGAGGTTATCGAGGCGCTTTCACGCCACACGAATAATATTTAAATAATGAGACGCGTTCGACGAACTTCTAAAACTGCAAATATAAGGAAGTGAGCCAACAAATTGAGCGCCACCTGTCTGACAATCACGCGTTCATCGCTTCGTTAAGCCACAATAGGACATTGACTACCTGAACTCGACGCAACCTTTTAAAGCTGCTCATTTTTTAAAACGAACGATTCAAGATAACCCTTCCCGATTGTGTGGGCGCCGTTAAATGTCATGTTGACAATGAGCCTCGTTTAGCTCTCAATAGCAGCTTTAAATCATAACAATCCTGTCATCTAATGTTCAGCGTTCATTGATTACGCGCGTGCCGCTTCTGGCTTTCCATAAACACAGGCTTTGTATGCGGTTTCGAGCATGTTTGTATTTGATTCACCGTTTCAATTTATTGTGTAAATATTTGTCGAAAGATACGTGACAGTCGCATAAGTAAACATTATCTTAGGTGTAAACAGGCGCAGGTGGTAAACGATTTCATGTTTTGACGTGTGAATTAATGCATTTCGAGAGTTTCGGCCCTTCGGTTCATCGACACATATGTACGTGCATAGATATAAAGCAATGTAACGCCGCACAAAAAGCCAAATCGATATTTCGACATCGACCGCATTCCGCTCTTATCCGGAGCTTGGCTTTCAATCAGTTTAATTAGATCGTGAAAAAACATTACGAGTGCTCCGAGAATAAGCCGCCTTGCCTTGACATGGGTTATTGTGATTTATTTACTAGTTATTTGTTATATATGTTTTTGCAGTGCAACTAAATCTATGAAAGTAACATACTACCAATGGTTACACCGATAACAATATATACATGGGTATGCGATTGAAGTATTTAAGTATGCAATTAATAAAAATAGTTTCAACACTCGTGTATATTTAAAGTAGAATGGAATGCACTTGATCCTCAAGATCCAATAGATAGTTGCTAAGAACTCTCAACTGGAATGTGAACGGGGAATTCGCGGAGCTTCTGCTTGCCGTCGTTCACTAACCGAGCTTTCATTTGAAAGATATTGCCTATACGCAATGGGCACGATAAAAAATAGATCTTCAATTATATACCAGAAATAAAAGAAGATATGACATAATAAAAGCCGGCAAGCGAATTCGATCTTTAATACCATTGATATTAAGCCTGTTATTCTTCCTTGCTTTTTTTTTTCGTTGTTTAATTCGAATGTAACTTAAATTTTTTAATTATCACCATTAATTAATAAAAAACGGATTGTAGAAGAATTGTTACGCAACAAAAACAATTACACATCGTCGCCATGTGCCCGATATTTTCAAAAATAAACTAATGATAACGACTTGTATGCAACTATCTTATGTGTAAATGCTAAAATTAATGAACGGATACAGAAATGTCACGATCTTATATAAATGTTTAAAATTTAGTTAAATATATCCTTTTCTTCGATATTGAAAACTAATTATGATTGACACGGATAAAGTTTATAAATAAGTTTGTTATCTGAAAGAGAAGCTCACGGAGATCTTCAAAAACAGATATTTTTTAGGGAAACATTAACCTCCCCTAAATTTGTCTTTTGATTTTTAAATTGACAACCGACGTCAATTGATTATCCGGTGATTGTTATTATTTGATTTCAATATTAAATATAATAAAAGCAAACAGTAATGGACAAGTTATTAAATATGAAACATTTCATGTTACGTCGTTGCCAATCTATTGACTATACGCCCAGATTTGGCATGCCAGTAAACATTAGTTCTACCCTCACTCGCTTCTCGGGGCATTTAAGCGAGAAACAAATGTCCAGAACATTCGAGAACATTTACTTTGCGGTACATTCAAAGGAATTTACAATGATGGAAGATTTGCATACAGGGCTGTAAGTAATTGGAAATTAATTTGGTTTATAGTGTTTTAATGTAAATTTCCTATTCAATGATTTAAGATAGATTAAATTTTCTCAAGACTAGTTCTGAACGCAATCGGCATTTCTACTCACATTCCTGCATTCGATTTATAAGCTCTTCATAAATCTAAGTCTGTTAACAATAAAGGGCACACAGAAGATAATTTAAATTCGCTTCTTTAATATAAACGCAGAAAAAGTTATTCATATTCAAATTTCTTTATTCAATGTAGAAGCGTTACGCTTGCTTATTGATTGTCATAAATTTACCACCGGTTCGGAAATAAACACCTCGGACCTGAGAAGAACCGGCGAAAGAATAGGCGTTAAATATACTTACAATATAATTCTTAAAATACACGAACTGCTAAGTGAGAGCAAAACGTATACATTATAAAAATAAGAAGCCGAAAATATATTTTTATATAGTTATTATAAACAGAAAATTATATTTGTAGTGAATGATTATCCAGATTCTTCATATCTTATTGTTAAACTGGAAACCCTATTCGTATTCTTCACTTGAGAGCTCCTTCACATCGTACTCGATGCGCAAACGCATTCAAATGCAATCAATATGCGATGTAAATAGCAAAGATTTAATGGATAAAGTCAGTTTGCTTTTTGTAATTCAAATATAAGTTAACACGACTGTTTAATATTACTGATTGTATTTATTTATACGTAATATATTACTTAATGTTTTGTTATTGTAAATGTAAATGAATCATTTAATTGTATCTATGCATTACTTTTTTAAATTATAGATATAATGTTTTTTTTTATTGGTGCGATAAATAAGCGGTCTGCATTGCTGGCCGTTTAACCTAATTATAAGAACGAAGTATTATTTTCATACAAGCGTCGTCGCATCGGGGGACCTCCTGTACACCCGGTACAGAATAATACCGAATATTTTCCTCTTGAGTGTGCACTCTGCTCGAGTAAGAGGAAGAGTAAAAGATGAAGAAGTCATAATTACTGTAAAACAGCTTACGTCAACCCACTGATCAGAGTGTGTACAAGCTTAATATGTGAAATCTCTATTTCCTTACCCTAAAAGTGCGTTCTGCGCGGGACTGAAGTGTGATAATATTTGAAAGAGATTAAGAGGACACACACAGGAAGCAGCAAAAATGTATTGATACAAATTTAATGAAACATTATAACTTTCCAAGACAGAGACAAATTTAAACTACATATATGTCTTCACTGACTGGACTATCGACGTCAAACAAAGAAGAATACATTCAATTTGATTTGGTTCTCTAAAAACTGTTTAGTGAAATTTGCAGCTCATTTGAAGAGTCATCCATTAATTACACCAAGACAGGTAAACTGTATTACCTATTCCAACCACAAGTGGAACAAAGAGAAATAAACTTTGACATTTAATTGTTGCGAAATCATTGGTGGATTCGCGAAAAAAATCGCGCTTTTGATGTTGGCGAAATTGTTAGGGGAATTTTAAAGGTAAAATTAAAGTGGATATAAGCAGTTAAGTGTAATAAGAAATAAACGTATATTAATATTAAGCAAGAACTTTTTGTAGTGTATAATAAAGCAGAGCTATTATTTTATTTTTTGAGATAAGCCATTCGTGTCGCGCTGAAAACGCACTATACACTGTGGCCCGTGTGCTATTCTTACTATTAAATTTAATAGCCTACACAAATTTCAAATACTACAAGCCCGTTTTCACTATACTCGTAGTGTTAAATAAATTAATACATTAATTATACTTTCTTGTACGATTAATGATTAGAATTACAATATATGCAGTATTCTCGGTTATTTATAAGGAGATTATATTAATCACAACCTTAGCTGTGCATCTGCTTTACATAAATATACGCAAAAATGGACTTTAACTACTTGTGATAGAGGTGTTATGGTTTAGCGTGATTAATTCTGTAAGGTCACTGACATGACCACCAATGATAGTTTGTAACATAATTTATCATAAAATATTCGATTCTCATGTGTTTTTATAATTTTAGACGGGTAGTAATAAAACTTCCACTGACGTTACGTGTGATTTCAAACGGTTACAAATTTTATTATTTACTTAAGACCTACTTAATTTATAAATAAAAAGATATAGCTAGAAGAGGCAGAAATATTACTGCTTTCACCGTATATTATTGAAGGAATGTGGTGTTTTAAATAATTTATATGGAATTAAATAAAAAAAAAAAAACAGATGAATTCTATAAAAAATATAAACACTGATTTTTTATCAGACCTAAATACATTTAATGAATATATTATAATATTAACGCTAATACTAATATAATGTATTCTCCGAATTAATTATAATTTATTTCTATAACGTATTAGTTGTTAGGTGATTAAATATAATTAAAATTCCAGTCGAATTTACTTATTCAATATAAATTTTATGTTATTTCGATATTTGATCAAAGGTTATAATTACTGACGGATTTTTTGGACGTTTTTTAAAATATATGACTAAATAGACGTTTTGTTTCGTTCGTAATATTCTTTAGCGTTATTTTTTTATTTATTATATTTTATTTTATTTATAGTGGGGTGAGCTAGAAATTTCAACTTGAACAATCATGACTTTTTTTTATAAATTAATAGATGATAACAAACTTTATTGTAATATTAACGTTAAGTAATATTTTTATTTACTTTAAAATGTTTGTTAGTAGAATTCAAATACGCTTCAATTCTTACAAATAAGTAGAATCATTTAACAGGTTTCCTAACAAAGTGGCTGGTAAGCAACGGTGGTAAGCGGTATCATAAATACAACCGATGGTAAAGACATACTCGTACTCATGAACAAATATTTAAAGAGTATTGAAGAGAACAAGTTACAAGCTTACAAAAGACGGTTAGCTAATTAAGAGGTACGATGTTTTGATAAAAAAAAACATTTAAGTATTATGTTATTCATTTTTTTTTTAAATATTTTTATAGTGAAATAATTTATTTTTAAGGTATAATCAAGCAATGATATCCCATACAACACACATATTAACATTTGCAATAACGATAATGTGATTAATAAAGCTTTATATATCATTACGAGCTAATGTCAGGAATTATTATTAATCAAATTATTGTAGTTGATACTTTAGACGGACTTAATACCTGAAGGCGTGTTCTATCAATCAACCTTTACGGAACCAACAAGATATTTTTGCATTAGATAGATCGCGATTTTAGGGAAGTTGATAGGTTATCTAACTACACGCTAAAGCCCTGATAAGTGGGTCAGTTACCATAAACCTCAACCATTCTAGCAATCTGTAGGCAATCATAGGTATAAAACGAGATATATTATCTAAAGTTAACGCAGATGAAACCGCGTAGCAACGCGGTTTAATAGACTAGCATAGGTGCTACCTAGAGCTGAATAAATCACTCGATATACAAACTTTTTTCTCCACTTTTTATATTTAATGTTCTAATAATATATTTCATAAGCTCTCACTATTCCCTAGCTCTCATAATCCGATGGGACGGCAATCCGACACGACCGGAAAGAGTTCAGGCGCAGGACCAACGGCTTTACGTGCTTTCCGAGGCACGGGAGTGTACACACTTCCAACTTCCAGACTCCGGGCTGCTACTGAGAATTTTCTGACAGAAAAACCCAATAACAATTGATTGGCCCGACCTGGGAATTGAACCCAGGACCACCGGGTCTGCGGCCTTATATCTAGCCACTAGACCAACGAGGCAGTTTAAGAGTGTACTTTATATATTCACGACTCGTTCTAGAATAAATTAATAATAAAAAAATATTTTTATACACAAGCTTTTATATACAATGTTTTTGTCCATGATATTAAACGTTCAGGAGTTCCGTCATCTTGTGCCAATCCTGGGTTTATAATCGGTTGATTCATTAAAAAATGTATTGTCATCGGAACTGAAGCAACATGAAAAAAATTCAACTCCATAATATGGTAAGACGAAGTTGATCGAATTTAGCTTGCAAGGTTTGACCTGAACATATTAAAAAACAGTGCAAAATAAGTAGTAACTTGTAAAAATCTTGCTAATTATTTTATTAACGAATTTAATGCTTTGAATGTTTCGTTTTTGTTATACAATGGTTACCATGGAAACAGCAAACGTACTAAGGAAATTATTATGAAAAGTAAAATTTGAATATACGAGTATGTACATACCTATATGATCCTTTGCACTGAAGTTTTATTTTTAAACGATATAGTTTATTGGCTAAGGTGTGAAGCCTAGATATTTACTAGAAGCCCAACCGTGCACGAATGAGCAATAACATATATAGTAAAAAATAATTAAAATCAAAAATTAAATGCGAACAATAAAATAGATGAAACCAATAAATTAATACAAACAAATATGGATTCAAGTGTAACGCCTACCGAAGCCGACTATGAAACGTGTGGCCCGAACGCAGCGGGAGAGCCAGTCGGTACAGATTTTTAAATATTTTCATTGCAAACCCACCCATTACGATTCCTTGATGAATTGGTAACAAGGCTATATAGGCAAGCTATTTTTAAATTGTTATTATTAAAGCTTCATCGATATTAAGAGTGTTCATATTGCGATTCACAACGCTGGTGGTAGAGCTTTCTGTAAGCTCGTCTGGGTAGGTACCACCCACTCATCAGTTATTCTATTGCAAAACAGCAGTATCTGGTATGGTTGTGTTCCGGTTTGAAGGGTCAGTGTAATTACAGGCACAAGGGATATAACATCTTAGTTCCCAATGTTGGTGGGGCATTGTCGATGTAAGCGATGGTTAATATTTCGTACAATGGCATGGGCGTCTATGGGCGTCGGTGACCACATACTATCAGGTAGCTCTTATTCTCGTCCGCCTACCTATACTATAACAAATAACGCTGTTACCGTTCAACCTTAAAATAATTACAACGATTTTTGAAACTAATAAAGGCATAAAGAAATTGACTCCTCTGTAAATAAAGTAATATGTTTGAAGAATATCGTGACCATTAAGTAAATTGCCGCCAACCACGACAACCATCATATTACGCGCCGCACAGGACGTTTAGCGGTTAAAAAGAAATGGCCGATATTACAGTATGCATCAGTGTTTACTTGTAGCAAATTGGGTGCAATCTTGTGCAATCACTGGGTATACTTCGAGTTCCTTCGGCAAAGATCGGCAATTATCGGTGTATAGCTCGACAACGCGCCGACAGGCCGCAGATCGTGGTTTATTTATTTTACTCAACTCAATGACTGTTTACCGAAGGTTTTTAAACGACTCTGTAATTTAAACGCATTTTGTTCGTATGTTTTTGCTCGTTATTAAATTAAATTGCGCCAGTATTTTCTCAGTCACGACGTAAGTTTATACTTTATTCAAACAAAAGCAATGTATTTAATATTAAACTTTACAAAATATTATATTCTCATAAACTGAACACGATATTTCTTGTACAGTTATATTTAAAACTTTATTTACAAGTTAAAATTACGTTCAATGGTGTTTATTATTTATGGGATTTTATTTTTAGTGCGCTCGTGGGTGATGGTGTTATTGTCTACTTCGCATTAAACAATATTTCTCAAACTAGATTTATTTAATAGACAGTCGCTTCCTAATAAAACTGCTCATTGACGGCAGTTTCATATAATAGTATAATGGGCTCTTATCTTATAATGAAGCCCGCAGCTAGGCCTCGGAAGAGTTGGAGGTATAAAATTACCGTCATCGTTTATTTTTACCTTTTTTATATGCTATTTTAATGCCATCAAATTGTTTTCTTTGTTCATAAAATAATTATTCCTTCGTTCTTGAACGTGCTTATGGGTTATTACTCCGTTTCTATATTTAATTATAAAAAAAACTAAAATGACTTTTGTATCAAAAAAGTCTTACAATAAATATAATGTAACGGGATTAGAAATTTCTTCAAACGTACCTCATACATTGTCCGGTTTCCGGTTATATCTTGTACTATAGACTTGTGTTTTGATTTACTAAGGAGCTTGTATATCAAAAATCCGTTATTGTCAATTGATTTAGTAGCCGTCAGCATCTGAAGCCGGACGGAGCAAGCATTCTAAGAGATAGCATCTCGAAACTGGTCTGAACATATTATATTGCTTCCCGATCATAACAAGAAGTTTTTCTGAAGGTATGCGCTGAGTTTTCTAATCAGGACTTCATGATCGAGGCTAAAAACCGGATCAGAGACACAAAGTAGCCCTAAGACGTCAGAAAAGAATTATCAAGCGAATTCATATCGGAGACATATAATCATACTGCAAATACACTATATAAGTGAATTAAATTAAATGTTCTGGTTATAAGGCGTTGGTTAATTGATTAATAATGAAATAAAAAATAGCGAATAATAAACGCAGGTGGTTCATATGTGGCGCCAAAGCAGCTGCACTGCGCTTGTTAGCTCTCACCGGCTACACGTGGAATGTCTGACTTAGTTGATCCGTTATTTCGATACATTCTTTATTCTTAATCTCTTGCTATAAACTATTCACATAGTGAGCTAGTTTCGCAGGCAATATTATTTAATTTATTTTATATCAAGTTACCATCGTCAAAATCAAAAAACGTCAAAAAAAAAACTAATTTTTTTTTATTGAAATTTCAGGAAAATTTTGTCAGTTGATGCAGGTTTTAAAAGTCAATTTAAATTTTTAAAATCGAACTCAATTATTTTTCACCCGTTCACAGACAATTAACTCTAAAAAAAATAAAAATGCAGTCGAAAATGACATGAAATCGTTTCACGACCAGCCATTAATACGGCCTATGATTTGACGGACTAACGAAGTTGTGTATTGTCTGTAATCAACTCGGAGCGCTTCGGCAAGGGACCGCTGATTATAGGGTAGCCGCCCATTTAGAACTTACGATCGAAATAGTTTTAACGTCCATGAAGGCTAAGCCGAAAACGAGGCATGTATTCAACTTAATGTAAATATTATCAAAATCAAAAAAAGAATTAAAGTTGAAAGACGAATCATTTGCAAACTTATACTATTATCGGAGTATGAATGTATGTAGTTTGAGATTTAAATAAGGAATATTTGTATTTCATACAACAGAGACTCATATGAAGGATAGAACTGGACCTATAGTGCCAGGATGTAGAACATGTTATTCCACTTTATACTGAACCCCATTATATTGACGGACGGATACATAGAGATGTCAAAAAGTCACACATGCTCTTAACGAGGCTGGTTTTAATGGAAAAGTATATACATACAATAATAAATAATTGAACGGGATAATGATTTAAATCAAATTAAATTATTTATTCATTGTTTTAAAATGAAATAATTTCAAGTCTAATTTATTATTTAAAGATATTTTAAGTCGTTTTGTTTTTGAATAAAGTGTATGTTCCCAGCACGATTTTACTTAATAAGATACTCAGTCGATGATGGCGCTTGCGTGAGTGATTTTAAAGATTTTGATGCGTGTTCGGCTGTATAAACACATTCATTACTTTTTGTTCACATCCTTGATTGATATAATATTTGCTTAAAGTTCACGAGTATTAATCAACAATCCAGGTCAGTTGAGAGATTGATATTTCTAAATTTATAGTTTTCGAATACTCGATAATTTATTTGTATTATATTTTTCCTGCTTCGGTGATCTCATTTTTTGTCCATGAAGTTTTTTAGATTAATAAAATTCTTTAGTAAATTGTCAAGTATATTTTTAAACTATATAACACCCGATTGCTTTGCTTTTTTATAACTTACAATTATATATGTGTGTGTCATTAAATACATTTTTAGGTATTTACAGTTAGCTTTAATCATTTTGTTCGTTATAAAAAAAAAGGTTTTTTTTGTACATATTTCTTTTTCTATCAAACAATTTAACTTAGAATTTCAAAACACCTTGTAATTATTGATAACGATACAAATACACGGGTCCAATTTAGCGCACGAGATAAACTTTACATCGTTTACGAAAAAAAAAAAAAACTAATTGGTAGAGGTGCTTGAATAAGCCACATTAATTGTATCTGTTATGGCGTTGCAATAAGTGCTGAGTAGACGGAGCCGATACTAGATAATTTTGTTGAAATTATTTCTTATGACCTTTGTAATAGGGTTCAATTTAAATGGTATATTTAAAGTATGCAGATGCATGCTAGCGTTCGCTAATTGACATTAAACGGTGCGCGTTCCTTTCGTGTTTTTACGCTTTCGACCGGTATCTAAGATTAATTGGAAAGTCTTACGTTTAGCTATAAATTTTCGAACCGAAAGGCTTAAAGCGACGATCGTGTTTAGAAATATTTCATTTGATTTTAATATAATATAAGCTATAATTAATACTAATAAAATGACGACAGTACTTTCCGTGACGATGCTTTGGATTCGCTCGAGGCAAATATTTCTTTATAATAACTATATTTCTTTATATCAGAGGAAGTCTGAAAGTAGCACCAACAGATGAAAAGTTGAAGAGTAATAGATTAGCGTGGTATGAGCATGTGATGAGAAGGGATGAAAAACATGTTACTAGAAGTATGATGAGTATGAATAGTGATGGATATAGGGGACGGGGGAGGCCGAAGAAAGTGTGGATGGATTGCGTAAGAAAGGATATGTGTACGAAGTGTAAGTACTGAGATGACGAGTGACAGAAAGAAGTGAAAGAAAAATACATGTCGTGCCGACCACACGATATAAGGGTAGGAAGAAGAAGAAGAACCTATTAATCTATATTCGACTTTATTGCTTACAATATAATTATTATGGAAAAACTCAGAGTAAATAGATTAAATTTCTGCATAATCAGACCCTGGCACATAAGACACTATAGAACACAAAAATCAAGTACAAACCAAGTAAACGATATTAACTCAACTATTCACATGAGAACTCCAAAGTTGTATCATGAAATATGTAATTTGCTCAAAATTGGAACAGCTTGAGGCTACCTACCTGGGTATTTTCGTAACCGATTTCGGTTTCAAATCGAGTTTTAATCGACGGATGTCGGTCTGTTAATTCTGTTCTGAGACATATGTTCCGAGTTCTGACCGATTATAGTAATGTTGAAGCGGAAAAAGGGCCGACATCTTTGTGGGTACATAATGACAGATAATAACATAAATATAACTAGTTATGTATTTAATGCTTGTAAAATGACGGTGAACCCAATTATATCAACTATATGATATTTTGTATCAATATTTTATATCGTTTTCTTTTTTGGTCGAATATAATTTGGGTAATTATAAGTAACTAGCGTTTTACCTGCACATTCGTATTTTTTTAATAGAGTATATGGGCCACCTGATGGTATTGTCACCAACGCCCATAGACATTGTAATACCAACCATCGCTTACATCGCCAATGCGCCACCAACCTTAGGAACTAAGGTGCTATGTACATTGTGCCTGTAATTACACTGGCTCACTCATCCTTCAAACCGGAACACAACAATACCAAGTACTGCTGTTTTGCGGTGAAATATCTGATGAGTGGATGGTACCTAACAAGACGAGCTTGCACGAAGCTCTACGATAAGGAACTCGTTCGCGTCATAATTCAGAATTGAAGGATTTTCATACAAACTTTCATCTCCTTTATTACATTATTTTCAAAAAGTCTTCCTTAGTGCTAATCTACTGTGTAAAAAAGAACCCGTATACAAATTATCATGGTGTTGTAGTTTGGGCTGTGCGTTGATATCTCAATCAGTCTCATAAATATAGACTATACCTACAACGTATTTATTAAATATTGAACACACTTTAAACTACTTAAAGTATTTTCGATCGTAATGAACATATCATAAGGATTTCCTATGGTAAAATAAATAAAAAAAAAATTATACTTATATATTATTATTATAAAGTACATCATATGTCCAATAATCGCATTACGGGATTATAACCTTTATAACGAAGACAATATGTTCACTTTTGCCTTGAAACAGTTTCGTATTGTTTTGACATTGTTACCATAAATCATACGAATTGCAAATACATTAATCCTGAAGTCAAATTTGTAATATTAATGTTCCGAATAAAATAACGGATCGAGTGGGCGATGAAAAATGGACGACATTGCTTCGAACACATTAAACGAATTACGGCGACATAATTATAGATAATAAGAACTAGAGTATATTTTATGGGCGTCTAGCAATTATGGTCAATGAATTGTGTTCGGTATCATTTTGAAGTTTTTACAATCATTACGAGACGTAATATAGGCGAGACGGTTTAGTTTTAACAACACATAAGTTTTAAACAAAGATTACACGTTCTAAATTTAAATCCAAACAATCTTTATTGTATTTTCTTGTGTTTCATTTAAGTTTATAATTTAATTCTTACTTTGTGGGATCTTCTGATAGATACATTTATGTATATCCGCTGTGGAGAATAGTTGTTAAATGAGATCTAAAATTTCGTTTTAAAAGAAGACTACGCCTTTGTTCTGCAGTAGGGCATGGATAGTTTTTGTTAATACTTTAAAATAATTAAATAAATTTCTTCCTGTTATCTCCACTATTATATTAAGCTGACGTTTTTAATGCACGTATCTTAGAATTCATTAGTCCTAGTTATAGATATAAAATTTAAATAGTTACGTTACGTATATTGATTATGGCTTTAATATATAACAAAACGCTATGACCCACGTAGGCGGAGCAAAAGCGTTTCACGCGGATGAAACAGCATGGCATATACTAGCTGTAACTATACGGACAGACAGAAAAGGACACAACTACGCATCAAAAAATTATAAATATAAATAAAATTCATAAGATTAAAAGTTTATTTCAAAATTATTTTTTTGCATATTCATATTTGAAAATAAACAAATCAGTTGAATATATTTTTATATTATTAATCAAAATAGTTTTGACGACCATTTGTACTGGTGATACATATTTAGGTCATAATTTTCACCACTTATACGATGACATTAAAAACATTCATCAATAATCATCTCTGACCACACTCGACCACACTTGATCTATCTTGACCCCAAAAACGAACATAGCAATTAAGGCCATTTGAAGCGGGAACATCGTAAAAAACGGATCAATAATTAGTTATGTCAGTACTAAAATATATAAACAGTGATATAAAAGTCGATGGCCTCGTTGGTCTAGTGGCTATATATAAGGCCGAAGTCCGGTGGTCCAAGGTTCAAACTCCCGGCCGGGCCAATACAAAGTTATTGGGTTTTTCTATCGAAATTTCTAAGTAGCAACTCGGAGTCAAGAAGTTGGATGTGAGTACACTCCTGTGTCTCGAAAAGCAGTTAAAGCCGTTGGTCCTCCACCTGAACTATTTCTTTCCCATATGAGAGTGAGGGAATAGAGAGTGCACCTGTGTTTGCTCACACATATCTACTATAATATTTAATTCAAATGATATAACAAGTAACATAGTTGTTAAAGCCGCGTCCAAATAAATAATTCATATAAGAATAAATACAAATAATCGTTCCGACAACTAACAACGAAAACGTTTCACAATCAAAACACATTAGCTACAGTCGAGTGACAGACAGACAGACGGATTTACGAGCCTGACAACTGGCCTATGCCCCCACATTTGTACCTAGCGTTAAACGCGAATTAAATAATTGTAAACACGATATGTGCGCATAAACTTATGACTCACGAGACTATTCTACCAGACATTAATTCTTATTTATTAATATCTGTACTTTATTTATCTGTGCAACTCATAGTGTAGTGTTTGAAATATCGATAAAATTTTCGCGATCGCGATTTGGCACGTCAACGGTGATGGACTTCATCGCTGCGATGGCGCCAAAAACGGCGCGCGGTGAGGTCAGCCGTGGCGGCGCGCCAAGTGCATATCGCGATCCGAGCCGTCACGGGATGTAGATATTACCGATGTCATTGATATCCGACGATCACTATGTATCAAGCAAAAATATGCCTCGAACGCGACATGACTTACGCTTGTTTAGAAATAGGTGATTTAAACCGAAAGTCGGGAATGATAAACAATCACAGCGCACTTTCAACAGATAATAAATTCTAAAGCGAATGCTCCAGTTTCTTAGTTACGATGTTTGAAATTCTCGAATGCTTTCAACACGGTTAAAAATTAGTGTTAAATTTTATTGTATACGTATTTTCCTGTGTAAATGATAATGTGCATCAGGTGGACATTGCGATATTACAGTGGCAGACAGCCAAAGACCGGTGGCGCCAACGTCG
Source organism: Nymphalis polychloros (assembly GCA_905220585.2). Taxonomy (NCBI): domain Eukaryota; kingdom Metazoa; phylum Arthropoda; class Insecta; order Lepidoptera; family Nymphalidae; genus Nymphalis; species Nymphalis polychloros. The sequence continues at coordinate 3,471,084 of HG992251.1, forward strand.
CGGACAATTACAGATATAGGAGTACGTAACACGAGCCGTGAAATAAAACTAATGATTAATGCGACGCCAGTGCGCAAAAGCTCATAATAAACTCTGATGGATGAAAAACAGTGTGCTCATTCACAGGCCATTCTTTAACGAGTTAATTACGATCTCGAGGCGAAGAAATAGCAATTAAGAATTCACTTACGCTTCGAAAGTCAAACGCAACAATTTAAAGACATTATTTTCTAAGCTTATCGTGCTCATTGTTTCGCTAAATCTATAATAATTGAAACACTTACTTTCCAAGACTTAAGTTCGCACAAAAATAAAAACGTTGATTCATTAGCGGGAACAATTAACGCTTCAGGCTTTAAAAGAGAGACAATAGTGATGCGCACGCAGAGCTAATCGTTCATCGAGACTGGCGCCCGTGAAAGAGGAATGGGGTCGACACGCGACATAATTGCGAGGGTAATATCGATAAATGGCTAATCCCTACCTACGCCGATCAAAATCTAAGAGGCGCCTATCCACTTACCTATTGCAATTTTCCTAGTTGCTAAATCTAATTTATGTAGCGACATTGCTTTGGCTTCCTACAAATGCCGCGTTAATTTTATCTAGTAAACATTATTAAGTGATACATAAATCTGACAGATAATTTAAATAGATAATGAGGCAATCGTTCTATTTGACTAGATGTATAATGTCATATTAACTAAATATATATCTTAATTGGTTAGTCTGTCTGAAAGTCGATATAAGAGCACGTCACTAGCGGATGCGACTGGCGCGGGCGCCGAGTGCGCTGGCGCCGTTGTTCGCAAACAATGCATGTCCTTTACACAAGTGCTTTGGAAAAAAGCCGATTGTTAATTGTTATGCTAATAAAAGATTTATATCATCAATTTCGCGTATTGTTTGAAGTTCGCGTCGAACATTCTGAAAACATTTGACCGCTACTGCATCGTATTGTTCATTTAATTATACCATGAAATCTATTGTCATATTGTTTTCATACATATTCATTGCATATTGTTGTCGTACATAATTTGATTTAAGTGGTATTTTGTGTTGATTATAATGTATCTACATTATTAATAAATTATTTATATAGTTCTGGTCGGTTCTTCTCGGTACAATCAACATTCCGTACGGATGGCTTTGCATTCAATTTAATCTTGTAACAGAGGTGCCTGTTTGAATAAAATCTATTTTAATTTCGTTATTTGTAATAATAATTGGTAAGTTCCTGTCGATATTCTCTTAAGTATCTAGAAAACATGACTGCATCACTTGAACTGGTCACATCTGGCAAGGCCTTTTTGCTGCTTAAAATTCATCTACATTAAAAATTAACATTTGGCAACACTATCTTGAGACGAGTTTTGTTATTTGTGGTTTTTCGAAAACATGTTTTAATTCGTATTATATTTTGGAAAAGACGTATTCGAGGTTTTTTTTTAAAATCAGCTTCACTACTGGGTGCTAAATATATGCTAATATATGGAATCGAAATACGAGTTAAGTAGTCCACTTGTTAGACAAGAAATAGTTGAATGTTTTATAGATAAGAATTTGGTACAATAATATTATCTTGTTACCTATATTTCGGGAAGCTTTATTTTGTTTAAATGACAATTTTATATCTACGACATCATCACAATTTGTACTTACATGCCAGTGTCTCGAAAACCTCCAATGTTCGAAATGATAAATATTTATTTTACTTGCCAAATCACAGGAGCCAAGTACTCACCTGTAAAGAACGAGTTATATTAGTTATAATGCAATAGTAATACAAATAGATTATTAATATATTTCATAGTAACATTGATCTTATCATCACCTATATATAAATATGACTTTGAATACATTTGACCGGCAGTCAGATGACAAAGTCATATTTTGGCGCAATTTCGTGCAGCTGTTTATGCAAATGTTTCGCAAGTCTCGAGTTCGATCCCAGTTATGACAAATACATATATGTTAAGAAACTAAATTGTATACAGCGTTGGCTTCCTATATAATAAAATAAAATAAAATAAATGTTTCTACAGGTATCTGGTGTTGTCTCGTTGTTTATATTGATTGTCTTTGTGTGTGTTTTTCTATGTATATCAATTTCATCATTCTAAAGAACTTGAAGTTTACTTCTTGTGGTTAGAAATTTAACTGAGAAATTACTAAAAAATCGCTCCCATTAGATAGGTTTTGTTATCAACTTAATCCGTTGCTAATTATAATCGACTATACACAATTCACATGCAAGATTACTCATAGTATATCCCTTTATCTCGAACGTAAAATACACTGTTATTACCTAATCAAATGTACCCAAAAACCTGACAATCATTTCAGTTAAACGAATCTTTAGCTCTGTCGCAAGTCATTACATATTTAACATTATTTCGTAAATATGCTTGGTATGTTTCGGCAGAACATAGTGATAACAGTGTGTTTTTGAACTGTCAAATTGACAATGTTAATTTGTTTTGATTGGTTTCAAAATAATCACGTTATTACAAGTCCGGTAGCGTCGTCCGGTTGTTTATTTTGTTCCTATATTACGAACGGTAAACAATGTTTCGATTTACAAGCCGTCCTGTAATATAAATAAGGCGTGTGACGGACGTAAGGTCTGCATAATAATTGTTGTAATTTTTCTGTTTGAACACATAAATAATTGATTATTGAAATAATTAAGAATAAAAGAATTATTTTCTTTATCATGCATATCGAAACGAATTATTTGCGCAATCGAGTTGCTAATTGATGGAACACTCGGCTACTATTTTTATCAGTGTTTATAAAACTGAACAAACTGCGATACTATGTGTGAAATATTGCATATTGCAACGAATATACAATAGTAGACTCGGAACTTCTGTTAGCCTTTCTCACTATTATATATATTTGTACTGAGGGATCAACTGAGAAGCAGCTAAAAAGTGAGTTCATGATAGCAATATCTTGCTTCTATGTTATATGAAGCATTATTTTCAATATATATTTTTTATTAAAAGCTCTTTACTGCTACAATTAATTTTACATTTAGTTATTTTACATAATAAGAGCATTATGTTTTATAATAAAAAGAAATACAGTAATAAAGAAAGCAAAAATATTATAATATACACATTTTTTTTGTCAACTGTACTACAGTTTTTCAGTTTACGTTCCCATCTGTCGCCACGATCTGCTTACGGATTTTACGACCAGTTAACAAGATCCACTCAACATTCCGTTTTCTATAAACATTTATAATATAATAAGTAAACGTTTGGGTTCTATGTAAAATGGTTTCCAAGGAGCCCTCATCGTAACGCTTGTTCTAAAATCTATTTCAAAACGTTATCCCAGAGAGTTTAAAAATAACGACGTTCAAATATGGCATATTTTTTAATCTTAAGCAAAAGATATAATAGTACTGGTTTTGAAATTGGACCATCATGGAAAAATTATTTAAGCGCCATGAATATTACTAATACAATGAATTTTTAACTAACTTTGGTAGTTCGAGACATCCTTTAATATATCTAAATATTATATTGTACATAGTGTAGTGTTATATAAAATCCTATATGACAATGTCTTTTACTTTTTCTTTCAGAACGCATGAACATGAGTCTAAACTCGAGTTATTATTAAGACGAGAAAAAAACGGTTCTAATAGTTTCTTAAATTGTATTTCAAAGCATCAAGTGCCGTTTGAGTCGTTAAATCTGGCTTTTAAGATTTAAAGATTTCAACGTTATTTTCTAAGTCTAGCGCCTAGAATTGGCAGTGACCCAGAATTTATTTCTAGTCAGTAAACAACATAAGATTATGGGAAAGTATTTCTGTATTGAAAACAATAGTTTAGTCTTATTTAGGTCACAAGGGCGACTGGTTAGGTCGAGGACTTCCAACTAATGGTCGTCTGTGTTTACAGAGTGTGGTATGAAGCGCCATTATTTACTCTTTGTTTTTTATTAATTCTAGGCGTGTTCGCAATATTAATTACTTAATTATTATGATTACAAATTAAATAATTATTATGATTACAAATTAAATAATTATTATGATTACAAATTAAATAATTAAATGATTAACGATATACATTCGACTGTAGGTTTTCATTTGACATAAACCGAAGCATTAATTAATTATTATTATGCGTTCCCATTTCATGATATTTACAATAACTTGTAGGTGTTATGTCTAAAGTAATTAGTCACTTTAATCATAGCATAAATTATATGACAATTTATATATTTGAGTAGCTATAATTTAAATACACACAAGACGGGCCCCGCCTGTTCCAACTGTTGACATTACAAATATAAGAACTATAATGGTTGCGAACTAGAAAATTACGCTGTCTGAATGAAGAATAAATTACGAATTTAATGAATAAATTATGAGCTCAGCTTGGTTTGCCGCAGGGAAAAAATAGCGCTCTAAGTGCGGCGCCGGCGCCAGCGGCGGCGGCAAGGATAAGCTTCGTGTGCACTCCTTACTAGAAACCTAACAAATTGTTCAAGCAATTATATACTTTATGTTAACCATTTAAGGATTAATATTTTAGATCATAATCAGTACATACAACCTTCCCCAAGAAAAGTGGATTCTGAATGCGCTCATGCGACCGTAGCGAGTCATTACGATACTTGAAAAGGCCGCCCTATTCATAACAAACAGAAATATGCTCTAGCTTTGAGTAATAGAGTCTATATCGCAATCGATAATCGCATTGTCTCTATCATTTTGCATACGTGCAAGCGAGAGGTGACATGTAAAAATTTATGCAACGTAACGATCCCGTTCGTTTTGACACGATACATGCAGCAAGCTAGGTGATAAATATCTTAGCTCGGACAGATGCTGGCGCTAGTACGTAAATTCAATTTAAATACGACCCGAGGCGATAGCACGGAAGAATAGCATTAAAATACGAAGCGAGTTCGATGTGTGAGAACAAAGATTCACAGAGACCGAAACATGTAGACAAACCACTCGTCTATCGATGAATAAATAATACATTCACATGGACACAAAAGGCACTTAAAACACGCCTACGTCTATTAACAAAACAAACATGCACAGATTAAAACAAAATTCAATTGTCTGAGAAAATTGTTAAAACTAAGCCATCGATTTTGTAATGTATTAAACAGTTTACATTTAAACCCACAACAGGTGCGGTTGAAAGACGAAAAACATAAATTCCGATTCGATAACAGATGTTATCCAGCCGACCATACTTGAGTATGAAATCTGTTATTTGGAGCATAAAGCTTTATGTAACCTAAAATAATCGGTACGCTTGCTTCCAAATACAAACTATGAATGTAAATAAGTTACTCCAGCGGTTTAAGCCTACGAGGTGTGTTAGAAGCAAATAAGCGACAGAAGGCAAGTTATCTAAACATTGCCCACAACCCAAATCCCAGTGTACCCGAAACTGAGCGCCGAGTTTTATTATCTCGGAGCCCACTATCTGTGGATGTTGTCCCGCTGTCACAAAAACTACGAAACGTTATCAACTGACACGAACTTCAACTTAGCCGGTCCCTGCTTAAGAACGCCCGTCGAAGCTTTTAACCATATCAGCGTTCGCTGCTTAGTGATTTATTAACTGTCTGGATCGATTCAGGGGTGGCCGGAAATCCACATTAGGTAACGGAAATCTATAAGAGCTCTGAAAAGGTAATTTTAGAACGTAAAAACGTAGACATCTCGACTCAAGAGCATCGAGACCATAGCTCTTAGAGATACTCGTAATTTAAATATATAGCAGGAGCGTAAAGCATAAAGAATCAGGCCGAGATAAGTAGGAAGCGGGTATATTTAAAACAAACATCGCTGAAAAAGGAAAGAGTAATTCAACGATAACGCTAAAAGCCAAGGCTCTTAGTAAAAGATTGTCTTCAATATTTTTTTAATAACTTGAAAAGGATAAAGCGGTGTTGATAAACATTTAGAATATTTATTGTTTAAGCAATTCTCAATACGTTCTGAGGCAAGCTCTTGAAAGCCATTAAGAATAATGAGTGTTTGAGAAATGTCAAGCGACAGTGTATGATGGAGTGGCATTAAAAGTGTCGTTGACAGGTTGTCTATGAATCATAGCTAAGGTACGTTTTAAATTATCTATTTCGTAATATTTAACATCGACGGAAACATCCTATAAATATTATATTTTCAAGAGAATGTTTGTTTTAATAGTCGGCTTCAAACATTATACTAGCGATTCCTACTGACTTTTCACGGCTACAAACGTAAGTTTAGCCAGCAACCATGAAACAGATAAGTCAAATTATTAGTCCAATGAAATAACAAATTCAATTTAAAAAAGTCATTTTAGTTCCATTAAAATGTTTACACAAATAAAATTGATAAAAGGGCACTAAGAACTTAAAGCAAAGTGAACGCACTCTGGTTGTTAATCTCTTGTCTTGTGACATACTAATAGCGAATGCATTAACTCCCTCGATACTTGGAACATTATTTTAAAAAGATACAAAGCAATAAACAGGGCCAGGTAAAATTTTTATCTGCAAAAGTGTATTAGAAAAAAAAACTGCCTTCGCTGATAATACAGGTAGAGAGTACCTGTCGGGATTCGTCGAGAACAAAAGGGGCTCCTAGAGGCGTCGACCGTTAATGGTAGTATGATATAATGTGGGCGACTAAGTCAATTAGGCCATCCGCCGACGCTATTCCCGGAATGTCGCCGACAAATGACTGGATACGATAAGAATATAATGCGAGATTGTCTCTCAGTCTTTTTTGTCCTTTTTGCCTTCGAACTAAATCCACAGTTTTGATAACGGAACCTTTTCTTAATTGAGTTTCCCTGTAAGGTGATTGTTTATCGCCAAATCACATTAGGATCGATGACACTTGCCAGAGTTTATTGCCAACAATTAACTCCCATTTGCAACTCGAGGTCTGTGACTGTCGTATTAATTCTTTTGTAAGATATATTAAAATAATAAATAGCTATGACTAATCTCATTTTGCTTTGTTGCGGTCGATGCAGGCGTAATAAATTCGCGGTGAAGTCAAATACGAAAACAACGCGTGAAATTGTTACATACTTTATGAGGACATATCGTGAAAGTGAAAATAAGCCGAAACGAAACGCAGACGCAGCTATCGATAGTCCAACATCCGCTGTTATTGATAAAATAAAATAACACATTAAAATTCTGGTGCAGATGAGGAACGTGTGCAAGCTATAAAAGTCAGATAACATTGTTCTGAGTCAGTTTTAAGTCCACTTTTGCTGAATCACATCCTCCACATTAGGACACTGATGTTCTCTCGCTACTTCCGTTATTCTTTTTGAATTTAAATTTTGAGATACCGCTGAAGAGTAGTCACGCTGTGATCTCATTTAGGAGCTGAAAGCATTTAATGTTTTTGGCGCAGTTTCAAAATGCGCTGATCGTTTTTATATATGCGTGTAATATATTACACAATCTTTATAGCTTTATAGTATAAAATATAATATAATTAATTTTTTGCTGATTGAAAAATGCATATGCAAATAAAGGATATTTATAAACATCAATTTCAAAATGCTGATGTTAGTTTAACGAGTCATGGATTATTTGGTTATGCAATCTATTATACAGCGAGTTGGATATAATAGCATCCAGCGAACTTCCGGTTTTCAATCGAGTTTAGAGGAATGGAAGGTAACCGGTATTCCAGTAATTATAGCCCGTAAAGCATTCAGTATTGTTGAGCCTAAGGTGCAATCAGATGGTACGCCAGGCAGCTGGCTTTTGACCTTCTTGATGGAATTTATTACCCTCCTATAAGATTTTATGTTAGACTTGATTGTTTTATAAATCTTAATGAACTTTTATAATCAGAAATATTATTAAATCGAAGAAAGTAATTTCATGAAATAATATGTCTCAATTTAAATAATTATATTAAAAACTTAAATAAATACAAAAAAATTATGTCTCCAGTAAAATTTAATGAAATTGGTAAAAATAATGAATCAGTTAATGTTTTCATACCTATTATATTTAAACTAAAAACCAATATTTTGACTAAAACCGTAAAAAAGAACTTCTAGTTTTAGACGGGGACGGGGTATAAAATTAATATACGCAGTATGCAATAACAAAAGTTAAAAGATTCAATATATTTTTAAGTTAACAGCGTGACAAGAGGTTTTATCTTCTAAATAAGCTATAACTTTTTTTAAAGTGCCTTTCAAGCTTCATTTATTTAAGCATTTTCTTTAATAGAAGACTTCATTAAGCCTCGATTTAATATGGAAATTTATCTAATAAACAACAAACTCATATTAAACTGTAATCTCTAACACAGACGGTGGTTTCCGATAATTTTAATGACTATTCGCACGCAACCGATTTCAAGTGTGTGGACATCTGGTGGGGTATTAAATGTTATCATAATTACTAACAGTATGATATATATTTTTAATCACATTAATAAAAATTCTATTAACAAATTTATTGTATAAAATAGACGAAGACAGTTGTAAAATTATATCTCTAAAATATCTCATTTTCAAATTTCGAATGCGTTGCGATGTTGCCATGCGAATGCAAATATTCTTACCATCCCTATTCCAAACAAACTGGTAACATTTGCATACTGGATGTTAACGAACAAGGTGCCGACGCACATCATGGCGTGCAACTCATAATCAACTTTATGTTAATAGCCATAAATATTAGCCGCATTCAATCGGAAAGAAAAAACGCAGGAATAGGTAATGAAGCTGAAGTAAAAACATGCGAAAGCAATTATAAGTATGCATTAAACATTATCGATAAAACAAATAGGCATGCACCGGCTGACAATGCGCTATGTATATATTGCTTATTTATCAATTGAAAATATTTACATAAGAATTGTCTCAATGAAATAAAATTCAATGTAATATTGTTATTCATTTCGTTTCACGTTCAAATGACCACAAAAACGAACTGCGGTCGCATCGGTTACTACTACACTAAATCCGATTACTACACTAACGAACGAGTTCAATCTCCTTTCATAACAAATATTGGTAAGGATCAGAAGGTTGAATTGTATTTTAAGCAGGTTAAACCAATAGGTTTCCATTGAGTTTAAGACTTTATTTATCGACTTGATGATTGGCAGTATTGAACAGTACAAAAGGATAAGGAACGATGTGTCTAGACACAGTTTAGTGTCAAAGATTATCTTTAAATCTTCCACTTTGACAGTAATCAAGATTCATTCGACATTCACGTTCAGAGAGTCATTCAACAAATGTAATGCCATTATTACTTCATTTTCTATCATTGTATTACACAGCAAGGCGTCCAGTGCCATGTTTTGCATCGTATTTGGAATTGTTGGTCGTAATGTCGTGTCGTCTGCATATATTTGTGTCGGCGCAATAGAAGTATATGAATTTTAGTTTACATTTGCGTCGGCGCCTCTTAGATCCAATTTGCGTTTTAAATCTTAGTTCAAGATACATGCATACATACATGCAGTACTTTAAAAGATTGTATCGATTGTGATTGTGTGATTCATTATTGATATATATATTGCAAACATCCTTACTAATTATAGGTACTTTTTCTTTATCTGTTTCGGAACATTCGAGACCAAACTTGAATATCGCTCTCCTGTTTGTTGATTTTGTTTGGTAACAAAATTGACACATTGAATTCAACTATTACTAAGTTCAGTGGTTTGATAGCGAGCCTCGATATCGGCGCCTCGCCCCCGCGAACAGGTTGCATTTACCTACAGCTCCTGCATTATAACAGATAGATAGATAAACAAACACATTGGCGCCGTCCTATTTGTGTACATAAGCTTTGCTGCTAATATTGTGAAAGGAACGATTTCTTCAAGTTTTACTTACTAATAAGGATAATTTAGTTACTTTATGTAGCAGTTAGTTGAAATGCAAAATACATACACATACAGATATGTACACTTTAGATACAGTAACAGCCTGTGAATGTCCCACAGCTGGGCTAAGGCCTCATCTCCTTTTTGAGGAGAAGGTTTTGTAGCTTATTCCACCACGCTGTTCCAGTGCGGGTTTGGTGGAATTCTCACGTGGCAGATTTTCAGTGAAATTAGACACATGCAGGTTTCCTCACAATGTTTACCTTCACCACCAAGTACGAGATGAATTATAAATACAAAATAGGCACATGAAAATTCAGTGGTGCTTGCCCGGGTTTGCACCCACGATCGTCGGTTAAGATTCACGCGTACTAACCACTGGGCCATCTATTGTACAATTTAATACAAATCGCCAATTTAATAATACTTTTGTTAAACGTTAAATTAAACTTTAATAAACTCCAATTACCATTTTTAGAAACTATGTAATATATACTTTTTTGTATATATACCTAGTGTGTATAGTGACATTGGTTCACTCACTTGGCTCCTTCAATCCGGAACACAGCAGTACAAAGTACAGCTGTTTTGTAGTAGAATATCTAATGAGTGGGTGGTACATACCAAGACTTCTAATTATATTTAAAAAATCACTTATTTTGAATTTTCCGACGAATCTCGATTGGTAATCGAATCCACTACAAGATTCGCTAGGCAATTAATTTAGCATAATTGTATATACGGTTTTAAACCGATTATCGTTTAATGTGCGACATAACGACCACTAACGTTCAATAGCTTACCATTATGTTTTCTGTTACTAGGTTAAATATCTAATATGTATGAACGATTTATATGAAGGCCTTCGATTTAGTTAAGTTAATAATAATTATTTATACACACGCATTTACTATATACGGTAAAATCAAACGTATCGGTCGCGAATGTTAATTCCGTGTGCAATTTGTGCAAATCAATATTAATTAACGTTTTTACCAAATATAGTATACGTCAATTTTTCGTTTATTAGGGTTGCCAGCGCAATTGCCGTTTTAATAAACATACCATTATTAAATGTATTGCGTTATTGTATTACTTAGCAATGATAAAAAAACGATCACATTAATTAATAAAGGAAATAAGTGAAATGTGATATAATATATGGAGTTATACATACAACATATAAGTTTCGAAATGGCCAGTGGATAGACGACGTGGGTTATAAACTAAGATAGCGGGTTCAAATCCGCGCAAGCACTGCCTTGATCGTTTAACAAGTGTTAAGTTAAACACTGTGTTCCTCTTTCTTTCATCATTGTTTTGACATAAGAAAGAATAAAACAGCATTATTTAACTTACCACCCGCTAAACAATATTTATGCAATCAACAGCGTTTTTTTATAACGGTTGTACTGTTGGGTGTTCAACTTTTAATACTAAATTCAATATAATTTTACTTTATTGTTGTGTAGTGGTTTTGATTAATCTTTTTAAGAAACCCATTTCAATCGCCATTTCTAACAGTACAGTTATTACTTATGACTAAATAGACAAGGCCAAAAAGATTACAATTTTATAATACAGTTTAAAAAAAAAAGAACATTCTTGCTTTATATTAATGCAAGAAAATCGTATACGTGTGTGTGTGTGTACGTCTGTGTGTGTGTGTGTATAAGCATACTAAGATTTTTTATTATTTTTTCTTCTTAAAATGTATTATTTAATACGTTATTGTATAATATATAAACTATTTAATCAGAACCTGATGAGCTTCAAGTTAATAATCACCTAGCTGTCCTACGGAGGTTCTATACAAGATTATAATATATCTACAACTAATGTATGTATAACACAAGATCGTATTACTCTATATAAGGCAAGACGTCTATGTTAATATGATACATTATATTCTACCTTAAATCATCTACTATAATTATATATTGGTAAGTTTGTATTTTAAAAAAGAACCTTCAACCATTTAATAGATTTTTTAAAGTGAATTATTAATAAGTCTGTCAGTATACCTTCGCATTAAATAAAAAAAAAAAAAGAAACGTTGTTGTCAAATGTCAAATTTAATACGTATAAGACATTTTTACACACGATAGATTTTTATATAAATTGATGAATGAAAGTAAAATAATATATATTTCCAAAGGTATTATCACAATTCCTACAGATATACATCAAAACTGTTTAAAAACTAGCGCGAAATTCAACTACAACATATACCTACTAGTAAAATGAAATTAAGAAGAAAGCATGATAAATATTTATGGTAAGATTTTTCACACGCCTGCACAGCAAAAGATTTTGTTTTCTCAGATGTTTTATGACAAAAATGTTATTTAGCGTCAATAAAAATATACTCTTAAATATTATTACAGCAATTAAATAATGTTTTAACACCATAGCTACAGAAATTCCAATTATCTTACATCAATTACGAGTTTATTAATGAAGTATTGATGTAGGTGTTATATAGACAGGAAAGTTAAATGTAGCCAAACCAGAAATTGTATGAATTTACACGCGCCCACACCGCCTTTGAAAAACCACGCTGATATCATGTGAATGTACTGATATATTTTTTTTTTATGTCGTAGGTAGGCCGACGAGCGTATGGGCCACCTGATGGTAAGTGGTTACCAACGCCCATAGATATTGACATTGTAAGAGATGTTAACCATCGATTACATCGGCAATGCGCCACCAACCTTGGGAACTAAGATGTTATGTCCCTTGTGTCTGTAATTACACTGGCTCACTCACCGTTCAAACCGGAACACAACAGTACCAAGTACTGCTGTTTTGCGGTAGAATATCTGATGAGTGGGTGGTACCTACCCAGACGAGCTTGCACAAAGCTCTACCACCAAGTTAAATAATTAAGATTGACATAGCCATTTGTTGCGAGTTTTATTTAACTTGCAATATGAACCACTGAGTTGAAATTTCACGTGTTGGTTCAACCGAAGATAATGCATTTATATGATCAGCATGACCCGATTCTACATCCAGGAATGGATTGAGATGAAGTAATCCCCTTAACAAGCAACAGCACAAACGAACGACGAACGAACAGCATGGAATTATTTAAATATATTTTATAGGAGAGTAATTTTTTTTTAATTGATGTAACTTTTATTTTTTGATAGATTGGTATCAGTCATCTTTATACATTTCTCTGACTTACCTTTAATCGACTCTCCGTTATTCGTCCTTCTGATAATAATAAATCTAATAAATAATAAATCTAAAAGTAATTAGCTAATAGTAGTTTCTGAATTACATTATTTTTCTTTCTTACTAGTTACTGTACGTAACCATAATATAGAATTTGCCAACCCTCTTGCCGAGATGGCCCAGTGGTAAGAACGCGTGAATCTTAACCGATGAACCTGGGTTCAAACCAGGGCAAGCACCACTGAATTTCATGTGCTTAATTTGTGATTATAATTCATCTCGTGCTTGACGGTGAAGGAAAACATCGTGAGGAAACCTGCATGTGTCAAATTTCACTGAAATTCTGTCACATGTGTATTCCACCAATCCGCATTGGAGCAGCGCGGTGGAATAATTTCCAAAACCTTCTTCTCAAAAGAGGAGAAGAGGCCTTAGCCCAGCAGTGCGACATTCACAGGCTGTTACAACCCTCTTGGCATAAGATACCTTATTCAAGTAAGCTCTTACGAGTACGAGTACTGTTTAATCGTCACTTACAAAATTGACATTATTTTCTATATAATAATAACTGGTTCTTGTCGGTTTCCACTAGTTATACATATTCATTAATTAAAATAAAAATAGTAATAGTAACTAAATTAATCTTCATATATTATAATATTATGAAACATTTTCACACTAAAACATTGTTTTCTTTGGACATGTGAAATATGTCGAGTTTCTCGAAACGATTCAAAGGCAAGGTTATTTTGAACTTCTATGTAATTTGTTCGACGTTACGGAGAGAAAACTAAAATAACTATTACAAGATGAGATTTGAAGTTCAGATAAATAAAAACGCTAACAGGTATTTTTACGCTTAAAATTGCAAATGTCGATATTTATTTCGTACGGTATTTTGTTCTCAAAAGTTATTGAGTATTTGCAAATATATTTAATTTATATTATACAAAATATTTTAAGCATTACTTAGTTATGTTGTGTTCCCGGTTGAATACTGAGTAAGCCAGTGAGTGGCAAAGGGACACAACTTCTGAATTGCCGTAGTTGATGGTGCATTTGCGATAAGAAATGGGTTATATTTCTTTAAGATCGAGAGAGAGTCTAGGGAGCCTTACCATCAGGTGACCCATTTGCCAATTTACCTTATCAATAAAGAGCAAAAAAAAACATGTCTAAAGAAGATAGTCTTCGATCTGTCGAAAATTGAATTCAACGGGATAACACAAATATTCCATATCAAACATTGAGATTTATTGACACGCAAACACAAACATGTAACAAAATCGGTGTAATTATTTCATAAGATTGCAGCAAGTTTTAATTATCTCATGCATCGAGTGGACCACCGGGTGCGCGGAAAATAAAAACGTGTTTTTATTGATTTGAAATAAAATGGTTTACCTGCAACTTTGTGTAATACTTTATAAGTTTTGAACTATCTTCTAAAAGCCTATTTAAGTTAGTACTTAAATAGGCTTTACAACTGATCTGGGATCAGGAGAGATTACACCTAGATTCTGGAGTTTACCTATAAAATATTATTATTATTATTTAACACTTTATTGCACAACAACATATAAATAACACGAGAGTAAAAGGAAACAGCCTACACCAAAAAAAAATAATTGTTGTTTATTCAGAAAATTATTCAGGAAAGTCAGAAATGTAATGATTATGTTTTAACTATGTCTTATTGGAAGTTTTTTTCTAAATATACATTATATTTGAATATAATATTTTTTATGAAACATTTGATGCGAATCAAATTGAATCAAATTAAGACATTTGAAATATTATCTATATTTGATATCTAAAGATTTTATTATGCCATGAATCATTTTTAAAATTTTATTACACCGCTATTTTGTTTGATGGATTAAAGGATTCAGCAATAAATATTTTCAATTAAAGAAATCATTCCGTTCCGAATTTAAAGATTGTTTTTTATTTTTATTTTATAATACTTAAAGACGAAAATGTTCCGATATTTTTCTTCATTGTTTATTTTTCTATAATATACATGTTTTTTTTGTCTTAATACTGTTGTGAAATGCGTTCTTTAATATTCCATAATTAAATAGACCATAGATTCCATAATTAAAGAGACATAGCAGCTTAATTTTAATCAAAATGTTAAAATATAGAGATTCATATTAACATTGTGATGTAACACACTAATGAAAAAATATTGTTCAATCAATGTATGTAAATCCACCGTTCCATGTGATCGTAACATATTACCGACCACCCAGGAGTGGTGATGAATCAAGGAAGTCTGTACAATGATTTAACCACAGCCGTGACAGTTCCGAGTCGTTTACGCCTTTACGATTCATTTTACCTCGTTAATTTAATGATCCATGTTTTAAAGGTGTCAATTAAAAATTACAATAAAATATAAAGCATACGAATACATAGCAAATGTTTCTATATAAATTGATAGCATTATATTGATTAATAGAAAAAAAAAATCTCTTTTATCCTCGAGTAGTTTTTTTTTGTTTTAAT
Source organism: Nymphalis polychloros (assembly GCA_905220585.2). Classification (NCBI taxonomy): domain Eukaryota; kingdom Metazoa; phylum Arthropoda; class Insecta; order Lepidoptera; family Nymphalidae; genus Nymphalis; species Nymphalis polychloros. The sequence continues at coordinate 3,486,636 of HG992251.1, forward strand.
TGATCAATTAGCAACTATGAATAACATTATTTGTGATAATTTTTAAAAATAATTTAACGTTATAATTAAATTCAATAAACATTGTATTAATTCAGTAAAATTAATGTGTATTTAACGCTAATTAATTTAACGTAAGACAATTAAAAGAATATAAGACCGATTTACGTATTAAGGTGAAGCTTCGTTGTCTTGTAACAAAAATTAAATTAATTTAAAAAGAAATAAGTTCTAGGCATTCCTATCACAACTTTGCTACTCAATATTTGTACGTGTGCTACATAGGTAAGAAGGGTTGTCAAAAACATTTTTGGTACATAAATTACATTATTCTAACATATGTAAAACAATTTTATGAAACATTGATACATACAACTTTAAAAATCGATTCAATTTAATTTAAGATTTAATTACTGCATTACTTATTTACAACATTAGATTTTATTATAATCGCATAATTATACATTATATAATTAGTTAATGAGACTGATTTAATTTTTCTAATCTTATCTCCATTTCAAGGTTAAGTTTTTATTTGTCTGGTGTTGAAAGAGTTTGTAGAAGAAATATAAAATTATTTTAAAAAACTACATATATTATTTATATCATTATCTTTATAGTAAATATGTAAGTTAATTGTTATTAAATCGATATGGCTTAGTGTACGTGAAAGCAAAATTCAGAAATAAACTTAAAATTATTATTTTATGTTAAAAAAAAAATTGACAGCCCTAGCTCTAAGTGAATATGCAAATTCTAGAGTCCTTAAATAACCGGACCCTATGATGGCGAAAGAATCCATTACGAATTCAAAATGAGTATCAACGATGTACATTCGCTAGATTATTCCTCAATCGATATTCAAAAATCAATGACACCCATGTTGCGTACGATCAATCAATCCAAGGAGACAAGACGCGCTTGCTGACTGCATAAATATTATGGCCACGACTATTGAATGTTACTAGCGATATTAAAAAAAATATATAGTGAGCATTCGTGACAGAAGTAAACGTTTCTATGTCAGAAATGATACACATAGATAAGCGTCTCTTAGTCCAAAGTTTCACTTTTTTTTATGTTATAGGTAGGCAGACTGGCTAATGGGCCACTTGATGTTAACTGGTCACCAACGCCCATAGACATTGGTGATGTAAGAAATATTAACCATTCCTAACATCGCCAATGCGACACTAACCTTGGGAATGAAGATGTTATGTCCCTTGTCGAAAACCACAATACTAAGTATTGCTGTTAAGCAGCAGATTATTTGATAAGTGAGTGGTACCTTGTCAGACGGGCCTAATTGTGGAATTGCTAACTAAAACATTAAAACCACTGTTTATCTCGAGCGGGGAACGGCGCTGGATAAGCATCGGCCGATATGTGTCGGCCACTAGAGGTGTTTTAGTACCTAAGAATTCCACATAACCCGATCCCCCCAAGGAATCATTGAAAGATTTCCTCTATGTGAACAAAAACAGTTGTCAAGCTAGACGCGATGCTGTCGACTAGGAACCTGTATTTTGTCGAGAACTGACGTGGATCACTGTTGCTGCTCTCTTGAAGTTATTTTATTGAAGATGTTTTAAAAATCGAATTCTGTAGAATCGTTATCCATTGTTATTCGAATTGAAAGAGAAGAAAAAATATACGAAACTCTTCACAGTGCTATGATGTAACAGATAGTTAATTGCATTTTTGGTTTATTAATTATTCAAAAAAAGTGACTTAAGATAACTATGCTCTTTTTAACAAAGGTGAGCTCGGAGACGTGTACTTGGTTATATTAACTAATCCACATTCAAAATTCAGTATGTCATTACGAGAATTTAATTAATTTTAGTCACGAAGTTGTCGATGGGCATGTTTCAAATCGATGACTATTCTTATCGCTGAGCAAATAATTAAATTAAATAGCTTTATCTGTTGCTATGAAAAATGGAAATTTAACAAAAATTTAATTAAAAAGGTAGTAGCAAGGCTTCAATTTAAAAACTGACATCTTATCAATCTATACCTTCTCTATTCTATCCATAAATAATTTGTAAAAAGCGATGTCGATCTTATCTCTTTTTTTATAAAAAAAAAAAAATATATTTGAAATTTAATTACGCATTCTGTACTGTTTTTTCCTCACTTAGTTAACAATATAACTTAATACATAATTTATGATTCAAGATCACTTCAATAGTATCATTGTTTTTATTTCACATTTCATAAACGATTCAACATTATCTCGTTCTATGAATGAATGTATGTCTTTATTTAATATTCTCGACTATGAAGCTCGTTTGCAAATACATATTTATAACGTAAAAACGGTTTTATTCATACCGTCGCCCACACTATCATGAAAAACCAACGTTTCTATGTTCAGAGCAATAATATTTCATTCATACTTTGTAAGTTTTTAAAAATGTGATTGTAAGCAGAGCGAACTGATAGTTTTATAAAACTTTCTAATGTTAGAATATTTCATTTTCTTAAAAACATTTGCATCTTATGTTTAGCCTTTCTTTATTTTATAGATAGGCGTACGTATAAATGGATCATTATAGACATTGGCGATATAAGAAATATTAACCTTACCGCACATCGACAATGCGCCACGAACTCAGGAATTAATATGTCTATCGTGCCTGTAGTTACTGGCTTATCCTTTAAAACCCGAACGCAACGACACTAAGTGTTGCGGTTTAGCGGTAGAATATCTGACGAGAGAGTGGTACCTACCCAGACGGTCTACCACATAGTAAATGCCCCAAATCTCAATGTAAATAATCAAATAAAAAAAATATTTTTAGAATCATTGTACAAAATTTTCAATTATATTTAGCTATGTTTCATATATAATCGCAATTATTAAAGCTTTATAAACAATGAATTGTTATAAAGCAGAGGATATGCAGTAGGTATCTGACAGCAGTATAGCGCCTCAAGATCGAGTCACCTTCGACAAGCCGTGTCGCACTTCGCATACATATCGACTATTTGCAAGTGCATTGCGAAGCGTGAGTTGGATTAATGCTCTATTTGCAAGCCCGATGTACTGTGGAAACCTTTGCATATAGCTATGTACTTGAGGAATTTGAAGTTAAACAATATTGCCAAGGATATACATAAATATATCTAATTGTATCAGAATACGATGAATTATTTTGCAATATTGTATGATAATTAACAATTTTTATATGGATTGTATACCACAATGATATTACTCGTTTCTCGATCAGAGCAATTAAAGTAATTAAATAGTGTAGTGTCTAAGGAGTTAGTGTAGCGTAAAGTTAATGTTTTAATTTCAGATCACTTAATATGTGAACGTTTCACTTTAATTACATGAATAAATAGCTTTTTACGCCACTCATGAAGTCATTGTAGCGTTTTCTAAACGTTATGGCGTGAGTAATTATTTTGCGTGGGTTGGTTAATTGTGAGCGCAACGGCGCGTTACGTCCGACCTGTTTCGCGGTTGAAGCGTGAATGCCAGCAGACCGCAGATTGCCGGCGCAGGCGCCTATGGCGCCGCTTTTCCGGCTATTACCGGAAGCTAGGTGCAACTGTCGTCTGCAACGATACACTGACTCCCTTGTTTTAGTTTCATATATCCGTTTACACGCTATTTTAAAATAAATCGAAAACCAGTTTGCATTAACCGGTATTTATTAAGTTAATGATGTAGATATTAACAATGAAAAATAAAAGAAAAGTCCATGTACAAATATATTTTATCGCTCTGCCATTGTTCTTTATCGAAATGCTTAATGAGTTTCATTCTAACATCATAATGGTTTGTCAATATTGAATAATAGAAACCCAGTATTTATCTAATGTATATTACCAAGTCATATGAAATTGAAACAATTATCTCAATAATTCACACATTAATTGCCCGCATAATTAAAGCATAAGTCAAACGCAGGACACCTGCTTTAAACTCAATGCCTCAATTTGCCCACCCTTTACAAATGCAGCGACATCACGTCGGCATTTTTCATTATCCCCTCGTCTTCCATTTTCTAGTAGAGTTAAATGATATTGAACTTTATGTAACTAATAACAAGGGCTAATTTTATTAAAAACGGCAACCTGTACAGGATTTTTGGCGCCAGGTCTAACAATTTGGCGCCAGACAACCGTTAAGAGTCCCCTTCACTGAGTTAAGACTACCTTTGTGGTTCCCAAAATTTAGGGTGACGAATCAGAGGGTTTTGTTTATAAATTATATTTAAATGTACATGACTATTTTAAGTTCGTATAAAATATGGGTGAGTCAACTTTCATTAGCGTTTTAAGTGACACGTGGGAATATTTAACAATGGTAACAGTAATATACACTTACAATAAGCTCGCGTGGAATTCGTTTCACTTCTCCGATAGAGATTAAGTCCGTCCTCATCCGTGTCTAAGATATCCGTGTTTTCACTATAGATCAAATGGCTTGAAAGCAGATTAAACGAACAAACGACCACATATTAACATTTATTTTGATTAGTAAGCTTTGATTGATATGCATATGATCACTGTATTGTACCCTATGAGGTCAACCCAATTGGCCGAAATGACACAATTAGCAGAATGCGTTAAGCAAAACAAGTTAAATAAGAGTCAAATTTAAGTATGGATAAATATAGTTGTTGAGTGCATATTCGCTTCGTACGTATGTAAATTAATTTCATCAGAATGTCTGATAGATCATATATATATATATTCTTAGTCTTATTAAGAAAGGCGACTATCGCGAGCAGTGAAACCTTCACGGGCTACTGATACTAATGATAATTACGGAAATAAATTTTATGGCAGAAATATAAAAAAAATGGAGACAGTTATCGTGAGTTATTCGTATTGCGTGAAAGCCACTTTCCCTTGTCTAAGTTTATTACACGTTATCATGCGATCGAATGATTAGATTTATACTTTAATCATCATTGCGAGGGGCTCGCCCGTATACAGGACAAAAGTAAGTTTTTTTATGTAGAGTTGTGTACGTATTCTAAAACACCGGTCAAAAATACGCCTAAAACAAAACAAAATATTTTGACTCCCAATAAAAACAAAGTTAGTTTGTGAACGCTTTCTACAAAATATTCGATGACGGCTATTAGAAATTTTATAAAGAACATACGAATTCGAATTTCAAACTTAATCAATATTCCAAGAACGATATACATATGCCGTGAAATATAAAACAACTTAAACAGAAATAAACCTGACCAGTTACTTTCCACGCCTTAAGTTTGTTTTACCGAATCGCTGAACTAGATCACATGCGTCACGCTAAACAAAGCATTTCGGTGGAATGTATTACTGAGAGTCTTCTTTACAATGAAACATCTTCAAATTATTCCATGAATGTTAATGAGTTCAATGAAAGTACTCATCTCATGCTTGCCAAAACGTGGCTTTGTTAAGAAAAGTTCAACTTGTGATTTTTTCGTTGTGACAAATAGAAAAATAGAGCCACAAATGAAACGCTTATTTTGTAAGAACAAGAGGTCGTATGGTTACCGTTTATTCAGAAGGTATAAATAAAGTTAAATTATTTCTCATCTGTTGTTTATAATACATAACGCTTTTGTAAAGAGTTACGTGTCATTTAACTTTTTCGTTAGCAAAAAATGTTTCCTTTGTATATTATATATACTAATATAACTAATATTTTATATAGAAATTGAAATTTAAATATTAAATATGAAACGAAATTCCTGCATTTTTTTACATCGTAATCATGTTTTTGTTCGAACATATTATACATGTATTTCACTATTATTTACATTCAAACATGTTTACGATTTCATTTTAAATTTGAGTAACGAGTTTGTACTAATAAGAATAAAAGTTTCATGTTTTCTTTTTTTTTAGTAATAGTTTAAATGTAATCCTGATCGATCCCAGCCACGACGGGAAATTTTCTAGGGAGACTAAATGTTATCAAATTAAATAATTCGTTCTCAATTCTCACTATTACAATCAGGTGGAACGGCAATCAAGAAAGAATTCAAGCGCATGGAAGTGCACAGGCTTGTGTTGGGAATTTCTTGATTGATTAACTCAATCACGTCATATTTACCGATCAGGGATTTAAGCTGCAGTGTAAGCTAGCCAATATATTAGTATAATAATTATGCAAGTTTTTCTCATATAAATGCATGCACTATATAGTAAATACTTTATTGTTTAATGAAGGCAGATGTCGTTAAATACAAGTTTTCCTTGTGTTGTTTAAATAACTTGAACACATACTGTTGCACAACTTTCTGATACATATATAGATAATAAAAAATATGTTAGTAGCGGAAATTACACTGAGTTTTGGCTACTAACAGTAAAATTTGAATGAAAAAAGCGTTTATTACATTTTAATACCAAACGTATATTAAACCGTTCTCGTGAGGATACGTGCCAATAAATCATGAACAACTTAATTTGCGTGAACGCGTATATGCGCGGGCGCAATGTTCATCGTGAAATGATTTATTATCCCCGTTTTACAATTTTCATACATTACGTGTGTTTTAACGTTAAATTCAAACATCACGCTTATATTTTAATTATGTCATAATTTAGAAATATATATTACTTATATAACGTCTAGGTACCTTTACGTTAAATACATAGGGATCTAATGTTAGCTTTAAGTGCAGTTTGCGTAATAAATCAGTTAGCTATGTCATATGTTACATTGATTCATAAAAAACCCAAATGATTTAATTTTATTTCAAATCAATTGTAACTTTAAACAAAAAATATATAAAGTACAATTTTCAATAAACGACTATTGAAGATTGAAAAGCTTAGCCATGATTTATTTTATGCTAACTGACTTGGGTGCTCGCTTGCGGGTTACATTACAGTTGGGAATACATTTTATGATCGAAGCAGGAATGGGGAATTCATTGGAGGAATCCCATGACGTCACTGGCGCCTGTCTCCCGCGCGTGTCGCCCACATGTTACTTTAGTTGAAACTTTAAATACAAGCAATTATGTACTTTATAATTAAGTTTTTTAATGCTATTTTGGTGTATTATATTCAGGATGATGTTATTTTGTGGTTATATTTGTCTTGTTCGATGATAATAGATTCGTAGATTTGGGATAACTTCTTTTTTTTAAATTCTATTTTTTAGCTTGGCATTTTAAATTATCAGCTTTATGTATAAGCTTTTATACGATTACTTGTATACATAGTTTTGTAAGAAAAATAGGACGAAACCGATCATGTTAGAAATATATTTACTTGGTGGTACGGCTTTGTGCAAGCTCGTCTGGGTAGGTATCACCCACTCATCAGATATTCTACCGCAAAACAGCAGCACTCGGTATTATTGTGTTCCGGTTTGAAGGGTGAGTGAGCCAGTGTAATTACAGGCACATGGGACATAACAACTTAGTTTCCAAGGTTGGTGGCGATGTAAGCGATGGTTAACATATCTTACAATGCCAATGTTTGTGGGCTTTGGTGACCACTTACGATCAGGTGGCCCATATGCTCATCCACCTACCTATGCCATAAAAATATATATAACACACACTATGATGACGTGTAGCTCTACGTTTGTCTCACTCACTCCCCAACCGAAATTGCAATACGAATTAACATTGTTTAGCGTTAATAAGTGATGATGAAGGCTTGAACAAAGTCCTACCGCCAGGTTAATGTTATACTTTAACGGAAATAGAACAAAATATGAAAATAATAAAGGTCAGATGTTGATTTATTCATATCGGCCTATTGTTCGTAGTTTATTTCGTTGAAACTTAGAACGTTATGTTGATAAATATATTGAATAGAAGTCTTTATCAGATACGTTGTAATTTATGTTGATTATTATTTATCGTAATAGACAATTCTGTCATTTGACTGGTGAGGTCATTGACATTTTAGGCTTATCAATTCTAATCTTCACAGGACGAGACCTAGGAATTAATTATGTTATTATGGAATATGGATTACTTCAACTCGATCAAAATCGATTGACGCGATAGATCTTCACAGCTTAATACTTAGATAATAAATTTCATCTGATAAACATACTGGAATGCAAATTTCACTGATACAGCGATACCAATTGTATTTATCGGCCATGCGAATATGATCTTAATTACGGTAGCTTATTGTTTGGAATTGTTCGATACGTTTAAGAATAGAAAAGGTGTATTGACTTTAATACGAGGTACGGCGCCAAGTCTGGCTGTTATCAGATCGCTTCAACTCTTACACTTAGTCTTTAAAAATGTCTGCCTGTGCGTGTCATAGTTTACCATATCGGTCTACCGTATATGGCAACTTTTTTCTCTCTCAATAAATGTTCTATCTTAACCCAAAAAAAAATAAAATTCAAATATGTATGATAGGTCGCGTTCAATTATATAGGCCCACCAGTTTTATATTATAAATACGGATACACATTACATATAAAAAACATACCGAAAATAAAGCCATTAGTGTCGATGATTTGGTAGTTGAGACAAGATTCGTCTGACCTCCTGTGATAACATGTGACCTTAGTAACTTTTTAACACTCGGTTTGAAGTTTATTGTAATTTATGCGTGTTTTTTTTTAAATTAAAAACTAGTTCCCGTTCCATCTGATTATTCTAAAGGTATTTTATACTGTTATTAAAAAGAATATTATTATCGACTAAGCAGTAGGCCTCAATACGAATACTTTTCTTTTGCTATACAAAACTCTGTTTAAAAAAATAAGTGTTGATTCTCGCTGAATACATATAATTTGAATTAAGAAACTGATTATTACAAAAACTGGAATTTACATTCCATTAATCATTTCATTTATAGATCATTGAAATAGGGAAGTAATAAAATAAATATTTGTAGTTATAGTTCTTCATCGTATCCCACAGATAAAATATATTTGTAATCAATTCAGATGGGTAGTAGAAGTGTGAGAAAATAACGTTTTAATATATTTACATACTCGTATCTATTGGTGTTCGCAGTTTGAAACAATGTAGCTAATGAATTCGATTCAATTGTCACAATAGTATGCTAATATAAGTAAAAAAAAATGTACCTACCGTCGGAAAAATACTTAATTTCAAAGATTTAATGGATATTTCAGATTTTTACAAACTTGACGTACATAGATAATTTATCGAAATAATTTGATACAAAGTTTTTAGTTCGAACTAGCAAAACCAAAAGTAGCTTAATCGAATTTAAATAGTACTTATTATTTCTTTCTTATTACAGATACATAATATATTTGGTTAAATATTCAAACAAATATACTTATACCCATAATACGACTATGAAAAACGACGTAAGCATTTTGACATAAGACCAATAAACTTATTATAATATAGCTTAAGGTTATTTCTATGTTTTGTATTGTTTATTTGTCAACAAAATCACTCACCAGTTAATCCGAGATCTGATGATTCCGAGGAAGATTCGTCACTAAGCGCCGACGAGAGGTGGTACAGAATGAGCACCAAGCACACGCTAAAATTAACTACGGCCATTGCTTTGTCAATTAAAATCTATTGCCACAAAAAACGCATAAATATCACCATTACCGAAATATCAAATAAGATTTTTTCTGTTCATCAGTCATCACAAAATTATATCACTTGAAATATTCTAACATAAACACAGTTTAATATTATAAAACTTATTAACTAAATTGTTTGTTACACGCTGTACTTATTAATTTTCCAAATTACTGGACATATATTTTTATGCAATATGTAAACACACGTTTATGGTGTTTGTAAATTAAGCGACACGTGCACACTGGGACGCAGTCAGTACTCAACTAATGGCCGGCGGCAGCCGGCGTGCGCCATGCGGCGGGTGCCGGGTGCCGGGTGCGTCATGCGTGTGTGAAAGAAACAAGCGTGAAGAAGAGCGAGCAAGAGAATTGCAGAGCAAGCACAGCAAGTCAACATCAATATATCGATTATCGATACTTAAAAAAAACATAATTAATTATATATTGCAAATATCCTATTCCCTAGCTTTCCTAAGGTTTACCTAGAAAAAGGATCAATAAATATACTTAAATAATTTGTATCGAAACGTTACTTGAATTTACGAAAACTCCATACTAAATAATAAAGAATATCTTAAATAAAAAAATACACATATTTATAAAAAGGTATTGCAAATCAATTCTAAAATTTACTGTAACTATTTTACTTGTAGTTACATCATTTATATAAAATCATAATTTTAACAATATTAATAAATGGTAAAAGAGTCGATACGTTCGGAATGTTTGACAGCACTTTATTTATACTAGACGATGCACGGTAATAATATTTATCTTTTTTGCTTTGAGCCCTATCTTTATCCTTTAAAGTCGTATTTTGTTTGATGGATTTTGAGTGGAATTAAGAATTGGTGAAGCGCCAGGCATTTTGTGCGCGGCCACGCGGCTTGCATTCTGTTGTTTTTGTTGCTACTTTCTATACAATGACTCTGTCTAACAGTTCTATGACCACCTTCGCTTCTTTATTATTAATACGCGTTTAAGCACCGGTTACTTTTTTTTAATTATAAACGCACAAGTATTTCAAGAATCTGTATAATATTGTTTTTAATAACATCTAAGCAGTTTTTATAACAATAAATAAGGAAGAAAATATTTTCATCATTTGATATTATAGCGAGAGAACAAACATATATATATATATATATATATATATATATATATATATATATATATGAATGATTGATTAAAAAATAGCACGGGCTAAAATACTTATTTTAGCCGTACGTAAGTCGGGACTGGTAGCTTATCATTAAAAAAAACAGCCTCCAAAAACAAAAGTTTGCAGTTGATGTTTCTATATTTTATAGTTATAAATGGAACTGGTTGGATAAAGAAAAACAAAGAATGGCTATAAAAATGCTAAATTGGACAATCGAACATATCATTCGAAATTCGAAACTCAAACTGGAGCTGAACGTACGCGGAGAGAGCACAGAAAAAACAAAGGCATCCATCTCACGAAGCCTTTGTTACAGGAATGCGTCCTGCGTCCAATACTCCAATGCATAGCCGTACAAGGAAAAGGGTGACCAGGATAAAAATTAAAAAAATATTATATGATTTCATCGTTATTTATATTTCGAATTATAATCGTGTCTTTAGATAGTTTTTTTTCAACGTTGGTACTTAAAATGACAACGACAGAATTTGTTAGGATGTATTATAATCGAATTTATGTCATATATTTTATTTGCAATTTAATCGATGTCATACATTTTATATAATATAAAGCGGCGATTATAAAAAAAAAATCGAATTCGAGCATACATAACATTGATTATTCATATTATATTAATTTTATTCAATCAACAAATATTATTAGTGCCTTTGCTTACTTAATTAAACTCAGTTTTGTTTGTTTCAATTTTGAATATTATAATATAATATTCTATATCTTGTTGTATCCGGGCGTATGCTTTTGGTTAAATAACTGAGAAATATGGAAACAATTTTAAATTAGTTCATACACATTTTGATGTTTTAATCTTTTTAGCGTAATTTTTAATTAAAGCTACTTAAGTAATGTGTTATTATTATATATTGCAATATCAAACAGTGATTAAATTACATAGGTAATAATTTAAAATGATGAGTGTGATAAAGATATTTCAATAAAACATATAAATATATATATAATATACATTCATACATACATATATATATACATGTGTGTGTATGTATGTATGTATATATATATATATATATATATATATATATATATATATATATAAACTCAGCGTCAAAAAAATCGCACCTTTTGGTATTTTGACTTCAAGCAACTATAAACCCTATTTCATCTATGGTAAGGTATAAGTGTGGGGCCTCATTTTAAAGGTTATTGAATCCTTTAAATAATAAAACTGTGATAGTGATTACTAAGCATATAAAAAACATTTTTCATGAAAAAAGGAAAAACACGCCAAAATTACTTAAATTAATTAATGTAAAAACATAACAAAATTAAAAAATACAGTAAAACAAATTCTTAAAACTAAACTTAGAACCTAGTGTTACCTCCCTTAGCCCTAATTATTATTATTATTTATTATTATTATTTATTTATAGACGAGCAGCTGATAAGCTGATATGTCTATGTAAATTGTGTTGAAAAATCATTTTTGCAGAAGTGACAGACAGCTTCTGTGACTTTAACCAGGTATCAAGTCGGTTTTTGAAAGCATTAACTGAAGTGGCCAAAACAATTTCTTCGGGTAACATGTTCCAATTAGAAACCACTCTGTTACTTAGGAAGTTATGTGCAGCTTGTTTACAGGTTGGAGTTCTGTTTAACTTTGTTTGGTGCCCTCTATATGTTCTATCGTTGTTTTTAGGGTTGTAGATATTCTGTATATCTGGTAAGTCATAGTGGTGGTTAAGAATTTTGTATGTTTCGATTAGGTCACCGCGTAGGCGTCTTTCTTCAAGGGTTGTAAGTTGTAAAGCATGGAGTCTCTCTTGGTATGATTTACGGCGTAGAACATGTGGTATCTTGGTAGCTTTTCTTTGTACGTTTTCCAGTAAATTTATGTCTTTTTGGTAGTAGGGATTCCAAATTTGAAAGGCATATTCCAATAATGGTCTTATGTACGTTTTATAAATTTTTAGAAATACTCCAATTGTCATCATTTGAAAGGACCTCCTAATTACATAAATAAATGAGTTTGCTTTCTTAACTATTGTAATTATGTGCTTTTCCCACTTCAAATCAGATGTTATAAGTAAGGTCTCTCTGGACATTGACAGATTCAATGATCTTCTCCTTCAAACTGTACACCATTGTAGGGTTAGTTCGGCCAAGATGAAGTACACTGCATTTGGATGTGTTGAGACTAATGATCCAATCTTTGGTCCACTCCTGGATTCTGTTAAGGTCATCTTGTAGTTGCCCTGAGCTTATTAGAGTGTTAGCAAAGAATTTTCCATCGTCAGCAAAGAATGCTGCTTGAGATTTTATAAGTTCTACCAAGTCTGTTATGTAAATGCCAAATAGATAGGCAGAGAGTACTGATCCCTGGGGGACGCCGCTAAGCACTTGTTTCCGTTGTGATAAGGAGTTACCAACCCGTACTTGGAATGTTCTATCTGAAAGATAGTTTTCTATCCAATTTAGTAGCGCACCCCTCACACCAATATGTTCCAGTTTCTTTAGAAGCCGTTTGTGGGGAACTCTGTCAAAGGCACGTTCGAAGTCCAGGTAAACAACGTCAACCGGTATATTTTTATCAAGGTCTTTTGTCCATGGGTGAACACATGAAAGAAGATTGGTTATGGTTGATCTTTTCTGCACAAATCCATGCTGCCTAGGTGATATAATACATTCACGGCTTAAGAACTGCATCAGTTGATTGCTAATAATTTTTTCCATGATCTTTATGATAATACTAGTGAGGCTGATGGGTCGGAAATTCTCAGGTTGAGTTTTATCACCTTTTTTGTATATAGGTGTTACTATTGCGTGTTTCCAGTCTTGTGGAAGATATCCACTCTGAAAAGATGTATTCATAAGAACAGTCAAAGCTGGAGCTATCGTTTTGACACATGTTTTAAGAATACAACTCGGTATTTGATCAGGTCCAGGTGAGGATTGGGTGTTTAGATTTCGGATGGTTTTTTCCACATCATCAACTGAAAATGTTATGTCACATAAGCTATTTTTTACCTTATTTATTGTAGTAATATCAGTACATTGGTTCGTGTCTGGTTCCTTACAGTAGGCTTTCTGGAATTCTTCCGCAAAGACATCAGCAATATCACTTGGTTCTGTTACCAAGTCACCTTGGTGATTACGCAATGCTGGTGGAATAGTCACTTTATCGGTGGCACATCGACGGATATATGAGTAAAAACTTTTGTCTCCAAGCTCAATTATTTTTTCTTCGTAGATGTTTCTTTGCTTCCTAGATAGGGATACACAATTGTTATTAACCTCTCTATACTTCATGTAGTTTTCTTTAGTCCTATTAAGTTTGTATATGTCCCATGGTGTCTTCTTTTCCGTAACTAGTTTTAATATATCCTTATTTATCCATGGTTTATTTTTGGTTTTATTTCTTACTTTCTTCTCCGGGGCGTGTATGTTAGAGGCTTTATTGATAGCATCTGAAATACTCAACCCCAGTTGTGCAGTATCAGCTGAGAAATTTATTTCCTTAAGATATTTCTCCAAGTCAGAATTGTATTTTTCAAAATCAACAAATTGGTAGTATCGTTTTATTTTTGGGTTTATATCCTTTTTTTTAAGTAAAAGTTGTAGATTAAATTCCAGTACACAGTGATCGCTTTTCCCAATCGGAGGTTTATGATTTATTTAATTTATGAGTGTATCCTCGTTGACCAATATTAGGTCGAGTAGAGATGACTCCTGACCTTGTCGAAACCTTGTAGGGCTGTGAACCAATTGGACGAGGTTACTATTTAAATATATGTTGACAAAGAGCTCCTCTGGTCCAGATAGACATTGATCGGTATGTAAAGGCCATTTTAATGATGGGTAATTGAAGTCACCAGCCACAATTACTGTGTTATTTTCAGAGGCTTCAGAAATTCTGGAGAGCAGTTTTATATCCCGAGGCCTCCATATATTTTCATCTTTATCATCTGGTCTGTATGCACCTACAACGAGAAAATGGTGTGTGTCACACTGAATGTCAATAAAGAGTGCTTCTATATCGTCACTCATGTATTTGTTGTTCAATCTGGCCACAATTGGCACACCATTCACACAGTCTTTCACATACATTGCCACACCGCCTCCCCTAGTTTTACCTTCAGACTTTTTCTTTTTATGCTTTCGGTCAGCTCTGAACAAAGTATAGCCCGGTATGTTGTAAGCACTATTGCGGTCCTTGTAATTAAGCCATGTTTCTGTAAGAATCACAATACAAGGATTGTTTATGTTCACATAAAGTAGGAAAAGATCAAATTTTGGGGGTAGAGAAAATAAATTAGTGTACATGAAAGTGAGATTCGAATAAGGATTCTTATGTTCGTTTGCTAGTTTTTTTGGTGAATAATCTTAGGGGTGCCTCTTATATATTTTATAGTAAGGTCCTTTTCTCCTTTATCGATCCTAACTTTCAAATTCTCACGGAGTTTGTTCAATTCCTCACGTTGTTTAGGTGTTTTATCATCATATACCTCCTTTTTGAGCTTACTTTTGTTCTTAAGCACCCAAAGAGAATCTTGGTGGGATCCGAACACCACCTTGATTGGACGAGGCTTTCCACCGCCAGGCTCGCGGCGACCCAGGCGCAGCACCCTCACTACACTTAGAGAATGGTCACTTTCCGTATTGATATCAGATAGGATTTTCTTTACACATAACTCATCATATGAAATTCTATCACTGTTATTGTCAGATTCACTCTCCTTAATGCCAACCATAATGACGTTGTTAGCTCTTCGTTCACGTTCTGCTAGTTCCTCGAGCAATGCGTTGGTATCAGGAAGCGAAGTAATCGACGGTACCGGCGCGGGTGATGGTGCTGTTTTCGACTCAGACAGCTGTTTCTTTATGTCGTTCACTTCCTCCCGTAGTCCATCATAGGATTTGATAAGTTTTGGCACCTGGAACAAAGCTTCACGGCACAGCGGGCACAAATATAGGAGTGTACGTTTGCCTTTTAATCCCATTACGCGCGCCTCACTGCTCGTTAAATTACTGCATTGTAAGCATATGTTTCTTTTGCAACCATCACACTGCACCGCATTTTCATCCGTGTGATCATTTTGACATTGAAAGCACTTCATTTTGCTGAATTTTATAACACGGGGTATCAAATCCAACACGAAAAACCGTTATGGTATTTTGACTTTCACTGCACTTCACTATCGTGGTTTTTTTAGCGATGTTTATTATTTAGGTACTTGTATTTATATTAAATAGACACGTTAGAACTAAGTATAGGTCACTTTTCGTATGATTTATATTTTATACAAGACAAAATATTGGACGCGATTTTCAACACTGTTTCTTCTCGAGAGGGTAGAGAGAAAAAAAAAAATTACAGCCTCCATGCGATCCTTCATTGACCTCACCAACGTCACGATGCGTTCTTGAGGAATGTCACTCCACTCCTCGACGACGGTGTCCCGAAGCTGTTCAAGGGTGGCACGGGCAGTATCACGAGACCGCACCCGGCGTTTCAGATCATCCCAAAGGTGCTCTATGGGATTCAGGTCAGGACTTCTCGCTGGCCACTGCATCATGGGGATCCCAACCTGAATCAGGTAGTCCCGAACAATGATTGCCGCATGGGAGCGGGCGTTGTCGTGCATGAATGTGAATTCAGGCCCGACAAAACCAGCATACGGGACCACATGGTCGTCCAGTATCTCTGTGATGTACCGATGAGCAGTCAGGGACCCCTGGCCACGTGCACCTCCAGTGCAGGAGACGCATACAAGGTCGGTTTTTCCTTGGATTGAAATTCCGCCCCAGAACATGCAGGATCCTCCTCTGTAGCTGACGGTTTCTTCAAAGCAGGCCTGTGAGTACTGTTCCCCCTGCCTCCTGTACACTCTTCTACGCCTATCATTGCAGAAAAGGCATACCCTAGTCTCGTCGGAGAAGAGGACAGACTTCCATTGGTCGAACGTCCAATCCACGTGGTCTCGGGCAAACTGAAGTCTGACTCGCCTATGCTCTGCTGTCAATTTGGGGCCAGTAGCAGCCCTACGGGCCTGGATTTTCTTCTCTCGCAGCCTTCTTCTTAATGTGGAGACGCTCACCGACGTCCTCCGAGCTGTTCGGAGCTGCTGTTGCAGCTCAACAGCGTTGGAGAATCGGTTACGCAAAGACGTCGACACAATATAACGGTCGTCTCTGTCGGAAGTGCAACGTCGTCTTCCGGATCCATGCTTCCTGATATAGCCTCCAGTCTCCTGGAACCGCTGGGATACTCGTTTCACCCGGAAACGGCTTATGTTGAGTTTTCGAGCAATATCAACTTGGCGTAGTCCTGATTGCAGTAGTGCTACCACTTGAGCTGCTTCTTCTGCCGTGGTATCCATTTTTCAGGGTTTTTTCTTACTGGAGCTGTTCAGGTGTGACTTCTGTGATGTCTGGATAGCTAATGACACATAATTAATTTTTACCCCCCCTTTTATTCGTGTCCAAGGTGGCACAAGTAGTGAGTCCTCTAATGAGCTTTTCAGCACTTTTTTTTTAAAGACCCTAACGTTTCGTGATTATTGTTTTTACAGAAAAGAACGATACGCGTTTTTAAAGTGTATTAATTGTGCTTTCTTATTATGGAACAATCTACTTTATCTTTAATTAGATTATTAATATTCGTACGTAAAACCGAAATAAGTTTTTTGTATTATTTTGGATGTTATTAATTGAAATTAAGAGTGTAGTTTATTCGATGTATTAATGAGGGGACATTTTTTTAAATTTATTTATGTTAATAGTGTCTCGCTGTTTGAAATTTATATAATAATCATAAGATTATTTTGTTTTTTTTATATCCATGTAAAAATTTGTTACCGTCTGCTGTGGATACTTCATATTATGATCGTTATATGTTACTAGATATAGCTCAATATCAAGTTACTTCAAGCTTCTGTGAATGATGTCCTCCTGGATCTCAAGGGAGGCTTATTAACTAAATTAAACATTTTTTTTTTTCTTTTTGATATTTTTTCTTTGTCTTATGATTCTCGAGGTTATACGCGGATTAAAATCCTATAGAAATTATTTTACACGTTGCAATTCGGATATATAGTGGATAGATAAAAGCCGAGTCGTTTTAGAATTACTATATCAACGATACAGTTATTTTTTAGTAATAAATGGCAACTTCAAATTTTTATAAATAGTCATGGTCACCCTGTTGGCATGTAATGACGTATAATGACTCCTTCTCGGTTACTAACCATCGAGAATACGTAAACATTTTCGATTGATTGCATTCTTAAAATCGACTTAACTTTTTGTTAATTGCTTACGAATGAGTTTTATTTCGTTTGAATTAGTTATTTAAAGAATTTTTAAGTTTCGTTTTAAGATGTTGTCTTTAAATTTTTGTAGGTATAAAAGAGTTTTGTGAAATAATTAAGTGTTTTAAATAGACGTTACATAAGTTCTTTTTTATTTTATCTTTTGTATATTTGGTTACAATTTGTATTTTGTTTACTAAGTAAATAATAAACCTTTTCAATTATTTTGACTCCCGAAAGATGACATACTAGACTACTTAAGAAATTCTTCAGATTTACATTTATTATAAGAATTGTTAAACAAAATTAAACAATAGCTTGTTTTAAAAGGCAATTTTAAAGCTTAATTATATGGATGACTATTCTGAGAAGTCTCTCTTTGCTTGGCCACGGAACGCGCGAACAATCGTGAATATTGCTTAATATTTTTTACTCTGTCCAATTTGTATTATTGAAAAAAAAAATGTTATAAAGTACGCCCAATTATAGTGTTGTTAATTTTAAGAGAGATTATTTATATATTATTTGAATGTAAACATGAACATGATAGCTTTAATTGTTAAACTAAACTAATATATCGATTATTAGTTTTTTGTCATAATAACATAACTAATATAAATAAAAATGTGGATATCGAACTCACAAACGATTATTAAAAGTCTGAACTCGCTATATATTCCTTAACGTAGATTATAATGTTAGATATGACGGAAGTTATAAAGCGTTTCCGTTTTATTTTAAACAAATATAGTTATTGTTATAGATTTCGCAGATTTCTATATTGCACACATACAAAAATAAACTTATTCTAATAAATATATATATATTATTGCACGGTGTTTTCATAGCCTTACACGGTACCGGTTCTGACTCAACAGGTTGCTTATCAGGGATCAGATAAGGGTAGAAATGGCTCTAGAGTAAACAATACGTCGAGATTTATGTTTTATGGGTGGCGCTGTCTGTCCGGTTTGAAGGGCTATTGTAGTCAACAATGCTTTATTGATAACTTACTTTTGTTTTCAAAGCATGTCTAGACTTGTTTTATTTTGTTCAGCGATGACTAATAAGAGATTGTTAATTAACGTTGACGTTATTAAAAAAATAAACTTATTGTTATAGAATATTCATATTAAATGTTTCGCTATTTTTCGAAGTATGACGTCACTGTTGACTAATTTGACGTGTCCCGCTCCATGATAATGGAAACCATAGGAATATAAATACTCCTCGATAAATAACGTATCGAATTTATCCAGATACGTACTACATTTAATTATTATTAGTCATAATATTATTTAAGGATATTTATTGGTATTTTTTAAAGATATATTACTTCAAATTAAGTAATAAACCCTTGGTATCTCGATGTAAATAAATATTTAAACTTTAATAAGCTAGCGTGTCTGAAAAATGAGCAACCTTTTGATAAATTTTCACCACTCATAAATATTGGTGCTATAAGACATTTTAATCATTTCTTTTACCAAATAATTGTGCCAATTATTGGCACAAGGGACACACTGCTTAGTTCCCAAGGTTGGTGGCGCATTGGCAATGTAAGCGATGGTTAAAATTTCCATGCCACATATGTATATTTTTTTATTTTTTTTTTATTTAATAGGTTGGCGGACGAGCATATGGGCCACCTGATGGTAAGTGGTCACCAACGCCCATAGACAATGGCATTGTAAGAAATGTTAACCATCACTTACATTGCCAATGCGCCACCAACCTTGGGAACTAAGATGTTATGTCCCTTGTGCCTGTAATTACACTGGCTCACTCACCCTTCAAACCGGAACACAACAATACAAAGTACTGCTGTTTTGCGGTAGAACATCTGATGAGTGGGTGGTACCTACCCAGACGAGCTTGCACAAAGCTCTACCACCGAGTGTATAATATATATTTTATAGGATATTTAGGCGGATATATATATATATATATAATTTTAAAAACCGGATTTTTTTTTAAATTAAATGACGAAAATTACATGGCAACACAGGTGCGGGCAATAGCGCTCGATAGCTCTTAACCATCGGGTAGATAAGACACGAGGTCATGACCTCAGCAGTCCACGTTTTTACCACCAACAGTGTTGTTAAACACAATTAATATTTTTTTTAAAGTAATTTTTTTGCATTAGTATTTTAAAAATTATTACATAAATAGAACCGACACACGATACCTAATAACCACTTCACGGGTCGGACACGAATTTTGTTACATGCCTTTTATACTGGCTCACTCACCCCTCAAACTAGAACACAACAATACAAAGTAATGAATAACCTAACTGACCATCACCACCACTAAATAACCATCTCAACATTATGCAGTTATGATCTTTTTTCACAAGAACCCATTGGATAAAACAAACAAATGCGATGATTAAAGAAAAATGAAGAGAGCTGGTCGGCGAACATAAATTATACCCATACGAGATAAAGGAACTACAAACACGAGCCGATCGAGCCTTTAATCAAGGGACTAGAATCCAGTTTGGTACCATTAAATTCGATGCATCCAGAATAAATTAATTTTAATTTTATATAAAACTATTTTTAGAGATCTCATTGTAATAGGGAGAGAAATGGATATAGAGGCAGTAAGGTTAGCAAATATTGTGCAAAAGATTTTGGCGGACATCTTATTTTTTGTAACTCCAAGGACGATCGCTCATTCCGCAAAACAATAAAACCGGTAGTAGCTACAATAATTAAAATCTAAAATGTATTTAGTTTAAAATAAATATCATTCTTTAAAAGTTGGTAAATATTGCCGTGAAATATAAAAAAAGAAGACAAAAACTTAGCAACTAAATAATGATGGGTTGCCGCTGCCCTGCGTAATTATGGTTCTCAATTTTGTTGCGAAAACGATTTTTTATCTGGTCAGCTTTAAATATTGGCAACAATCTGCCAATTTATTTGATTAAAGTGATTTTCATGTACATATGTGAATTTGTATTTGTTATTTGTAAATATATATATTATTAGTTTGATAAAATAAAGCTTAGCAGTAAGTTTGCTTGAATAAAGAACTTAACTGACTCCAAAATAACAGAAATGCAAAGAATTACAGAGAGTATAAAAACATCATAGTTCCCAAGGTTTACTCGGTGGTAGAGCTTTGTGCAAGCTCGTCTGGGTAGGTAACATCCACTCATCAGATATTCTACCGCAAAATAGCAGTACTTTGTATTATTGTGTTCCGGTTTGAAGGGTGAGTGAGCCAGTGTAATTACAGGCACAAGGGACATAACATCTTAGTTCTCTAGGTATGTGGCGCATTGACGATGTAAGCGATGGTTAACATCTCTTACACCGACAATCTTAATGCCAATGTCTATGGGCGTTGGTGACCACTTACCATCAGGTGGCCCATATGCTCGTCCGCCTACCTATGCTACAAAAAAAGGTTAGTAGCGCATTGGCGATATTATGAATGGTTATTTTTTTCTTACGGCACCAATGCCTACCTATGGTAACCACTTACCATCAGGAGGCCCATTTTATAAAAGACAGTTTGGAGATAGGGAGGAACCGGGTGTAAAGTTCCTCATCCACCATTGAAAAGGGAGGATCCTCCGACCAGACGGGTGTTAGTCTGGTGGGCTACCGCCCGACGTTTGTTGTCGGGTTCTTGTATATATGTTCAATCGCTCGGATAACTTTAATATCGCGATGTAGGATACGTCAGTTTTTAGTTTTCGTATGTGGCGAGATAGATGTCGCTACATCACTCCCCTCCGAGACCGGAGGTCGATAGCAGGTTGAGTCGTCCATATGTCTTGTGATGTTTGCCGGGCCAGTGGAATGTTCCAGTGAGTCGGAACCAGATGCCGCATAGTTCACGGTGAGTCGGAACTGTCTGCGGTGATGCCCCAGTGAGTCGGGGTGATGCTGCAAATGCTCCAGTGAGTCGGAGTGGTGCAGTGCTGCGTAGTGGCTGGCTGCTGCGTCGACCAGGAGAGAAGTGCGTCTCTGCTTGCTGACCGGCCGAAGTGCAGTATGCTGTGCCAAAGTCGCTGAGAAGACTGTGGGTGATGACCAGGAATGCGCGTTCGCTGCATGCTGGTGGTCAGGATACCCGTAGTAGTCGTGAATGCTGGCTGGCTGTATGACTCGCTGCTCGAAAGCTTGAGAAAGTGATGATGACGTCACGATGACGTAGTTTTGCGGAGGCTGCGCTGACGTTCATGCTCGGGGTCACCAGTTTGGAGTTGACCATTGAAAAGGGATGATCCTCCGACCAGACGGTTGTTTGTCTGGTGGGCTACCGCCCGACGTTTGTTGTCGGGTTCTTGTATATATAGGGTTTTCCATTAAGGGCGCTTGATCGTGCAGAACTTCCATCGTAGCGTGTGCTGTGTGGCACGTAGCGCCGTCCTGTTGAAACCACATGTTGTCCAGATCCATATTCTCGATTTCAGGCCAAAAGAAGTTGGTTATCATCGACCGGTATCGCTCACCATTGACGGTGACGGCCACACCATTATCGTTTTCGAAAAAATACGGACCAATCACGCCTCCGGCCCAAAATCCGCACCAAACAGTCACTTTCTGCGGGTGAATTGCCACTTGGTGAACCTCGTGTGGATTGGTCTCGTCCCAAATACGGCAATTTTGCTTGTTGACATAGCCATTCATCCAAAAATGCGCCTCGTCGCTGAAGATGATTTTTTTGCCAAAATCGGCGTCAACTTCCAACTGCTCTAATGCCCAGTCAGCGAACACACGGCGCTGTCTATGGTCATTAACCTTGAGCTCTTGGGTCAGCTGGATCTTGTACGGGTGCAGGCTCAAGTCACAACGCAAAATTCGCCAAGTTGTCGTCTGCGAAAGGCCGAGTTCCTGTGCGCGACGCGGAATTGACTGCCGCGGGTTTTCGAGGACACTGTCGCGCACAGCGGCGATATTCTCGGCAGATCTCGCGTTACGTTGACGCACGGGAACCGGCTGATTGTTAACTGACCCGGTTGACTCGAATTTGTCCACCAATCGACGGATAGTCGACTCGGCAGGACGATCATCGCGACCGTAAAACGGGCGAAGTGCGCGGAACGTTGCTCGAACTGAAGACCCATTTTCATAAAACAATTTTATGATTTGCACGTGCTGCTCGACACTGTAACCTGCCATGGTGGTTTGGGAGGACGGAATGAATATAACACACTGCATTTGACAGCTGTCACTCAAACAACATGGTCGCAATCAGCTGTCAAAGTTCAAGCGTCCCTATTGGAAAACCCTATATGTTCAATCGCTCGGATAACTTTAATATCGCGATGTAGGATACGTCAGTTTTTAGTTTTCGTATGTGGCGAGATAGATGTCGCTACAACAGTGTACCCATTATGACGCTAACATAAATAAAACAGAAGAAAACACATACCACATTTAAAGACCGAAAATTGTTTATGTATTTCTACTTAAAGACAGATATAATTTTTGTTCCGAGTGACATATCTTAACATAGATTTTAACGTGCAAATTATATCTTACGTAAAAACAAGAGGATATTAATAAAAATACGACTTTCAATTTTGATTTCTATCATGTTTTTGTTATGTATAATATCTTTCCATATACTTGATCATTGCCTTTGTTCTATCGTTCTATGAAAAATGTACATGATATAATTGAAAAGCATAAAATTTAATAGCACGCAAATTCAACGCACCAAACAGGACCTTAAGGAAATGTTTCTCTAGATTTGACAAATTCAACAAGCAATCACGACCACTGAAAAATTATCTTACTTTTATATTCCTTCGCTAATCACTTTATTCACCCGTTCAACTCACTGCATCGTTGGAGTAAATATCGTAATGAAAAACATAATTATATTGAAATTGTATCAGATTACTGATTAATTTATACAGCTATGAAATATTTAAATCCATCCATCAATCAATTTTTCAAATAAAGCATTTTGTTTAAATTTATATAAAAAGGGCATAGTATATACTTAACACGTAAAATACTTGTGCCTTCTATCTATGTAAGTATATATTTTGTTTAGTAAATGCCAAAAGTGCACTCTTTGATCAGATGTGCTATTCTGTGTGAACTTATTTCGTTACTCACCCGTGAAATATTGACAACCGACTTAAGGTGATACAAAATTTTGATGCGTATATTCTTAAAATGCTATTATTAATATGGTTAATGTCGCATTCAAATAAAATCACTTTCTTACATTTCACAACCGTTTTCTGCTGCGATTTTCGAATTTGTTCTTATAAAACCTTAAAACGCATAAGTGACAAGTACTCACTACTTATTTGACTTTTTCGTAATAGTTTAAACACGCCATCTCTTTCATACATAGATATAACGTAGTTACTCGAGTGTATACAGTTTATGGTTAGTATATCACAAGAGCTTAATGGACTAATGTCCAATCAAATCATATAAAAACCTACCTTAACGTTTATGTTTTTGATACAACCCCGACTATAAAACTTACTTCTTTTTTGTATATTGAGGAATGTATAAAAGTATATTATATTTTTTATGTAAAGCGCCTAGTTTTTTGGTTTGTCGTAAGTACTGTTTTATTCTCATGAGTTTTGTACAGGCGCTTATCTAGATAGATAAAACGAAGAAATTAAATTTAATGTAGAAGCATAAATAACATACGAAATCTTTTGAAGGTTATTATTATAAATTGCTTATTTATTTATATTTTAAAATTTGGTATAAAATAAGTTCTAGACAAAACGAAGAGTTATTATTTATAATCTAATTATTCATATTTTCGTGACCGTCTGTGGCTGGTTTTGGGCCTCGTTTTGGGCCTCGTTTGGTTGTAGTTGTCGGCTTAGTAGTAGTAGTTGTTGTAGTTGTCGGGGTCGTTGTTGTCGTCGGGGTCGTTGTTGTCGTCGGGGTCGTTGTTGTCGTCGGGGTCGTTGTTGTCGTCGTGGTTGTTGTAGTTGTCGGGGTAGTGGTTGTTGTTGGTATAGTAGTTGATGCTTCAGTAGTTGTTGTTGTCGGTGTCGTCGTTGTTGTAGTAGGTGTAGTTTCTGTGCCCGGAGGTGGTGGTGGTGGTGGGGGCGGAGGTGTTGTCGTCGTTGTTGTTGTAGTACTCGTTGTAGGCGTAGTCGTAGAAGGAACTTTAATCTCTGTTGTTATCACTGTTGTCATTGGCGTGGTTGGTGTTTCAGTTGTTGTTGTCGTAGTCGTTGTTGCTTCTGTCGTCCTAATTTTTGTTGTTCTCGGTAAAACCGTTTCAATATGGGCTAACTTTTTTATACCATTTTTAGTGGTTCCTTGTAACATAACTTTTACTATGCTTAACGGTATCCAGTGACCTGGCATGTCGGCTTCCACGGGATTGGCGATGAATATCAATGTGTCTTTTTCGGGATTTGGCCATTTTGCATCCAGTATTCCAAATTTGAAAATTGATATTGCAACGATTTCTAACCATACCTTATACATGTCAATCGTTGAACGTTAATAGATAAAGAGTAAATTTCTGAAAATAAAAGACCATTAGTATTTCCTTACACATTTGATTATTATTAGTATTAGCTTTGATTTGTTTGTAAAATATATTTTCACAGACGTCGTTACTTCGTCACGTTAATTCAATCTAATTTAGAAATATGATTAGCGACACTTAATGTTTGTAAAAGTAAGACCTCGCTCTTATTAAGATAAATAATTGAACCTATTTGTTTTATTTTATCATTAATGAAATTGTTAATTGTCAAAGAAAACATTCGATTATCCTTAACCAAACAGATTTTAATGGACTTATTTCATAGAAAAAGGGGAAAAATACTTACTTTTTAATTTTTGGACTCGAAATCGTGAATATGTTTATATTGGACATTGTTCGTTGGAAACACGTGATGTAACAAAAAACATTTCAATCGTGACTGTTTGATATTTAATTCATCTTTCATTGAATTTGAAATTGAGCGTTACTTTTACTGTCGATCGACGGTCATAAAAATAACAAATGGATTTTTCTTATATTCTCATATTTTTTGTTTCATATAATCATTATAATACAAATATAATACTTTTCAGAATTTCATTAATTGTGGTAATTAGGCAGTTATGATTATTGATAATTTGTTTGTATTGTAAATGTATTGCTGGTCAATTATTATTATGTTTGTATTGTTAGATAATTTAGTCATTAGTAGATTTGTTTAGTCTTAGAATTTTCCAATGAGAATTATTTATCATACTTCTTATTATTAAAAATGTAAAAGGCAACGGTCTAGTCACTAGTAGCTTGTTTATATGATTACAAATCTTGACCTGAAATTCGACACAAGGACGAGATAAATAAAAAAGTTATGGGACTTTTCCTTCAATTAATTCTTAGTAGCGATTCGGTGCTGGCAGGGATATAAGTCCCAGATCTCCTGTGGTATTCTCGTCGTTGAGATTTGTCGCCGTGACCAAAAATTCTGGACAAGTTATTTTTATATTATTTTTAAAGTATATTTGCTCGGACATTTTTATTTTAATCAAGCTAGGAAGAATGGACTGGTCATAACATAAATTTGGTATAGTCACACATAGTATATCGTTGAATAGCACGTTCGTTTTATTATTATTTATTTGTATTTTATTGTATTCATTCTATTATTGCCAATGTTATCACATATTATTAAAGGTAAAAGCGATGGCAAGGTTCGTCTTTTATAAATTTGAACCAGTTAAATTATAACAGAGCCTGGAGGACGGCAGCTGGGGTGGCCTCGTATTAACTGACGATCTGGTGCAGGGGGATCGATCCTTATTGAGGATGACCACCCCAGGGATTTTGGTGGGTTTTTTTTTTAATATATAGGTAGGCGGACGTGCATATGGGCCACCTGATGGTAAGTGGTCACCAACGCCCATAGACAATTGCAATTGGCATTGTTAGATATCGCTTACATCGCCAATGCGCCACCAACCTTGGGAACTAAGATGTTATGTCCCTTGAGCCTTTAATTACACTGGCTCACTCACCCTTCAAACCGGAAGACAACAACACAAAGTACTGCTGTTTTGCGGTAGAATATCCGATGAGTGGGTGGTACCTACCCAGATGCACAGCGCACTCGATTTGTGACAAGTCTGTTCTCTACACTGAGGAGAGTACTATAAAAGTTCAAAGTTAAAATTCAAAAGTACTGTTAAATATCAATAAATGTAATAGTGTACTTAAATAAAAATACTTTGACTCAATTTGATTTGCACATGTAGTACAACACGGGCGGGGCCGCGGTTGCGTATTATTGAAATGATACCGTAGCTTCTTCGAACCGTGATAAATGTGGCCACCGTAAAGGTTTAAATGAGTAACAATATCTAAATATATTATAATTGTATGTGGTGTAGTCTTGAAAGGACTACAACAATAAGATTTTGAAACAAAAACAATGTTACAGCTTACGTACATTTAATATGTAAAACAATGGAAATAATAACAACAATAACATTATTCAGTCTTTAAGTAGGTCACCGATCGACGTGTATGCCGTTCTGTTTTGTGAAATCGTAATCGCTAAGGGTGGTGAAGTTGTCCTCTATGGGAGGGAATACACAGTCGAGATCAACGTACAATTGTTGTTGGACTGTCAGTTTTTCTACGATTTCGGTAAACGTTGGTCTGTCTTGGGCGTTTTCGGACCAACATTCGGTCATGAGTTGGTAGAGACGGGGAGAAGCGCGCGCTGGCTTTGGAAGCCGCCCTCCTTCTGTCAAGAATTGGGGAACTTCTCGGTTGCTCAACTCAGCGTAGGGGAAGCCACCTATAAAAAGAGAGAACACTATATGAGATTTTATATAAATAACAAGTTAACTGTATTTTGTTTTAAAGAATGTAAATAAACAGAAGTTTATGAAAATTCAATTGACATATTAAGCTTTTAAAAACGATTGTAAGTTAAAACTTCAAGATCAAGATAACATTTTTATATAAGTATCCTTTTGTGGCACGATATGGTTAAATATGTTTAAATATATCTACAATACTTTGCTTCCCTTCAGTAAAATACAAAACTGTGGACACATATTTTAGATCGCAGGGTTTTCGAAGCATTGAGATAGTCAGCAATCATTATTTATTTTCAAATTTTAGAAAGTTAGCAAATAAAAATGGTCTATTTGCTAGTATATCATCCTGATGCAAAAAAAAAAAACAATTTATCTTAAATATTCGCGGGTCTAGATGTTGTGATGTTAACAAGATCAAACTACGTAATCAAGTAATAAGAAAGTCAAAATACCTAGAGTAGCAATCTCCCACAGCAGAACAGCGAAAGCCCAAACATCGCTCGCGCTCCAATACTTTGAATTGTATATCGCCTCTGGTGCCAGCCATCTTAAGGGTACAGGACGGGATCGTGTGTGCACGTACACTCCTGAACGAGATAAACCGAAATCCGCTACCTTCAGAACTCCAGCGCCGTCGACTAGAATATTCCGGGCTGCAAGATCCCTGAAATAAAGTAAAACAAACATTAAATACGGCGAATAATATAATATAGAGACATAGTTTGTTGCTAATAAATTGTTATGAAGTCATTTGGAATCTTTTTAAATATAATTAATGAGGAGAAAGAATAAGGAAGAAAGAGAACATTGCTATAATTAATACTGACGATGAATCGTAATCGCTAAGGGTAGTAAATGCTCGATAATAACGTATAATTGTTGTTGGACTGTAAGTTCGTCGATGATGTTGGCAAACGTTGGTCCGTCTTGGGCGTTTTGGACCAATCCGTTCATGAGACGGGGCGAAGCTCCAATGACTGCCACCCTTTTGTCAAGAATTAGGGATCGCTCCTTACTAACATATAGCTAGGGCCGAATAAACGTAGCAATAAACATTATAGTAATAATATAAAGCTGTTTGTTTATCCTACTTTCAACAAATGTATTGACAAAATTTGAGATTGAGTACTCCTAGTAAAAAAAAACCTGATGTTCCTATTTACACGTACAACCAAAATTATATTCATTATAACACATTATTTAATTAAAACATAATGCCTGCCTTATATGCCAGCAAAATTTTAACCTTCAATTATTTTCACAAGACACATACGATTTAAAGTCTTAGCTTGAGGATATGAGAGTATTTTTTTCCCTAAACTCTCAACGGTCTTATAAGATTTGTGGATTTCTGCTCTGAATTCGATAGCCCAGCAACCGTTGCTTAGCGACGATTAACAAGCTAAATAGCTTTAAAGATTTTTGGACGAGTGTTTTACTTTTTAGGAGTAACTGATTTCTGACCTTTTTTATTTGAAACTAGTTAGTGCAGAGTACTCGTTAAACTGCTCTCATTTCAGTTTTTCGTATCAAAATCCAGGAAACTGCCAATACTGCACAAAGTTTCACTCAATGGGTTAAACGATGCGTGAATGCATAAACCCATCATACACCCATATTACTGAAGTCGTTGTCATGAAAGATGTATATTAATTAAATATGAAAAAAAAGTGTATAGAGTTCATATAAGCTTTAAAAACGTTTTCGAAATTTAATTTATCTCTACGTACTTTTTAATTGTAAGAATTGCTTTAAACTGCTCTCATTGCGTTCGTTTATTTAATATAAAGTAATATTAATACAATTTCAATGTGTCTTTTATTTTAAATTAAATTCTAAATTCAAATTATGTTATTCAATATTAATGCATAATAATACTTTCATTGATAGTCAAAGTGAACACTGACCACCGATTCCCGACGATAGAAACTCATTGCTTTTTATTGTTTAAGGCGTTGAAATTTGTGTTAGTTATATTTGTATTATTATATTAAAACCGGAACATAATAATAAAAAGTTTTGTTGATGAGGATTGTACTCCTCCAAGCGAACATTTTCAAAAGCCCTACCACCAGTGAATAAAAACAGTATTAGCGTATTTATGAAGTAATCTTTTTATAAACAGCGTAAGGATTACGGAACATTTTCCTTTTGTTTGCGTAACATGATTGTGCTCAGCGGTAAATCAAATATTTACTTCGGGAAAGCCCGAAAGAACATGAGCCCACGGCTTTCTAAGAAAATATTGCCAAATTCTCGGGCTTTCGTGCCTCAGGCAGGAATAGTTGAGTTTGTTTTTTTTGATATCAGTCAATTAACATTTTCAATAAAAATATTCCTGAAGAATTTTGTGATATAAATTTGAAAACGAAATAAAGTCTAGTACATTTCTAAAATTCTTTGTTAACGAGGTTAATTTTGAATATCAATAGAAATTAAAAAAATTAAATTATATTGTCATGTTACAGTTTATATTCAAATATGTATATTGGATATACAAAATTGTAAATTAAATTATTTATTCCATTATACAGAAAATTAAATTTACTGGTTAATTAGTTATTACGACGAAGCTAATTAATGGTACACCTCGAACGAGTTTGAATATAATCTTATGTAAATAATATTGAAGAGAATAATTAGTAATATGTTTATTAATAGTACACATAATTAGAATGTTTTGAAGTCATTATTTCATCTCATTTCTATAGATATATAAAGGAATAAAATCAGCAAAGGTCTTATTCTTGAATTTAGGCAAGCTAAGCATGTGATTAATGTTTGTGGTGCATCTTAGACCAAAACAGAAACATCGTGATTCGTGAGGAGACCTACATCGTCATACGTACCATACGTACGTATCTATTAACCTATAGCGGCGTGGTTTCTCAAATATTTTAAAAGATAAAAAGGAAAAGAAAGTTCATTATTAAATATAACGTCAAATCTTACCGGTGCGTTATACCCCGTTCTTCTAAATGTTGCATGCCTAGTGCTACTTGCAAAGCATAATCTCGCATCGTTGCACTATCCAGCTGTAATGCTGGTTCAGCTACGTAGTGATCTTTGCTTTTTGCTTCATTAGCATCAATATAAAGCTTGCCGTCTGAATTTTCACAAATTGGTGGATCGGAATCACTCAAGTTGGTATACTCCGCTGAGAAAAAGTAGCAATATCTTTAGAATATGGATTTGCATTACCTGGATACTCACAGCAAAATTGAGCGGTTTCTCAAAGGTTTTTAAATATGAAAATTAATGAATGAATCACTGTTTTTATATTATTATTATTACATTACAAATATAGGTCTACTTATTTAATCTGTAAAGATCATCTAATGTTTTAAAAGTTCGGTTACAGAATATTAAATCGTTGTTATTGTTGTTTCAAAATAAATTTGTATTTCTTGATTCGTTCACTTACTTAATAATTTAGAATGATTAAAAACAATTCTGTATATTAATATTTTGTGCTGTTTATGTTAAGCGCCTACTAAAATATATTAGCATATTACCGTTTAATGTTTTTGTACTACAAAAAAGAGTAGGGACATCGAAACTTAGATTGTCGATAAAATTTTTTTAGGCAATGTAACATAAAATCAACTACAGTTAAAACTAAAATAGATTATAGGCTTACAAATCATACTAAGTTTTACGTTTATCAAATCATTATATCACTGGTATTTTAGCATGGTAGGTATATTACCTATATACCTTTGATTTTTTGAATTTTTCAATGTTTCGATGGGCCTACTGCTTTGTCTATGATTATAGTTATTCTTATAACAAGACGCGACAAAATCTCGCCTTTTAAAAAAAATACATACTGTCAGCTTCAGACGGCCGACCGTTGACGCCACGTTCAGAAATTGATCCACTTGTCTTTTGTTCATCAATGTTTCTCCTTCCTCTTGCCGCTCGTAGTAGAGTTAGCAAGTCTCCTCTCGGAGCATGTTCTAAAAGAGCTATGAGTGGCGACCGACGCGTGCAGCACGCTATTAATCTGATGACATGTTTATGTGAACCGACATGTTTCAACATGACTATTTCTTGAAGGAAGTCTTGCATTTCTTCCTCCGTGGCATTATCTGTAGAAGATTTAAAACAAATCTATAATTGGTAGGTGGTCTAGCCAATTTGCTATGGCGATAGGTTATCAACATAACCCATACAGATTGACACTGTATGAAATATGAACCATTCCTTATATCGTCCATGTGCAACGAAGCTATGTGTGGCTGTAATGAAGCTGTGAGTGTCTGGCTCACGCACCCTTCTAAACGCAACACAACGTAATAAGTAGTGCTGTTTAGCGGTAGAACAACTTGTATTTTGGTGGTACTTACTTCTTACCCTGAACATTGTAGAAAACCCTACCACCAAGTAAAATTCGCATAAAGAATGATATCAAGACTTAGATCTATTTTGCCAGTTATAGAGCGTTTTAACTGAAAAGTTGCCAATTTTCGTGCCTGTGACTGTTTAGAATTCTTCAGTATGTCACAAAGGTACTACGTAGAGTACACAAATTTGTTATAACTTTTGCTGAATTTTTACGATGATTAAACTAATTTTAGTATACAACGCCGCTTGACAACCGAAAGTAGCCATTTTTTCTTTTGTGTTTAAGGTCATTATAAGCGTTATATTATCATAGTAAAGTGCGCCCTTTACGTTTCAGTATTTGTTATAGTTTAATTAATGAATACTTAAAATATTGTATAAAACGAAGAGTTAGTCTTTTACTAGTTTTAATTAACGGACAAGACTATGTTCGAGAAAAGTTGGTTTATTTTATTATTAAAAATAATTAAATTTTATAAAAGTGTTAATTATGTTATCAGGTTAACGATTATGATGAACAAGCACCTCTGTATTTTAATGAGAAAAAATTATATTCATAATTGATCGTAAAGGAAAAAAATCGTGAGGAAAGAAGATAAGTCCTGTGGGATGATTACAAACTGTTACTTTACTATTTTTTTTAATGTAATAAAAAAATACAAAGAAACCCTTTTATTTCTTTGCGAATTGCGATTGCTAGTTAAAGTAAGTTTTCAGACTTAAATTCCTTTGCAAAATAAAGGAACTAATATTCACTAAGGTAACGATAGTTATGAAGATGCAGTCATTATATAAATAATATTCATACATTACATAACTATATAGAATCTAATAATAATTGAAATTGAGATAAACGTCAAAAGCGGAACATGACATTTTAACCGGTCCAACGTGACTCCCGGGATAGTCGACTTTCATTTCCTAGACATCCTTATGTAATGGTAATTGTAACAAGCGAAATTCATTAAGCATTTACCTAAACTAGCTTCCCGGCCCGGCTTCCTCCGTACGAGATTTCCATGCGAAGCAATCGTTACAGATATTACAGAATACTTTAGACGTTACTTTTGAAATAGATTTTAATTATGTAATTCAATTACTCCTTCAATACTTGTGGTACGAAACAAGAATTGATCACCGTTTGCTTAAAATAAATATTTTATTACGTTACGTAAAGTATTAATTAAATATTATCATTGTGTTAATTAAATAAATATGTACCTTTACTGATGAAATACGCTTTAAGATAATTTTATTACACTGTTAGCTGAACTATCCCACAAATATTCAATCGGATAAAAAAAATATCTTGATAGTAAATTAATTTAACATTTGATTTATTATTTCTTGGGCCTGATTTTTGAACTTATTCACTTCAATACAATAGTAACACGAATATGTTCTACTAGCTGTGCATCGCGGTTTCACCCGCGTATAATTAATAAAAATATAATAAATAAAAATAAGCCTAGAACCTTCCCCGATAAAAGGACTATCCAACACAAAAATATTTTTTAAATTCGAAAGAGTAGTTCCTGAGATTAGCCGGATCAAACAAACAAACTCTTCAGCTTTATATATTAGTAAAGATATAGATTATACACAGGGCAGGACTGATAATATCACTACAGCTATTTATCAGTAAAAACTTTTGATCGACTAATAATATCCGAACAAAATATTACAGCGAATTCAAACCATGCGAATATAATTGATCAATTGTTGAATCGAAAGCGATTTGTCATTTAAATAGTCTGAACCGAATTTGTGATTGAAACTTTAAAATCAATTAAAGTTTGATACCTTAAAATATTTACAGTATTGTATGCTATGTTTGAATCAGCTATGATCAATTAAAATATAATTAAAGAAACAATGCAGTGGGTGATAATATCATGAATTCTCTACTTACTGCTTGGTTATCAGTGTAGCATTCGTTTTCATCAAGTCAGAAAATGTTCATTCAATTTTGTTTTAAATTATTGTTGAGCAACAAATGTTGGCTAAAGTTTGAATCGAACCGTGTGAACCCGTTATTCTAACAACTTTATCGACACCGTGTTCTCTTGATATTTATCATGAACACGACCTATTAAGAACACGCACTACCATCCGTGCGACCGTATCTCATATATATTTTTTTGTGTCAGAAACTTTATTTTTCAAGTACGATCGCGAAATTTTACTATTATTGTGTCTAAAATTTCCCAAATAAATCACATTATTTTTAATTATAATAAACATGACAGAACTTTCGATTGAACTAGTAATTTAGATAAAATGATATAGAATTGAGTGAACTTTTAAAAGGCTATATAATCCATCTAAGCTAGACATAGTGCACTTATCGAAGCGATTTCAAAATTCGATCACGTTTAAATTATTCAATACGTGGCAACTGTTGATCACGTGACAAATCGAATACAAATGTCATTTACATACATTTTGACCTTTTCTACGAACGGAATCGCCAAAAGTACCTGACTTTGTCTTCGTATACGAAAATTGCGTTATAAGCTAGAACTAAATCAAAGTTTGAACTAAATCAAGTTTAGTTAATCTGAATCTTTAGTGTTTCAGAACTTAAGGTTAGTAGAATAGAAATGAAAACGTAAATATCATACCAGATAACATTTTAGCAGCCACTGTTATAGTTTCTCCGCCCGCCATGTCCAGTTGGGCTGCGTGTACTCGCCCAAACGCACCGCTGCCGATCAGTGCGCCCAGGTGGACGCGAGACCGGCTTACTTCAAAGTGATCAATAGCACTGTCTTCTGTCTGAAACAATTTTTATACTTGTCAATTAAATGGTTTTGTTAGCGTATATGTATGTTATTAAACGATTAACTTAAGATATAAGTTATAATATAAAAAATATATAATATCACCAGTACATAAATGTCAATATCTCACTGCTGGGCTTCTGCCCAAATCTTCAAAGCAAAGTAGTTTCCTATGGATTTAATCTAAAATCGATCGAATTGTTATTCAGTCTGTTATTTGGTTTTCGCTCACAACAAAATACATCTTTTATTTTCATTTTTAAATATATTTCAACAACGAAATTTGTAAAGATTTATTTTGAATAGTCTCGAGGGTTCTTTTTATTGGAACTTTAAAGGTTTCTCTTTTCACGAAGAGTTTAATCCATCCAACCATATCGGACCGGCATGCTGAAAGCTAACTCTCTGATAAATTCATCCACTACGAAGCAATACAATACTTTCGCAAAATATTTGAATGATAGAAAGGATACATACATTCATACACAGACTTCTAAAGAAGACAAAAATATATCAATTTTTTTTTTGTTTAATTGAAGAACAATTTTTTTTAATGCCTGCATATTTCTGTTTTCAGCCAGCATTACAATCATTTTTTTCTGTGATTAAGGACGGTTATCCATTTGTGATTAATAATGTTTATACAAGTTTCAACTGACGACTTTAACATGAGCCGGATTGTTGTGTGTGTGTGTCTTCTTTCTTGTTAATATATGTTCGTCTGTTTCGTATAAAAATAGATAATATTGAATTTTATCATCAATAATACAAGCGATAATTAAATAAAATAGAAATAAATGCTCTCTGTAGCAATATAAGTAAATACATATTTTGAATTATAAAATTAAATTATACAAATATAATATATGTTATATTTCAATTAACTTTATATTCCGAGTTGAACAAAGATCTGCTGGATTTTTCATCAAAAAAATAATTATTTTTATCGTTTTAGAAATATATAATAAAAAGTAGGCTGTGATACGGACAGACACGAGATTGACATTCTATGGGTTTCATTTTGTCGCAACAGATGACGAAACGAAAACGAAACCCTAAAAATATTATATTTTATAAGTAAAGAAATGTCGTTATCAAGCGTTGGATGTGATGATCTTATTCCCTTAAGATGTAGCATCGCGTCTCGGTGATATGACTTACCGCCCGATATTTTCATTAATCAATAAGCAGACAATTATCATAAACAGCTGAGAATTTGATAAATGTTTCAGTGAATTTCGACCCTTTGTTATGATTTGATCTTTTGTTATTGCGTTCTATTAATTTCATACAATCTGTTCTAATAAATGAGGAGAATTTTTTATGAGGCTTAATTGAAAAAAATGCTACTACAATAATTAAAAAATCACACCAGTAAGATTTGGAGCTTATACCACCACGTTGTTGTTGTTGTTGTTGTTGATTTCGGTTAATTAACATGTGGCAGATTTTCACCCACCACATGCAGGTTATCCTCACGATGTTTTCTTTCACTTGAGTTGTAAGCACATGTTTATTCAGTGATGTTTGCTTCGGTTTGAACACGATTATAGTTTATGATTCAGGTGTGCTAATCACTGAACCATCTCGGTTCTTATCATATAATCTATAGTAATATTATAAAGGGATAAGATATTCATTTTTTGTATGTTTGTAATTCATAAATTCAGAAACTAGTAGACCGATTTACAAAAACCTTTACCATCAGTAGGCTTTATTATCAGAGAGTAACATAGGCTCTATTATATTTTCAAAAAATATCATTGTATATAATATTTTATTTTAGTAATTGCGTCTGTTTTGCCATCTTCAGATTTCTTTATTCACTTTATTTATGTATATATAATAAACTCAATTGAAGGGACCGCATGTTTCAGACAGTTGAATGAGTCCTCATCATATTTACAAAACGGAACTATATCTAATGTAGTAAGTCTGAGTAATAATAAAAAGGAGATATCCTAAAATAGCTGTGAATAGGCGTGATTTTCTTTGCAAGGGTATTGATCAATTTTTGTAATTTCCTCTCGTATCACTATCTTTTCTAGGGTAAAAGTGTAAAAGTGTAGACTGTTTATACATTCTAGTCTGTATGAACAGAATCATTAATTATTTAATTATAATAATAATGGTCCTTCTGACCGATTTCGTCCACGGCGACCAATCTCAAGAGAGATTAGCCAACTGCGCAGGAGATATTCTAGGGCACAAGTGTGTGCGCAAACACAGGTGCACTCTCTATTCTCATACTCTCATAACCCGATGGGACGGCAATCCGACAGACCGGAAAGAGTTCAGGCGCAGGACCAAGGGTTTTACGTGCTTTCCGAGGCACGGGAGTGTACACACTTCCAACTTCCAGGCTCCATTTCTAAGGGGGTTCCCGGATACAGGGAACCCACTTAGCCCAGGCGGCTATAAAGGCGGGGGGAGAAGGTCCGCATAGCGCCTACGTCTCGAAAGAATCAGAGCACCATCTTTCGATTCTACCCGTGTTTTAATTGACAAATTTGAACAATAAGTAGTTATTTTGACTTAGCTATAATAGTTAGATATATAGCCAGGCGGACTTGTTTGTAAGTAATGATGAATTTAATACATTATTTTGGGTATAATCAATTGCTTTTGCAACTCTATCCAAATAATGATTTTGTATTGACTTGGGGAGAGACAATGGCCGTTTTGTATATCTTTTGGGGTCATTTCTAACGCGCTATTATTATTTTAGATTAGAAAGTCTGATCTGATTAATAATTATTAATTATATTTTTGTATTTTATTTCTGAACACTATTATAATTCATAATTGTTCTAACAAATGAGCTTTCAACAATTATTTTATGCACTAAAAGTCTAGATAACATTAATTATGACTGTTTTCGGTAGTTAATCATAATTTCTAACATCAAAAACTGGGCACTTTCCCTTTGATATAAGAACATACGTTATGTATTTAATCAAAAGACGAAATTACATTATACATGATATCATATTGATAAGGTATATATAATATATAAGAATTACCTCAAATTCCTTATGTACGTAGAGCGGGCTTTCCTCCATTTGACCTCGACATGGAATATCGTTGTTTCTGTTGATAGAAAAGACTTTTGTTGTAAAATGACTTGTATTTATATCTCATTATGATAACATTTGGTAAAATTTCTCGATAAAGTTTTTAGAAGTCCTATTATTTCTAAGTTAATATAATTTTCTTATTATGAGTAACTATTGAAAATATATTCAGTATAAAAAAGAATATTTGAAGAATCAATTATTTTATGTCAGTTTTAGGCACAAAGGACATCATAGTTCCTGAGGTGTGGTAGCGCACCGGAGATGTCTCATATATATTGGTTAACATTTGCAGGGCCGAATTTAGAGGTCCGGAGGCCTCGGGGCAACAAAGCAGTGGGGGCCCCCTGCCCCCAAAATTATTTTCCAAATAAAATGAAACAATTTATCAGAGTGAACAAATATAGATCAATGTATTCTGTACAATATTTATATATTTATTATATATTTAAGGACAATATAATCATGTTTGTACAAAGGTAAAGGTAAAGGTAAAACAGCGAAAAAAAATATCAAAGGAAAATTTGTTTACTAGTGTTTACTAGTCGGAATTTAAAAGATTTTTTTTTCTGAAGTATCTATTATATCCCCTCTATTGTGGAAGCCCCGGGCTGTAGCCCCGGTTGCCCTCCCCTAAATCTGGCCCTGAATGTTTGTTATAGTGCCAATGGTGGTGACCACTAACCATTAGGTGGCCCATTTGCCAGTCTGCATATGTATGTTATAAAAAAGATAATATAATTCTGATGATATTATTGTTGAATCGAAAAAATATATATATCACTAAAGGATTAGAATTGTTGCTACATTGAGGGCATCCCGTCACTAGCCAGTATCATACGCAACTGCTGGCTTAGGGATGTGTAGGCGTCGTGTCGATAAAATTATATCGAATATACTTGGAGCCTCCAATATAATATGTATATTCGATATAATTTTATCGACACTATCTTGTTTGTAGTTCACCCTAACCAATATTACAAATGATAAAGTGAGTTTGTTTGTTAAGCTTTTACGTCTTAACTACTCAACCGATCGTCATTAATTTTTGCATATACAGGATTGCAGAGAAGGACAAGGCCCCTTACGCGTGTTTGAAGCTTCGACTGGAAACTATTAAACTATACAATACCGTCGATAATATCAGTAATGAATGGTTAAAGTAATTACGCCAATAGTATCACATAAAACAGCGTGGGCGGATATTTGATCATAAACTATTTTAGAATACCAATAAAATGTATTCAACCAGTTAACTGCTAATTAATAATTTTGTAATATAGTTATATTATTGCCACTTGAACGCCCGTTCAAGTGGCAATAACATATACAAAATACCAAAATTGTAAAAGTTTTGAAGTACCTTTAAGACTTAGGAAATAATTATATTGTAAATATATGTACATTATAAAGTAATGTTGATCAAGAATTACTATTTTCTTCTAAGTGTTCGCTTCAATATAAATATTTTTATATTATTCGATCTCAATTATTCGATATTGTTGTCCGTCCCATCCCTATATGCATGTCATAGGTCATCTTGAGCGGCCCGAGTGACGTAACGTTTACGTAATAATTTACCCACCGTCCGTTCACACGCATAAACCAATCACTACGGACGTTATTATAAACTACAAACAGTTTTAAACCTTGTCACAATTGTATATGGTTTAAATTAATTTGCAAAACGTAAATAATTTTGTTTCAGAAAACTTGGTTTTGCAATCGTTAAGCATTTTGATGAGCGATTTTAGACTTTATAGCGTTTAGACATACAGTCTATATGAATTTTTGGAGGTTGTACTTAAGTTGTAATTTCTAAAGTTGATGTTAACATAAGCATAGGATATCCAATCGCCTTTCTGACTTATTGCATTAGTCGGGCACTTTTCCTTGTAATTTTATCTCAATAGCTATTTTAGAGTTCGATATAATAATTTCTCTATTGAAATGAAAGTTACGACCTGTTATGTAATATAATATTTATCAACAAACGAATTGTCCAACTGTCAATTAAACTTAGTCGGTTATTCTTGTGGTGGTAAGTGGGTTTAAAAAGGAGCTGTATTACTCAGAAATTAAAAATCAAAATCCAGTGGTTAGAATATGTGAACCTTAACTGATGATTAGGTGGCTTTTCTGCCCGTCCGCCTATTTATTATATAAAAATATATATCTCTACTCGGTGGTAGAGCTTTGTGCAAGCTCGTCTGGGTAGGTACCACCCACTCATCAGATATTCTACCGCAAAACAGCAGTACTTTGTATTGTTGTGTTCCGGTTTGAAGGGTGAGTGAGCCAGTGTAATTACAGGCACAAGGGACATAACATCTTAGTTCCCAAGGTTGGTGGCGCATTGGCAATGTAAGTGATGGTTAACATTTCTTACATGCCATTGTCTATGGGCGTTGGTGACCACTTACCATCAGGTGGCCCATATGTTCGTCCGCTAACCTATACAATAAAAAAAAAAAAAAATCTACTAACACTAGGCTTAAATATTTAATTTTTTATTATATTTTATATGAAATTTCTAAGGAAATATGTTTAAAAGAGTCATATATATCTTTTATTTTTTGCATATAAAACTATGTACGTAAAGTAAATGAGTGAGAAAAATAGCAATATATTTAGTAGATATATATAATACATCACTTAGCGAGATTTAATTATCTTGTACATATACGGTTTTACTTATAAACGTTGTTCAGCGGGTGAATAGTTAAACGATGCTGTCTTCTTCTTTCGAATATCAAATCAATAATGTCAGAAAGGGCGAAAACAATTTTTAACTAAACAGCCGCTAAGCAACGTATAAGTATGGCTGATATTGTTTAAAATCCTAACGTCGTGTACACACACGCGTTGCTTATTTAATAACACAACAATGCACAGCTTTAATTGTTACGGCTTATGTAAGTTAGTTACTATATAATTTAATAAATTACATTATTTTTCTCTACATTCCAGTTGTATTTGATCAACATAATATTATCAAAATGTATCTGTCTGTAATTGACTTCCGTCTAAAAACATCAGCGATGGTTAATATCTGGGTGTCCCGAGAATTTTGGGAGATCTGTGTATAGGAGCTGAGATAAACAGGTGGATTTCAAAGATTGCGTATAAATCCGGACGTGCGTTACTGAAACTTCACGAGCTTACTTTGTTTTTATTTTCAGCTGTAAATATTTTTTATTATATTTATTAATATTTTATCATATCATATAATATAATCATTCGCAAAAAATTGCCTAAAACCAGCGATATTTCAGATTTCAGCCGTGCAGCCCTTACATGCCACTCACGGTGTGCGATCTCTTTTCTATCAACAATATATTTAGGAAACTATAATATGTTTGAAATATGGATGACATGACACATATGTAGTTTTTCAAGTAAAGAAAATGTAATAAGCGCCAATCTGTTTTTATCGTTATAAAATTAAACTTACATCACTGATTCAAAACATATAATTTACGTCCGAACAATAGAGTTTTACAAAATATAAGGGATATTTTGGCGGCATTAGATTTTTTTAAATATATAATTAATTATTCAATTTTTTCTCAATAACCTACAGAATTACGTGTATATAAAATAAAAAATAAAGATTAAAGGAAATTTTGCGATTTTTTATTCTGATCAAACAAATATTTTATTTTTAATTTTGAACTGGATTAATCTATAAAAAAACTATATACCTACTCTTAATACATATATTTGTCGATGCAGTGTGATCTTCTCTTCCATTCATCTTTGTCTCTAATTATATAATCAGTTGCTCGTTTCTTGCGCATATCACCTCTAATACAGCCCTTCCAAATCCATATATTTTACTTATATATAATATTTCAATCACATATACGAATTCTTAAATAATAATAATAATAATAATAATATCCTGGGACATTATTCACACACGGCCATCTGATCCCAAACTAAGCAGAGCTCGTACTATGGAAACCAAACAACTGATATACTAAATATACTATTTTTCTTTTGTAAATACATACTTATATAGATAATTACACCCAGACTCAGGACAAACAGACATGTTCATGCACACAAATGTCTGTCCTGGGTGGGAATCGAACCCACGACCTGCGACGTGAAAGGCAGGTATCTACCAACCACGCCAACCGGCTCGTCGAATAAAAATAATATAACATTCGTAACTCCAAATTAAAGTCCACGCCATAACAGTGTGATTCCTTTCAGCGTTTCCGTCACGGAAGCTGCTTACACGCTTCGCTCACGAACTCATTTCGTGTTTTATCATTCACCTCACTATACTCGTACAAGATAAAATTCTAATTTCTACATCAGTACAAATTACCTTACCAAGTAACCTAATTTCGTAAGGTAACGATGAGTCAGTTCACAATATTGTTACTGTATACGCGAAATTACCAAATGCGATATATCTGGAACTGTCCCATTCACTTGCCCTTTGACTTTCATTTACAATTCATTTAGACTACTTATTTAAGTTAAAAGATTAAGGATTTATCAACAATTAAATATTGTATATGATCATTTTGAAAATTATTCACCAAATGTAATTCCAGACTTATAATGTTGATTCAACATACAAGAAACGGGAAAAATTTAAGTAGATATTTCATTTTTGAAGTGATAACTTCTTATGGGAGGGTAAACCGCTTCGTAACGTAACGCGTTACGGCGCCACTATTACCGACGCGCACTGCTTTACCTGAGAGTTACCAACCTAACGCCATCTAGCGTATACAGATAGTACTTATAATAATTTAACAACTCTCAAGTACTAATTTAAATTATATTTAATATATTATAATTAATAATAAATATTATCACTTCTGTCGAGCGTCCCGACACGTTTTTTTTATTTGTGTATGAACACAAAGCATACAAACTAATATTCAGTTATTTATTTATTAATTTAAATATTTATAGTGGAAATATATAATTTAGTAGCACAGGCTTACAAGGATATTTCATTTACAATAAATATAACTTAATTAAATTAAAAAAAAAACGATAAAAAAATAAAAAGCTAAAAAGGAATAACATAAAATAGCTTTAATCTTTTCTTAATAATTCTGAAATATCAGTAATAATATTTAATTCCAGTACACTTTACACAGCCTTTGATATGGCTGAAAATGGAT
Source organism: Nymphalis polychloros (assembly GCA_905220585.2). Lineage (NCBI taxonomy): Eukaryota > Metazoa > Arthropoda > Insecta > Lepidoptera > Nymphalidae > Nymphalis > Nymphalis polychloros. Next base: position 3,529,755 of record HG992251.1, read on the forward strand.
TCAAGTTATTTCTTTCAAAAAATATTCTATAAATTTTAATAAAGAGTTTATATTCATTATTATATATTTTAATTATTAACTCAAATAAAGTAATACCGTATTAAGATATAGTTAATAACTTTTTTGTTTTTAAATTCATACTAATGCTAAGAAATATTATTAAAAACAACGGGACTTGAATTCTGGATGTTTTTGATTCCATTGCAATTTTAATCAACATTACTTTCAAATTAAAAACGCTTAAATTTTATTTATTTTTTATCTTGTATTTTGCACCACAAGCGATAGTTCAATGCATCGCACTGCCATTCTCGGACACGATGCGTCTGCGCACTACTTGGCACGTATCTCGCGATCTGACCTCGATCCCACACTAAAAGGCTCATAGATGGCGTTACTGTTTCGTAATGATTAGCTAAATATTAATTAAAGAGCAGATAAATCGTTTCTAATGTGAAATACCTAAGAGTACACTTAGCTAGGTAATAAAGTATTTATTCATCTTAGTTGTCTTTTTTTTTTTTCAAATAATTCAAGATGTATACCTGTGTAATTTTTAAATATATTTTTTGCAAGTGCAAGTTCTCTAATAAGAAATTATATGATTCGATTACGATTCTATATTTATATTGGTTATTGAAAAAAAAAAATCATAAAATGTTTAATGTACATCACAAATGTAAGGATTTTATTTTCATAAATGTATTTTTATAAAACTGAACAGAATTTAATAATTTGCTTATCGTGAAATATAGTTTACTGGATTAGTCCCGTGCTCTCGCTACTCGCCAGCTTTATCTTATACATAAAGAATGAATATAACGTATTTTTTTTAAATTCCTTATAATATAATTCTTTTCTCCATAGACTTGTGTTCGTTCTTTTATTTTGCTTCGCTTCGTTAATTGGGAATTGAAATCTAACTGATTATATACATGTGTCTAGATATAATATATTACACTTTTCGTCAGCATTAAATACAGTTAACGTAATACTTAATGGTTTAGTTGTACAATGAGTACATGAATACAGAAGTCAAGTTAATTAATAATTTAATTATTAAAACGTGGATTGCGTAACTTGAGATGACGGAAGAGGGAATTTTAAGTTTCATAACCAGGACATGATGATTCTGGTTGTTTTTGTGTGGAGGTAAGGACTTTCAACAAAATTTCCATTCAGACTGTCCTCGAATGAGAAGCTGCTGTACAAAGATCTCTTCTCATGAGGAGATGGATACGCTCATTATTATGAAATTAATAAATCTGATTGCGTCTTATAATAATTGGCATAAGCATAATTGTGTCATAACACACACATATAGCACAATCACCTAGTTTGTTGTGAAAATGCACAGATTATAAAAACCTTAATCAATATTTCATAATTAAAAAAAAATGTTAATATTTTAATAAGTGAAATGAACAACTGAGTGCGCATACGCGTTCGTTCCTCTCACTATTTAAATAGTAATTTGTCCGTGCTTAATTACCGGTTAAGTGGTATTTAAAATGTAAAAGAAAAAATGGAATTTAATGAACTCAGGTGTAAATGAAATAAAACTAAACATAATCATAACGGTTTAATGAAGATGAATGTTCTGTTTGTTAAACAAGTATTCGCTTATGTGATATAACGTTGGTAAATGTTTCACAAGTGGTAATATCTCCTATTATGTTTGTCTATTTTGGTGTGCAATAAAGAGTATATAAATAAATAAAATAAATAAATAATACATACATACATACATACTGGGTACGGCTTAGGGTTAGCCCATCTGGGTAGGTACCACCCACTCCCCACATATTCTATCCAAACAGAAATATACATAGTATTGTTATGTTGACTGCCTCGTTGGTCTAGTGGCTAGATATAAGGCCGCAGACCCGGTGGTCCTGGGTTCAATTCCCAGGTCGGGCCAATAAATAGTTATTGGGTTTTTCTGTCAGAAAATTCTCAGTAGCAGCCCGGAGTCTGAAAGTTGGAAGTGTGTACACTCCCGTGCCTCGGAAAGCGCGTTAAGCCGTTGGTCCTGCGCCTGAACTCTTTCCGGTCGTGTCGGATTGCCGTTCCATCGGATTATGAGAGCTAAGGAAAAAAGAGTGCACCTGTGTTTGCGCACACTTGTGCACTATAATATCTCCTGCGCAGTTGGCTAATCTGTCTTGAGATTGGCCGCCGTGGCCGAAATCGGTCTGGAGGACCTTATTATTGTTATGTTCCAGAAGGATGAGCGAGCCAGCATTACAGGCACAAACTTCACAGTTAACGAGGTTGGTAACTGTTAAGTTTGTCCCTTCCTTCGCGATATAAGAAATGGTTAATCTTTCTTACAGAGCCAATATCTGTGAGCGTTGATGTCAGTCATTTACTTCATTGAATTAAATAAAACAAAGTATTGCTTGATTTCGGATTGAAGTGTGAATGAGAGTACAATGATTGTATATATCTATACTAATATAAAAAGCTGAAGAGTTTGTTTGTTTGATCCGGCTAATCTCAGGAACTACTGGTTCGAATTTAAAAATTCTTATTATGTTGTATCGTCCTTTTATCGAGGAAGGTTTTAGGGTGATTTTTATTCATTATATTTTGATTAATTATACGCGGCACAGCTAGTCAGACCTTATATTTGGTCATGTGCCAAATTTTCTCTTTAGAGGCTCTAAATCTTATTATTCAAGAAGAATACTTTGATTTCGATTGATTTCTGTCTGTCTATAATAATAAATCTGTGTTTGATATTAATTAAATTAGGTTCAGAATTAAATAATGTTTTTTTATATTTTTAGTATATTCCTTAAACGTACAATAAATACTACGTGTATTATACGTTTTGAAAAACTAGACTATTGTATAGGGTTTTCCATTAAGGGCGCTTGATCGTGCAGAACTTCCATCGTAGCGTGTGCTGTGTGGCACGTAGCGCCGTCCTGTTGAAACCACATGTTGTCCAGATCCATATTCTCGATTTCAGGCCAAAAGAAGTTGGTTATCATCGACCGGTATCACTCACCATTGACGGTGACGGCCACACCATTATCGTTTTCGAAAAAATACCGACCAATCACGCCTCCGGCCCAAAATCCGCACCAAACAGTCACTTTCTGCGGGTGCATTGCCACTTGGTGAACCTCGTGTGGATTGGTCTCGTCCCAAATACGGCAATTTTGCTTGTTGACATAGCCATTCATCCAAAAATGCGCCTCGTCGCTGAAGATGATTTTTTTGCCAAAATCTGCGTCAACTTCCAACTGCTCTAATGCCCAGTCAGCGAACACACGGCGCTGTCTATGGTCATTAACCTTGAGCTCTTGGGTCAGCTGGATCTTGTACGGGTGCAGGCTCAAGTCACAACGCAAAATTCGCCAAGTTGTCGTCTGCGAAAGGCCGAGTTCCTGTGCGCGACGCGGAATTGACTGCCGCGGGTTTTCGAGGACACTGTCGCGCACAGCGGCGATATTCTCGGCAGATCTCGCGTTACGTTGACACGGGAACCGACTGGTTGTTAACTGACCCGGTTGACTCGAATTTGTCCACCAATCGACGGATAGTCGACTCGGCAGGACGATCATCGCGACCGTAAAACGGGCGAAGTGCGCGGAACGTTGCTCGAACTGAAGACCCATTTTCATAAAACAATTTTATGATTTGCACGTGCTGCTCGACACTGTAACCTGCCATGGTGATTTGGGAGGAATGAATATAACACACTGCATTTGACAGCTGTCACTCAAACAACATGGCCGCAATCAGCTGTCAAAGTTCAAGCGTCCCTATTGGAAAACCCTATATATATTTATACCTAAATCAGTTTAAGCCGGATTTGACGAACCGGTTGGCGTGGTCGGTAAGGCCTTTCACGCCGCAGGTCGTGGGTTCGATTCCCACCCAGGACAGACATTTGTGTGAATGAAAATGTCTGTTTGTCCTGAGTCTGGGTGTAATTATCTATATAAGTATGTATTTACAAAAGAAAAGTAGTATATTATGTAAGTATATCAGTTGTCTGGTTTCCATAGCACAAGCTCTGCTTAGCTTGGGATCAGATGGCCTTTAGTGAATATTGTCCTAGGATATTATTATTATGAAGCACCTACTTTTTGTAATTTTCTATTTTCTTTGTAAGGGATATTTGTAAAATCTTATAAGGTAATAGTCCTAAAACGAAAAAATATAATATATAATAATAATAATAATAATAAACAGCTTTATTGCACACAGAAAATAAACAAAATACAAGAAAAAAGCTTAAGATCAAAAACACTACAAAAGTATGCAAAGGGCGGCCTTATCACTAAGTAGTGATCTCTTCCAGGCAACCCTACTGAAAGAGACTTACAAGAGAAAACATAGTGGGCTAGTGCATTAACAAATTAAAAGTAAATATACATACACACACAATACAATAGGCAATACAACAGATAGGTGCATACTTAGCTGCTAGTAGTGAAAGGGTTAGAGGAGGTTTAATTTATTGACAGGTAATGCAATTTAACACGGGTTTTGAATAACTGAAGTGTTGGAGACTGACGGACTTGAGTTGGTAGTGCATTCCACAATCTAACCGCCTTTGCCGTGAACGAATTCATGTAGGAATGGGAGTTACAAGAAGGTACGCTTAATTTATTATCACTCTGAGAGCGAAGATTAAGGTGAAGAGTAAGGTTACCAAGGAAGGAAAAACGTTCTTTCAAATAGGACGGGGAGCAAGGATGAAATAGTGTATATCTATTATCGTACCTAAAAAATGAAATGAATGATATGCATGAATGATTGCAGTCGAGTAAAATAAATTCAAGCACTCTCAAAAACACTTTCTATTAGCATACTCACCGGATGCGAATGAATCAACGTTCGCCTTACATTAATTGAGATTTATCTGAAGGAGTCGATATGATAATGTCCTCTTAACCCATTTCGGCCACGAAGGCCTATCTTAAGAGACATAAGTCAACTGCGTAGTACATATTAAAGTGCATAATTGTGTGCGCAAACATAGATATACAATCTTGTCCTTAACTCATAATATGATGGGACGATTATCCGACACGACCGGAAAGAGTTCAGGCGCATGACCAACGGCTTTACTTGCTTTCCGACGGCTTTGCACGGACGCCGGGCTAATTCTCACTTGTAAATTTTTGACCTGATTTGAACCGAGCAACTCGGGATTTGCAGCCTTACATTAAACCAACTAGGCAATCTCTATGTAGTCTTTATAGACTACTCGTTCGAGAAGAATTTGAAGTATCTTAAAATACAACCGATGTATTATGAAGTCATTTCGAAGTGAAAGAAACTGACGCATGTCGTTTACTTTCTTTTATTTGTTAGTCAATTCCAAACTTTATTCAAGTATTAACAAACTGTTTTAAATTGTCATTATACATAATTATATTAACGTTAAGCTTTAGCTGATCTGAAAGTAGATTTTACCGAGAAGAACCGGAAAAAACCCTAACACGTATTCTATTCGATTTACATTTCAAATTCAAAGTTATGTCAATCAAATAAAATTATTTATATTTATATATTTTTATAATATATAAAATTGCTCCTGCCTTTTCATCTTAACAATCTTTTGTTGAGTAATATGGCTTGTTGATTAATGGTTTTTTGTCAAACAATTTAAATTTATTATTAATAATCGGTAAAGATAAAAATACAAATTTTATGAAATTTAAATTTTGCAACAGATTTAGAAGTAAAAAAAGTCGAGAGGGCTCTATGGATAGAATGTCAGTTTTAACAAAAGAACGCGTGATCAAGTCCGGGTAAGAAATATAAATATTTTTCTGTTTAACTAAAGAACAAAATCACAAAGCATGAGAAATTATTTCTCACGATTATGCATGATTTTATAAAAACGAACGCGATGCACATTCGTTTTAATTTAAATCAGCTCTCGACATATTAGTCAAAATAACGTAACACGCACTTTCACTATGAGAACTTCGTGATTTCCCACCCCTTGATTACCATATAATGGAATACTATAGTAGTATTATGCAAGAGTTGCTACTTATGTACATCACTTCCGTGCCATTGAATCATTTCCATTAATTTAGATTGCTTTTCTTTTGACCAGTATTCATCTTAGCCTTGAACTTTTATCATAAACCGTTGACGTTACAGCAAAAGGTGTTTCTTATTGTCCGATGCGATAATATTATCGGACGTCAATTAAATACTGTACTTATACTGAATGCTTATGTGAGTTTTTAAACCGGACGAGCACCGAGTTCAGACGCCTTAAGAGTCGCGTTGGCAAAAGAAGACATCGTAAGAAAACCTACATATGTCGAATGAATTCCGCACACATGTATTCCATCCAGCTGTGAAATAGAGTGATGTAATATGCTAAATCTTAGCAAGAGTCTTTTTCCGTTTGTCCCGTATGCGTTCCTTTACCATTTGTTTTCAATTAATTCTTTGGTATATTGTCGCTTAATATCTTCAAGCTCCAAATCTTCCCAGTAGTTTGACATTTAATGTAATACTCTCTTTCTAATACCTATATTGCATAAGTAATTCCATTTTCAAATAACGTTTTAGGTCAACGAAGTTTTGATACCGAATGCACGTTTTCGACATGAACTATTAAGTCCTTACGTGTCTCGAACGGCCCGAGCACTTTCTGCGTGAGTCACATTTACGTAACTCTCTTATTGAAGTTGAACATTCGGTAAAACAATGTGGACAGATTATGCAACGGAGCCAGCGATCCTGTTTCCTGTTACGCTTTTCGATTTAAATTTCTCTCTCTGATTTATATTCGGACGTCGTTATTATCTCGATGTGTCGATCAGATGTTGCCGTCTTTCAATTTGTGTACGTTTTGTGTCATTATTGTTAGTGTTAGTTATTTTAAGACGTAATGGAATATTTTGGACGGTCACTTATATTTTTATGTTATCTTTAATCTTAATATTATTTATTAATTCAATGTAAAAATGTTGTATACATTTGCAGCGTCAGTAGCGCATTGGTTTACTGGCCGCCTAGTGCCATATAAAAAACGCAGGTTCGATAAGGCTTAGGCTATTGTCGTCAACACTCTTGACACAAGCTTTCCGTTTTAGTTTTAGTAATTCTTAATAAACGGACTTAAACATTTTTATTTAAAAAAATCTTAAGTTTTTAAATCGGTCAGTCAAGGAGAGTTCTGTTAAAGTGTAGAACGACTGGACTCATTTCGACCACAGATACCTATTACTAGTGGAATTAGACACAATATTATACTTTAAACCTTAATTATTAAGAATGTTACATCATCCACATAAAACCAATAAAACGAAAAACTAAAAGAAAATTAATTTATATAAAAAGAACAAAAATAGAATTTAAGTTAAATTAATTTCAACCTTTTTTAAATAAAACACAAACACTTGAAGCTTGGAAATTCGTCATTAAGATCGTCTACATTGTAATTTAAACAATTAATTATATTTCTTTTATATTCTACGGAGATTGTGAAATGTTTTAAATTGATATTTTTCTTAGCAACAATTAATTATATATTATAATAAGAATATTTTTGTCACAGTCACCAGTCGCTTCGCTCGTATTTCTTTACTTTAAATTCGAGTTGCTTTTTTTTTAAAAATAAACTACTAAACCTTTGCCAAGCCAGCCTTTGTCAAGACACTCTCTACTAACTCGCTTTCATATTCAACACAAACGAAAAATCAGAATCCTGATTAACGGTACAGCGGTATAACACGACCAACTTGTATACATCGTTGCTGAAACTGTAATTTGCCCGTCCAAGGATTTTAGGAATTTCAGGACCAACAATCATATAGACTAGATAGACCAACGATGCCATTACATATATATACAACCAAACACACACATAAATTGGTAAATATTGGACGTAGATACTTTCCCAAAACGCCCAAGCTCCCACTTCGCCTATCGTATCCCGTCGGATGACGCTTCTTCAGATGATCTGCATATAAGGCTGTAAGAGGCCTTTTATTGCATTTAATCGCGGTCAAGGACCGGCCAGATAATCTGATTACTTTCTCGCTCATTCACACGCTTCTGCAATTTGTGATCCGCAGTTAATGTCCACGTTACGGTAAATTATGACATATCAAGCAAGAAATATTGCTTCAAACATCGTACATGAACAACATTGTTTTTAATGAATTTCATAACATTTTGAATACAGTACAACCCTTTCTTTAACGTTGTTTAGGGAACGATTAGTTAAAACTGATCTCTTTTATAATTGATTTGACATTCGAAAGAAGACTCTTCATTGTTGAACTAAATGTCCCCTGAACAACATTTACAGGTAGAACCGATTGTATATGGTAACTTGTCACGTTTTTTCAAAGAATCGTGTGGTCTTCGTGCTGGCTGTCACTTATAGATATTATTGTCTTATTATTTTATTGTTTAATTCATTATATAATCTTTGCTTTTGTTAATAAAAATTAAGAATGGACTGCAAAGTTTTCGAAATATAAACATTTTGACAGCTGTTTCGACTTTATTTTCAGTATCCTGGGAATTCTCCTTAGAGAATGGAAGCTTAGGCAAGGCTGTTAGAGCGTCACGGTACTAAGTGCAAGAGATCTCGTGGCGCTCCTCGGTAAGACGGAAAGGGTACTTCTGGCTTTTTAGTGGGTATTCCGATGTTCCGGGTGCACTCAGCGCCTTAGGCACCGAGGAGTCCCATATATCCCCCACTATTTCCGTGAGAGAAACGTGTAATCCGTTTTTCCAGCGTTAAAAAAGATGACTCTGATTTCTTAAATATCCTTATATTCTGCATGCCCACTGCCCAATAGCCCCTGTATAGCGGTGAACCCTTATTAGATAATTTGTTGCGTTGTTATGTTAAAATATACGAAACATACATAAATAGTTATGTGTGTTTTTTTTACAAAATTGCATAAAATTCTCAGGTAATTGCAACGCATCAATATTTTCAGATCAAGGCAAAAGTACAACATTCTATGTACAATCTAGATACCTAATAAGCCTTGATCAACTACATATATATGGTGAGATGGTACACCCGTTCATCTTGATGAGATAATTTATATATGTCAATTGATGTACCTTAATGAATATGAATGAACATTAGAAGTATACGTAAAGGCCGAGTGGATAAATCGTTCGGATCGTTAAGGACGACTGTAGGTTCCGGGCATGATTTAAGCGAACTATATTTTGACAGTACGCTAGTGGATTATGTGTTAGTCTATGTTAGATATCTCTTTAGTGATTAATATGTGTCTAATAAAATTAAAATATGTTAATTTGACTAACAAAACCCCTGTGTAGGTCATTTGCTCCATATTTATTTAGTATTTTCTTTAATTTTCATTATATGCTACATTTTTTATACACGTGTTCATATAAAAGAATCTCTCAAATTTTATACCACAAATATAATTTGTGAAATAAATAAAAATATACATCCACACAACAATCGAATCGTACGAAATTCACCTTTCATAATGTGTATTTATTTTTTCTTATTGAATGTGGTTATAACATTATATGAAGAGTAGGTAACAACAGGTAAATAAGACAATTACCTTCGTCATAAGAGCTCGAGTATCGTCAATGATATCTGTTCATCAATAATAAATAAGAGATTTATTTATTGTATCTATTACAAGATGGCTGGTACATTTCTCTATCAGATAAATCGAATAGTTACTTACCAGAAAATGCCTATTCTTGACATCGTAACACGAATTATGGTTATTTAAAATAATCGTTTATAACACTGTTTGATCTTTAGGTACATATTTGAGTGTTTAATAGTTATATTGAGCCCAGATATATAGTAGTTAGAATGCACTGCTGAATTTTAACAAATTTAATTTATGTCTTTAATGACATGAAACTTGCATATGTTGACTATTACTATTGGTTGTTAAAGATTTTATTATAATTTGGTTTTAATGGATACGAAGCCTATGGAGACTTATAATACTCACTTATCAGTTATACTATCAAACTACATTGCTTATTATTGCTGTGTTCCGATTCCAGTAAGCCAGTGTAACTAAGTTGAAAGGTGAATAATTCTTATATCGCAAATGTCTGTGAGCGGTGGACGGCTAACCATCAGGAGCTCCATTTGCCAGTCCATCACACAATGCTATAAAAAAAAATGGATAAAAACGTTAACGAGACAAAAGTTTTTGTCCTAATTCAATTTTGGTTTCGATTTTGACAACGTCTTAAAAATAAATAAAAAATATATATAGCGTGACAAAGTTGATTTTCACTTGGTACATATGAAAGGTAAATAATTGAATAATTAAAGAATATTAGTTGAAAATGTAACGCGTAAACAATAGAGATGCGCGTACGGCGAATCGAGATACGAATTACTTTAGCGTGCTCATTATCTCAATAAGATATAATAATTTACTTTAATTTTTAGAGTAATTTCTATAATTACACGAGCTATTCTCTGTTTCATTTTACTTGTACAATAGTAAACTGCATATATTGTAAAACACTCGCATGTACATGCATGCATATGTAAGTGAACGAAAAAGATAATAAATAAATATAATTATAATATAAATTCTTGCATGTGTGAAACCGAATGCGGTAAAATTCTGTCAACAAATCCACTAATATTAATAATTCATTTAATTAAAAAAAATAAGTTAATTCACGACAGCACATCAAACGCACCGCGTTTTCTCGTTTGCGTAACCAATCAATATGAATTCATATTTAAATAATAAATTATTTCTATTATTAATGTTAAATATTTATTGGGGCTTTTCGACGAGACCGACTCATATTCTATGACGGCAAACGCTTGGCGCTCTCTTATGTCAACATAAGGTCTCCAACTCGCAACGCCCTTGGGTGTGCGTGCGTACCCTATATACTATACAATAATAAGAAAAATATGTTTATTTTATTTACGAAATTATATGTTTTTATTTATTTCACTCGGTATATATTTTTTAAACACATAAGTAACCATAAATTTAGATGTTTAACATTTGCTGCATTTGATCATTAAATTTTCTGTCAAAAAGCTCTTTGACTACTTCACATATATCATCAAAACAATAAAAGCTGTAACAAAGCCATATATCCTTTTTGGTCCTTCGAGCCGGTATAGTGTAATTTTATACATATAGTTCGACAACAATTTCATTTGCCATTTCGGTGCTTCACTTAAACTTACAAATAATGTAAGGCTTAATATGCCGATAACCTAAGGTAAAAAAATAAAGTTACAGCCTGTTAATGTTCCGGTTGGGCTAAGACATCTCTCTCCTTCTCCTCTTTCTTTTTTGAGGACAAGGTTTAGAGCAAGGTTCCTCCAGAATTTCATGCGTCAAATGCGGGTTCCTCACGATGTTCCTTCACCGCCGATTATGAAATTAATTATGGGCCCGGCAGTGGAATTTTTATAGGTTGCTTTTATATTTCTCATTTACGAAATGATTTAACAAATATATTTCCAAGAGAGAACAATCTTCGTACTACAAATTAGTTCCTGTTTTAAGAACGTTCTCCGCGTGGAGGGTAATCACACTGTCTAAAAACACATCCAAGTTCTTATGAAACTTGCAACAATGCATACCCGATATTTCCGGAGAAATAACTTCGCGTAGTAATCATTCCAGTTATATCATCTAATTAGTTAAATGCGGTTAATTACATTTTTTTTAATAAGACTATTTGTTTTAGAATGGGATAAAAATACTGTTCAGGGATGTATGTTGACGGTCTGATCCGAAATTATTGGAAAAATATGTAAGAAGTGTATTTTTATTTATTTCAAAAAAGGCGTCGCCGAAGCAAATTGGTACGATTAATAAACATCATCAATTTAGGTTTATGACTATTCTATGTCAGTGACCATTCATTTAAAATCAATAAAACACTGGTAAATTATATTGATATTGTTTCGTTTAGGCCGTTGGAGACGACCTTGCCTTTTATTTGATGGAAAATCGTTAGTATGATTTATTGGTGAGGTATTAATAGCTCTATTGAGATCTACGTATTTGTTTAGCTTTGTGAAGTTTTATTTTTTGTTTTATGCACCGCGATGAGTAGAGGTAGTCGTTAGAACACTTGATTATTAACCAAAAACTGATTCAAACGGACTCACTATTGAATCTTCATGTGCTAATCAGCGTTTTTTAATAAAATTAATCTCGTTCTCGGTGGCGAAGGAAAACATCACGAGGAAACTGGGACGAGTCTGGTAAAATTTTGCCATGTGTAAGATGTCAGGCTTTGACTTTATTGGTGTTTACGTCAAAGCAGAAATAAGTTTAACAAAATTTTTTGTATCAAATTGTTAGTACAGATAAAATAAACATGTAGGTAAGTGGATTAGTAACTTTAGAAGTATATAATATCGGTTTATGTTGACGTCATCCGCGCATAACTAACTCTACCCTTCTAATAGGGTTAAGTAGCCATTCCTTTTGGATGTCACAGAGATTTTACCTTTATCTCAATGTTTGGTAAATTGATTTAGTTCGAATAAATACAGACGAGATATAAATGTTACTCACCCTTCAAACCAGAACACAACAATAATAAGTATTTCTGTTTGGCAGTAGAATATCTGATGATTGTGAATCTATCTAGACGTCAGGCTTGATATCTGACCTGACCTGAACGATGACCTATCACCAAGTAAAATATAGTTGTTTTTTAGACAAAACTACGTCGGCGTCAATTTTTTTTCAATCTAATTTATGTGCAATTCCTTTCCCAAGTTCTAGGCGATATTTATGTTTTTTTATGTAAGGCAAACGAGTCGGAATCTCACCTTATTACTACCGCCCGTGGACATCGTGTCGTCTTATTCGGCATGGTAACAAACAGACTAACAATATAATATATCCGATACTTCCCAATAAAAACTGGCTTATTGAGAAGGAAGGGATTCGTAACAAAGTTTTAGCGAACAAAGTTTGAATTACGGATGTTTCTTCCTGTTACTATATCTTATGTTTCTTTATATTTATTAAATAGAACTGATTACAGTCAATAAAAGCAATATGTTTTTATTCAATATAAAGCCAGACTATAATATTTCACAATGGGTACAGACGGCGTAAGTAATCCGTATATTGTATTTTTAACCGACTTCAAAGAGAAGACGGTTATCGATCTGGCTTTTTCTTGGGTTTACATTCCTCGATACCTTCGCCCATTGTGTACACATTTTGATAATTGATTTGTATTCGTTCGGTTATAAATAGAAAAAAAGTTACCGCTCTATAAGAATAAGGCTATATTTAAAAAAAAAAACTTGATTGTAGGTCTTTATGCAAGCTCATCTGGGTAAATAGCGCTCAAACATCAGATATTCTACCAATCGGCAATATAAAATTTAATGACTAATGGTAATTACGAGCACAAGAGACGTAACATCTTAAGTAAATCATTGTTAATATTTTTAACAGTGCCATTGTCTATGCGGTGGTTACCATTTACCATCAGGTGGCTCTGTGTGTCTGCAAAATTTAAATACAAAATACATATGTAGGCAATTTTTTGCATTCTACATATATATGTAAATTGCGCTTACTTGAAATAAAATTGAATCATATTTTGAATTATGATACTCGGAGCTAATATTTAAATGAAGACATTAATAACGTTAAAAGCCCACATCACGTAATTACTTAAAAACTCGTTCCTCTTACATAACATAAACTTAATGGAAATATTATTTTACAAATAAATACTTTAATATCCTATCTTTTAAAGTCAATTTTGTGTGACGAATATTGTAAACAAGTTTGGTCATGACGGTGATGAGAGTGAGAGTGGTATTGTGCTTTCGCTGATATATTATTCATAACATAATCTTCAACCTTAAGTTTATCTATTTAAGGCTTAGTTTAGATCAAATTGTTTTAATATACGCGTGGTTTTGTGTACGATGCGCATCATACAGGTATAATGCTGGCGCTGTGTTCGTTTGACTTACACTTTGTCGTAAAATGTATTGGTTTTGTCAAATATGCATTTCTAAATGAAATTGTTTAATTGAAAATTCAATGTCATATTTCATACTTGAATGACATATCACACTTTCGAGGTACATTATATAATATACATATATTACTATTTATATGACTAGTATATTTATATTATATAATAAAATAAATCGAGAAAGAAAAAGAAGAATGAACTATCAGTTCGATATCGCAATTCCATAGTTATTACAATGCGAATTTTAACTGTCATTCTTCGTTCAATAATAATTGTAAGTGAATTTTATCCGATCTGTAGACGTTCTAAGCACGTCCTATACAACCCAGTTGATAGACTTACTGCCGACAATATTAATTTGTTAGGGAGACACACACTGGCTCCCCGCCGAGGTCCCTTATTCCTTAGGTCTCGTCAACGAGACTAGAACCCTTATCGTAGACGTATCAGCCCTTAAGTGAGCTCCTAAAATCTAGCTTAAGTACTTTAAGACTTGCATCCCTGCCTGGTGACGCTTTAGAGGCCATTAGGACCAACGGTATTACTCAGATTACAGTGAGGTGCAAGTTCAAATCCATTTTGCCGTCGTGTAGATTACCAAGAAATATTAAAATAGATAAAAAATAGATACGCCCATCGTATTTGGACATCGTAATGGATGTAAAATAATGATGTTAGTACGACATGTGGAATAATGCGTCTAAGAACTGACCAGTCACTTTGATTAATGGAAGTGCGCGGGCGCATTCGAAAGGTTAATAATATTATTATCAAAATCGTTTTGAAATCGTCACTCTATTGGTTACGATTGATTTTGATGATGTTCAAATGATTGAATTTTGTAATACTGGGTGGATTTCATTTCAATCATGATGTAATTGTGATTTATAGACTAGTACCGCGTATGATTGAAACGCCTATTTCTTATGGCATATCTCGACCAATGCTTACGATTAGTAAATATCTATGGCTCAGTACTTATCTGCTAAGATACGACAATTTGCTGTGTTAACCGTGTGTCTTATGTTATTTGCGGTTTTTTAAGTTACATTTCTATACATATAATATATAAGCTAATAAATAATATATTATTATATTTTTACTTATAGTGTGTACTGTAAATTTTAATGATATTACAATTTTTTTTAATTTCGGTAATTAAATATTCTTGAATCTTTTTAGTTTAAAAATTGACGTTTAGTAAGAAAATAGTGTTGTTAATTTTTTTTAACGAATTATAAAATATGAATCAAAAATTTACGATTATATTAACCAGTCTTCTTAAATTACGATAAAAAGATTAATACTGAAGAATATACTGGCTACTTAAATTTTTTCAGACATGTTTTCGTAGACAAATTTATCAAAAAGTACATATTATTATTAATTTTAATTATTTTCTATATTCGAATACTGTTATGTGTTCGATACACTGACCATTTGAGAAGATTGCGTTGGAGCAGCATGGTGGTGGAGCAACTCCTCAAAGGCAGGAGGCCCTAGTCCAACATTGGGAGATATTTACATGCCTTTTGAATTAACCAAAAAAAAAAAAAAAAAATTTAGAATTTGATCACCGTATCAGAATCTAGAGGTTGTTTTTTTATATAAACTTTTAATATTTTTTAGATACGAAATTAAAGAGAAATGTTGTTTCTACTCGAATATATGAATGTAAATTATATGTTTTTTTAATATTATTATTCATATTACAATAAGCTGCTATGTGGTTTCGGTAGATAAGAACAGACTTATCCTAATTCAGTGGCCAGATGTATGAGGGTGAGAAATCCACGTTGCAAAAGTAATCCCAATGTTTTCTGGCAGTCAACCGACCGTATAAAATGGGCATATAATTTTTTTCGTGAAGTTTACACACCACTAAATAAATAATACATTATTTATTACTATTGGTACAATTGTAAACCATATTACTCTGTTTCTGAGTATATATCTATCAAAAATACATGCATGGATTCCTGGACCTCGTGTAGGAAGTAAATAATTTTCTTTTAATTTGTTTTATTTTTGAAAGAGAAAATAATAAGATTACGTGACGTGACAGATTTTTCTTTCAGTCGGATTATGAGAATGAGTTTTTGCGGACACACTTGTACAATTTTATATGTCCTGCGCAGTTGGCTAGTCTCCCTGAGTGATCGCCGTGGCCGAAATCTGTCAGAAGGACATCAATCATCACGTTATTGTTGTATTCATAGCTTCATATCATTATAGTTTGATTTTTATTTTCCTTCTAAGAGCACTGCCATTGCAACAAACTCATACAACCGAACCTAGAGTGGCTCACGGCTGATACAATTAATTATAAGTTATGCTATATTTTAATTTCTATATTATGTAGGATTAAGTATAGTATAATAAACGTTAACTTAAAGGTATACGTTAATGTCATAATTAAGTAACTGAAACTCGTGCGTGAGCGTTCAATGACCTTTTAAAACGACATCAGACATAGATTACGAAATTATGACAAGTGCTTTGTTTACGATGTTAAATACTTTTTAATATTTTTTTTTAAACTTACCTTTCACATTTTGATTTCGTAACGACACTATTTAATGATATTATTTACGATTCGTTAGTCTTCACTTTAATCATAAGGAGTATAAATTATTGCCTTAGTCCGTTGCAATTTTCGATATGAAATATAATTACAAAATGGTATTTTTGTTACGATTACAATTTTTAAATGTACGATTATCATTGAATCTCTACTTATATATTGTAGTAAGCATGTTTTGGTATATCAAAGGTACGGAAGAATGTACAGCGCTGTAAGTGATTAGCTGTAAAGCTTGAATTGCTTAAATTGATCGGAAACGCAAACTTAAAAGCTAACGTTTATTATTAACGTTACGGGTTACTGATATATTATTTAGAATTTTTAATGTAAACTAATATTTCTTCACATAGATTCAATTTCAAACATCGCTGCGTTATTTGTTTTAATTAATAGAAGGTGGATGTTATTACATATCTCGTTTGCTTACGTGTAAAAGTAATATATAAGATTGTCTCGGGAATATTCCAAAATGTCAAGGTTTACGTAATCGAATTGTTTAGAATGTGTGTTTTATGTGATTACGCAATAATATTTAGTGAGTTTCGTTTCATTCGAGTATTTTGTAAGGTGCTTCTTTATGTTATGCAAGCGGGGTCACGCTGTCCCCGGCTTACACAACTCGAGGAGAAAACTCGACTTTCTACTGTATCTCAGACAGGTGTCGTCCATGTGCTAATGAATTGTGAGGACATGATAAAAGACCTTGGTATCTCAGACTATTATGTAACTCGCATCTCTATATGTTTATCTTAAATGTGTATTCGTTAAAGATTTCTTTTTGAATTTTTTGATTTTACTATGATTTTTTATAGTTATATGCTTGTTCAATATTATGTTTTAGTTATTTGTGATTTTGATGAAATGAAAAGAGTAAAGTTCGTTTGATTTATCGAGTTTTTTATGCAAAAAGATTTTATGATACAACTAAAATTATTACATTAAAATTACTATTTACATAAATACATTTAGGCACCGTAATTTTTTCTCTACTTAAAACTATGTTTGTCGCCGGCTGAGCAGGTATCACAAGTTAGCACCCGGGGTGCGACTTAGTAGGGACCGCCGGAGTGACCGGGGGGTCCGTAGGAGGAGCTGACGGAGCCCGAGGAGCCATGTCCGCCAGACACGATGCCGGAGCCGATACCGGAACCGATACCGTGACCACCGCCAATGCTGCCACCACCAATGCTGCCTCCAGAGATGCTACCGCCAGAGATGCCAGAGCCGATGCTGCCACCAGAGATACCACCGCCGATGCCAGAACCGCCGATACCACCGCCAATAATGCCGCCGCCAATACCACCTCCAATAGCTCCACCACCGATGGAACCACCTTCCTTCTGGGTCTTGTATTTGATGAAGTATACTTCGGGCTTTGAGGGTTGAGTGGGGGCAGCAGTGGGGATGGTGATGTCGGGTTGTTCGTCGGGTTTCTTGACCAGGACGTATACGAGGGTCTTCTCTTCGTTTTGGGCTTGAGCGGGGATGATGGGAGTGATGGGTGCGGGAGGTGCTGGGGCCTTGATGAAGATGATCTTGTAGTGTTTTTGGGGTACGGCTCCACCAGAGATTACTTGAGGTCGTTGTTCTTCAGGTTCTGGGGGTGGGACATGGACGTAGATGTGTTTCTGGACAATGGGAGTACCACCGAAGCTGCCTCCGAAGCCGCCGCCGCCGCCTCCGGCACCGAAACCGCCGCCGCCGCCGGCACCGAAACCGCCGCCGCTTACGCCACCGAAACCGCCGCCAGATGAGAATCCACCACCGGAGGAGAATCCACCGCCGGATGAGAAACCACCGCCGGAAGAGAATCCACCGCCGTGTCCGCCACCAATGCCGAAGCTGCTGGAGCTCAGACCGCCGGAGGAGAATCCACCGTGGCCGCCGCCGATTCCACCGCCGATACCGCCATGGCCACCCAGGCCACCGCCACCGGGCGCGTTGTAGGAGTATCCCGCCTCGGGTCTCGCCGAGCCGATAGCCGCTACGGCTGCTAATACCTATGACACAAAAATAAAAATTCACATCTGTTTGTACTAATTATAAACCTATTAAATTGAAAATTAAAACATTTTATAATAATATCGATGTATGAGTAAACCCGCTCGGTTATCACTGAAACTTCCTGAAGTACAAATCGATTCCGATCGACGGTGATCGTATCGCAAGCACTGAGTCACAATCCCATAAGGAAGCACGACTCCTGAGCGGGTCACGCAGGTCACATCACTTTCACTGCACACGAATACCTACCAAGAACGCTTTCATGTTGACTCGCGGAGGTGTCGTGGTTGTGTGATGCTCTGTACCTGAATCTGGTGGCTTTTATACGGACGGCTCGTCGACGCCTCTCTCCCTGACTCTTCCTAAGATTCGGCCTTCGGGCTATACGAGAATTATGATTTTAATGACACAAGTCCGAATTCACCTTCGGTGAAAACAATGTGAATCTTCGGTCATCTACGGATACTTTCACGGTGTTCAATTATTGATACGTTGTCGCACTTAACACTATTTTAATCTTCTATTGTAATAGTATAAACACTTTTTCATTTAATATAATTCTTCTTATTAAAAAAAGGTAATTACACATATTCGCGATGAAATTTTAATTTCAATTACACATGTAATCGTTTACTTCAATAATTTATAAATCAAATAGCAACGTAAGGACATCGAAGGAAAAACCCAATCCTAATAAGACGTGCGAAAACGCACACATAAAAATATAATATAATAAAATTTCATCATATCATCAATGTGTGCGTGAATATCATAATTACAATACACAAATGATTTTCACAATTACACACATGTAAATATGCGGTTAGTTTAACGCAACCACGATCAGAAATAAGATAATTTCTTCCTCACTTAGTTTTAAGGTTTTTTGTTAAGCCATTAAATAAGAACAGCTTTATACTAAGATGTTATAAAGTGAAGTAGTTACGGAGTTGCATTATAATTTAGCATTATATATCTTGTATGACTTTAACTTATCAAAATTGTCGTAAAATGAAATCAATATCTAATAAAGACAAATATACCCGTAAAAAAAAGTTTTATTAATGTTCCAATGCTGGGCAAAGGTCAATACGCTGTTCCAATGCATAATTTTATCCCAAAATGTAAGAAAATTAAACAGTGTGCTTACACACGTTTGTACCACTGTGCTTATTCTTATCTTTCATTTATTGCATTAAAATATAATTAATAACTTATATTTCCCTTAAATTTTTGAAAATATATATTCAACCAGATTGTTATAAGTAAAATTAAAAATTTAAATTTATTTATTTGAATTTCGAAATCGGAATTTTAAAATATATTTGAATATTATGTAAAGCTTATAAATGTAAAAAAATTAAACAGATAAATGAATATTATTTATATTACTACTAATATTAAAAATGTATAATAGCAAAATTAATTTATATTTCAAATAAGAACACTGAAACACTCATTAAAAGTTATTAAAATAATATAAGCTTAATTACGGGTTATGTTACTTGATTTAATAACTTTGCTCTACTTCAAATTAAAATGAAAACATTTATTATTATAATGAAAATGTTCATAATTCATACGACATGTAAGTTAAGCAAATATAAAAGTCAATTATCATTTCATGTGATTATAGTTAAGCAAAATTTAATTAATATATAATTATAATAATGTTTGATGAGGTTTTAATTTATCTATTAAAATATTAATTGAATCAACAATTAGGATATATGTTATCTAATAAAAATTCGGTGTGTATTTTCATTTATTGAATAAATTTTTTTTTAGAAATGTTGTATATTGATGAAGTAGGTTTTACGTATTTATTATATATATTTATATATATATATATATATATATATATAATAAATAAATAATTAACCCATTATATATATATATATATATATATAATGGGTAAAATAAAAAAACATCGTTTCAATATCATTAAGTCAACTAGCAATCATAATTTGTCAAAGTTTAAAGGTTTCGCGAGTATTGAAACGGTAATTATATATCTTTGCTTAGATTTCTTTTTTACTTTGAGAATGAGGCTTTTCTGAGCTTGCCGTCAATCTGCCTATTTCATTTATTGATCGATTTCAATGACCTAGTTATAAACAGCGATAATTTTATAATTTAACTTTTTTATTGCCTTGGCCAACGCCATATTGACGCTATTTCTATTTAAACTGGGATATAATTAATACTTATAAATATACAATAATTTAGAGTTAAAAAGTTTAATTAAATATAATGGCTGTAATATTTTTTTTATTTATATATTTTTTAATTTTTGATGAATTGGCAAAGATCTTATTTTCAAAGACAACACGAAGGAGTTTTATAATAAAGATGTAAATTAAACTTCAAATTTTTCAATATGGGAAAAAATCTCTTTACATTATGCCTTCATCTAGAACAATACATAATTACGTTATAGTTTAGAAACATAAATTTGTATTGTTAGTAATGTTATACAAAGTTTATATTGACGTAAGAATTAACCAAAAAAGAAAACGAAAGTCGAGGGTTTAAAAATATTTTTTAATAAGTTCAATTAAATTTCATAGCATTACATATTAATTATTCAATAAAACTCAGCGATATCCTGATTAAAGTTGAGAACAACGTGACCTATTGCGAAATTAGAAACCATTAAAATAGTTATGAACTTATATAAGAAAAGGAAAATCTAAAATCATAAAAAATAATATGATGAATCGCATTCAAAATATTACCAAATGTAATAAAAAAATTTTTATTGCTCCTCGAAACTATACGCTTGTAAATTTTCAAATCAATATGACAGTATTAATGCAGTACTCCGGTTTGAACCCACAATCATCGACTACACGCACCACTGAGCCACCACGGCTCACAATGTTACACACAAGTGAAGACAATAAAAGCGTATTAAAATGTATTTTATCTGACATTACCGTATTGACATATTGTTGCCCTCTGACATAGCCAGAGTCCCGACCCTTGCGTCAGATTGCAGATTTTCTATGATTGCTGTATATCAGAAACCGATCGTGACGTGACTCGTGCGCATCACTTTCGATTTCAACAAAATTAAATACGTGTTTACGATATCGCCACGGGGAAAATACCGTAAACGTATCCGCTAATTTCGGAAGAAATATTATGTTATGTAAAACATAGACACGCATTGATTGAGGCGTTAATTATTTATTTATTTAGGATTACCGCCGTGACATAGTAATAATTACAAATTTTACAATTTACGTGTAAAGGTAAAAGTTGCGGTAGCCACGACATACAAAAGAGACACTAAGCATCTAAAATCATAATAAAAAAAGAAATACATAAAATTAAATTGAATAAAATTTGGAAAAATATTAAAATACTGTATATTATACGGTTTACAATAACAATTTAGGAAAATTAATAGATAAGTGATACTGTAGTAGATACTGTTAGTACTGTATTCGTAATATAGTTCTATAATAATAAAACATAAATAAAGTTAAATAACATTTTATACCAGGCAGTATGTATATACATCATTAGTAATTTTTATTTGGAATTTGAATTTAAGTTTATTATTTAAAAAAAGTCACTAATGGAGTTAATTTTCCACTACTGGGCAAACGCCTCTCCAATTAATGGTTCTGTCTGTATATATAAAAGGCAACTCTCGGACTGGCTTGCTGATAGTCATGCACGAACAGCCTTAGCTTTAAGGTATTTTAAATTTAGGGAGGACTTCATGTTAGTATTGTAAAGGCAAACTTCGAAAAAAAAAACAAACGAAAATTTTACAGTGGCCCCCGTACTACGTCAATTTTCAATTTTAGCCAATCAACACACAGTTTTATTCTTTGTCGTTGTCTAATAAAAGCAATAAATCTTATCACAATTACATTAAACAAATGTAATGGTGTGTGTGTTTTTGTTTGTGTTTAAAAAAAATAGAAATGTATTATTTTGTGTTTATTTGCTTCGTTAGCTTATTCAGTTCGATTATTATTTATTAAGCTTAAGGTTTTATGTGAATTGAAGGTTTGTCTTCACAAAGTATATGGCAGTACCGTACCTCATACGGTACTCAAGTGACGATTAGCATAAACGTCATATATGTACACAATATATGACTTTCGCTAATCATTGACGAAGCTATAAAAGCCAACTTAGGGACTAACTTCAATTTTGTTTAATGTCATCAAATATTCAAGATATGGCAATGGACGTCTTTAATTTTCTAAAATGGTAATATAAGTAATCTAGATATATATATATATAAGGTCCTCCAGACCGATTTCGGCCACGGCGGCCAATCTCAAGAGCGATTAGCCAACTGCGCAGGAGATATTATAGTGCACAAGTGTGTGCGCAAACACAGGTGCACTCACTATTCCCTAGCTCTCATAATCCGATGGGACGGTAATCCGACACGACCGGAAAGAGTTCAGGCGCAGGACCAACGGCTTAACGTGCTTTCCGAGGCACGGGAGTGTACACACTTCCAACTTCCAGACTCCGGGCTGCTATTGAGAATTTTCTGACAGAAAAACCCAATAAAAATTGATTGGCCCGACCTGGGAATTGAACCCAGGACCACCGGGTCTGCGGCCTTATATCTAGCCACTAGATCAACGAGGCAGTCAATATATATATATATACTCTATCTATTAATTTTGAAGATAAAATTAAACAAAGATTATCTTTTACGTTAGATAAATAACCAAATAGTAGTTTCAAAACAATAAATATCTTCGCCGATCGTAAACCCTGTTAATATCTAACAATTAATAAAGCTTTTCGTATTCATAATTATACCAATTTAAAATTCATGATATGAGAAGTAGTTGAAGGTTAAAAAAAATAGATTTAATATTTTGAAGTAAAACTTTTTGGTGGATGGAAATAAACAAGGCCGAATTTAAATGTAAAGTTTTTTATATGTAGCGTCCGAGTGTATCATTTTACAAGCTATAATTTACAAAATTTCTTTGAATATTTTCAATTATTTTATATGAAATAATTTATTTTATTACTATAATAACACACACACACACATGTACACACACAAACATACACATATATATGGCTACTGGTAAAGAAATACGTAATTAACGATTTGAAATTAATTTTCATACGATACCGTAGGGTTTACCGATCTTATATATGCGCCATCACATGTTCTTTGTGTGTACCAATTTTCATCAAGATTGGTCAAGCCGTTCTTGAGTTATAAGAAGACATACAGACAGACAGACAGACAGACAGACAGACAAAAATGAAAAAAAATGTATAAAGTGAATCACTGCATCATTAAATGATTATTTATCATAAAATTAGGTGAAAAAAAATGTACAGACAGAACCAATAGATTTATATAGTAGTATAGATATTCAAATATGTAACTATAAATTTGCGAATTGCAAGCGTGATAAAAACCTCTTTTTGCATTGAACTAATATTTATATTTATGTAATTACAGGCACAAGGGACATAATATCTTAGTTCCCAAGGTTGGTGGCGCAATGGTGATGTTGTTTTTTTTTTTTAAGAAATATACAAACCACTGTCTATGGGCGTTGGTGACCACTTACCATCAGGTGGCCCACATGCTCGTCCATAAATCAATACTATAAAAAAAAGTGGAATTGTATGTTCTCTTTTTAAACCCAAAACCGTTCAACAATTTGCTTTAGGTATGTGTTACGTTTATCATTAGGACTATTCAAGATAATAAATACAATTTAGCAATGAATACTGTATAACAATAATTGAAGTATATTGTTCATATTAATATTATAAATAAGTAAATGTTTACGATTTTGTTGAATAATAATGTAACTGTGAAAATAACAGCTATAACATTTAAAGTTCGAATTCTCAAAATAAATTTACATAAGCAGTCAATCCGAAGTTCAATTTTGTCTTGAACACTTTCTCCGAATATACATAATATGCATTTCACATGTGACGTCATTGAAATAGATTTATTGAATGAACGATTTCCTTTTTTAAACATAATTTCCCTTTTAATTTAGACATTATTAATATTCTCATATAATTTGTAATGGTCTACGGTAACCCTCGGGCCAGTATCGAATTTGAGTCTTTAAATCACTAGCTCGTATACCGTTCAGGTAATGGGGCTGATATAAAACTAAAATGCTTACATAAAGACTTATAAACATTATTTTTAAAATTGCCTACAGTAATAATTTAATCACTTATGTATAAAAGGTCATAGGAACCATTTTAAGGCTAGGACAAGTAGGCTCTTATAAGTAATTTGAAATCGTTGTTAACCCCTGATTCAAAATGTATTGTAGTATAAGTTTAACGTTGTGTCTGTGTCTGTGTGTGGCATCGAAGCTCGTAAACAGATGATACGATTTTGAGTTAGGTTTTGTACGAAAGGCAAGTTGATCGAAAATGTTCTTATTAAAGATAATTATGATCAGATGTTTAAAGATCAAGCCGAGATGGCCCAGTGGTAAGAACGCGTGAATCTTAACCGATGATCGTGGGTTCAAACCCGGGTAAGCACCACTGAATTACATGTGCTTAATTTGTGATTATAATTCATCTCGTGCTTAACGGTGAAGGAAAACATCGTGAGGAAACCTGCATGTGTCAAATTTCACTGAAATTCTATCACATGTGTATTCCACCAACCCGCATTGGAGCAGCGTGGTGGAATAGGCTTCAAACCTTCTCCACAAAAAGGGTAGAAGAGGCCTTTGCCCAGCAGTGAGACATTCACAGGCTGTTACTGTTTAAAGATAATTAGGACGTAAGCAACTTCTACTGGTCTGATCGATTTAAAATTTAGTACAATTTAATTATATTACAACATGCTAACCCTGACCTGATGCTGCAGCATCATCTGAAATCAGCAGGATATCCAACTCCTCACTCCCTTACAGCAGAGTTATTGTTTGAGCTCATTGAAATTGTCTCAATGAATATGAATACGTAAAATAAATGAGCTATAGGTATTTTTGAGTTTATAATTTAAGTTTTATATAAGTTAAAGTGAAATTGTTATTTATTATTATTTAATAAAATTTATAGATAAATTCTCGGAATACAAATTAATATTAAATAGTTTGCTGACTGGATGCTGGCGGGATGTCTGCTGGTATATTGTACTAATACATCTCACACGAATATATAGGTATATAGCTATTTATATAATTATAGTTTATACATCTTACACGAAAATGATAAATTATTCAACTAATACATACTGTATGCTCAAAGACGCCGCAAAATACTGTTTATTGACAGTAGTCAGAAAACTAACTTATGTCCAGTTACTTTATTGAAGAAACGACACGTTTTTCGTACGGGGGGTCGTAATAAAAAAAGCAATGTACGTTTTGTCGTATGTATTTGATCTGAACATTTATAGGAACGATCGGTTACTAACGCACAATAACGAGCCGTTAAATATAAGAACTCGTTATAATTAATACACGACAACTATACAGTTTCAGACGTTTTACCGTTTTCATTCTTCTAAATTCTTAGCTGTAATATTAGGTAGGTTTGCCAAAAAATTAGCATATAACATATATATAAGCAACCGATATAGCAATTGGAGCGGTAAACCGCAAACATTTGGTTCAAGTGCACATATCAAACGCCGAAAGCGCATGCGTGGTACTTTCTCTAAACAGGAAGTATACGGCTCAGAATATTTAAAAAACTATGAATGGAATTTTTTTGATCATTTATGAAATGCTTGTGTAATTATTTAGATTTAACATTTATGCGTGACGTCAGTTATATACATGTGTGTATGATGATGTTCACTGGAGACTATCTGCTGCTGAGCAGGATATATAGAGGACAAGTTTGTGTGCAAGTATACCTTTTACAGCAGCTTTTTTTTATTGAATAGGCCAATAGGCCATCTGATGACATGTCATCGCTGTAAGACATACATATTAACTAATATGTGTTGAATTATTTGATTACATATCCAGGATTTGTACCAAACCGTATGGTCATGTTAAGTTTTATAAGTATAAATATCAACAACGCGCTCGCATACTAATTGTGTGTTTAATTCAGTCTGTTAAACATCAAAGGTATATAAAAAAAAAAGTAACATGGGTATTTGAATATATTAATTTATTAATTTGACTATAGTTAAGGCTAATTTAACTTTAAAAAGAAGAGTCCATTAATCTACCAATACGCTGTCCCTTGCGTGTCGATGAATACACATGTGGTGTAATTCCAGCCAACATATGCCACCACACGGTGCTTTTCTTCACCACAGATCATGTGATGTAGTGGTGTGATGATATAAACAAAAATTTATTCGATGAAAATTTAGTTTAGTTTGCCTAGGTCTGAAATCAATGATTAAGATGCCACTGGGCCATCTTAACTTGTTACGGTCGTAAACGTAGTATGTAATAAGATTACATATACACACCGATAGCAATTACGATTGCTAAGCTCTATGACCTCCGAAGTATATAGAATAACTCCTTTCTTTTCCTGACTAATATCGTAAGAAACACTTGACATTATAGATGTTTTGGCATTAATTCAATTTACTTAATACTTGAAACACATTCAAATATAATAGTCATAAGATTGTTTGTACGTTGAGCGTTTTTTAGATGAATTTTCTTCGGGATAGAAGTTCGATTATGACAAAAAAAATTCTTATGTTTTTTTGGCTTAAAAAAGTCGAAGTATTTGTTTAACTTATCTTACAAAAATGATTTTTATCATTTTCTATATTGATGAACACTTTCTAATGTGATTATCGATGCGATGAATCTTTTCTACTACGCCTATCTTGTCAATATTTGGATATATTTTGATGAGACAAACTACCGTACTTTTCGAAGCCTTGATATTGCAATGGCAATGTAAAAATCGCAGGTTCTGACCTCTGGCTATCGTCGTTCCCACTCCTAACACAAGCTGTACGCTTTACTGGAGGGATAAATAGGAATATTGTATTTTTTTTAATTTTGCCAATTAAGAATTTAAAAGGATAAATATTACTCAATACAAAATTATAGAGTAAAACCAAATTCCTTTCCGAAATATAAAACTAACTACGACAAATTTTTGTTTGAATTTGGTTTATTTTTCATAAAGAGAAAAACGTGTATATTAAAAAGTCTCTAATAAAATAAAGGCAACCGGAATAGCCGGCACTAACTAGTTTTTAAGAAACATTTATCTAAGAAATTAGATTGCATTGAAATACTTGAACACTTCAATCGTGTTGAAAAAAACTTGATTTCAAATCAAACTCGTCTGTCTTGTTCCAATAATAATAAATATTGAATTTTCATTATCTTTAGATGTATGTAATATAGGTCGCGAGATATATAGTAGATAAGAAGTATTCGCTAATGTTTCTGCTATTATGATTCTAAAGATGTGACAGAGAGACGGTTATACACCGTGACGGGTTTATAGGATTATACTACTTCCATTGTATCTACCTTTTATCATTGTTTAACCGGTTTTAAAAATTAAAAGTAAATTAAACAATTTTTGACACAAACACGACTGCCCAAAATTAATGAGTTAATTAATTTACAACCACTATCATTTAGGATGTCGTAAGAAATCTGACGATACCCCATATGATCATACATGCAAATCAGTTAATGCATTTAAAGTATTGTTGGATTACATGAAGCTTAAAAAGATTATACTACTTCTATGGGTAGTCTTGTAAAAAACAATTGCAACACGCTTAAGCTTAAACTTTCAAAGCGTATATTTATCACAACGGGGATTCGAAGTAATGACCCCTGACATATATTGTTAAGCGCGTCACACACGATGGAGATTATTATATTATTTTATATTACAATATCTTAAGATTCTCGATATGAGGCCGCAAATCTAGAGGTCCTGGGTTCAATACCAAGGTCAGCTCGATAAAAAGTTATTGGTTTTTTTTCCGTCGAAAATTTCTCAGTGACAGCCCGGAGTCTAGAAGTTGGAAGTCCCGTGAATCGAAAAGCACGTAAAGCCGTTGTTCTTGCGCCTGAAATCTTTCCTGTCGTGTCGGATTTGTCATCCCATCGGATCGTGAGTGCACACTTGTGCATTATAATATATACTGCACAGTTGGCTGGTCTCCTTTGAGATTGGCCGCTGTGACCGAAATCGGTCAGGAGGACATCATCTTAAGTTAAAATGTTAAGATACAAGAATGGTTTCGAGAACATAAAATTCACTACTGGCGATATAAGGAATGGTTAATGGGAGGAAATGATCATTTACCATCAAGGGGCCCATTTACCAGTCAGCCTACCGATGTTATAAAAAAAAATTGGTCCACATGCCCGTCCACCTATTTAAAACAAAGATCTTAAGAAAGATATATTGAATTTCCATCGTGTGTGATGCGCTTTACGCTAAACACGATAGCGGTCATTTAACGAGCCAAAACAATGATACTCGACTAATCAGAATCATAATCAAATCCGTTCTCTTTTTCACAACGCGCATTATGTCACATATCTATATATAATCTTTTGTCCGTCAATGCGTTGCAAATGAGATGCTACCGTAATAGGAGTTGTATAACTGCCTATTTCGATTTCTTATGCGCAGGCGTCGGCGTCGTCGTGCGTTAGATATTCAAATCACATGTTTTGATATCGACTGACTGAGGTAAACAACGCGTTACGTATATTAATGTTTTCTTTGATATAGATTTGTTGAATATATTATTTTTCGTTCGAAATTTCAATGTATTTTTTAATTAATTAAATTTTAATTCCGGAGTTATTTAAAATTTCTCTATTTTAACCTTATTGTGAAACGTTTCTGGCGCGAGGATTTACTTCGCTCACGGGTACTGAGATGAGGGCTATTATTTTTTTTATTTTATTAATAAAATTGTGCTTATATATTCTTTTGGGTCGAATTCTAAATTCAAAATCGAAGTATTACATATTACAACTCTATGTGACGTCGTTACGCGAGCTATTGTTACATACATGTATTATAGCGATCGTATACATTAATATCTTTAATGGCTTATATGGCGTCTTTCTTAGTTATGGAGAATTTATTATCCATCATCGCTATGCAGTTAATTACATCATAAACGAACGAAATCAAAAGGGTTTATTAGTTCATATTTTCTGTAAAAGTAAACATAAACATACATAGATCAGAGAGCCCAGTGCACGAACACGTGGATCCAAAATGAGGGTCGCACGTTCAAATCCGGGTGAGTTTTATGTTGAATTAAAACATTACGAGGATCTAACGTCGTTGGAAAATATTATGACACATACGTCGAGAAATTATCCATAGTAACTAATATTAAAAAGGCGAATATGAGTTTGTTACACTTATACCTCTTAATTACTCAATTGATCATCATGAAATTTTGCAAATATGTAGTCAGAGGTAGAGAAATGAACATAGGGTACATAATATTGCCACTCCTCATTCGTGGGCGTTAAAATTTAAATCTTGTTTTTATCCATATTTTATGCGTTTACGCTTCACCCTATTATACTGAATTTCTTATATATTTAATACATCAATGTGTTATAGATAGGTATTTGTATTTATAAATCAAAACGTGAGGCATCTTACGTGTGTTAGTAGAAAACACTGCCATATGTATTATGTATCCATCAATCCCCATTGGAGCATCGTGGTGGAATAAGCTCCATAACTTTCTCCTCAAGGATAGGTAGCTTACTTTCACAATAAATATCACGGGAGTTATATCTGTTTTTTTAGATAGTTATATAATAGGTAAAATCTATATTATATATTTAAAACGGCATTGCAATATATGCATTATATCAAAATATGACTAGTTTTAAAAAATATTTATTTATATACTAACACTTCCACTAACAACAATCTAATTTTTAATTGCAGTTTTTAATAATCAACTTTTGAATTGATTGGCGGCTAATTGATTTCAAAATTGATTTGTAAAGAATTAAATTGACGAACTTAAAAGTAACAAACAAGATTATGAATTACAAACAGAAACACAGTACATGAAAAATGGGAGCTGCTACCCCCGATTTGACCCGCGATC
Organism: Nymphalis polychloros; assembly: GCA_905220585.2. Classification (NCBI taxonomy): domain Eukaryota; kingdom Metazoa; phylum Arthropoda; class Insecta; order Lepidoptera; family Nymphalidae; genus Nymphalis; species Nymphalis polychloros. Next base: position 3,560,363 of record HG992251.1, read on the forward strand.
TCCTTTAAAATACACGAGTTCCATCCTGCTTATGTTGCATGTATTTAATATATTCTGAAAAAAATATTAAGTGGTAGGGCTGTGTGCATGCTTGTCTGGGTAGGTACCATCCACTCATCAGATATTTAACCGCTAAACAGGAATACTTATTACTGCTGCGTTCGTTTGAAGGATGAGTGAGCCATCTTTGTTCCCAAGTTTGGTGGCGCATTGGCGATGTAAAGAACGGTTAATACTTCTTACATCACCAATGTCTATGGGCGGTGGTGACCACTTAACATCAGGTGGCCCATTTTCGTGTCAGCCTACCTATAACATAAAATAATAAGACACAAAATTCCATTTTATTAAAGTTCATAATATCAATAATCAATTTTCAAATCATCATCTAATATTCCATATATACATATGGATTATACTCGTATATAACCTACTTTGATTATAATACCCTTTATAAATATCTATTGCGTTAGTTTTTCTTTTATCGGCTTCTATTTATATCTTACAACATATCGAATATAAGTTATTAAGAATAAGGTTTATATTCTGACATTATAATTCAACTCCAACTTGTCAATATTATATTGTTGTGAATATTATAGAATGAATACATCTTCATAATGGTTTACTCAAGATTCATTCAAATTTTAGGACCAATAATAAAAGATCATTTTTAATTTATACAAATCTTTTTTTTTTCATATTCATAGAAAATCAAATGTTGTGAAAAGAGATTTGTTGTTGATGTTCTCCAAGATTAGTCAACAGCGCGAGAAAGGATTACGAATGAAAAATATTTGTTAATACTAAAGTTATACTCGTTTTTTTTTTTAAATTACTGGTAATATTATGATGGTGTCCTCCTGATCGATTTCGGCCACGAAGGCCAATCTCAAAGAAGACAAGCTAACTGTGAATAGTCAGTTGACTATTCTTGCGCAGTTTATTTTAAATTTGTATGTTAATTCCGTTCTCATCACCATAAAACGCTAATTATTTATACTAACAAGAACAAGAAACGTCTTTCTCAGCCGTCGGTACAAAGCTGTTGCAATTCTAATAAAGTAATTGTGAATTCTCAACGATGTAGCGCCCTTTTAGAATTGGTTAACTTGTGAATCAGCGTAATTTAAAAGGACACTTTCTATCGCCTTAAATGTAAACTGAATGTTATCGCTTTTTCCTTTGCGTAAGTTAGCTAACATAATTAATAAATAGCTCGTAAACTCTTATACAAACAATACATCGTTTCGCTTTCTGCGATATTGACAGGGCAAACCATGATAGCTCAGTGCTTATCTTAATCGAAAGTTATACGTTCCAACCCGGGCGAGCAATACTTAGTTTTCATGTATTTATTTCTTACTGGGCGATGAAGGAAATCGTCTTAAGTAAGTTCTGTGTCAAAATCTACCCCATATTGCTCCACGAGAGAAGACGAGACCTTGCCAGGCGGTGGGACTGGCTGATCTTTTTATTTAACTCTTCTTTCCATTATCTTAGACAAAATCTTTTATCATTGGATATTTATACTTTAATTCGCAAGACACGAATCTCAAATCATTAACCTAAAATACATTATTTTGTAAACATTACTAATGAGGCTTTTTTTAAATGTCAAATTTAAATGTAACGGTACAGCCAAATGTTATATAATAAAAAACTTGTATTTAATATTCAGACAAATGTAAGTTTAGATACGTTTTTTACAATTTAGTAATCGTTTCATATGTTTCTGATAACTCCTGTAAATTACACTGTTCTTGTTAATAATAATAATCTTTAATTTAGACTAAGTTTATACTTGTAATAAGTAACAGATACCTAAAATTGTGTTACTGTTAAAAACAAATCAAAAAGTAGATTAGTATTAAACAAAATAGCCTACTTTAGTATTTTAAAATTCTTATTAAACACACAATGCTCTGCCGAAGACTGTGTACACCATTCCAGTTCCTCCAGAGAGGGCGGTCGAGTTTGCACGAGTAACTGTCGAGGAGATGCCTTAAGCTGTCAAGATATTAGACTACGGTATTAATAGCTTTAGACGCACTATTCGCCTGTTAAAGGAGAACATAAATACAAATAAAGTTACACTTTGCTTTGTAACCGGTTAAAAAAGCTGTATCTAAATTATAGTTTTTTCAAAAAACTGACTTGTCAAGTTTTATTTATAGACAGTGCATGAAGTCTAGGCGTTCAGGTTTTTAATAGTATTGTCTGCCTGATAGTAGACGCTTTCTCGTCGGTTTTGTGGTTATTTTGTAAGAGTAGAAAGGATACATAACAAGGAAACGACATTAAATGTATCATTTCTTTGCGTCCACGTGTTCCGGCATGATGTAATGGCACGCTTTGATGACTTTTAAAGCCTTTGTAATAATGTATTATTCAGTATAAATTCGTGTCGTTTTCTGAATTAAAAGTCAAAACAAATCAATAATTTCGAGTTATATTTATATATATATAAACAAGTGGTTTTAAAACATTTAAAGATGATGAAAAAAAAACAAATGTTCCACAAAAATGGGTCACTTAAAATTGATTATAGTTTGAAAACATTTTTTGCGTAACATATTGGTGAATAATTTGCAGATTAATAGATCGTTGGGTGATAGGTCAATTCTTACACTATCGACACATGCCGTGAGAAGGTATGGAGCAATTGCATCAATTTTACGTCGTCATTTTTTTTAATATTTGAAAGTTAAGGCAATGGATCGTAGATTACTATCAGGTCAAGAGAATATAATTCGTTTCTCTATGCCTAAATGTGTGTTTGTATCTGTGTACTTAATGATGATATCTGCCTGCCTAACTTATTGATCCGACCATGATAACTCCCTGTAATGGTGTCGATGGGCGGGAGGCCCATCGACATTGGCGCCGTAAGCAATACTAATCCTCTCGTATATCCCAAATATACCATAAACCTTGCAAACTAAGATGTTATGTCCCTTGTGCCTGTAGAACAGGATCACTCACCCTTCCAACTGCAAGACAACATTACATAATATTGCTGTTTGGCGGTAGAAAATATGATGAGGATTACCTACCCAGACGGATTTGCACAAAGTCCTACCACCAAGTGGTATTTATCATGGCGATTCTCATCAGAGAATCGACAACGCAGGTTATATTATTATAGTTCAAAAATATATCCGCAAACATAAGTGCACTTTCTATTTTCTAACTTTTATAATGATGGGACGGTTATTTGACATGATCGGAAATATTCAGACGCATGACCAACTATTTTTGCACCGAGTTATAGAACAACACAAATATTATCCGTAAAGTCACTTTTTTTTTTAATAAAGAGTTATCAAAGTTGTAGTGTTGTATAATCGTTATATTTAGTCTAACGTCAAGGAGTCTCCAATATTCATTTCTCTCTCACTTTTTTATCTTATTTAATTTAGGGACTTCTGTCCTACATAGGCATGTTAGTCCTAATCTCTCCCACTTAGTCCTAAAGATAACCCTCGCCAACGTGTCTTTCTTAATGAAATTATTATAAACTTCACACCATAACCGTCTGTGCCGGGGGAATCGTGGTATCCGATTTGTGCCATCACGTGATTATTAAACGTGTTCCTTGTAGACTACAGGTGGAGTCCAGGTGCAATGTCACAGATCATCATCTGGCCAGACATTACTCTGAGCCCCTACAAGAGCGTAAGATTCGAGAAGTTTAGTAGGCTCAAGAATAACGAACCTTTTAACCAAAAAAAATCATCAAAGCGATCACATTCATATCGTGAACAGTAAATAATAAAAAAATTTCGTGATACATTCGTCAATTCGGTCTAACGATTATTTCGAGACAGACACCTACGTCATAACATATTTATTTGATTGTATTCCTTCTTGTTTATTTACAATATAAGTAATATATCCCTATTTATATCTCATACAATTGAATAAATATATGTTTTCGATCAATCCATGTTTTCTTAACAAGCTTACAAGGGTATTATTGAAAATTATTCATTCTTATATACCTTTTATTAAATAAATAGATAAATACATGGCTTGATCTGATTACGTCGTATACAAGCATCACATACGTCTTCGTTTCTCGTTTCGATGTATGAGAAAAAAACAATATGAAATTAATTTATGTATATGTCGCAATCAACTAGGTTAATTAGCCATTTATTAAACAGCGCCGTTTAACTTGTGGCCTGAATGACTTGGATCGATGACGTTTAATTACTAGCCTAGTCTGTTCATTTCAATCAACAAATTTTATTAAAAATAGTACAACGGAAGAGGGTAGTGACAATAATAATGTGAATTCTAGGGCAAAGTCATGTAGGTTAGGTTAGGTTACTTTTAAAGCACAACACACGAGCCGAGCGAGCGAAGCGAGCGTGCTGCGGCTGTGGCCGGCGAGTACCAGAACCGAATCGGCCCATGTTCACTATCCTAAGACAGAGTAGGTACCGTTTAAATGAATATTCTCATCCCCCCAGATCAATGTCAATTGATTAAGGGTTGGGGGAGTTAGGCCCCTTACCCCTCCCTCCTAAATTCGAAACTATTTTAGTCTTAAATGATAGGAAATTATTATCTCTGTCATGTGGTCACCCTATCATACGAATGGCCTTAGTATTAGCCAGCCAGTTTAGTAAATGTTGTAACAAACATAAAAACTTATTTTGAATGTTCTGCACCTTCATACCTCTACGAAAGTAACTCTGACTATTACGCTTACACGGCTAAACCACTGAACCAATTTTGATGAAATTTGGTATGAAGCAAGTTGAAACCATAAGCAAGGACATTACAATTGCTTTAGTTGTTTAGCCGTGAAAGCGGTAAAGATAGACAGACGGACAGGATAAGGTTAAGTATTGCTTGTTTTGTTTGATTTTTATGAACTGGTAACATTAGAAACCTTTATATTATGAAAGCTTCATAGAATTGGTCAACATATATATAATGGCTAAGTAGCTAGTAAATAAACTTAGTAAGTTGCAGATATTGACCGCCTTATTCATAAACTTTATTTAACTGGTGATTAGTTAAACAATATTTTGTCTTCTTCTTTCGTATGTCAAATCAATAATGACAGAAAGAGACAAATCAGTGTTTAGCTAAACAGTAACTAAGCAACGTTTATAAATACGGCCGTGAGATTCAGAGTTAAAATACCTGATAAGAAGAAGAAGTTCTCACCAGCAGCCTTAAGTTTAAAGATTGACAAACCTATGTCTCGGCGGACAGGTAAAGCCCAAGTTTCCGTGGCCGTCTTGCGTCCCAAGTATATCTAGTCGTGTTAGCCCTTATGTCGGGTTATGAGGGTGAGTTGAGAGTCCTTTTTTGTTGTCTAATCCGAAATTCGTATCCAAGGACGCGGAATGTCCAATAACAAGCTGTACTTGACCAACGTGAAATTTGATTTAAATTTGTGCAATCACGTCTACCGCCAAACAGCAAAACTTGGTAATATTGTGTTACAGTTTGAATGGTGACTGAGCCAAGTAACTACAGGCCTAGGTGTCATTTCACATCTTAGAGTCCAAGGTTGGTGGCGCATTGGTGATGTATGGAATGGTTAATATTTCTCACATCACCAATGTATATAATCAGGGGTTGCAATTTACCATTAAGAGACCCATTTTCCTATTACAAAAAAAAGAACTATAATGCCGATATTTGAATAGACCAATTATATACGTACATGCATTTTTCCGGAGTATTGTGTATAAACAAATTGACCCAAGTATATTATTTTGAAACTGACCGCTTACTTAATACGAACGGTACGGGAAAGGTCAGACTATAAGTATAATTATAATCACTCGAATAATTCATAATAAGACTGTTAGAAAGGATGTTAGTCTGTTGTATATTCTTTAGTGAAATTAAATTCACTAGTGCGTGTATTACGTAATTGTTTAAAATAATGTTAAGAGATTCACAGATCTCTGTTTAATATTTATATATTTTTTTCATTTCAAATTAGGAAATATGTCGAAAATTAAAAAAATTACTAGATCGGATTTCTTGTTTGCTTAACTAATGATAACTATTTGATATTACTAGCTACTAGTCCCGACTTCGCACGGGCAAAAAAGGTTCTACGTATGTCATAAATGTATAATATCATGTTATATGTATAATATCGTAATACATATAACTCTAACTGTAAACGCGGCATAAGTAAAGCTCCGAGTTGACATGTTTTTCTTCCGCCATCTTCAGTAAGGGTCGCTACACACGGGCCACCGGCCACAAAACACGGGCCATGAGTATTTATAGCATGTGACGCCGGTGGACGCCACATGCTATAAATACTCATGGCCCGTGGCGACCCTATTTCTCGTCACATTTCCACCAATTTTCACAAACACTAAAGCTTCACGCAGTCAATTGGTGAAAACCGTAAAAAAATCTTAAGTTGTTTTGCCGATATGAAATCATAAATAAACTTCTTATAAAACTTTATCTTTGTATATTTCATAATTCTTTTTTTAATTTTTTTATTTGTCGTTTTAACATAATCGTTATTATGCATCAGATATGATTTATTATTAGATTATGCAAATGCATTCATTATGTTAAGCGTTAAAGCAGAAAACTATTCCAAAATTATCTAAATAAATTTTTTTGATGATGTTTTGAATTATTAAGGATTGTCACACACTTAGCGATTGTAAAATATATTTTTAATAAAAAAAAATTATCTAATTAGATTATAGACTTTTCTATTGTCCATTTTAAATTACATAATTGAATATTTATTGCTATTTGTAAAAATTCTAGAGCATCAAAGAGCATTCTAGTAGATTCTGATAAAGCATTTGATAGAACGGTTTAAACGTGTGCTTTACCAATACAAATTAAAACAAACAAAGTTAAGCATCGTTCCCAAATATTAAGTCTTAACGAAATAATAACTACACTTATTTGAAAAAGAATATACTCAGCGCTCTTTTTTTTTATTTCTAAGCATTACTCAAGTCAACGAATATCTACATTCTTATGAAATTGAAACCTAATGACACAGACATTTTAATGCATAAATATTTATTACCGAGCTTTAAACGCAAGCTATTTCGTTTGCGTTAACAAAAATCGAATTAGAATATAAAGAACCTCACATTGTAGATTTTTACGTATAATTTGGAAGCGCAAAGTCTAAATAAGTACTTCGCTTACATTGTACTTTAAGAATAAATCTTGGGATAATTATACCGTTCTCAACGTCATATTAAATACTAATGGAATCTTAAGTGAAAAGTTTGAAAAATCTTAATTATTATTAGTTTATAATTAAAGTAGAGATTCTTAAACGTTTAATGCCTTGTCTCCAGTAACAGGAAGTTTGTTTAATTATTCGCCTATTATCAGAAATCTCGAATAATCTGGAAAACGCTGCGGGCTTTCTTGTTGTCTCTACACGGGTTTATGATTAGATTTATAAAAACATAAAGTTAACATTATATAAATAATATATTCCTTATTATAATATACAGCAGCAGCATACAAGATTACCGCAACGCATAAACACGGTAGTAGAGAGCGTAGGCGGGAAGGCATGATGGCATAAAATAATGTCATACCGTTTGCTGTCATGGCATATAAGTCGATTGGTCTTATAACAAGGCGAGCTAATAGATATTTTGATACACAGAAAAACACAAAAAAACATGCATACAAGCTTCAGTAATAGGAATCGTCGATGTTTGATGGTAGAAATAACCATCCTTACTTTTAAGCGTTGTTTAATATGTGATTAGTTAAGCAATGTCCTGTCTTCGTCTTTCGAATGCCAAATCAGTAATGTCAGAAAGGGAGAATCAGTGTTTAAAGAAACAGCCGCTAAGCAAGTTTTATAAGTAAGGCGGTTAATTCTTTTCATAAACGCTCCGTATCTGACCATACCTTGTCCGGTAAACCGGTTTAGTCTTGCAAAACATTGACCGTATCAAAACAATAGACGCCAATATAATATTTATTGTATAACAGTAAGGTCGGATATTGTGTGCACAGTTTTGTTATTTGTCTTATACTTGATATATCAGAGCTTGTGTAAGTTCACAATTCAACGAATTCTTGTCGACTCTCTCTATAGCATGAATGTGAATTATTTTTTGTTACTACTCTTGTAGAATTGATTCTTTTACATTAAAATTAATAATATAAATAACCTAGCAGCCATTTTACTCAGTGTTAGGGCTTTGTGCAAGTCCGTCTTTTCGTTCGATCAAGTTATTTTATTGACATTCAGTAGGTCGACTGCAAAATAGTTCACCTGATGGTAAATGTTCACCAACGCTCACAAACGTTGGCTTTGTAAGAAATTTTAATTATCTATTACATCGCTTATGCACTATCTAAGTTAGGAACTGGTGCAAAAGTATATTACACAACCAATGGTCTCTTAGAGGATTGCACACCTTGGAAATGAAACGATTGCCTCCAGGGTATTTAAAAAAATAAATATATAATTGTCAATGTATAAATTGTCTGTATTGTAAAGAGGAGAAAAAAAAATCCCGCTGAGTTTCTTTCGCCGGTTCTTCTCAGGTCTGAGGTGTTTGTTTCCGAACCGGTGGTAGATTTACGACAATCAATAAGTAAGTGTAACGCTTGAATATTGAATGAAGATTTTTGACTTTGACTTTGACTAACATGTGATCCCTTGTACTTGTATTTACACTGCCTCATAGACACTTCAAACAAGAATACAACAATATTTAATATTGCTGTGTGGCTTGCTGTCGAATATGTCATTTTGCCAGTCTGCTTTCTTATTCAAAATCCTCTCTACTCAGGAAGATATGAGTTGAATGTTACATTTGTCATAAATTCACACGGATACGCACTTCTCAATTTTTATTCGTAATCGCTCGAATTATAAACAAAAAATGCTCAACGAGGATGCTTTGTAGTGGCAATCTTGGGTTAAGGTGCGCGTATTCTATCCACTGTGCAATGTCGGTTCAGAATCATCTATAAGTAAAGATTAATGGAAATTACACTGTATGGTCGTTAGTTGAATGTGAATTTCACTGTGAAATAGAAATCAGTGTAGTTATTATTTCGAAATTTTGATCTTCGTGATTATGTACAACAGATGCGGACTCAGTGTCATTTCTTATATATTACTTTTCTATATACATATTTAAAATGATTAAACGAATTTAGAAAAATACTATTTTGATTTTTTAATATTTAAAATATATACCTACAATATAGTTTTCCTTGTTAATTTCGGTATTTAAAATTAAGGTAATTTGAAATCATCAGATTTTCTACCGTGAAATAGCAGTACTTTGTATTGTTGTGTTCTGGTTTGAAGGGTGAGTGAGCCAGTGTAATTACAGGCACAAGGGACATAACAGCTTAGTTCCCAAGGTTGGTGGCATTGGCGATGTAAGCGATGGTAACATTTCTTACAATGCCAATGTCTACGGGCGTCCTCGTCCGTCGTCGTACTCGTCCGCCTACCTATACTATAAAAAAGGTATCATCATATAACCTGCATTGGAGCAGCAAGGTGGAATAAGCTCCAAACCTTCTCCTTAAAAGAGGAGAGGAGGCCTTAGCCCAGCAGTGGGACATTCACAGGCTGTTACTTACTTTAATATTTGTGCAGCGTGTGTGGTAAATTAGCTATCTTGAATCCTGGGAATGAAGAGATTTATTTGACGTGTAACTGGTTTTAGTAGAAACTATTTTAGTTCTTAATTACACCCGAAGTCGGTAATAATTTAGGTTCTGTGTAGAAATATTAACTAGTCAATTAACATTAATGACATATAATATTATAATTAACATTAACGAGCTGAAGTTGCGTAACTTGTTTGTAGGGCTTTGTACAACCTACCCGTCTGGGTAGGACTCATGCCATGTTCTACCGCCAAACAGCAATACATAGTACTGTTGTGTTGCGCTTTGATGTGTGAGTGAGATTGAAACTACGGCACAACAACAGTGCCCAACGTTGGTAACGCATTGGCGATGTAAGAATAGTTGTTATTTTTTACATTGTCAATTTCTATGGGCAGTGTACACAGGTGGCCCAATTGGCCGTCCACTTGCCAATATTATAGTTACAGCCTGTGAATGTCCCATTGTGCGAAGACCTCCTTTTTTTTTTGAGGAGAAGGTTTGAAGCTTATTTCCACCAGGCTGGCAGGTTTCACGATGTTTCCATTCACCGTCAAGCACGATATGAATTATAAACACAAATTAAGCACATGAAAATTCAGTGGAGTTTGCCCGGGTTTGAACCCAAGATCACCGGATAAGAATCACGTGTTCGAACCACTGGCTCATCTCGGCCCAGTGGTTAGAACGCGTGGTATAAATAAATAATACAAATAATAACAAACGTTTAAAATAAACAGTATATATACATAATTTAGATTAAACTCCATTCGTCCGTCCGTGCATTATTATACTTCAACACTATTGTAATAAAATCACAACAGTGTGTTATCGTGAGTGAAGCGTTGAATTTCTCTTTAAAGGAAACTGTATTTGAAGTAAGAGCTAATTGTAAACGCAAATAGCTTACTGAATGCGTCAGAGGCAGCGCTATTGTACAACTAAATAGCTCCTTCATTTACCGGAGAAACATCTTTTGTTGCATACTAAATAGCGGTTATATTGTAACAGAGACGCTGTGGACTGCGACAACATTCGTGTGACATATTGAGACATTTTATTTCTTCATTACCTTATAACTTTATGAGATAATTGTATCCATAATGTTTGATTACATTATTTAATATTTCTTTACATATAATATATATATAAAGATTTATATAATTTCTGAATACGGTTACGTATTATTTTGTTATCAGAAATTACTTATTAAGAATAATACTGCTGAATTTTTTTTAAATATAGATCTTAGATAGAATATATATTTGTTTTTGTCACACTATTGCTTCTGAGTAGAGAGTATAAATAAATTCCAATAAAGATTGTAGCAGACGGCATTTATATCATGAAACTGCGAAGCTCATCTACTAAGAATATACATTAAAACTTTCTTCGAAATGCTTTGCATCTGTATAAGCTGCGTCTTGGTTCAGTCGTTTATTCGGTTAGGAACTACAAAAAAAAAACGTTAGCTGACTTATAAGCTTAAATTGTAAAATATTCTATGTGCGGACAAACGATCACAGTTTCATTATGTATTGACTTAAAACATTGTGACTTGCTAGCGTTAAAATTAACCTCAATGACGCGCGACGAATTGATGTTTTTTTGAAACGATCTCTACGTGTAGTTTTAATAGAAGAATAATTTGTAATGCTACATTTTGTTATGAAATTTGCATTCAGAAAAAATTGGGTTCGTATATAAGCTCTATTTGACGGCAGAACAGAAGTTATACTAGTGGAGACCAAGGACGCCATAGTTCTTTTAGGATAAAGTTACTTTCTGGTATTAATTATGAGAGAGTGAACTAAACAACAGGGAACCTGTTTTTTTTTATAGGATCGATCGATCGATTTTTATTGGACGAGCATATGTGCCACCTGATGGCAAGAGTTCACCAACGCCCATAGACATTGGCAGCGTAAGAAGTGTTAAACATCGCTTACATCGCCAATGTGCCACCAACCTTGGGTACTAAGATGTTATGTCCCTTGTACCTGTAATTACACTGGCTCACTCACCCTTCATACTGGAACACAACAATACAAAATACTGCTGCTTTGCGGTAGAATATCTAAGTGACCGAGTGACGTCTTAGTTCCCTTAATATTTCTAACAGTGCAAATTACTACAAGTCATAGGTAGCCCATTTTCTAGTCACTCTTTTTATTTAAAAAAAACAATAATATCGTATATGGTTAGAGTAAAAAAATTAAAAAAAATGGGTCGTTTTGATTGTTGTTATCAAAATTATGATGGCTGTTGTGCACGGCAATTATCCTCCAAGATTTAGAAAGCTGGATGTTAAGCCAGTTCTTTAAAACGTATACGGAAACACTAGACGTCGAGTAGGGTCAGCAATTTTTACTCAAGATTCAAGTTGGAAATGAAATTGTTTTTGATGTAAATATATTTTTATTACAAAGAATTCAAGAACCCGAAATAGAACGGCGTAGTGGATTTAACTCTTTGCCTACTCTGGGACAAAAATGTTGTCTAGTATTGGATTCATGGACTATAACTAATAATCCGAAAAGTAGCTGCATTGTTTTAAGGCGGCGTAAGTTACAAACAATTTGAATTTGATTTTTTTGTAATTTTACCAAAATCCCGAGTGGTGTATATATCTGATTCCATAAAGTGTTAAGTCACTTATACTTTACACAAACACAATACAAACGTGAATTGAGAACATACAACAAACGTTAACATTACATACGTTAATGCCTCGCGTGCATAAATCTATTGACTCTGTCTGTACATTTTTTTTTTCACTTCATTTTATGATAAATAATCGTTTTATGATGCAGTGATTCACATTATACTATTTTTTTCATTTTTGTTTGTCTGTCTGTCTTCTTATAACTCAAGAACGGCTTGACCAATCTTGATGAAAATTGGTACACACAAAGAACATGTGATGGCGCAAATGTCGGTAAAGTCAACGGCATTTTATGAAAATTAATTTCAAATCGTTAATTACGTATTTCTTTACCAGTAGCCATGTGTGTGTGTGTGTGTGTGTGTGTGTGTGTATGTGTGTGTGTGCGCGTGTATGTTCATAATCTATTATATCTATTAATTATACGCGGGTGAAGCCGCGGGGCTAGTATTTAATAACTTTCACATGCGCGTCCACGTTTGGGGGGTTGGGGGAGTTAGTCAGGTGTTAGGTAGGTCTATACAAAATTTCATGATGATCAGTTGTGATGATAGTTAAGACGTAGCTTAACAAACGAAGTCACTTATAAGTTTTGCATTTATATTAGTTAGGATAATCTCGTATCAAGATTATAGTCTGCCTTAAGGTACATTTAGTAACACTTTAAGATGCCTAGTTATTGGTTAATTTAGATTACTATTGGTTACCGTCCGTATAAGTAGGGAGCTGCAAAATTAGTTCTATCATCAATCATCGATCGTTTCTAAAGCGATCAATTTGACTCGCATTCAAGCATGATCTTAAGAGCACTAAATGTGACCGCTCGTTATGGAAATTGTTAGACTAGTGTCTGTCTCATTGGTTTAAAATTGGTTCAAATTCCAGGTAGGGTCGATGAAAATTTCATTGGTTTTTACAGTAGATATTCTTAGTAGCATGTCTCTGGCTGGATTATCATAACTTGAAAAGCACGTAAAGCCTTTGGTTCTTTGCTTGAACGCTTTTCTGTCGTGACGGAATTCCTTACCGTATAGGACCATGAGAGTGAGAGTGATAGAGAGTGCACTTATGTTTGCGTACTTGTGCACACAAGTGAATAGTAAGCAGTGGCGTAGAGGGGGCATACGAGAAACCGGCATATAAGTAAACTAAGAAATAACTAAAAATCAAGATATACAAGCACGTTCAAATCATCACTACGAGTAATGTAAAGCGGTTTGGAATGTAGATTTTAATAAAAGAATCGCGAAGGATTTTTGTAATTATTTTTTAACAAGAGTAATGTATAGGGTTTTCCATTAAGGGCGCTTGCTCGTGCAGAACTTCCATCGTAGCGTGTGCTGTGTGGCACGTAGCGCCGTCCTGTTGAAACCACATGTTGTCCAGATCCATATTCTCGATTTCAGGCCAAAAGAAGTTGGTTATCATCGACCGGTATCGCTCACCATTGACGGTGACGGCCACACCATTATCGTTTTCGAAAAAATACGGACCAATCACGCCTCCGGCCCAAAATCCGCACCAAACAGTCACTTTCTGCGAGTGCATTGCCACTTGGTGAACCTCGTGTGGATTGGTCTCGTCCCAAATACGGCAATTTTGCTTGTTGACATAGCTATTCATCCAAAAATGCGCCTCGTCGCTGAAGATGATTTTTTTGCCAAAATCGGCGTCAACTTCCAACTGCTCTAATGCCCAGTCAGCGAACACACGGCGCTGTCTATGGTCATTAACCTTGAGCTCTTGGGTCAGCTGGATCTTGTACGGGTGCAGGCTCAAGTCACAACGCAAAATTCGCCAAGTTGTCGTCTGCGAAAGGCCGAGTTCCTGTGCGCGACGCGGAATTGACTGCCGCGGGTTTTCGAGGACACTGTCGCGCACAGCGGCGATATTCTCGGCAGATCTCGCGTTACGTTGACGCACGGGAACCGGCTGATTGTTAACTGACCCGGTTGACTCGAATTTGTCCACCAATCGACGGATAGTCGACTCGGCAGGACGATCATCGCGACCGTAAAACGGGCGAAGTGCGCGGAACGTTGCTTGAACTGAAGACCCACTTTCATAAAACAATTTTATGATTTGCACGTGCTGCTCGACACTGTAACCTGCCATGGTGGTTTGGGAGGACGGAATGAATATAATACACTGCATTTGACAGCTGTCACTCAAACAACATGGCCGCAATCAGCTGTCAAAGTTCAAGCGTCCCTATTGGAAAACCCTATATTAGGAATGTTAATTAAACACGATATGAACACAAACCCTGTAAAATATGAATGTTTAATGCCCGGTTTCTGAGGTACGTACCACACACTCATCACAAAAAAATAATAATATTGCAATGGCAAATAATATTAACATAATGGATAGGCTCGTTATATTAAAAAACGACTTGCAGTTAAAAAAATCAGAAATATTATTTCAGTTACAACAGTCGCTTCATGGATCATTTCGAATTCCGTTTTGTTTCCGCTTCTTTTGATTTGTTCGACCTTTGAAAATATTTTTGCGTTACTGTTATTTTTTATCTTAAAAATACCACATAATATGTATTTTTCATATCTTAGAAAACCCGAAAAAAATGCCTTATATATTTCTTAGTGAAGCGAAATTCAAAAATATATTTGTTTGCATAATTATCTTTATTATTGAAAAAATATTTGATCATATATACGCACAATTTATATATATTTATAGCATATATAGCATTCATAGCTTTGTGTTGTGTGTTTTATTAAAAAAATGTGACGTTGCTAACAATCTCTGTTACACGTCATCATCATATATTACCTATGTATTTATATTTTAATTTTACATGTGATGAGCGTAACATTTAAGGTCGAATTTTTGTGTAACGTTCCTAAATGTAACGTTTCAATATGGAACGTCATTGAAATTTTACTTATAGTGAGCATTGTATGTCATCTTTTTTTAAGACAGACATCCAAGATATCTTAATAAAATAAACTTGTATTGTAAACTTCAAATGTTACTAGTGTTTATTGTGGAAAGATGCTATCGTATCAATTGTCACGTCACTGTCGACTGTTCAGTGACTTATGGTCCCAGTAAAAGTTGTTTGAAATGTAACGAACCAATTTGCGCAGGCGCCGATATCATATTATTGTAACCATCACATTACTGTACAAAGTTCACGTATTCATAATTTTTGTAAAAAAAATTTTCTTCTTAAGAAACGGATTCTTATACGAATTAATAAAATTTCTATCTTCAACATGAAGCATTAAATTTTTAATATGAAATTAAAAAAAATAAAAATTAAGGAAATTAAGAAATATATATATTAGACATTCATATACGCGTGCTTTGCATATTTAATTAATATTTAAGACGATTGCTTAACAAAAAAATAAAAGTAAGTACGCTTTATTTTAAAAATATAATGTTACCATTTTAACAAACTCAACACTCGTATATGCTAATATTTAAATAAATCCTAGCTTGCTATTACGTGATTTCATTTGTATAATACAACTAATCTCACTCATTTGCAAGTCGTTATTTCAAAAACAGAATAAATAATGCGTCTTATAAAAAAATCTTCATTTTCATAATGATTATTATGTAAATATGACAAAATATTTCTAGTGAAATTTAATACTCTCAGTAAAATAAAGGAATAAACAATGTTCCATATTTAAAAATATTTTTATTACCCTTGTAGAAATAAAGATATTAAATAACATTCGAAATTTGAAAAACATTTGTATAAGTCTACATAACGTGATTGGCTGGTTACTTTTTTTTATCACAGATAAAGAAAGTCATTATTTGTAACAGGCTTAGTGCCTCTCTGTTGTATCATTTGACCGATCGGTCGATGACGGCGTAAATCAAGGAAGTTGGCCGCTCACCTCTGAATCTCTTTGCGATGCCATCCGCATCTCACTTAGAATGTATACTTTCTAAACGGACAAAGGACGGCTTAAACAGATTTCGAAGATCCACTTCTAAAACGAATCTCTCACGATGAAATTTAAATATCGTCTTTCTGAAACAAGATCGGAATTTCGTTTGTGACCTAACAGAATTTTCGACATGGATCAACATGTACGTATAATTAATTTCAAATTAGTTTCAGAATGGGATGAAGGTAATATTAAATCAGATTTTTATTTCATTCTAAGTAATTGTAATCCAGCTTTCGTTTGGCAAATAATTGGCTACGACTTACATATATTAAATAAGTTTTTTCTATTTAAAATAGGTAGACAGACTGGGCCCGTCAATGTTAAGTGGTATCAACGCCCATAGACATTGGTATTGTAAGAAATATTAACCGTCCCTGACGTCGTCAACGCGCCACAAGCCACATGAACTGAGATATTGTGATGTCCCCTGGGCCTGTTGTTACAGTGACTCAGTCACCCTTTAAACCTGACTACATCAATTTATATTAAGTATGGCTGTTTGGCGTTAGAATATGAAAAGTATAATTTTATAATCTCAATCGAGACTGTAGACCATCTTAATATGTATCATGTTGATATAATATTATATATGTGAATCTGTCGTCATGCAAGACTAATTAGCATAGCGGCATAATACCCTTGAAAATGAAAATGAGACTAGCAAGCCTTGCTAGCGATAAGGTGGTCATAATTTAATATCTTAAACTACATTTTTTTTATGTTTAGTGTAAGTTTATCTATTTGTATTTGAACTTATCTGATCTCATCATTTTTCGCAACGAAACAATAGCAAAGTAACGGGTCGGGTCACGGTCATTTTAACGAATTAACACATTTTTCGTAACGATTTCGTTTGATCGAAATCTCGTTTAAAGATCGAACACACTGAAGCAACTTAGCGAAGCGTAACTAGTTCTCGATAACACACATAAAGTCGCGGTCATACTTGTGCAAAATGGAACACTATTTATTTTTATCTATTTATATAAGGAACAACATCAGCATTGTCATAGAATTAACAACAAAAAGTTACGACAATACTAGGCTAGAACAGTGTGTCATTTTTAACAATACCATTCAATGACGCTGCTACTACTACACTTATAAAAAAAACAATACAGTCTTCATAACATATTAATGAAGGTAGAAAGAAATAAAAAAATAAGATAAAAAGAAAATAATTGTGAGTGATGGAAGATCTATTGAAGATGATATAAGGTCCTCCAGACCGATTTCGGCCACGGCGGCCAATCTCAAGAGAGATTAGCCAACTGCGCAGTAGATATTATAGTGCACAAGTGTGTGCGCAAACACAGATGCACTCTCTTTTCCTTAGCTCTCATAGCCCGATGGGACGGCAATCCGTGCGACCGGAAAGAGTTCAGGCGCAGGACCAACGGCTTAACGTGCTTTCCGAGGCACGGGAGTGTACCACACTTCCAACTTCCAGACGCCCGGCTGCTACTAACTATTTATTGGCCCGACCTGGGAATTGAACCCAGGACAACCGGGTTTGCGGCATTATATCTAGCCACTAGACCAACGAGGCAGTCAATAAGATGATATAGATATTCTACCGCAAAACAGCAGCACTTGTTGTTGCTGTGTTCCGGTTTGAAGGGTGAGTGAGCCAGTATAATTACAGGCACAAGGGACATAACATCTTAGTTCCCAAGGTTGGTGGCACATTGGCCATGTAATCGATGGTTAACATTTCTTACACTGACAATGTCTAAGGGCATTGGTGAACACTTACCATCATGTGGCCCATACGCTCGTCCGCCTACCTATCCTATAAAAAAAATATTCCTTTACATATATTATTTCGCTACAATCGATTTGGTAGTTCGTTCTTATAGTGTCAAAAAATAATCGTTTTACATGACTATCGCTTTGCGGGCGCACTTGAGTGTTCAATAACTTTGTTAAAATATTTTATCAGCTAATAAAATGCATATCATTTCCCTTTCCATGTATTTTATAAATAAAATTAATTCAACACAAGATGTCATGAGAGGTCATCTTATATTTGTCTTATTTCAAAATCGCCATTAATATTATTAACGCGAAAGTATTGGTTGGTTTTTCTATTATTTTATACGGCAATATAGAAATGGTTCCGTAGAGATAATTTATTGTTCTGAGAGTGATAAGTTCGTTTATAACCGAAAAAATAATAATATATCATAATAAAAAAGCATATGCATTTAAAAGTTTAAAACGATACAACTGTTTTTTTAAGGGTTTTTTTATGTCATACCCTTGATGAATGAATATCGAACTTCATTAGAACCTCAACCTTTTTTATAATTTTTATGTGCAACGTTTATTGACGAGCCTTGGAGGATCAAGAATGTCGTGACGATTTCTTAGAGTCTATGTGAAACCTCTAAACTTAACGCTCTCCACTCACTAGACTTGGACATGGCGCTTATACTATATACTACTATGTACTGCATACTCTGCAATATAAATGTAATAAAAGTATTTAATAATATCCTAGAACACTATTCACACAAAGCCATCTGATCCCAAACTAAGCAGAGCTTGTACTATGGAAACCAGATAACGGATATACTACATATACTACTTTTCTTTTGTAAATACATAGTTATATACATAATTACATCCAGAATCGTTACAAACAGACGTGTTCATACACACAAATGTCTGTCCTGGGTGGGAATCGAACCGACGCCCTGCGGCGCGAAAGGCAAGTGTCTACCAACCACGCCAACCGGCTCATCAATAAAATATATTATACATTTATATATAATGCAGGGAGAAGCCGCGGGTGGAACTAATGTTATAGAATTTTTGTATATTTAATGTGAAATAATGTCACATGTTTACCACATAGTAATAAATAATAATTAATCATACGGTGTATGAATAATTTTAGTTTTAACTAAGTCATCATTTGAATTTATAATATAAACATTATTATAATGTCCAACAAATAACTGATTTTAATTTATGCTAATATATAATTTAATTGCGTAAGTGAGCTTTTCTATTTGTTAGTTACGCTTTCACGTCTTAACTAATCTGAACTGATTATGAAATTTTGCATAGAACACTGACAGATGTACATGGCCAATTGACAACATGAATTCTTTCAGCGATCACACTTTAAAGTTTAATAGTCTTAATAAAAGAACTATAAACCAAACACCACCTATAAGATAACATATAAAGTCGTACATAGAAACTACTTTTTCATCGCTCGTTGTAAATTTTTAACAGCGATAAAAATTACATTAAAACAATACTATGTTGAATACTAAATGGCTTCGACTGTAAATCTGAGTGACTATAAAACGTACCTGAAATGTTTACGTTATTAAAAACGGAATATGTATGTGATTGCATTTGACTTGCATTAAAACCTTTTTTCTCAATAATCGTTATCGGGAAAACAAAATCAGGTCAACTTAAATCTTATATACCATTTCCTCTTCATATGGATTTTATCAAAGTCAATTAATATATATACACTATTTTCGTAGATATTACTTTTTTCTTTTAATCTTTTTATATAACAAGTATTTTATTGAAATATCTTTTATAATAATTTTGAACGATTTCTTATGAAATCAACACGCGCAACCAAACGAACGATGTTAACGGTGCATTAATATGTAACGAACAAATAGACAAAGCAGCGCATATTTTATCAACATTAACTTAAATGAGGTCGTTTCAGGCCAATAATATAATGAAAAAGCGTTACATTAAAGATTAAACAAATAATTTCTTAGTGAATATAATAATGTCTATTGTATTTTTTGATATTAATATCCAGCTGGGCAGAGGTCTCCAATTCTTATATACAAACTGATAATTATACGCAAATAGACTAATATTTTGTGAATTAACGGTTGTCTGTATGATACCTATTTATATATAGTGGTCTCTTCTATCAGACTTACCCGTCCTTTACGACAGACCACTTGATGAAACGAAATTAATTTACAAAGTAATGACCTTTAACTGTAACCATGTAAAAGTAATTATTTTAATTATTTAGATTATTTTTATCTCGATTTCCATTTAATGTAGACGATTACTTTTAATCCAATCCATAATCGCAAGGTTAAAAATTTTAATGTACAAGTTTCAATTAAGAATTACCTAATTACGCAATGCGTTTATTGTATTTTTATTGAACAAAATTCAGAGCTGTATAAATTTTATAAAATAATAATAATAATAATATGTTCTGTCTATTGACCGAATAATAATTTATAAATATGTGTGTGTGTTTATTGGTTTATTAAATAAGTTTGAGTATAAATACACTTTTGAACATAAGGATTGTATACTTCTAACATCAAACATATTTACATAAATTAAAATATTCTGATCATATATGATCATAAATACGTTTTTAAATCACCAAAATTATAAAACCCAATATTTAAAAAATGACAGCTATTTTAAACATTACGAGAAAACTATTTCATGATTTTTATTTAAGCTTTACTTGTTGCTTAGAATTTTATATACCGATGCTTCTTAGTCTGGGAAATTGTAACAGAAGTCCAGAGACTTTGATTTTTATAATATTGTAAATTATATATATTATAATTTTAGGTATTAACGTGAGTATCTCTTTATCTTTTCTGGTAGGAGAAAAGAGTTTTGCCTAAGTTTACGAACAACAATTAATATTTTCAGATATATTGATTTTATTTTTATTTTTTCTTTACTTTCTCTTTATTTGTTTGGTTATGTGAATGTGTCTATTTGAGTGGGCGCAGCCCTTCCATGGGACAGAAAGTTAGTGTGACGTCATGAGTGTAACATACTTATGCAACATATGAATTTACTTTCGTTTAGCGTATATTTTTGTTTTTGTTCCTTTGGTGTATTTTTTCTATTAAGATGATTTTTTGTTATTTTTGATACATATAGAGTTCATACAAAAAAGAAAAAATTATAATAGTGGAGTACGTGGGGGCTCATAAGTAATAATCCAAGCTAGAGCGAGCGTTGATCGAAAATGGTATTCTAAAAGAACCAAAGAAATGTTAATTAAATGGAATTTGCTAGACAATATAACAGTTAAAACTTTGATTTAAACTTAAAGTTTCATTTTATTTTTAACTTAATGTATGGCGGTAGCATAATCCCAACTTAAAGTTCAGGTATGTTCAGTTAAAAGTATAATTTTAATCAGTAATAGTTTATTCAGTTTTTAGTTCAATTCAATAATTTCTCACACATTAGTATTCGAATTACTTTTACCTGAAAGTTTTGTCTTGACATATTGTGTCATATGAAATTAAACTCTATGTTTACGATAACAGATTTCACTTCACAGTGATAGTTGGTGTGTAATAAGTCCTTGTAACGTGAGACTATATTTATCTCTAACTTAAGCGATATTAAATGCTCAGCTAATTATTAATTGACGTAAAATATTCACTCATTGTCTTTTGCACAATCGCTACATATATTATGTCTAAATAATTGTTATTATCTGACGTTTATGTATGAAATTCAATAACTTTATAGTACTTTCATTCTTCTTAGCATTTTCCAGAATTTGCGTTTTGTTTTAATTTAAATTTGAATATTATTTAAACAAAGTTTATTACTAACTAAACCATCGAATCAAGTGTTTCGAATACGTCAAGAAGAGAACAAACATTGAAAGAAAAAAAACCGGACAAGTACGAGTCGGACTCGCCCGCCGAGGGTTCCGTACAAATTTGTAGGTACATATTATAAAAACTTCTTCGTAAGACTCTCATTTATAAATATGTGCAGAATTTATAAAAAGTAGGAAATTATTTGGTACTTAATAAAAAAACATACTTATAAAAAAGGGAAAAGATTTTTTTTCATTCTTTGTGATAAATCGAAAAATATATATTATAAATATAATTAAAAATCTGTTTAAGCTTGTGCCAATGAAGCCCTTTCATACGAGACCCCACATGACATGGTTAACTCAATTCAAAATTGGTCCCTGTTAAATAAAAAATGTATAGTTTTCAGAATTTCCTTATATTTGTAGTACAAGACGGTATTACTTGCCAAATTTCATAAATAGTTCGAGGTCAACGGAAAATACCCTATAAATTTTGATTCACTTGAGTGTCGAGATATACGTTTTTTGCGGCATAAACGGCCATATCTTTTTTTACGTTAACTTAGAAATTTGATTTTTTCACAGCTTCAAGAGATCGTTAGACTTAAGTATATCGTTTTAATTTGGATACCTCCACCTGTTCCCGAGATAAAGGGTTTTGACAGACAGACAGACGGACGGACGGACAACAAAGTGATTTAAAAATTGGTCTTTATTTATGTATATGTATATAAAAACCAACTACACAATGTACAAGGAAGTCAATAAAAGAATAGCTTGTGGATGAAAAAAATACTGGTCTCTAAAGGAAATAATGAAAGGCAAAGATATAAGCATGCATATCAAAAGGAAAGCTTTTAACACTTGCGTCTTGCCATGCTTAACATACGGCTGCGAAACTTGGTCACTTACCGAAAAACATAGGGATAAACTAGCAAAATGTCAAAGAGCAATGGAAAGGAGCATGCTGGAAATCAAACTGCAAGACAAGATAAGAACCTCAGAGATTAGACGAAAAACCAAAGTTGTGGATATTTTGGCTCGTGTGGACCACCTGAAGTGGGGCTGGACGGGACATATGTTGCGTTGCGAACTGAACAAGTGGAGTAAGCAAGTGGGTTACTTGCTTACTCCACTAAAGTACCCAAGGTTAGGCTCCAGAAAACGGGGACGCCCAATAAGGAGATGGGAAGACGATATCCGCCTAACCTTGGGTCCATATTGGACTAGAGTTGCGACAGACATTGGAGAGAGATGGAGGAGGCCTATGCCAAGAGGCACACCGAATTGCGAGACATTCTTTGACTTTTGATGATCCAACCATTTTCACAATATTACATCCACAATTCGGGAAAAAAGGCTTGAAAAAAAAAAAGAAAAAAAATATATATATATAAACTAGACTACAAATAGAACAAGATAAGTATAGTAAAATTTGAAGAAAAGAGATCATTATTAACATAATTTGTAATTATAAAAGTAAATTATCTAATTAATTCCATAATAGTATTTACGTTTTCGCTAAAATTTAATTGAAGCTCATCCAGCCTTTCAAGCGTGATAGAAGGGCAACCATCCCTTAAAGTGTACTTTGAAAATGTAATTATTAAAAGTGCAAAGTGAAAATCGAAATAAAATTTGTTTTTCTGGTCAGGATCTTTTAATGGATGGACCACCGTAGACAATGATGCCGTAAAAAAATTTACCACTTGCCAATGCACCACCAAACTTGGGAACTAAGAAGTAACGTTCCTTGTGCGTGTAGTTACACTGGCTCACTTACCCTTCCCAATTTTAATGTATGTTATTGTTTAACCATTTAAGGTTCTTGGATATTATTTAATTGAAAATCATATTGAAAAATACCATTAATTAAATATATATATTTCTAATATAACGTGACATATATCCCTTGCTCAAGTGGCGCCTCTAGTGGCAAAAATTTACAACAATTTTTCCCTATTAGGCGGTCGGTTGAACTTATATTATATGGTAAAGTTTTAATCAATACAGGTCCGTTGCTTAGAAACCACGTTTTCTTCCGAATTTAGAGTAAAATCATACTTCCCCGAAACATTTAACAACATTTGGGTCGAAATAAATTAACCACAAAACATAAGGTTCGTTAACAAAGTATTTTCTTCGTAATTATATAACATAATAAAACATGTAAATAAAATTTGGATTGTTTTCAAACTTGCTTAAATATCTGTTTTTGCTCGTTAATTAAGTAATAACTAGGCTTATTCGTTAGGTAGCCTCTAAGGCAATTCACTAGGTCTTCGGTTTCAACCACAGGTCACGCTTTTAAGTTATTGGTTTTTCTGTCCGATTTCTAAGAAGCAGCCCGAAGTCTATAAGTGTGTACATTAAGTTATAAAATATATTTCTAACTAATAACAAGTGATATAAATTATTTTGGCACTGAAAACGTTATTAATATTTCCAGAACAATTATTAGAGCAATGCTGACCTAGTAGTTAGAAGACTTGATTATTAACCGAGATCAAACACGGCAAACACTATTGAATTTTCATGTGTCTATTTTTTTATATAACTTATAATTCATCGACTTATCAACATTGCGGTTCCCTTGCTTTAAATTCTCGGCTTTCCTAGTAACAGTCTGAAATTTTGAAGTTACCAAAATAATCGTAATAAACTGGTAAAACTTGTTCCATTTGTTTGAATAAAAAAAATAATAATAATATCCTGGGACATTATTCATACAAGGCTATCTGATCCTAAACTAAGCAGAGCTTGTACTATAGAAACCAGACAACTGATATCCTTACATATACTACTTTTCTTTTGTAAATATATACTTATATAGATAATTACACCCAGACTCAGGAAAAACAGACATATTCATGCACACAAACGTCTGAATTGTAAAATATCACCACGTTGTGGTATCGACTACGCAAATATACTGAGTGTCCGCTCCAGATTTTGAGATTTTCGTTTTATTATATATTTGTTTATATATAAAAAGTCGAGATAGGTAACCAATCTATACCTACATTTTACTCGGTGGTAGGGCTTTGTGGAAGCTCGTCTGGGTAGGTACCACCCACTCATCAGATATTCTACCGCAAAACAGTAGTACTTGGTATTGTTGTGTTTCGGTTTGAAGGGTGGGTGAGCCAGTGTAATTACAGACACAAGGGACATATCATCTTAGTTCCCAGGGTTGGTGGCGCATTGGCGATGTAAGCTATGATAACATATCTTTAAATGCCAATGTCTATGGTGGCCAGGTGACCAGGTGGCCCATATGCTCGTCCGCCTATGTATGCCATAAAAAAAAACGAAATCTTATAATAATAGCAAAGCGAAACTGGATATTTTTGACAATAGTGGAATTATATAAAAGTAGTATATAATTAAGAACTACTTCAAATCATAATATAACCAAGTTATCATAGCCTAACATACTGAGACTAAAAAGCTGTAGAACAAAGGTTTATTTGATAACGTGAGCATCTTACAAAGGATTTTTGGAAATTTCAACTTTTAAAAGGGTGAATTGGGAATTTTACCAATCAATTCAGACGGGCAGCTGGTTTGTATATGATTTCGGCAATTGAAACAAACGCATTAGAGTATGTAACGAGTATAACAATGCAACTCTTAATGCATTAACGCATTACAATTTAGATGGTGAGATTATGTATTTGTGCAACGCCATCCAGTCTCATTGTATTGAGAAATTCTTTATTCTCTTGAAGATTTTATTATATACGTAACGATGTGCAGTTATGTTGTATCTCGTCGGTTTTGTGGACAACTTATAAGGTTGCATATCTCGTGGTCATGGTTACAAATTCCAACAAAAAGTATGTAGTAGTAAGCTGTTTGCACAATTTACCGGAAAGCAAGAGAAGCCGTCTAATTTGTGTGTGATCCCCCGTTCGTTATGGATTTTCACCCGATCGGATTAGGAATAGATAGTGCATCTGTGTTTACGCACTGCAATATTTTTGTGCTGCTAGTCTGTTCGGATTGTTATATCTATATTTATCATATAAAATAATGCAGTGTTTCCCAAACTTTTACCCCATTGGCCCGATTATTTTTATCAGTAATCAGTATCAATAACAGCCTGTGAATGTCCCACTGCTGAGCTAAGGCCTCTTATCCACTTTTTTTGAAGAGATTGTTTTGGAGCTTATTCCACCACGCTGCTCTAATGCGGATTAGTGGAATACTCATGTGACAGAATTTCAATGAAATTTGATACATGCAGGTTTCCTCAAGATGTTTTCCTTCACAGTCAAGCACGAGATGAATTATAATCACAAATTAAGCACTTGAAATTCAGTGGTGCTTGACCGGGTTAGAACCCACGATCATCGGTTAAGATTAACGCGTTCTACTTGGTGGTGATATTACCGCTAGGCCATCTTGGCTTGTATTATTATTTTTATACTACTTTGTAACTGTTTTTTTTTAACTTGCTGCATAATTTTTAAACTCTGAATCATCTTAAACAACATAATTATATTTAAGTAAAAAAAAATCTCTAAAATATAATGCAATTATTAATGGAACGATCCGTTTCACTTAAAAATGACACGCATGTAACTTTGATACAATGTTTGATGTTCCTGTTTAAAAACACAGTAAATTTTCTATAATTTTGGTAAATGTATTTGAATAGTCATTCGCCTATAAGGGATAACTACCAGATAATTCACAGGCGGCTTTAAGTTCGCCTCATGTATCTAACAATTGTTTGTAGATGATAAATAATAAAGAAATTATTAATATTGGATTGATGATGTTTAACTGAAGTGATTCAATTCACTAATAAGTACTACACAAGCTATGTATGTTGTATAAGTAAGCAATGTATACATTAGTTAGTAAATTATATATAGCTCTAAATAATAATTTAAAAAAAAAGCATCTGAGTGCATTAAGCACCATAGAAAATAATTAAAAAAAACAATATTGCCCATATACCTACTTCTGTTTTCATCCTAAGAGATTGTGGACCTTGAGTCAAGGACTCTCAGCCCGCTGTGTTCCAATAGAGTTTTATTTGGTTTTCTAATAAAACCTCATGTTCAAGGATATCGCTAAGTCTGATGGTTTGAAGCCCTGAGTACACTTGTACATTATTTATTTGTAAAATTCAAAGCTCATTAAATTTAAATTAAGAACTTTAACCAGCCGGTTGGCGTGGTTGGTAAGATACTCGCCTTTCACGCCACAGGTCGTGGGTTAGATTCCCACCCAGGATAGACATGTGTGCATGAACATGTCTGTTTATCCTGAGTCTGGGTGTAATTATCTATAGAAGTATGTATTTACAAAAGAAAATTAGCATATGTAAGTATATTGTTTTCCATTAAGGGCGCTTGATCTTTGAAATGCAAAAAAAAATACATGTAGGAGAGATATTTGCGAAATTTTTATTTGGAAGGTCTGTCGACCCCATTATGTATGGAATATGACATCATTCAAATGACCGCCACGGCTTCGGTTGGTGGCGCGCACACGAAAGGTCCAATTTTCGATGACTCTGGCGCACAAATCGGGCTGTATTTGATCGATGGCGTGGCGTATGTTGACTTTGAGGGCATCGGTGGTTTGCGGCTTGTTGGCATAGACCTGCGACTTAAGAAAACCCCACAAGAAAAAGTCCAGCGGGGTCAAATCGCACGATCTCGGTGGCCAGTTCACGTCGCCTCCGCGCGAGATGACCATGTCCAGAAATTGCTCGTGCAGAACTTCCATCGTAGCGTGTGCTGTGTGGCACGTAGCGCCGTCCTGTTGAAACCACATGTTGTCCAGATCCATATTCTCGATTTCAGGCCAAAAGAAGTTGGTTATCATCGACCGGTATCGCTCACCATTGACGGTAACGGCCACACCATTATCGTTTTCGAAAAAATACGGACCAATCACGCCTCCGGCCCAAAATCCGCACCAAACAGTCACTTTCTGCGGGTGCATTGCCACTTGGTGAACCTCGTGTGGATTGGTCTCGTCCCAAATACGGCAATTTTGCTTGTTGACATAGCCATTCATCCAAAAATGCGCCTCGTCGCTGAAGATGTTTTTTTTGCCAAAATCGGCGTCAACTTCCAACTGCTCTAATGCCCAGTCAGCGAACACACGGCGCTGTCTATGGTCATTAACCTTGAGCTCTTGGGTCAGCTGGATCTTGTACGGGTGCAGGCTCAAGTCACAACGCAAAATTCGCCAAGTTGTCGTCTGCGAAAGGCCGAGTTCCTGTGCGCGACGCGGAATTGACTGCCGCGGGTTTTCGAGGACACTGTCGCGCACAGCGGCGATATTCTCGGCAGATCTCGCGTTACGTTGACGCACGGGAACCGGCTGATTGTTAACTGACCCGGTTGACTCGAATTTGTCCACCAATCGACGGATAGTCGACTCGGCAGGACGATCATCGCGACCGTAAAACGGGCGAAGTGCGCGGAACGTTGCTCGAACTGAAGACCCATTTTCATAAAACAATTTTATGATTTGCACGTGCTGCTCGACACTGTAACCTGCCATGGTGGTTTGGGAGGACGGAATGAATATAACACACTGCATTTGACAGCTGTCACTCAAACAACTTGGCCGCAATCAGCTGTCAAAGTTCAAGCGTCCCTATTGGAAAACCCTATATATCAATTGTCTGGTTTCTATAGTACGGGCTTTGCTTAGTTAGGGATCAAATAGCCTTGTGTGAATAATGTCCCGGGTATTATTATTATTATTATAATTATCGTACTAAAAGAGTAAACATCGTAAATTTAATACGCATCGTTTAAATATGGTCAGAAACTAATTACAGTTGATGTGTTCAAAGGCTTCAAGGTTACATCTTCAGAAATTTGAAAACTTAAGACGCGGCAAATTCTCTTTATGATTTTAGTTCAAATAGTGAAATCTCACCTTTGAACGTTAAAATTCAATCTGTCAATCATGATTGCTGTATTACGAATGATTCTAAAATGAAATTTTATAATATTTAAAATGTTTCAAATTTAAATCAATTAAGTTGTAACTTTGGACCCATAAATTTCTGATTGAGCTATTGAACTAATTTCAATGGAGTTAGAATGGGTCGACATTAAAAGGAAAATTTCGTTTGAATGCTTAGGAATTCAAATGAGTCTTAGACTGTATACAAATTATGTATTTAACGCGATTTATATTTCACAATTCGAAAGCTGAATAATATATAATAATATCCTGGCACATTATTCACACAATGCCATCGATCCCAAACTAAGCAGAGCTCGTACTATGGAAATCAGACAACAGGATATACTACATATACTACTTTTCGTTTGTATACATACATAGTTATATAGATAATAACATCGAGACTCAGGACAAACAAATGTACATGTAAAAATGTCCGTTCTGGGTGGGAATCGAACCCAAGGCCTGCGGCGCGAAAGGCACGTTTCTACCAACCTCGCCAACCGGCTCGTCGAATAGCATGCTCTTTTTATAATTTTTTTCACAAGTATAGTCATATATATTATAAAATATAGATAGATAGACTACTCATAGATGGTAAATGGTCATAATCGCCCATGTATATTAACGCTGACTGCCTCGTTGGTCTAGTGACTAGATATTAGGCTGCAGACCCGGTGGTCTTGGGTTCAATTCCCAGGTCGGGCCAATAAATAGTTATTGGGTTTTTCTGTCAGAAAATTCTCAGTAGCAGCCCGGAGTCTGGAAGGTGGAAGTGTGTACACTCCCGTGCCTCGGAAAGCACGTTAAGCCGTTGGTCCTGCGCCTGAACTCTTTCCGGTCGTGTCGGATTGCCGTCCCATCGGATTATGAGAGCTAAGGAAAAGAGAGTGCACCTGTGTTTGCGCACACACTTGTGCACTATAATATCTCCTGCGCAGTTGGCTAATCTCTCTTGAGATTGGCCGCCGTGGCCGAAATCGGTCTGGAAGACCTTATATTAACGCTGTAAGAAATATAACCCATTCCTTATATGGTCAACGTGCCACCAACCTTGGGAACTAAGATGTTATCTTCCTTATGTCAGTGTGGAACACAACAGGCCAAGTATGGAACACAACAGTAGTAAATTAAGTATGTAATA
This sequence comes from Nymphalis polychloros, assembly GCA_905220585.2. NCBI lineage: Eukaryota > Metazoa > Arthropoda > Insecta > Lepidoptera > Nymphalidae > Nymphalis > Nymphalis polychloros. Next base: position 3,590,281 of record HG992251.1, read on the forward strand.
TATCTTTATGCCTAACAAAAATAAACAAAACTCATTACTTAATCAAAAAATATATGTAAAAAGAAAAAGAGAAACATTTAAAAAAAAAACATTATCTCCAATCGTGGTGTGTCCTAAATTTGTGAAAATACCTTTCAACTTCCAACGTACACTTTGTTGCTGTGACAACGTGTGAGTTTTATTACTTAAAATAAATAAATATATGAGTAATTTATTTTGAAAGCAAAAATTTTAAAGCATGGGATAGGACATTTTGTCTATCAATGATATATAATATGTACGTAATAATATGTTTTATAATGGTAGAGATATTTTTTCATAATTCTATTATTTTACTTCAGAGAGCAAAGTCATAGGCAGTGTGTTGCTTAAAACAATAAAGTCAGGAAAGTATTTAACCCGTATTCGTGATTCATCCGCAATAATCATCGTTACATCATCACGATTCTGTGATCAAATCGAACATGGTAAGTAATGTCAGAACTGGGTTGGACTCGGGCTATTTGCTTCCGTGTATTGCGAGTGAGATTGTTGTAAGCATATAGCTTAATTATTACTAGATATCATGATGGGAATAATGTTGAATGAGACGATACGCGTAGTAAATCCTTTTCATAGTACAGTCGGGTAGTAAATAGTTTGTAGTTGATGTGATAAACGACATGAAGATTGTAATTGTTATCTACGTGTCTTCTAATCAGTATAATCATCATAATTATAACAAATATGGTGGTCCCTTTGTTGAAGTCCAAAATTCATATATGTATATAGTAAAAATAATAATGAACGTTTTAAATTTTAATTAATTTATATTAAAGCTGTTTGTAGTGAAAAACTACTATCTTTTAAACTTGTCTATTTCTTAGAAAATGGTGAAACCATTATCCACTTCAGTATAAATTTCACGGTCAGAAGGAGAAGTTGAAAAAATTCTTGTTGGCTTTTCAAATTGTCTGATAGAATCTATTTAAATAAAGAATCTATTATTGTTTTTTTTCATTTATTTAATTATAAATTTTAACTAAACTTTATCCTAAAATACGACATACGACTGGCGTTCACGATACGAAATATATATTTTTTAATTAGGAAAAAATGCAATATACGAGTAGATGCAAAAAATAGTTTAAGCGCGGTGATTGTACTAATGGCAGTAAGCAATACTAATTTGTATCTTGGAATGTTATATATATTATAACATATCGTGAAAAACTAGCTTTAATATTGTGTGCTGAGGCGCTGTTGCTTTCTAAATGATAATATTGTGGATCGTATACGCTGCAAAGGTCGCGGTATTTGTGATTGTGGGGCTAAATGATTCAATGTTTGAGAAATTCCGACATTTACGCCAGATACTAAAATATACAAATTTTTAGTTTTCCAGTTAATAAATTATTCTTTAACCGTTTTATCATTCGAATTGTGACATTCTGTATCGTTGCTATATCTGTCACGAATTTCTAAGCGTATTGAGGTAAGTAATTTTTTAAGAGTTTCGCAATTGAATGCATTAAGATTAGGCCATGATTCTTATCATGGTACCGCCCATGATGTATGGGTGTAGTGCTATAAAAGTTTTGCAAGGGCCAACCCAAAACGATGAGATTTTTCTAAGATTAGACAATGTATGTAATTTCGCGTTCTATCGCCAGGTTTACAAAGCGTTGCGTTACGTTATTACAACATATCTGCTTGAATACAAGTCACTTATTGATAGTATGACCTTACTTGGCCTTGTTTTATAAAATAGGTACGCGTGTGGGCAAGTAGGGCTCCTGATTGTATGTGATCACCACCACAAATAACCATTGGCACTGTAAAAAATATTACCCATTCCTTGTATATCCAATATCACCAAACATTGGAACTGAGGTCTTATGTCCTCTGTGCTTATAATTACACTGGCTCACTCACCCTTCAAAGAGGAACGCGAAAATACTAAGTATTGCTGTTCAGAATATCTGATGAGTGGGTGGTAACAACCCAGACGGGCTTGCACATAGAAGACATTTAGCGTTTTTTTTTTTTAAATTAATAATAAAAAATCAGTATGATAAGCAAAATAAACAAATAGCTAGGACGCTTCATTCTCAGATGTGTCGCATTCATGACTTCACTTATACCATTATGCACCAACGATCCTTTACAATTATTTTTACATTAAGTAAGCTTAATGTAAAAACGGGCGTTTGGTCCACCATTATAAGGTCGCTCAGCGAGCTATGGAGGGGGCTATGCTCGGAGTTTCTCTGAGGGATCGAATCCCAAACGCGGTGATCCGACAGAGAACCAAAGTTATCGACATAGCCCAAAGGATTAGCAAGCTGAAATGGCAGTGGGCTGGACACATGTGTCGCAAAACCGACAACCGTTGGTGTAGACGTGTTCTGGAGTAGAGACCACGTTTCAGCAAACTTAGCGTAAGGCGTCCTCCGGCTAGGTGGAGTGAAGTTATACCCAAAGTGGCTGGCAGCGGATGGATTTTGAGAGCTGAAGATCGAGCTCAGTGGCGTGCCATGGGAGAGGCCTATGTCCAACAGTGGACGACGAAAGGCTGATGATGATGATGATGAAGCTTCGACCTTTCTGGTGTCCGGTTATGAAATCTTATAAGCGATTTTTTACAGGCTATATATATTCGAGTAACAGTAGTAATAACTTTATGTTTGTTCTTTATACCAACGTTATCACATTTTTTCACGAATTCGTTATTATTCTTCATCTTACTACCCCTACTATTACGAATATATTGCGGTTAATACGTCACTAGGAATTTAATATGAAAAGATGAAATCACTATATATTACCTTCAGTTTCGTCATATTTTGTATAGTGAACATAAATGATTTATATTCTCTGACATGAATACAAGTCACTTATTGATAATATGACCTTACTTGGCCTTGTTTTATAAAATAGGTACGCGTGTGGGCAAGTAGAGTCCTGAGATTTTAGAAAGAAACGGCTTGTAAATGTCTCATTGCTAGGCAAGACCTCTTCTTTTTTAAGAAGTAGGTTTGGAACTTACTTCTCCACGCTGCTCCAACATAGTTAGGTGGGTACGTCAAAAGAAAGAAAATAAACAAAGAAAAGAACAAACTTACTTAAGAGATCCTTATATTATTTATTATATAGAATTTAAATATCAAATATATACTACAGAACACCTTTACTAAATAATAATTACATAATATACAACGCATTGTGAATAATCGAAAAAAGAAAATTAATAGGCCGTATATTTTTTTTAAAGTAAGTTTAACATCTTTGCTTTATGTTTTTTTTTTAATTTAAATTAAAACTAGGCTTGCACGCGGTGCCCTTAGGATCGTAAAGATAAAGTAGCCTTACTTGGGGTTCAAGCTTTCTTGACCACTGTAACAACGCTTGCACAAAACTCACATCATCGGTATGGAACCTACCAGTGTGTTATGATAAACTTTAAATACCTTAAAGCCTATCACAAGTGACCCTTGACCCTTAATATTCCATTAAAAGATTGTCATTTTTTGAGTATAAGCGACCGCCAAATATTTTGTATTGAGTAATAATAGGCGAAGGTTGGTTGAAGATGCACATTAATTGCTTAATATTTGTAAGTGTACTTATAATCAATTTCAAGGATTTGTATGACTGGTATTATGAAAGATAAGAGATAGTATTGTTCATTGATTTACTTCAAGAGAGGTCAAGCTGTGAAGCTTATAATCTTCTACTAAAAATCGTTTAAAATTATACAAAAAAATGCTTAGAATTTATCTACCTACTACAAAGCTATTGTATTTGGTTTTGATTTTCGGACATATGACAAAATTTGCAACAATTTTTGACTTTCACAATATTTTATACATATTGATATATAGCTGAAAATACATATGAAATGTAGATTCTCGTGTAATAGCCGACGGTAACTTAAACGGAAAAAAACAGAAGAAGCGAAAGGAAATGACAAGTCTCCTCTCTAATTTTGAGTTACCTATGAGTCTTTTGGAAACGTCATCATCTTGCGTATAATTTATACTGAGATCTTAAATGACTTTGTACAAAATACCACTCATCACAAGATCTTCTAAACTGTGCCCGATTGATTTGAAATTTGTCACCGTTACCCCTTTCCCGACGTAGACCTTCACTAAGAACGGACTTCACGGAAATGCTATCTAAAATATTTTGTCCGGGACGATTAGCTAGTATTATAATATATGAGCACGGAAACCATATTTTGTTTGAAAAATACACAATTTAACTATGTTTAACAACAATGTGATGAGGAACAGACGAAATGGTACCCGGGCTATTTTATTCATTACTACAAATTTCACACGAGAGCAAAAATCTTTTGATATAATATCCTTATATGAACAAAGCTAAATATTTACGAAGAAAATATTTCTATAACGTCAGGCCGTTGCTATCAACTCCAGAGGATGAATGTACAAAAATATTTATCTAACGAGGGTCACTTGAGCTTAGCCTTAAAATTTATCTTTTGAATATGCAAAAAATTTGTAACATACTCGTACTTTAAACAAATACAGCGTAATTTTATTAAAATTAAGTTATCAGTGTTACAGTTACACACGTTGGTCAAGTAGCTCATGAGGCTGCTGATCCCGATTTCCCCTGGGTTCGAATCTCTCACTTTTTTATTTTATTGTATAGGTCGGTGGACGAGCATATGGGCCTGGACCTGATGGTAAGTGGTCACAAACGCCCATAGGCAATGGCATTGTAAGAAATGTTAAACATCGCTTACATCGCCAATGCGCCACCAACCTTGGGAACTAAGATGTTAGGTGTGCCTTGTGGCTGTAATTACACTGGCTCACTCACCCTTCACACCGGAACACAACAATACAAAGTACTGCTGTATTGCGGTAGAATATCTGATGAGTGGGTGGTACCTAAACAGACGAGCTTGCACAAAGCTCTACCACCGAAATGCCGATATCTCCTGGGTTCGAATCTCTCACTGTTTCGATGACAAATGTTATTGGTTTTCATGTCAAATTAACTGTCGGTAGCCGAGGCTAGGAAGTTAGCAAAAACAATCTTGTGCCTCGGAGAGCATATAAAGCTTTGCCCATTATCTTTTTACTGTCGTTGCAAATTGGCAATTCATGAGACAATGGGAGTGAAGGAGTAGAGAGTGCGTACACTGTGCTCTATACATCCTGCTCGGTTAGCTCATTTGAGAGTGGTCACCGTTTGAAATAGGGAGATCCTTCTATAACTCCTGTCCTCCTGCTGTATATATAATAGTCTGGGACATTATTCACACACGGCCATGTGATCCAAAACTAAGCAGAGCTTGTACTATGGAAACCAGACAACTGATATACTACTTTTCTTTTGTATATACACACTTATATAGATAATTACACCAGATTCAAGACAAACAGATATGATCATGCACACAAATGTCTGTCCTAGGTGGGAATCGAACCCACGACCTGTGGCGCCAACCACGCCAACCGTTGCGTCATTTATTACGTTGCTATCAAATAATTTGTATTTTAATATTTAAAATTTATACATTGAAAGTTGCATTTCATAATTATTATTATTGAAAATCAAAATATCATAAACAATTTCATTTATTTATTTAAGTTATGCCGTGAGAGTTAGAGAAACAGTGCAGCCAAAGAAGAACATTAAGAAAATACGGACCGCTTTATAAAAATATTATTAATGCAATCAATCTGAAGCATCGCTAACATAAATAATAAACTAGCTTTAACGAAACGTTATATAACGTACAAAAAAAAATTGCAAAGTTTAAAATGAATCGTATTTTTAAACTAAAAACCGATAAAGATACAGGATATTTAACGCAGTCATAAAACATTTATCGTAACGCAATTAGAAACAGGAATTGAATTTGAAACAGCTGTCTTTTAGTGTTTCCGAAACGGTAACAAATATATAAATTTGAAAGCGTTTCGATATATCGCTATTTAATTTAACGCATTTTCTTTTGAATTAACGGCAATGAGGCGAGAAAATATTTTTTGACGCAAATATAATAATAATAATAAAATTGATCACACCATTTTAAATTTATTATAATTTTTTATTAAACGACACAATTTTAATGATTGTTTATTATATATAATTAAAAGTGTGAATAAAAAGTATGTAATATTAATATAAAGTCTGCCAAGCTATTTTTATAATACTAACTATGGATAAATAGTAATAACATAAAACATAAGAGTATGATCGTCGTCGATCGATGCATTAAATGACATTTGTATATTTATGTATTAATACATAGCTATCAGTACATAATATAAAACAAAGTCTTCCCGCCGCTTCCATCTGTCGGTCTGAACGCTATAATCTCAAAACGGTCTTCCGATACTTGTTGATGTTGGAAAAGAATTTTATATGTATTAAAATATTAACGTTTTATGTAGACACTTATTCTAAGTACGTAGACGGGACGGGTTATATAATAGGTAGACTAGTGTTATATAAAAGGCAGGCTTAATTCTAAACACATTAAACGCAACCAGCCAATCTTCAATAATGCAGGAAAAACGTTTGTGAATGTTATTTACCATAAAAACGATTTACAAAAACTTTAAAACAATTAATTAGTATTAGTGTGTTTTTGTACTATTCGATAATTTATTAACTCCCAACGGTTGTACTATATATTTTATAAGTCGAATGTGAATAAATATGTTGGTAGATACTCTATTCCCATTTCTGTACCCCTGACAACATGTATGCAAAATGTCACGACGATCAGTTGTTTGGTTAAGACGTGAAGGCGTAACAAAAAAAAAAAAAGTCATCTCATTTTTAATACTAGCGTTTTGCCCGCGGTTTCACCTCGTGTTCCCGTTCCCTTGGGAATACCGGGACAAGATGTAGCCTATGTCACTCGCTGATAATGTAGCTTTCCATTGGTTAAACAATTTTTAAAGTCTGTTTAGTGATATAGGCGTGAAAGCGTAACAGACAAACAAACAAACTCAAATTCACATTTATAATGTTATTAGTTAGGATTAGTAAGAAATTCACACCGAACTGTTAATGATGACGATAATTAATTCATTAGTGTGGTTATTAATTATGATAACTCATTTAATGCTTCATTAACGCACAATTCAAAACAACGGTATTGTATTTCCCATGAAGCCATCATTTTACACAAAACCGAAACAAGAAAGCCTATTACTTAACTGCAAAACAAATTATATGTCTTGTGAAGAATGCTAATGAATTTTATATTTACAAATATTCAATATCAAATTTTAGCAACAAAAGAATTTAAATTTTCTCAATAGACATCTTGACCTCTAGTTAAAGCGCGGCTTTATAATAAGGGAAGGTCATATTGGATATGAAATAGTTACACCATAGAAGATTTGTGCGTTAATTCGATTCGGTACTATTATAATTTGAAATGTACTTTTTTCCATACGGCCTTATTTATTATACGTTATTTAGCGTGTTATTAGTTAAATAATGCTGTCTTCTTCTTTCAAATTTCAAATTAATAATAACAGAAGGAGATACATCAATGTTTAACTAAACAGTCTCTAAGCCACGTTTATAAGTAAGGCCTTTTTAAATTAATTAAATGTTAAATACCCATCACGAGTGACCGGTCTTTTCAACTGATAAATTGCCTCAGTTATTTCAAAGATCCATGTAAAAAAAGAAATAATTAGGTTCAGAGAAATGAAATGATAGGAGGTTACTCGGTGGTAGAGGAATGGTAGTAGGTACCACCCACTCGTCAGGTATTCTACTGCTGTTTTGCGGTAAAATATCTGATGAGTGGGTGGTACCTACCCAGACGAGCTTGCACAAATCTCTACCACCAAGTAAACACTTTAGGTGAGTAATGAAGTAAGTTCTTATATAATAGCTGCATCTTTAACAACTTTTTCATAATTTTATTTTCTAATTAGTTACGTACCAGCGTTTATAGTGACCGTATTAGACAATATATTACTATATTACGAGCTCTGCTTAGTTTCGGATCAGATAGCTTTGTGTGAATAATGTCCCAGGATATTATATTATTCATCACTTAACTTTAAAAAAAAATTAAGTAAGTAAATGGCAGTGACCCAAGGTCACGTCATATAACGAAATAGAGTTCATACTGTGCCTAAATGCTAGAAAAAGCGACGTGTTGGGCGTTCGAATTTAGGAGATCGATATAAAGAAGGTTGAGTTGCTTTTTGGTGTGAATAAAAACCAGTAATATAATCAATTTAAATCTACATTTTGAAACACGGTTTGAGTCGAAAAAATTTTGCAAAGAACTTCGTTCCTGAATGGGGTCTCCCCGACCGCAAATTTTTTTTAGTTTCGTTTGTATATAATTCATCTCGGGCGAAGGAAAACATCACGAAGACATCTGCATGTGTCGTATGAAAATCTTCCAAAAGTGTATGTATCTACCTACCTGACCCAGCAGCATATGGAGTAAGCTCTAAAACTTCCCCTCAAAAAGAGAACCTTCTCTCTGTAACGGATTATTTGCAAGCTGTTACTTCACAATCTTTATATCAAAATTATATTTAATTGCATTACTTATATCGTGACCGCGGGAATGGTGGCAAGCGAGCTAGCATAAGACCATTGAACCGCAATTCCGATTACATATCATCAAAGTACGTAATAATTATACGGTCAACTATTACTCTGGGAATAATGATTATTGTGCTGGCTGGATAAAGGACATATAGTAGATCCTTTATCCATTATATTTAAAAGAAGAAACGCGCGCTAATTGCTCAATTTTGTTAGTGGAAAGAATAGTAGACATTAATTTACTATTGGCATGACTTGAGTCTTGTTGAATGTGTTCAATTATTTTATTGGTATTTTTATGAGTAATTGAATGATTAACTGGTGTTCTTTTTTTAAAAAGACCATGTTGAGGTTTACTTTGAAACGCGTTCACTTCTGGATGCCAAATATATATCTTGGGTTATCAAGGCCTATTTTTTATAAAAATACAACACTCAGTAGTTTTAGTAGAAATGTTTCCAAACTTTATGGCCTTTTTGGCCTGGCCCTATATTTATATTAGTAAACTGAAAACAGAAGTACATTTGTTTAAGCTTGCTTCTTAGTCCTTAGCTGTTATACCTTTGATATAGTTAACTACCATAGCCTATGGCATAAAACAGCATCTAATGTACCACGAAATACAGTGGATCTGTTGAGATACGAGAATCAAATTTTGTGATATTATATTGGCATCGTCTTTAATTATATTTTCATTGTAGTAGGTATGCAGACTAACAAGTGAGCCACCTAATGGTAAATGGTGACCACCACCCCATATGTCCCTGTTATTACACTCACCCTTCAAACCCAACAATATTAAGTATTACTTGGCTGTTAAGTACAGCGTGTGGCTCACCTCTCCGGCACTCATTAGCGAATACATAATTGAGCGATCTCATTGAAGAACTTAGCAATAAAAGGATCGGTTCCCATTCCAAAGAATTCCATCCTGGGACATCCTGCGACATTATCCTGGGACATTATTCACACAAGGCCATCTCAATACTCCCATCCCAAACTAAGCAGAGCTTGTACTATGGAAACCAGACAACTGATATACTTACATGTACTATTTTTGTTTTGTAAATAAATACTTATATAGATAATTACTCCCAGACTCAAGACAAAAAGACATGTTCATGCACACAAATGTCTGTCCTGAGTGGGAATCGGACCCACGACCTGTAGCATGAAAGGCAAGTATCTTACCAACCACGCTAACCGTCTCGTCAATAAAGAATATTAGAAGAATAAAATTGTTCATAAGTTACGCAATAACCAACATGCAATTATTATTATACTAAGATATATAATAAAACATTATAACACAAATAGATTGCTTCATAAACTACGCGTCGAGATCAAAATATAACAGGAAAGAACATCAAATGATAGAAACGAATAAAAACCAAACGCATCCGGATGAAACGTATCAACAAAATATTAGGTAATCTTAGTAGACACATTTACGCCTACATATCATGAATGATACGTTAAGTTTTTAGCGTTAATCTTGAAATATGGTAGTATATTAATAATAAAAGGAAAATCTAAGAGCCGTTTCTTATAGTAGGGCCCAATACCTAGGGGATTTACTCGAACGCGGTAGTTTATTATAGGGCGGATACCTTACACCCTGTTGAGTACCTCTAACAAGCATCCCTTTATATAGGGCCAAGCGTTTAGGAAGCCAATCAGAATAGTAAAAAAAAAACGTTAGCCAGAAATATGTCTTTCAATATTGCTATACATATTTCTGACCAAAAATAATAGCTATCAGTTTCAGGAATTACTAATATTCGTATTTGTCTCACAAATTAAGGGTTAAAAAGTAGCAACGAAAACAGTCAAAAGGCAGGATTGGACCTGCGACTTATACCTTCCTAAGCGACCCGTAACTAATCAAATACAATCCAAATCATTATAAATGCGCAAATGAATTTATTTGTTATACTTTCAAGTCTTAACTACTCAACCTATTCTACTAGATATTCTACCGCAAAATAGTAGTACTTTGTATTGTTGTGTTCTGGTTTGAAGGGTGATTGAGCCAGTGTAATTACAGAAACAAGGGACATAACATCTCAGTTTCCAAGGTTGGTGGCGCATTGGCGATGTAAGCGATGTAAACGTGCCAAATGCCACTGCCAATGTTTAAGGGCGTTGGTGACCACTTACCATCAGTTGGGCCGTATGCTCGTCCACCTACCTATTCTACAAAACGTGTACACACGTTAGGTACCGAAAAGGTTAAGAGTACTTAACGCCTCACTCCAGGGGCAGGTGTTAAGTACGTGAGCGACGCCGCGGGGTTAACTAGTTCATTATGAACCATCCGACGTTATTTGGATTGAGCAATTATTGTTAACTTGCTAAGAAGTTATAGTTAGTACATAAAGTAAGAACATGTTATACTTAACATAAGATCAATTTCTTCAACGCAATGATTCAATGCGTCCTCTCTCGTTGATTAACTATAAGGATAGCCTTTCAACGCCATATAGCATTACATCGCGCTATTTATAAATATAAACAAATTTGAAAACGTGCTGTTATTAAGAGATATTTGTTTATTCATGAATAGGTAGGTAGGTAGGTAGGTTCATCAGATATAAAACCGCTAAACGGTTTGCAGGATGAGTGAGTATAACTCCAGACACAAGAGACATAATATCTTCGTTACCAAAGTTGGTGGCGTATTGGCGATGTAAGAAATAGTTAATACTTTTTAAGTCGCCAATGTCTATTGATGATGGTGGCCACTTAACAACAGGCCCGTCCCGTCTACCTATAACATTAAGAAATTCTATACATTAAAACCTCTGAAACGAACTGCATCTTCAGGCGTAAGTTTTATGTATATCGTTTTAATATTATTTTAAATATAAAAAAAAAAATGTCTTATTATTTATAAGTATAGAAATAGATGGGTAGATAGATTAAGTACTCGCTCTTTATCAAAAGTAATCAAGGTTTAAATCTATACATACGTTTGTAAACACAAAAAGTTTCATCAAAATCGGTCCAATAGTTTTCAAAGTTCAGTCTCAAGGCCATGTTATTAAGTCATTATTTCACAAAGAATACTCATTTGTTATTATGAGAAAATATAACACAGTCTAAAATATAAATCATTAATTAGTCTGAATCTTGACGGACCGAAGGCACTTAGTAGGACGAGAGTTGATAACTTTTTATGTAATTGTGTCCATTAACAAAGCGTATTTTTTTTAAATTTGAACTCAATAAATTTCTATCTCGCATATAAAGATAATGAATGGTAAATCATAAGGCAGTAACAGCCTGTGAATGTCCCACTGCTGGGCTAAGGCCTCTTCTCCTCTTTTGAGAAGAAGGTTTTGGAGCTTATTCCACCACGCTGCTCCAATGCGGATTGGTGGAATACACATGTGACAGAATTTCAGTGAAATTTGACACATGCAGGTTTCCTCACGATGTTTTCCTTCACCGTCAAGCACGAGATGAATTATAATCACAAATTAAGCACATGAAATTCAGTGGTGCTTGCCCGGGTTTGAACCCACGATCATCGGTTAAGATTCACGCGTTCTGACCACTGGGCCATCTCGGCTTCATAAGGAGTATTATTTAATTCAGAATTAGTCAGTCAGTTTTTTTTTATTTCGCTGGATTAACACATTTACGCGTTTCCCCTTCCGCGCGCACCTTGGCCTGGATTTCCTAAGGTGGATCGCTAGCAGAAGTGTCGCTGCCGTCCACATCACCGTACGGTAACCACGTATCGCTCTCACCGCATTAGTCAGTCAGTTATAACGACATAATATACCTATAACACTTATTTTTTTAAATATTTTAGTATATTACTGAAAAAGGTTATAATACATACAAAGATAATACGGAGATATATGATACGGATGGTATCTTTGTACTTACAACTAATATAAACGCGAAAGTGAGTTTGTTGTCGTTATTTGTTTGTTACAAACGCCAGCAAAACCAGGGGCGGAGTATAACATGAAATAAATAGACAAAGAGATAGAACATTATGATAAACATGATAAACTTTACAAGAACCTGTGTGTCGAACAAACTGGAGCCGAAACAAGCACAACACAAAAACTCGTACATAATATATAATATTTGTTATGAGTCCTAAGGAGATGTGTAAATATAAATTTATATAAACGCACTTTGCGTTTACCAGGACACATGTCCGTGTCCGCAAGCGTGTACGTGTGCCTGTGTAAATTTTTTGCTTCATTAGGTCCATTCAAAATTAATGACACATATCGTTGCAGTCAAATTCGATTTTGAAATTTTAACCTCATCACATATATGGAAATTTATTAAGAATAGATTCGCCATATTTTCACGTCATTTTCTCGCAATTTTAAATTGTGTTTAGAAATCATTATTCAACGCACGCATCAAGGTAGTCGCCCGTTTGATGGCCGCTCTTAGTCTTGCATAATCCATCATTCTAACAAATGAAGAAATTTCGTACATTCAAATGATGCGAAAACTTACTTGTTTTACATTTTGAGAGCGCGATTATCACATGCCTCAAGACTGTTAGGTATGTTCTAGTTTTATTCCGTTATGGAGTTCAATTCTGTGACGTCAGACATTTAACTCCTTTCGAATGTGACGTAACATATTTTTTTTATTTTATTATTACGAATGTGACATAACTTATTTTTTATTATATTTTACGAGGCCGCATTGGTCTAGTGGCTAGATATAAGGCCGCAGACCCGGTGGTCCTGGGTTCAATTCCCAGGTCGGGCCAATAAATAGTTATTGAGTTTTTCTGTCAGAAAATTCTCCGTTGGTTCAGCGCCTGAACTCTTTCCAGTCGTGTCGGATTACCGTCCCATCGGATTATGAGAGCTAGGGAATAGTGAATGCACCTGTGTTTGCGCAGACACTTGTGCACTATAATATCTCCTGCGTAGTTGTCTAATCTCTCTTGAGATTAGCCGCCGTGACCGAAATCAGTCGGACATTATTATTAACTTTTTTTTTTTGAAGTGAAAACTTCTTTAGCGGCGTTGTGCACTTTTTTATGATGGGTAAAATGTTAAACTCGCGTCAGGTCACGTGACCCTGATTGAAAATTCGTAAGACGGATCTTGAAGAGTTAAATTTTTAATGTAATATAAATTGTCATGTTCGCGTACGATAGCGCAATAAATGAATATTGTATTTTATCACATAAATGATAGTACTTTTATACTAATAATTAAAGCAATTCGAGCAAAATTTGTCCCTAATCATTCCAAAATATCAAAAATGCACAACGTTAATATTCCAGTTTTCACTTCTGCCGGCACTACCGGAGTGCATTCAGTATTTTTTTTTTTAAATTGTAATACAAGCTGAAGGTATTTCGATTTTGAGGTTACAAATATATACTTATATTATAAATGCGAAGGTGTTTGTTTTTTTATTTATTTGTTTGTTCGTTACGCATTCACGTCTAAACTACTCAGCCGATTATGATGAAATTTTTATACATTCTGTCAGGGTTACAGAAAACGTAGAACACAGAGTGTACAGAGGAACTAATACCTCCCACCTCTCACATGCGGGCCAAGCCAGTGGCGAAAACTAGTTTGTAAAAAATATTGAAAAAATCTATTTTTCCATTTTTTAACAATAAATGTTACGCCTTAATATATTCTTTATATTTGGTCTGTCTAAACTTTTAGATTTAGATTTTCATTGACAAGTTGACGAGATTAATTATAAACACAAATTAAGCACATGAAAACTCATGACGCTTGACCGGATTTGAACCCACTATTAGGTTTGCCTTGGTTAAGATTCACTGAGTCATCTCTTGTAAATGCAAATGGGCAACAAATGTGAAAATAAATCGGACTTCACAAATCGATGAATGTATAAATCTAAATACTGAACACTGATTAATATTAATATTGCACAGAATTATTATTGGTCTGTCTACTGTTTCCTGTGCTAACCAGATATCCTTACTAATACTATAAATGCGAAAGCCATTTGTTTGTTTGTTTATTTGTTACACTTTCACATCTTAACTATTCGACGGATCATTATAAAATTTTGCATACACCTTGTCAAGGTTACCGACTCGAGAGCCTCCCCCCCCCTTACTCGCGGGCGAAGCTACTAGCGAATTAGTATATGTATTTAAATAAAACACAGGAAACAGTAATATGTGCCTCATTACGACTACACAATTGAGCGTTCGTACTGAAACTACACGGATATGTAGAAACTTAGCAGAGGCATAATTTACGGGATAGAAAGGGTATGTGTTTGAATGTTTGTTACTCAATTACATTTAAACGAATGGACGGATTTTGGCTCTGAAATTTATATGTTTTACGACGCGTTACTTAATCGGCATGTAACTATAACTATTATTATTTGTTATTGGAATTGCTAGGTGGCTGGCTATGGGCGACCTTATATATGCCATGTCCCTTATGGGTGAGTAACCCAAACGTGCTTGCACATAGCCCCAAGTTAATAGCTATTATAATAAGAAACACTCAAAATCCTACAACGATGTATAATTCACTTAACAACCCAAAAAAATGTTTTTAAAACGTTCTCGTAACTATGATGTAAAAAAAATTAACACAGTGCATGAGAAAGATCATGTGAAAGTACTCGTACATACAAATGAGCTCGAAACATCGCGATGGTATCGCGCGGAGTCGAACCGAAGACAATGGACCGATCGCTTCCCTCACCGATCCATCGTGATGTTATCTGCTTACGTCATTGCGAAATTGTCGACTCGATTGCCAGATTAAAAAATAATCAGGTTAGTTGGCAATAATGCAATTATATTTTATCTTTCTATATTGATGACAGACATGTCACTTATTAAATATCAGTTACATTTTGATGAAATGCTTGACGGTTGTGGTTATTTCTCTCTTTGAAATCTTTGCTTACAGTTATATAACCTTCCCAAATAAATAAAACATTTACAATTTATAATACATGGTCAGTGTTCACCACTGCTCACATACGTTGGCACTGTAAGAAATACGAATCACTCGCGAATGCACCACCAACTTTGGGAACTAAGAAGCTATGTCTACCTTGTTTGAAATCACCCTGGCTCACTCACGATTAAAACCGAAACAGAACAATATTATGCAGCGCTGTTAAGTAACGTATTTAATTTGATAAATATTAATATCATATCCGTTTTTATAGCTTTCCAATTATCACATTATTATGTCACCATTATTTTAAACATTAAAGTGGGTATAGTTAGCTATCCTTAAAAGATAGACATATTATGCCATCGCGGATTTTTCTGTAGATCTATGAAAGAGGAACAATTTCATCATACTCCTATATTGTTATATTTTCATATTGTTATATTTCAAAGGTATTTCACAGCGTTTTCGATGAAAGCTCCCAATCGGCTCGTTTTTTCCAGACTTCTTTAACAATTATCGTAATATTTCAACAAATTTACAGAAAATATTAATGAATTATACACTTACACCTTCCTCTTGAATCACTTTGTCCATTGGTGATAACCGTATGAAAATCTGTTCAGTAGTTTTTTAGATTATAGCGTTCATACAGACAGACAGACGCCGCGGGGGGCTTTGTTTTATAATATGTAGTGATAATCTTCTATACAATATTAATTTCATAATACTATCGAATACTCTGCCCCAGGAAGGATGTATTGACTTTGTGAAGTCGATAACTTCGTGTTACAAGTTTATCTTAACTTCTCATGTTTATACAATGTTTAAATAATATAATTGGTTATAATCCTTACTTCTATACTAATATTATAAATGCGAAAGTGGCTCTTGTCTGTCTGTCACGATTTCACGGCTACATCACTGAATCGATTTTGATGAAATTTGATATGAGGGCAAACTTGAACCTCAAGGAAGGACATAGGATACATTTTTTTCCTAATATATAATAAGGAGGAAAGGAGCAGGTCCTTTCCTGCGGGAATATATGCTTGAAAATCCGCGGCCAAATACTTAGTCCAGTCATTTGGTAGTTCTACCTGGAAAGTTTTCCGGGAGTTTTGATAATTGGAGATTTAATAGATTTCGACCTGCTCTTTTCGAATTTTCACTTTGCCACCTCGTATCTTTGCCGCTCGCGCCACCATATTGGAAAAATGGCGCCCAAAACTAGTTTTTTGACATTAACTCCTAATTCATTTTACGATGAAAACAGTTATTTAATAAATTAAACTAGA
The DNA here is from genome assembly GCA_905220585.2 of Nymphalis polychloros. Taxonomy (NCBI): domain Eukaryota; kingdom Metazoa; phylum Arthropoda; class Insecta; order Lepidoptera; family Nymphalidae; genus Nymphalis; species Nymphalis polychloros. Next base: position 3,607,043 of record HG992251.1, read on the forward strand.
GAAAATTTCCTAAATTTCCAGGTAACCCCGTTTTTGAGCCCCAAATGACTTAGTTATTTGTTATGCTTTTACGTCTTAACTATAATAAAAATAAAATAATAATAAAGCAAATTGATTACAAATAAACATATATTTCATTATTGTATTGTAATATTTAATTATAGGAAAAGGATAAGGGAAGGTAGGGGAACATCGGATTAAAGGTTTAATTAAATTTTCAGTCTCATCATAACTTAAATTAAGAAGCCAGTTAGTGACTTATATTTTACATTGAAATAAGTTTAGTGAATAAATATTTATCTCTTTATTTATTCTATTGCAGAGCACTGAACTTAGGTAAACGTATTGTTGACCTGTCAAGAAAGATACGCGTGATATATTCTTGCAACTACTCAGACTAGAAGAGAGATCGACATGAAATTATTTTGTCAAGAGTACAGAGACGAATATAGGGCACCTATAACCTCCACCACATACGCGGTGTAAGCTGCGGGCGAAAACTATTTACTTACCGCCTTATTCATAAACTTTATTTAACTGGTGATTAGTTAAACAATATTTGGTCTTCTTCTTTCGTATGTCAAATCAATAATGACGAAAGAGACAAATCAGTGTTTAGCTAAACAGTAACTAAGCAACGTTTATAAATAAGGCCGTTAGTGAATTAGAATACGTACGATAAAAAGCAACTAACATATAATTAGCTAACTTGAAATTATATAACAAAGTTCGATTTTGTCTCCTTTGAGAAGTTCAAAATCATTTCATTATGTAGGAACGCGTCTGACATTTTAGTAACAATTTTGTTCGTCAATGTTGTTAAATGTAAGCATGGGGCTTGGCATTTGAAACCATAGGTGTTGTAACAGCCGACTCAGTTTTTCTTATGGAAAGCGTATCCATCAATACCAATAACACTTCAATCATCCAAATGTCAGCGGTACTACTAGCAAATTTATTTTTACTAATTGTCAACGAAAATAAATTAGCAATTAAGTTAAATAAGGACACGATCGCTTTGTAAATATTCAATAAAAATATATTAAAAAATACAGCAAAAGGGAATTGACGTCAGACAAGAATTGTAATAAATAAGTTTTATTTAAAAAAAAAATCTTTACAAATAATTCTTCCAATAAACAATTGTATTGTTAAATTCTTCAATTCAATTATTATTGGTGTCAGACGTAACTCGCTTGACATTTAAATTATGAATGAAAACAGTATTTTCGCCCAAATTCCAAATTTTTATTACCTCTTAACCATGACGAGATGTATTCGTGGAATCTGATTCTGTAATAAATATAATGTAATATCATCGACATGACGCGCATCGACGCACGATAAACACATTTGTCTCTGAACTTTACGAATTTGATATAGAATAAGGACGTTTTTCCGAATCCTTTTAGTCTTTTTTTTCTTTTTCATAACTGAACAACGCATGCTTATATCACTGTTAATGTTTATAGATGTGGTTGTAAGCAGTACTATTCTATAAGAAGTCACATCGGATGCACGCCATTTTGATGCATATATCCTTTAAGTGTTATAATGATTGTTGATAATATCGCATATCACTGCCCGATATTTGATTATTTGATAAAAAAATTAATTTGGATATAGTCATGATGTAGTTGGATATAGAATAGATGTGGTGTGTGATACTCTAAGATGTATTTTAGTTCCAACGGATAGATCGCTTGGCTCGATATTGATTATGTTATAAAATTTACTAAATCACATTAATCAAATAATGTCGCGGAGTGAAATAATTTCCTTTCAAACCGTAACGCATAATTAGTCAACAAATGACAGAAATACAATAGCTGGCATTAAAAACTAATAATAAAGAATATCACGAGGTGATCTGCGAATATTAGGATCTTATTAATTATTATATTATTTTATTGATGACGTCACCTATGCCCAATAGGGCATAGGAATGGAATGTGTATTAGGAATATCTAATACACATATTCCCACTCTCTTTAAATCAAGCGACCAGAAATAATTCAGGCGCAAGAGCAACGGGTTACACGCATTCTGATGCACGAGAATGCAAATTTTTCCAACTTCAGGCAATCACAATTAGTGGCCAAAAAACCTAATAACTTTTTCATTAGCATGTTCCAGGGTTTGAACCCAGGACTTAATATCATCAGCCTTATAAGCTAGATACTAGACCAACGAGGCAGGTAATTGTTAACAACATACATTAACACAAACCGCTATATGTCGAACAATTTGATAAATTTATTTACAAGAGTTCGGTACTTGGAAAAATGAAAGTAACAAATATTAAAAATAAAGCCTAGGGATCAATAGTGTTATGATATAAGCATAAGCGAGCTTCGAATCAATAAAGCTTCAATAAGCTTCGATGTGCGAGTTATTAAGTTTATCGGACACTCCAAGGCGATATGCGATATTAAAATATTATGGCACCATTACATAAAATTAGTATCAACTTTTTGACATACATGCTTGATACGCGGGAATTTCTTTCGCGCACTTTTTTTTACTTTGAAATACAAACTTTGGTTATTGTAAGTTTTTAATGTGAAACATCCTTTAGAGCCTCTTGGGGGTTAAACCGACACGTATGCCAAGACAGCAAACGGCATAAAGTTTTCTTAATATACTGTCATAGTACCCCATCCCCCATCTTTGCCACCGCTCTCTACAGTTGTGCATATACTAAATACTTCGTTGCTCTATATTTTGTTCTTCTCTATATGCTATTATTTATTAGTGTTGTTATATCATAAAATATATTTTTTTTAACAATAACAGTTACCTAAATCAAGGTTCTTAAGTAGTAATCAACTATAAAATAATTATAAGAGCGCCTGCGTGGATATTTATAGCAAATTGACAGCTTTGGATATTAAAGGAAGAAAAGTAAAAGTATTATGCGTCATGGGTGACGTCACGAACATAAACTGTTGATATGAACGTTATAAATGAGCTGGAATGGTTAGAACACTAATCGATCTATCAATGTTAGCCCAAGGTCGCGGATTCAAGTACCATTGAGTTTATCGAGTGTTACAGCTTTTGATCTCATCGTGTGAAGTGAAAATGTCTTCGGGTCTAAAGAATCGTTATTTTGGTACACTTGCTTGTGCAGTTGCAGATTATAAGAACACACGTTCAAATCCCGACGTGGGACGGAAAAATATATTTGATGAAAAGGCTTAGAGCTTGTTCTATCACGCTGCTCCGATCCGCATTGTTGGAGGTATAATTTCAGTTAAATTAATGAATTTCTGATGTCCATACTTTCACCGCCGAGCATGAGAAGAATTACAAATACAAATCGAGCACATTAACATTCAATGGTGCTTGCATGGGAATGAACCCACGATCATCGCTTAAATTTCACAAGTTCTAACCACTGGCCTCTCCATCTCGGCCTAAGATTAAATAAGATAAAGGAAAAAATAAATTGTGATGTTTACATAAATAATATACCTATGTACATATCAATAAATAAAGAATAATATCTAAACGAGTGTTATTATTTATATACATTAGGATTTCAAAGGTTGTATTACCCATCCATTATCATTTCATTTTGATATTGATGTATCGGTGATTTCTCGTACACGAAGAACGCAACATAACGTATTCGGTCCTGTGAGATGTTCAGGCCTGGTCTAAATGTACACGCAGAGCGGTATTACGCAATACGCGATGAAGAATTCAAGTTAAACAAAAATATTGCAATTGTTATGTACGTTTCTATGTAGTTATGGTTCGTTTTAATTGTATTTCGCTGTTATATTATAATATTAAATTGGTAAATCTTGTAAGTGTTTATATAATAATATATAATATATAATGTAATGTACAAGATTTACCAATTTAATATTATAATCTGAGGATTTGAATCAAATTTTTATTTAGATAAGGTTTTACTTTTCAATACATATAAGTGTAATTCCAAAAGAATCACAAACGTAAATTAAAAAAGAATTTAGATCAAGCGAAACTCAAGTTACGCAGAAGAACGCGAAGTTACGTCGGTAATTATTTTCAAAGAATCGCAATTTAGCGACTCGATTTGAGATAAGCTGAATGATGAAGTAAGTATAAAAACTACTCACGTGCCCAGCGGGAACCAAAGTGGTCGATGACCCAAGGGTTGCAGTGCAGTAGATGCGGAAGTGGGACGGAATGCATTCAACACTCTCTTAACCGCTCTTGCACTGCAGGCTAGTACTGCAACCATCGCCAACACGCAGGCTCCTCCAAATGCAGCCCACAATGCCTTGAATATAATATCATTAATTAATAAAATGAATGTATCGTCTTTATTTTTGGACTGACAAATGTGGTACATGATGGTAAGTGGGCACTACCACCCACACAGATAGTCATTGGCGCTGCAATAAATATGAACCATTCTTTACATCGCCCATGTGCCACCAACCTCTTAAAATAAGAAGTTATGTCCCTTTTGCCCGAAATTACGCTGGCTAATTCACCTTTTCAACTAGAAGCGTACCATAAGTGATGACTGGGTGCTACCCACCTGATAGGGTTACACAGAGCCCTTTCACTAGCTACAACGTTATAATTATGAATCACAAATGTACTAAACTGTATCACCTGGGTTTATAGTAACAAAAGACAATTATGTATTGCTACGTAATGGTAGGAAGGGTGAGTGAGCAAAAACATCTTAATTCAGTTAGTTGGCGGCATACGGACATGTATCTCATATTTATGACTACCGAAGGATATACCTGAATATAGGATCATTTATTTCTTATTGAAAATACAATGTAAACATTATAAGCACGCCTAGCTTCCATGGAAATTTTTTCCATTTTGCTTTTTAATATTTATACTTGTTATAAACAAGGCTTATTAACTTTATTCCAAATGGTTTCCAACTTTATGAGGATTTGATTATTGTTAAACTAATTTATAAACATTACACTGACTTCTTAGAAGTGAACAATTAGATCAATATTATATGTACATTCAAACTATTTTATTAATAAATTTGAGATATGTGGTGTGACAAAGTTATAGGTGGTTTAATTTCTTGTTAATATATATTACTCGATGGAACTATAACGCTGTACACTCGAACTCAATTTGTGTACTTATAATTATAACTTTAGGAGCTAGTTAAATACTTACAAATGCACCAATAGGAGATCTTCTGACATATGCCGGATCTAGAAAAGAAATTGGTAGGAAGTATTTCTTAAATAAAATTCAAAACATAAGTATCTATATTTTAAAACTAATATTTCAATTAATCAACAAAAAGTTTGATATCTACGTTCATACATAAGCCAGAAGTTCGCGTCATTTTGGAGGGTAATTTGCAAATCTGGTGTTAGATGATAACAATGAAATCAATCAATCATATATCAGAAGAGGAAGGGGAATCTCAGGGATACACAAGACTTATCTTCGATGACGAGTTCTTTAATTTAACGAATCTTTAGTATAATTCAGGTACCAATCATTTTTGAATAACGAGTCATGAAAACCGTTCCTACTTTTTTACGTATACTCCGGAACTTACGGACTAACTTATAAATACAATTCTACAGCCCGTACGTAAACGAATCGTTTCTTTAATAATATAAATATACAATGGTGATATCAATTATTTTTTGTTATTATTATCAAACTTCCCGGGCTGAGTTAAAAATGTTGTGACTTTGACGAGTCTGCTCATGATCGTAGTTGATTCCTATTATGATATCTCGGTAAATAACATAGTTAATACCTACTAGGAAATGAAAAAGAAAATAGTAACGAACCATAAGCTGTAGTATTGCCCGGCGGCCCGATGCATCCTCGTTCGTCGACTAAGCTGACTCGAGCTAATAGTTTTACGTCAAGCAATATGTTTTGATCGCTCCGCTTATCGCCGCGTTGCCCGCTGCGTTCTGTGACCGGCAGCAGCTGCCATTGACTCGCGTCTGGTTCAACGACAAATCCTACTGCGTCAACTCTTCGCGATATCGTGTACGCGAACCATGGTGCGGGATGTATGTCTGATACCATTTGTTTCCCAATACTGTGGACAATGCCGTTAATCAGATTATAGACGATGTTACTGTAAATTATTATTGGAACGAAGTTCTTTACGCGGCTTACCGTAGAGTGAAATGACAATGGCCCAAGGTCACATCATATAACGAAATAGCGTTCATACTGTGCCTACCAAATGCTACATGTGATGCGTTGGGCGTTCGAATTTAGGAGGTCGATATAAAGGGGTTGTGATGCTTAGTGTGACAAAAATACAGTAATATAATCAATTAAAATCTAAATTTTAAAACACTGTCTGAGTCGAAAAAATATCGCACAACTTCGTTCCTGGGGGTCCCACGACCCCAATTTTTAATGTTATTTATTATATTAGGAAAGCAGATGGTAAGTAACTAATACGATAAGAATAGTAAAGTTTAAGAAATATTAAAACATACACAACAATACAAAGGGTATTATTTGGCGGTTGAATACAATCATGTTGATTAGGTAGGTACCTTTGCAGGTTTGCACAATTCCCACCAACAAGTACTAGAATATTCCTTATAAGATGTCGCAAAGCTTAAATATATTTTGACAGTGATGTAATCATCCCAATATTGGGCTTGGCTCCTTCTCTTCGTAAGCCAAGGGTAACATTACAGTAACATTTTCGGTGAGTTTTAATGGAGATGATTTTATAATGTTGGGTTACATACATTATTTAATAATTTGACTTGGAAATTTGTTGCTCGGTGATCCATGAAGGCATGAGCGTTTCAGACTTGCATATATATAGTTATTATATCGATATAAATTATAAGTCACAACAACGAAAATCCGTCTTTCTTAAAAGAGCAAATTTGCCTTAACAAATCACTATTTTTTTTTTATAGGATCTCCAATAAGGAGTTCACATGACATGCTTAAATAAATAACGCTATTTACAAATCTATGTGCTCCCTCAGTTACAGGAAACCAGATTATCCATCTTATGTAACTAAGTAACAGCTATTACAGTAACATTAAAATTAATGACTACAAATTACTAAACGAACTAAAACAAAAAACAAACGACAAAACTTTTTATCTTAAATAACTAAAGTTAAGAATAAAATTTGAAAAACTAAAAGATAAATTTAATATTAAAATACTAAAACAGTAACAACAAATAGAAGGAATAAATGAATGAATTTTTTTTTTTTTTTTTATTGGTCCTAAAGTTTTTGTCACGGATAACGCCTTTTTGATGGTTTTTAAGACACGAAGCAACAACTGGACGAACGACAAACTGGACTGTCACTCGAAACACACATAATTATGTATATCTACTTATATTAATTTTCGTAAATTTCATTCGTAATTGTAATTAATTAATTTTCGATCGTATTAGCATTCTATGATTATAATTATTGTCTGATCATTTTGTTGGTTTATCCTGATTTTCTAATTTTAATGTTTAATTGAAATTTTATTGTGGATTATTTGTGCTGATTGTTTAATTTTTATCTCTCTGCGTTGTTCTATTTTTGGTACTATTATTGGGTACAAGCTTTGATGGTTTATATCCTGGAATTAGTCGAATTATTTAAAATATTAGTTCATTCACATAATTATATATTTATAAATGTATTTTTTTATCAGAATATAATTCATTTATATATTTATATTATTGCTGAAATTACAACAAGGCTTCAGGGTGATCCTGAAGCCTTACTATGCGACAATTGAATTCTAAAACACAAACCGAGCGAAATTTATATTATGATGAAATTCCAAATTTGTGAATCGAGTACGTAACAATTGAAATACCGAAAAGGCACTCATTATGTAAGAATAATGTTGGAATATATTATTTATTTTACTTTTTTATAATCAGGGTTATTGTAATGTAAGAACTTGTTCTCAACTCAGAAATAAAACGAGATTTTGATGAAATGAATAAATGATCCCTTATATTATTCATAATCATCACAAAACATTTACATACAAATTATTTACCACGCAATTCTCGTAAGAAAGATTCAAAGTCAATTAATTTCCCGCCACGACGAGTATCTGTCAATATTCCTGTTGCCAGATTAAAAATATAGATTATTATTATTTAATATCAAGAATGACAGATCATTGATGACACTTCATTAATATTTAATAATAATTATTACATCTAGTATTATATATTACAATCTGATTGATTCTTACAATAATGAACCATACAAATGTACAATGAGGGACATGGGCCGTTAGTTTGATTTTTGTATTAGCCCAGTACATTTTTCTTTGCTAAGCTTTAAATACACCAAGTATTTATATACACCAAGAATTTATGTGAGAACATATGTATTTATTATGGTAAAGCATCGCTTACATTAAACATACATGAAGCAAATGCACTAACGAGCTAATCAGTTATTATAGCGCATGCGGCAACAGCGAATTATTTCCACGATTGTGTAATCAACGTAGTCATAGTAATATTGCGACACACAAGTACACAGACATATTTAATGATGCAAACGGTCTCTTTATCCTGAATGAACATAGTTCTACTAGGCTACTAGGATAGTTATATACTAAACATAGTTCATACTAAAAGAGGTAGGCAAATGGGCCACCTGATGGTAAGTGGCCACCACCACATAGACAATGGTGATATAAAAAATATCAACTATTCCATACATCGTCAATACGCCACCTTGGGAACTAAGATGTTATGTAACTTGTGGATGTAGTAGGAACACAGCAATTCTAAATATTCCTGTTTGGCGATAGAATATCTGATGAGTAGGCGTTACCTACCAAGATGAACTTGCACAAAGCCCTACCACCAAGTTATAACGCGTAGATGTTCAAGTTCATTTTTTTTTATAGCATAGGTAGGCGGACGTGCATAATATGTGCCACCTGACTCACTCACCCTTTTAACCGAAACACAACAGTACTGTTGTTTTGTGGTAGAATATCTGATGAGTGGGTGGTACCTACCCAGACGAGCTTACACAAATTTCTATCACCAAGACTCTACTGTAAATAAATAAATATGCCAACAAAATTGCATTGTTGTGCAAAAATTTATTTAAGTATTATCGATATTTGCGGGCTGTTCAGACTGGATTTTGGATTTATCAGCTTAACTTCAGAAATATACTGTGATTATTGTTATATATCTATTCACCTCGAAGGTCTAGTGGCTAGATATAAGGCCGCAGACTCGGTGGTACTGGGTTCAATTCCCAGGTCGGGCGAATAAATAGTTATTGGGTTTTTCTGTCAGAAAATTCTCAGTAGCAGCCCGGAGTCTGGAAGTTGGAAGTGTGTACACTCCAGTGTCTCGGAAAGCACGTTAAGCCGTTGCTCCTGCGCCTGAACTCTTTCCGGTCGTGTCGGATTGCCGTCCCATCGCATTATGAGAGCTAAGGAAAAGAGAGTGCACCTGTGTTTGCGCACACACTTGTGCACTTGTCTCCTGCGCAGTCGGCTAATCTCTTGAGATTCGTCGCCGTGGCCGAAATCGGTCTGGAGGACCTTATACTATCCACATAACTTAGATCTTAAATTAAAATCTGGCAATTATCTTACCTGACAAAATAAAAGCTTTTCTTCAATTTCGGTGGCAGCCGTCGCGGTTCTTTCGGCTTTTGTAAAGTCCACGTGACGTTTACAAACAGCTCCCCTTGTATCGATATGGTTTTTGCTGCTACTTTAGGCGTTGGTAGTCTCGGTGCGTGGGCGCAGGAACAAACTCCGGCTACACACTCTGCAAAGAAACTACGAATTAAATAATGTTGATTTCAAAGATATTTTTTCTAGAAAATGTATTAATAATATGAATAAAGGTGCCACCAGATTGTATATTTTGTTGTTTATGTACGTAAACACGACATATCATATATTATTCAAGATAAAAAATACTATGAGAATAAGACGAATACATTTTTATCATAAAATTATTATACAGTAAGTCGCAAATCGTTGCTAAAAATATAACAGCAGATATAATTATAATTTATGATTACAGTCGTGTAGATAAGAAGTACTCCATTTCTAGGGTTGGTAGACGCTTACATAAGGTATTTTTGCTTAAGCGTATTTGCGTCTATTAATCGTATGGTAGCGGGGAACTGCACCAGCAAAAGTAATTTCTCCCTAGCGTCAGATAGACGGGTCGTAAAAGCTTACCCAATCTATGATCGATGCCATATTACAAAATACGTTATCCCAAAAAAATTGGATACCTTCAAGTAAATTAGGATTTCTCATTTACCAATTATGAGGACTATTATTATTATATTTAAAAAAAAACCATATAATGGCACAATACATAAAATGGAACAATGTAACCCAAGGTATGCATTGCGAAAACTATTGACGGTATATAAAAAAGTGTTTTATATATTAATAGTACTCATGATTGCTCACTAAAAAAGTCCGCGATGGTATGTGCCTAACTATTATAGTGAAGCCAAGGTGATATATGTGTCGTGATATTATTAATCCTGATCCATTTAAATGGTTTGATAATTAAGGATGATTATTTACATGTAAATTCCACTTTAAATGATCCGGATCGAACTTTTCGTTTAGAAGTTATGACGGGTATACAATTCTCTCAGTAAGAAAAATGTCACAGTTTGAACAAACTGTAACTGTCCTACGTTTAGTCTATTACCAAATACTAATTTACTTTAAATAATAGTTTTTAAATTTTCACGGACGAGGTCGCGGGTGTCGTGCTATTGTAAGTAAAATAACTAAGGAATTAAATATCTGTGCCCCGCCGCTTAATTAATAATAATATAATAAATTATTTTATTACTATAACAACACACACACACACACACATTTGGCTACTGGTAAAGAAATACGTAATTAACGATTTGAAATTAATTTTCATAAAATACCGTAGGATTTACCGATCTTATATTTAGCCTAACATTTGCGACATCACATGTTCTTTGTGTGTAACCAATTTTCATCAAGATTGGTCAAGCCGTTCTTGAGTTATAAGAAGACATACAGACAGACAGACAGACAAAAATGAAAAAAATAGTATAATGTGAATCACTGCATCATAAAACGATTATTTATCACAAAATTAGGTGAAAAGAAATGTACAGACAGAACCAATAGATTTATATAGTAGTATAGATATAGATATATCAAATTATATTAACTATATGTATCAAATTATATTAACTACGGTATTATAATTTACATTTATTAATTCTTCTTGACTTTAACATCAATAACAGTTGATTTTCACGACAGGAAGCCTAATTAAATAAACAAGCTCTTCACAAGGCCAAACCGTTTCGACGGAATTAGAATTTTTTCACTCATAAATTATGTACTTGGAGAATTGTTGAAGTTATTCATTTAATTTAGAGCTATTCTACTTATCACTTACTAGCGATTTGACCGCGTTTTCACCCACGTAGTTCCCGTTCAGGTGGGAATACGGAGGCAAAATGTAGCCTATGTTACTCGCTGATAATGTAGCTAGAATTTTTAAAAACCTTTTTTTTTTATTTTATTTATGTTTGCCTAAGCGCAAGTGCCAGCTCCATCGGCCATCAAGGCACCTGTGGACATGACCAACACGCTTCCACTTCAGCGAGCTAATTCTACGCGCGATGTCGGTAACTTTAGTTCTCTGGCGAATGTCCTCATTTCAGATTCTATCTGCCAGAGAAACCCGAAGCATCGCGCATTCCATTGTTCGCTGAGCGACATTTGTGGACTAGTCCTACGGTGAGTGTCCACGTTTCGGCATCGTGTCATTACAGGTATGACGCACTGATTAATTATCCTGGTCTTAAGCGACTGCCATTCAAAAATATGACGTAGCCATTCGAGAGCCATTTACGACCACTGGTCTCGGGGGTATATGTTGATCGACCATAATTTTGGTACCGTCAAGTGTGGCAACATTACCATACTTTTTAATTTTTTGCAATTTACTTCAACATGGAACTTGTTGTTTAAGTTTTTATTGATGATTTTTACAAACAGGTGTTTTTCTTTTAATTGAACCATTGAATTCTACTAAATCTCACATAGAAACGCTATAATAACCAAAAGTATGAGCGGGGTAAAATTAACACAATTTTGGCATCTTTATCTAGCCAGTTACCTAGACAGTTTGCATAGATTGTGTGCCCCAGAGAGCACGCGACATAAATTTACCGATCGTCCTGGCGCTATAAAAGCGACGTATTTATTTTTGAAGCTGTTATGTTTGTTTACATAGGTAAAGTTGACCCAAGAACTTCAAAACTTTCATAGAAACACATGAATGCCGGCAGGGTTGTCAAAAAAATAATAAACATTTTTCTTTTTTTACTTTTTGGATGCATCTTGAAAATATCTGAAAGGTAATCAAGCAAATTAGTTACCTAGGTACATATGTAGTTCTTTAACATCAAAATATTTCAACAATAAAAATCTAAATATATTATTTTAAAGTTACTATTATGGATGACTGAAATCCAGAATACTACTCGAGCAAAATTTGACAGCTCTAGTCACAGGTAAAGTTGCCATTCGTGCTAGTGAGGTAACTTTGCCTAAGCTCAAGCAACATTTCCTTTTATAATAGCTCAAGAAATGAGAATTTAATAAGATTGAATCATTTCGATACACCTCAATTACAATATATCAAATACAATTTAATATAAGTTACTTATCTACACTTTTATTTTCTGTAAGAAATACCGATTTCTATGCGACGACACTGCGAAAACAATTGACCATATGGAATGAAAAAGTACAATATTTTGACAATTAACATAGCTCCCAAGCCAGCCAGCATCCCAAAAAGTGTTTCACACTTTATTATAAAACAACTTATTATAAAATCAACAACAATTTATTATAAAATCTACCAATATGACTAAAATTGCGCCTACTTCCACATTAGAAACTAGTATAGGGTATGCTTAGGTAAAGATGCTCACGGAAGGTAAAGATGCCACGTTTGACGGTATTTTCAATGTTCATCCCGAGATCTATTTGTCTTGAAGAATTGCTCAGACTGTTTAGTATCTCTTCTAAATCCTGCGAAGTATCCACAATGATGACAATATCGTCGGCAAATCGCACATGTGTAAAAGTCACTTACGTATTTATAATATTTCTTAGGATTTTTATGCATTTTAAGAAAACAGAAGAGCAAATGAAGAAGTCATAAACAGTTAAGTTTGTACAAATACATATATACGCTGTTTTCTATAATATTATGGCGATTTGTTCCATGGCAAAAAATATCGGTCTCGAATATCGTGTTTGTTAACCGTAACGTAGTTTCTATTAACATTTCTTATTACGCATCGAATCGCGGGATAACATGTTCATTGTTAAATAAATTTAATAAAAATATATAAAGTTTATATCGTCATGATAAGTAAAAGGATAAGATTAGATTTATTCTCAAAATTAAGTTTTAAAAAGTTCTAATGAAACTGAAAGCAGGCAAGTACCTTAATGTGTCTCCTAGATGTAAATGATTACATTAGCTTATTTACTTTATTTTGAATAAAATATTTATCTGATTTATTTATTTAGTAAATAACAGTCTGTGAATACCCCACTGCTGGGCTCAAGACTCCTCTTCCTTTTTTGAGCAGAAGATTTGATGCTTAATCCACCACGCTGCTCCAATGCGGGTTGCTGCAAAACACATGTGGCAGAATTTCAGTGACACATGCAGGTTTCCTCACGATCCTTCACCGTCAAGCACGAGATCAATTTAAAACACAAATTAAGCATATGAAAAATAAAATTGAACCCACGATCATCGGTTAAAATTCTAACCGCTAGGCTATCTCGGCTTTTTATATTTGCCTAAATTATACTTGCTATAAATAAGAAAATGATTACGCAAGTTACGATGTCGGTAGAGCAGACAGCGATATTCATGTGGAATTACAACGCCGAACGTTCTCATTTCCGAACTCATTTTAGTAATTACGTTTGTTAATCACTGGACTGAAGCTATAGAGTTACTAGCGTAACGCTCGTAAATTATCCACTAAGAAACCACCTCTTCAATTGTGATGATGTTTGATTGGCCAACTGAACAGTGAATATTGGAGTACACAAGGGTGCCAAAACTGATTTCTTTGTCACTCATAATAAGATGGGAGGAGAATTTGGCACGGCCACAAAGAGTTCAGACTCCTAAGGTTTTACTTGCAGTCCGAGGCATAAGAATTATATAATAAAATCACTACCACACTCCAAGCAACTGAGACTCAGTTTAACCCAATAACTTGTCCAATTTATTATTACGAATGTAAATGATTTTTAAGTTAGTTATGTAGTTGTTTTTATAAGTCTATAGAATTTTGCGACGTCAACACACAGCGCGTTAGATTAGGTAAATTGTTAATGTTCCATTATGTTAGTATGTATACAAATATACAGTTACAACCCGATCCAATGGTGGGCGAAGGCCTTTTGAGTGAAAGGCTTGCTCTTATTAACACTGCTTAATTGCGCATTGCTGGTCCTCCCGATATTTGACATACGCCAATGACCAGTAGAAGATGAATAAAAACACAAATTACGTGAAAATTCCATGGTGTTTGCCAAGGTTTGAATCAGCAATAATCGTTTATGATTCACGTCTAACCGTGGTACCATATCTAGGGCATCTAGTTATTTTGTACTTCCACTGGATTCCATATAGTTATTTTGTATTTGTATCGTTTGTTTAGTAGTTGTTTGCGTTGACGTCATATCATAGCAACTAATAGCGCTAGCTAAAGCTACATTTAGATGGATTGTAAGCATTATACTATATTAAATTACGAATGTCAATAAAAGTATTATAACTTTTCATTATGAAAAATATTATGTTGTTTGCCAAAATATATTATTTGACATGGATTTGAGCGACTACTATATAGTTATTGAATTATCAGTTCTAATATTATAACTCTAAGAGTTATAATTCGTTACTTTTATCACGTTATTTCATGAATAAGATACTCGATAATTATGTGTTTCCTTCATCTTCGTTTAACTTCAAATATAATCCATTTAACATTTCAGTTCAGAATTTTTTAACTTGAATGAAATATAAAAAATTTCTAAAACTGTTTACACAAAGAATTCGTGCCTGTTATATTATATTCAATTATGTTTCCACCCAGTACGCTTCAACGTTTAAATCAAATGATTACAAATATTTTCGCAGAATAATAAATAACTAATACTTCAAAACATTACACGAACTGATATTAGCACATTAAAATATTGTAATAGATGACGAGTTATGGATAGTAATTGTCATAATATTCGTAAATCAATCACATTTATAACGCAATAAACTATCATTGATATATAAATGGTTCTCTTTTGAAAGCTGGTGTGTGGAATTCTAGTGCTCCATTTTATGCTTTTTTTAAGCGCAATTTTTTATACTTTAATTAACAAAAAATGTATATATATATATATATATATATATATATATATATATATATATATATATATATATGTATGTATATATGTGTACTTATAAACGTTATTTAGCGGGTGGTTAGTTAAACAATGCTGTCTTCTTCTTTCGAATGTCAAATCAATAATGACAGAAAGAGATAAATTAGTGTGAGGCCGTTAAAGACACTAACTGGAGATCGAAATGAGACGACATAGTATTTCCGACGCCCCTAATGTTTATGTTTCGAAATGGAACGAACCAAAAAAACGTTCAAATGAGATTCTTAAGATGCGCTTAGGCGATCATCGATATGAGAAACGTTTATCGCTTTTTGTGATTTAGGAATATCATCACCTCCAAATGATCGTATTAATACTAAAGTTAATCTTGTATCACGTGTTTTTGTAGCCTATGTCCTTCCTTTTAGGTTCAAGGTTGCCAAATTTGTTCATTAGTTTATGAGTAAAAATGTAACCATTTTCAATAAATGGGCTATGTAACACATTTAAGGAGTCGCTGTATTTTTTTCTTTATTTTTAATCTTAATTTATTTTGAGACTTTTGTCCATTTGGGCATGTTAGCCTCATCATATCTTAACCTATACAATACTCAGATCATTCATTAAAGTATAAAGAGAGTCACTAATGAGAAGAAGCTACCAAATCATATATGGCTACCGCAGCTTCCGAAGTTGGAAAATCTTTGCACAGCACGAGTCGCTATATGCGTTATAAGTTATTTTGTTATATTAATGGATATAATTGTTAATTTAATGATAAAAGTTGAATTAATTTATCTCTTTCTCACATCATCGATTTCATATTCAAAAGAAGGAGACGCAGCGTTGTTTAACTAATCACCGATAAACATTTATAAATAACAGCGTATTTAAACCAGAAAATAATTGATTACGGGGAAAAAAGTAAGTCAATATCCTTATTAATTTTATTGTTATTATCTGAGAATGATAAACTATAATAGTATTATTGTTGGCAAAGGTATCAGATTTATGTTTAGCCGTTCTTAATTCGTATCAAATAAAAATCAAAAGATACTTTATTCGAGACTTTTACAAGCACTTCTGATTCGTCATTTTAAAGGAATAATCTAGCTGCCCGTCCCGATTTCGTACCAGCTAAATAAGAATTTTAGTTTTATTATGTTGAAATTTGTTTGGGCTTGGTCGCTCGTAGAGGTGGGTACTAACCAGTCATCAGATATTTTACCATTTAACAGCAATACTTAATATCGTTGCTTAATTGAAGGGTGAGTGAGCCAGTGTAACTGCAGACACATGGGACATAACATCTTAGTTCCTAAGATTATTGGCATATTGGCGATATAAGAAATAGTTACTGTTTCTTACAGCGCCAATGCATCGAGGTGATCAACTCTACCAAAAAAAAAAAAAAAGATTTTTCTAGAAGAATAATATTACTCGCGATGTGCTTGACCCGTAGAATTATTTTTATAAACATACTTTAATGTGTATGTTATACGTGTAGTGTTCTTCATATTGTAATAAAGGTACATAAATAGCGTACGCACGGAATTCACGAACATGCCGCCAACAGAATGAACTAAATCGCCATCTATGTTATAGTTCTTACAACACTGAAATAATAACATTATCTACTATATAAATCTATTGGCTCTGTCTGTAATTTTTTTTTTTTACCTAAGTTTGTGATAAATAGTCTTATTATGATGCAGTGATTCACATTATACTATTTTTTCATTTTTGTCTGTCTGTCTGTCTGTCTGTCTGTCTGTCTGTCTGTCTGTCTGTCTGTATGTCTTCTTATAACTCAAGACCGGCTTGACGAATCTTGATGAAAATTGATACACACAAAGAACATCTGATGGCGCAAATGTTAAGCCCTATATAAAATCGGTAAACCCTACGGTATCTTATGATTAATTTCAAATCGTTAATTACGTATTTCTTTACCAGTAGCCATATGTGTTTTTGTGTGTGTGTATGTGTGTGTGTATGAGCGCGTGTGTGTTATTATAGTAATAAAATATTTTTTTATATTTTTTACTTATTATATTTTTATTAATTATACGTGGGTGAAGCCGCGGGGCACAGCTAGTACTTAATAAAATTATTAATACTGGTATATTACCAGTATTAATAATTTTATTACACTGTGTCTAAGTTGTTGTATATAGCAGAACTCCTTTTTTACATGAAATTTGTCTCACGATGATTTCCTTCATCAGCTCAGTTGGAACTCCCGACTTTTGGCTATAATCCACATGTTATATTCCCGAGGCTATCTTAGCTGTTATATGAAACACAGCTATTATTATAATACGTGTTTTTGGGTTTAACCAATCAACATACAATAATAACTAAAGGAAGATTTGATCTCTTAAGCTCAGCTCACATACTTCGTTATCAAAGAATCTGTTGTCGTTAAAGTTGAATACAATATTGTGTATTTAAGGTGGCAATGTATTGAACACTGTTGCGTATAATTATTAGAATCATTTAAAAAAAAAAATTGATTGAATATTTGGATAAAGTACATTTTGATTTTACAAACACAGAAGTTACCAACTATTTCAGTTAAAACGTAACGTACGCACAATTCAAAGCGTTATCCATCACCGAACTCGTGTTCCCAATAAAAAAACACGTTGTACTGACGTACATGCGATCTCGTATACCTTATCATCCATAAATAATCCTTTCGATCGATGACCAGCAAACTCGTAAAACAAAGTAGACGTTACAAATTTAGCAGATTAAACAAAGTTAACTGAATCACGACTCGAATAACTTTAGGCAATGTTGGACGATGGCCTGAGGTTGGAAATTAATATCAGTTAAATTATACGACTTGAAATAAATCCTATGGTCTAATGGTTTATGGTCTCTGGTAGAACTACAGACGATGTGGTATTTTTTCAACAGCACAAGCTGAAAGCCGTTTGTAAGCGCGTTGCGTATTGTAAGTGATTGTTGTCTAATCTAAATATAAAATAATAAAATAAGCTATCTACATA
Organism: Nymphalis polychloros; assembly: GCA_905220585.2. Lineage (NCBI taxonomy): Eukaryota > Metazoa > Arthropoda > Insecta > Lepidoptera > Nymphalidae > Nymphalis > Nymphalis polychloros. Next base: position 3,625,507 of record HG992251.1, read on the forward strand.
TATGTTATAACGATATCATTGGTCTAGTGGACAGCTCATAAAGTTATAGATCACAAGGTCATGGGTTCAAAGGGTCGGGCTCATTGAGTTTTGAATAAAACAAATCTCAGTAGCAGCCTGAAGTTTGGAAGTTCATAGTGTCAACACTCCTGAACATGTCTGCCTGCTTGAACTCTCTCATCACCTTAAGATGGAATGGGCAGTGCATCTGTGTTTGCACACACCCTCGATCTCTATAATATCTCCTTCGTAGTTGGCTACTGTCCTTTTAGAATCGACACCGTTTCCAAAATCGGTCAGGAGGTACATACCTTCATAAATACAGTCGTTAATGTCAGTTAGAGCTACGGAGCTCTTTCATATTGCTCTTATATTTACAAATTGAAATATGTATTTCATTTTATAACTCACATAGAGGTAATGTTATACATGCATTCCAATTCATAATTTTATATTGATATGCTGTCATGATGAATATCTATTACCAAGTACAACATTAACCGTAACATTTTGATAAGATAAAGATGAAATTGCCAACTAACTGATAAAGCGATTAATATGGAATATTAATCATTGTGCTGATCTCATTGTATTAAAAAGTTTTGCTTGATTGCTCAGTTGCTAGTAATTCATGTGCTTAATTATTATTCTTGTTTACCATCTTGTGTTTATTATCTCGTTGTTATCTGCTCGGCACTAAAGGAAAACATCGTGGGGACACCTCCATGTGCCTAACATTCCCACATAGCACGAGATGAATTGTAAACAAATGAAGCACACGAAAAATTATGTAAGGCTTGCATCGGTTAAGATTCACGTATTAAAACTACTAGACTATTTCTGCTATAAGCTGTTCTAAGCTAGATTTTATTACCATTAAATTCAAAAGACTGCTAAATCTCAACTTAATGGTGGATGGAATTAGTTTAAATTCGAGTCGTAAGACTTAACCATCACATGTCGAATATGTGAAGTCAAATAAAAGCTTGTAAGATTTAGGGTGTCCAGCAGGGTATATAGCATGACATACTGATTGTGTGTGCTTGAATCACCTCACTACAATTGAAACTAAAACTAGATTGAGCCGGTTCGGACTCAAATCAATCGGTTAAGAAAAATATATATAATGATAATATATAAATGCTATTAGATTTTGAATTTGTATTGATTTGAATTTGAATTTGAATTTGATATATGAATTTAATTTACAGGATTTGTAGAACATGATTTACTTCAAAGCATTTAGTTAGTCATGAATCATTGAGATATGAAAGGGGCAGTTTTGTTACGTATTTAATTCAGTGGGGATAAAATATTAATCATTAAACACATAATTTATTTTTTATTCCTGGCACCCACAAACTGAGAAGGCTTATGGGTATACGCCTTCTCAGTTTATTTGGGTGCTGAATAGGTATTCTGAACAGAATAATATTCTGTTCTTGTTCTCAAAATATAATTTAATAATGGAGGCTCAAGCATTTTGAATTATAATTTCAGATGTTTTTCACAGCTGAATGTGTATAATTTCTTATGAGCAGATCAGACAAGACCACATTAAAGTTTTTTTATAAAGGTGCTCGAAATACACATTGTATTAATTATACATAATTCCTAGTTTTTGCTAAATATGGTTGAAGTTAGCTGAATTTAATTAAAATTAAGATAGGTTTATAATATGTTTATTCTTTCAATGTGAAACATCTAATTTTGTAAATTGGGAGTATGACCGAATGGTATTATGAACCGCTCTTTATGTTTATATTATGTATCTCTATGTTTTTGTTTATTTTACTCTGTATTTGTTTACTCTGTATTCTTTCATCATAAATGGGCACTCAACAATTGTTATTTTTTTCATTTTCATCAGTATTTTTAATTTCATTAACTTTAGTCAAAGCACTTGTCAACATGTCGCACCGAATATTAGCTCAACTATAAAACAATTATGGAATGTTTCATCATTATTTATTTATATGAATCAATGTTCTTTATAGTCTTGATCTTTGACAAAATATTTTCTGGTATACCAAAAGGTCATTAGGTCGATCAAATGAAATAATTTCCTAATGCGTCCTAAATATACCCTCGAGCCTCGAGCGATGTGTACGAAGTAATACGATACCGTGTAAACACGTCTACCTACTTTCAAATTTCTCATTTGACTAGCAAATAACTAATTAATGTGAAATATTCTAAGTGTTTAATATCAAAGTGATATATAATTATGTTTTTTTTTTTTTACAAAACGTTACCTTTTATTACATTCATGTGCCTGTCAATTCGTTCGAGGCATCCATTTCTTTTCATTCATTTTAACTTGAGGTATTTGTCTTTTATTCGTAAAATCTGTTGGTGACAGGAGGGTTGGCGCCCAGAGAATCAGAATTGCGATTGCATTCACGCGGTCACAACTTGTACAGTAACAATTTTTAATTTTTATTCGTATTTGTTTTAATGATAATAAAATAAGGAAGGTTCAAATCCCGGCAAGTTCCTTTGAATTTGCGTTATAATCGTGCTCATCGAAAACATAGTGAGTTAGCCTATTCGTGGGTGCATGGGAGCAGTGTGGTAAGCTAAGTTACATAACTTCTCCTCAAAAGGAAGGAGCGATCTTCTTAGCCCAGCAGTGGGACATTTACAGGGTATTACTTTACTTTTATCATAGGGTGAATATATTTTATTAATTCCATTAGACCAACAGAACTGTCTATTTCCGTAATACATTTACAAAATGTAAATGCTTTTTTATATAGGTACTGTTTATAATAATTAATGTTGTATATCTTACTTTACTTACTTTCTACATATTTTTAAGGAACTTTGTTTCATAATATCAAGTTCGTTTTAAGGCATTTTCGTTGAATTAATTGAGAGCTCGTTTTTCTTCGATTACATCTCGTTACAAATATAATATAATATGGACTATGGACAAAATATTTCGATTCCTCAGGTTGACGCATTAGTGAACTAAGTAATTTATTAATATGTCTTACATGGTCAAAATCTATGGGCGGTAATCACTTACCATCAGGTGGCCCATTTACTCGTCCGCCAACCTATTTTATTTAATAAAATAGGGAGTGATACTCACAATATAAACGCTTTTAACCAATTATCGCAATAAAATTTTAACTCCGATAAATCAATGCATGTCAAATTTTATTCTTAATTTTCTTTCTAGGTATTCTTAAAATTATTTATGTAACAAAATATTTCGTTATATTTCTAGATTGTAATATTTAGCCTCAACCTTTGTTTCAAATCCTTTTTATAATATAAAAATAAAATTAATAACATTTTTAATTAATATTCCTAAAGATCTCATGTTTTAATCTTCTTCTTCTTCCTGCCCTTATCCCACTACGTGGGGTCGGCACAACATGTATTTTTCTTTCACTTTATTCTATTACTCCTCATCTCAGTACTTACACCTTTCATACACATATCCTTTCTTAAGCAATCCATCCTAACTTTCTTCGGCCTCCCCCGTCCCCTATATCCATCAACATTCATACTCATCACCCTTCTAGTAACATGTTTTTCATCCCTTCTCATCACATGCCCATACCACGCTAATCTATTACTCTTCAACTTATCATCTATTGGTGCTATTTTCAGGCTTCCTCTGATATACTCGTTTCTTATATTGTCTATTCTAGTTACACCGCACATCCTTCTTAATATTCGCATCTCTGCCACATGCATTCTTTTTACATCGACTTATTTTGCTGCCCAACATTCAGAACCATACATCACGACAGGTCTCATGTTCTAATATAAGTACAAATTTTAAATTAAAAGTATTGGGTTCCTTCTTTCTAAATAATTTACTCCTACAAAAATTATTGAACGGTATACATCATAGCGCTCGGTACATAGTAGCGGCTAACTGAGAGACTTCGATCGTCAGACGAGTAAGCGTAAAATTTCGAATGTCAGATGACGTCAGCGTAAAATTTCGAGCGTCAGCGTAAGATTTGTTAATGTGTGCGTGAGATCGGTATACGGTACGGACTGATTCTGAGCGCTCACATGTTTAGACATCATTTCTCGTGAGTACCGTGACACTAACGCCATTTTTTTTAAAACTATCATGTATTTCAAATATTAGTACTATTTGACGAGCCGGTTGGCGTGTTTGGTTGGCCTTTCGCGCCGCAGGTCGTGGGTTCGATTCCCATCCAGGAGAGACATCTGTCCTGAGACTGGGTGTAATTATCTATATAAGTATATATTTACAATTCGGTAACCAAATATGTACAAAGTCGTCAAGAAAAATCATTATTAAATAAAATAAATTACACTACTCAGGAAAACTAAGTAATAGGATAGTTCCGTACAATTTCTATTGACATAAACGATATGAACTCGATCATGAATATCTGATTTAGTTTTTACGATGATGCCCTGTTTTCTTTGGCACATTTACAAACGCGTTTGTATAACAAAATATGTTTGTTTTCAACTACAATGTTTTGATAGAATTAAACTAACTGAAATATGTTACACTCATAATATATATTGTTAATAATAATACTTAGTTTCAATCTTGGATACTGTTTGTTATTACTATTACGCATAAATGCCGATATAGCCCAGTGGTTAGAACACCGGAATTTTAACAAAAGATTGTGGTTTCAAGTCCTGGCACGCTTTGAATTTTCATCTGTTTAGTTTTATAGTAAAATTTATCTCGTGTAAGGCCGTGATGGGAAACATCAACAGTTTTTATTGTTGCGTTCCGATTTGAAATGTCAGTGACCCAGTGTAACTACATTCAATGGGGACAGGTTCGTACCGAAAGCTTTACCAGTTATCCGAAACACGGTAATATTGTCATTATGCGTAGTGATGCAAAATATTTCAGTCTAGCGCTAATAATTAAGTTTTTTTTTTTTAAATGTAAACTGATCAAAGTGCTGGTCGAACGAAAAACAGACGAATAGTACACTCGGCATTGAAATACAATTGAACGTGAAATAAAAGTACAGGAATAACTATGATGCATTTCTTTATACCGACATTTATATAAAGTAATTAATTTCGGCCAAAATTGACGACCACTTTTATTGTTTAATGTTTTTTTTATTATTCCTCTGTACGCGTTCAGCGTAAATATTTATAAACGGATTTAGATTTTTTTAAATTATATTTTATATCTTGTTTTGAATTTTATAAATGTAATGTAATATACTGATATAAAATCTTACGTCACAATCGCACATCTGATAGAATTAATTCGCCCCGTAAGGTTGGCAGCCCTGACTGGATGGGCAACATATTTATTTAAATTATTTTACTCCTAAACATCGGCGGTTTTAAAGGTTAATAAACCATTGTTATTACAGGGACAAGAGATAATATCTTAAGTCATGGTTAGTGGTGTTTTAACAGTGTAAGGTGTAAGGAGTGGCTTACGCATCTTGCAGTGTTAGGGTGAATGGGTGAAATGATCGATAAATAATACATTTTGTTTGTATGATTGATTTGAAGCTGAGATGGCCCAGTGGTTAGAACGTGTGAATCATAAACGATTATCGTGGGTTCAAGCCCGGGCAAGCACCACTGAATTTTCATGTGCTACATTTGTGTTTATAATTCATCTCGTGCTTGACGGTGAAGGAAAAAAAACATCGTGAGGAAACTGCATGTGTCTAATTTCACTGAAATCCTGCCTATGTATTCCACCATCCCTCATTGGGGCATCGTGATGGAATAAGCTCCATACATTCTCCTCAAAAAAGGAAAGGAGGCCTTAACCTAACAGCGGGATATTCGCAGGCTGTTCCTGTACTGTAGTGTATGATTGTTGTTCGATCGCTTTAAGGGATTTAAATTAAATTAGCATAGAAGTCGCGTTGTAGAAGTGAATGTAGGGAACTTATTCAATAATTATTCATTTATAACTGAGTAGAGGCACGTCACAGAGGTTTTTTTTTTGTATTTAATTATTTTATTTTATTTTATAGGAAGCCAACACAATGCACAATGTTTATATAAATCGGTCCTAAAAATTTAAATTTTAAATAATGTCATTTACTAACACTATACACCGCAATTATAGGCTAACTCATCATGCAATTATACAAATCTAGTTTCGCTCACTCCAATTTAACATTTTTTAAACAAATCGACAAAACAAAAAGAAAAAAAATATATAATAATAATAAAAATGTGTAAAAAGAAACATGCATTCAAGTAAAACAATACGTATAAAAATATAAATAAAGAAGAAAATTTTCAAGTCATCGGCATAAAAACTAAATTTACTATACTTAAAATTGTTACTTGCTTTTGCTAATTGTAGCAGCATCATTTATGAAAAGAACAAATAATACTGGACCCAAACAAGAGCCCTGTGGAACCCCAGATGTTGCTAAAAATGTCTCTGACTCAAATCCCTCCATAACCACACTGATTTCTCTATTTTGTAAGTAGGTATGTAAAAGTTTAAGAAAATTTACATTAAATCCATCGTTAAAAAAGTTTACTCATCAGAACCTTATGATCAACAAGGTCAAATGCTTTTGCTAAATCGGTATAAATACAGTCCACTTGTGTATTATTATCTAACGAATTCGAAATATCATCAACAAAAACTGTTAAGTTTGACATTGTAGATCTATTTTTAGTAAAACCATGCTGATTTTTGATATATATGATTTAACTTGCCGAGTGAGAAAAGGACATATTAAAGTTTCGAATATCTTTGAGAACACCGATAAAATAGAAATTGGTCTATAGTTTCTTATATCCCTTTTGTCACCACTTTTAAATATAGGAACTACGCGTGCTTTCTTCCAAAGACTTGGAAACTTTCCGATAGTTAAAGATTCATGATAAATTATTGAAAATGGTTTCACTAAAGTAGAAGCACACTGTTTAACGAATATTGGTGGTATATTGTCAGGGCCTGCACCTTTATCAATGTTTAGGGTCTTTAGTTGCGACAGTATTTCTTCGTTACTTATAATAACGTTACTTAACTTAAAGTTACATTGGTATTTATTATAATTACAAGTAGTTAGTGAAGTATTGACAGGTGTTGAATCAGAAACATTGTATATACTTGAAAAATGTTTAGCAAATTGATCGCAAATGTCTTTTTCGTTAGTAAAATTACGGTTATCCATTGTCATTAATGCCGGATAATCACATTTTTCATCACGAAGATTCTTTAGATAAGAGTAAAAAAACTTTGGATTTCTTTTAATATTGTTTTCTACATTTTCAATATATTTCATATAATCTAAGTTAATGAGATCTCTACATCTATCCCTAAGTATTTTGAATTCATACCCATCTAGTGGGTTACCATATTTTTATATAATATCCTATACTTGTTTTTTTCTTTTAACCTTTTTTTGAGCTGGCACGAATACCATACTGGGTATTTTATTTGGTGTTTAATAGACTTTTTTGGTACGTAGTTTTCTATTATTCGTCGTAATTCTACATAAAACAAATTTACCATATCATCAACATCTTTACATGCGTCAAATAGTTCTTTCCAATTTATTTCTTAAATTTTTTTGTTTATCACAGCGTAATCTGCATTAATATACATAAATTTAACTAAATCTCTAGGTAAAAATAGGGCTTCTGATGAATCATTTACTTCAAAATTAATTTCCAAAGGAGGATGATATTTATCAATAGAACAAACGTATGTGGTACTATCTTGAACACTAATCTTTATAATGTTACTAAAAACTAGGTCTATAATTTTTCCGTAAACGTTATTAATAGTGTTTATTTGTGACAGGCCAGTTAAATCCATAAAATCCTTGACTAAAGCACTAGTTAATGAGTTCGTGTTATGTACATTTAATTTTTTTGAATTATTTTCATTAGAAACCCACTGTATAGATGGTATATTAAAGTCTCCAATTATTAATGTATTTTTTTGTTCTAAAAAAACATCATTAGTTATTATTATATCATTGTTAGAAAAACATCAAACATTTCGAATTTAAAAGGAGAAGGTAAGTAGACTGCACAAATTGATATTACATTATTTCCTATAGTTACATTTACCCAAAGATCCTCATACTTCGTTTCCCACGAGTGAACCCTGTAACTTTTTTTTTTTTTGATACTGCTAATAAAACACCCCCACCATCCACTCTAGTTGTTTCAGTTGTTTCTCTGTCCCGTCTGTATACATTATATCTATCATCTATAAATTCATTATTATTTATGTGTCTATTTAGCCACGTTTCTCTAAATATTATTATATCAAATTCCGTATTGAGTACAGCACAGTAAATATCTTTAATTTTAGTCCTTATACCTCTTACGTTTTCATAAAAAATATTTAAGCTATTAAACATTTAAAAAAAAGGGATAACTAAAACTATATTAATATGTTAAAAAAACAACCACGAGGATAAAATATAATGCAAAAAATAATAACAATTAATAAATAATAATCGCCTAGTAACGAAGCTTTTATATACGCTCAATCTATAGTTCTTAAAAAATCTTTGGATTTTATACGTATTACGTCACTAGCAATTGCTTTTCTCAAATATATATTTCCGTTACGAGACCACACGAATCAATGATTCCTTTCTTTTGCGAGTATTCGAGTTGCTGCATAAATATCTTTGGACGCGGCGGTTAGGTTTTCAGAAATATAAACGGGTGATTTTTCTCCTGATATTCCCAAGTGTGACGTATTTAGTTTGTCTTCAGAGTTGGATCTATTAAAATTCAATACACCTGCAAAAATTTGACTAATACTGTTGTCGGACGCTTAGAATTATTGTTTATTTTAGCCACACGAGTACATTTACTGATACTTCCTTCTTGTAGTGGTAAATTTATCACCTTGCTTATCTGTTCTACTGTTTTAATCAAATTTTCATTTCTAAATTCTGGTACGCAGTGTAATTCGATATTACTTGCTCTTGCTTCTTTCTCCAAAATGTTAATTGTACTACTATGATTGTTGATAATCTCTCTTAACTCACTGTTACTCTTCCTCAGATAGCAAATTTCACTTTTCGCCTCTTCTAATTCTTGTTTTACAGTATCGTATAGATTTGAAAAGAACTCCATAGACTCCTTGAGAGATTGTAAACCACTTAATTCCTCTCTTATTTTCTTTAATTCGGTACTTACTGACACAGTTATTATATCTTTAACTTATTTTCTAATGGCCGACAAAAAATCCTGAATATTACCGATGGATGATTCGCCTTCAGAGCTAATTAATGTATGAGGCGTCAGAGATATCGACGGTACGGACGAAACTATGTTATTGTCGGGACTAATTTGTTTATCTGCGTTTGGTATTAACGCTTTTACCACCTTTACGTGTAGTTGTAATACAGACCGAACAAACCCAGTGCACTCGAGATATCGCTATGTTATTATTCGAGGATACACATTCCAAATGGAATTGTAATTGACATTTGCTGCATTTGATTATTTTCTGTGTAACTAGTACATTACTTTTGCAGATTGAAAATTCATTAATCATCTTGTGTAATTTAAAATGTTGAAAAATATGTAAAGTTTGTCGGGGGTCGATCCCTTGACTTTTGGAACCTTAGGCCGCTGTTGAACAGCTACACCACGATTGCATTCAGATTAACTGTTAAAATATCGATAGTAGCTCTTGTAACGAATAAATGCACATCACAACTAATTACTTATGATGGGTATTATTGAATAAACACTTGCACTTCAATAAGTTTAAACTTTGTTTTTAGCACTTCTTACACAAATATAAAGTTTTCAACTTGGTTCAAAAACTTCAATTACACTTTATCTTCATTTTGACAACTTGGGCAATGAAATAACTAATATTTTATTATTAAAAACAATTGTTTTGTTACGGAGTGAGCAGATAAACGTGTGACGTGTATGACTCGAGAGGGCGTTCAAAATTGTATAATATATACTATATACCCTATAGGTAAGTGCACGAACAAATGGACCACCTGGTGGTCCATGGACACCACTCTTTTGTTTCGATAAGCGATCTCGGCTTAAAGATATGCTACATGTGACTAACGTATATAATACTACACTCCGGGATATGACGGTTGCAACGAGTCATATTAAGTCAAGAAGTCAATGTAACGTCATTTATATTGTTAAATAGAAGTAATATTCCTTGTACACATCAGACATAATTCGTTTAAATATCGAAATAAAGAAAGAAAGAGAAAGAAGCATATAAGGCGATGTTATCAAAATAGCGATTTTTTCCTGACAAACCTATGAGTATGACATAGGTTACAGTCAATATAAAAACTAGCAAATCGTCCCGGCCTCGCACGGGTAGCAAAGCAAAATGTATGTTGTTGTAATTACACTGGCTCACTCACCCTTCAAACCAGAACACAACAATAACGCTGTTTTGCGGTAGAATATCTGATGAGTGGGTGGTACCTACCCAGACGAGCTTGCACAAAGCCCTACCACCGAGTGAACTGCTATGTCTACTAAAAAGAACTAACACAAACGGTTGCGATCAAAGTTGGTATAGAATAAAATTGTGAAAGTATCGTAACCGTTACAAATTGATAGAATCATTTAAAAAGCAAATACATAATCTATTTGCATTATGATATAAAAAAAAAAAAAAAAAAACGATAGTTTGATATAAATTTGGAGTGCACTGTACAAATTGATACGTAACGCAATCAACGCATTATATTATAAAGTTTATTCAGACTTCCAAACATTTACAAATTGCTTCGCTGCAGCTATTGAAAATATGTTAAAGTAAATTCGACATTGATCTAACACACGCTTTAAAACTATGAATTTTATGAAATAAACAATATCTATGCATACGTAATGGAAAAGTCTTAGAGAAATTACTGGATAAACAAACTTCAATGTAATGGCTACATATACCAGTCATAGTCTATTTGTGTTGCAGGGTTTATAAGAAATTTTGAAATAAAAATTTCGATTGGTTTTATATTATTTATAAGCAACACGGGCTATGCCCGCGTTCACGAGAAGTTTGAACAAGGAAATAGATTTCTCTCTAAGAATATATTGAAGTACATTTGTATTACTTCGTTGTGTTAGCCCGTCTGGGTAGGTATCACCCACTCGTCAGATATTCTATCACAAAATAGCAATGCTTAGTATTGTTTTTTCGGTTTGGTGTGGGTGAGTGAGCCTGTGTTACTACATGCACGAAGGACATAACATCGTTACGTTCCCAAGATTGGTGGCGCATTGGCGATGTAAGAAACTGTTAATATGGGCGGTGCGGATCCCTTAACAACAGGATGACCTTCGAATTGTAGATAAAGTAGTATAAAAATAGTTTTCCGAAATCACAACGCAACATACGAATATAATATAAACTTAATTTAATTGTAATTTCATAATATTTTCACGTTAACCTTACAAAATACCTTTGTTGAGTAAAAATTATCCTCCGTTTTTATCAGAGAAATCTTTCTAAACTGTGAACATATTTTACTACGACGTCAGCTAAATACATGATATGTAGTAATGTTCCTCACCAGCAGCTGGCTAATCATTTAAGATTGGGTGGAATCTATCCAGATAAGCCAGCAGACACATTTTTTAAACAATTAATTTGTACTTACCATCAAGCTCCACCAACAGATTAGCAACTGTGTGACCATCCCATGGATGTGCAATTAATTTTACTAGATATGCACAGCCAGGTCTCACTGCACAACCTTCCGGTACTGGACTGGCATATGCTGGAATCACACTCCAGAACGATTCCTGACGGAAAAAATATCACAGATTATATTTCAAATACAAATTTTGCTATTATTATTTTGGGTGCAAAAAATTAAGACGATCAAATAAGCAATGATGATTTCTAATCAGCTGTAATCATGAGCATTACAAGCTATTTATGGACTCCATTTTTTTATATATTCTGCGTCTGTAATTATAATGGCACATTGAATATTGATTATCTACCTAACTTCACATGGGTAGAATAATTAAAAGTTTTGATCGTAATGAATACAGCTAGTGTAAGCTAGCCAGTCCATGTAACCCACGCTAGTAAAGTTGCCAGGCGGTATTATTTTTTCTTACATCATCAACGATCATCGTCAATTTTCAGCCAATTTACATAAAAACTCATCGAATTACACACCTAAACCTTTCTCACGAACCATTGGTGAAAACCGACAGACAAAAAGACGCGGCGAAAGGACTTTGTTCTATAATATGTATTGTATAAAAAGCCAATCATTTTTTAGGCTACTTTTAGTTCTGGTGACATAGATAGTACAATAAACGTTATGTACTACGTTTATTTTTTCGCAGATTAAAATAAATGTGTATTTAAAAAGTATATTTAAAATAAAATTTACTAAAGTTGAGTATTCTTTAGCTTGTTTTAGACCCCTAGCACATGGCGTGTTTTAAACGCACAGACGACACGCTGGTAACGCACGTATATGCGCTTCAAACGAGATTTGAACGCAACCTTGTAACCTAAGCACACGGGGTGATCGTGAAACGTGCGTTTACTGTGCGTATACGCGCAGATACAGCGATACAGGCGCGCTGTAGTCGCTCGTAGCTCGCGGCGCGGGCGGTGCGCAGCGTGCCTCCTCCTCCGGCTTAAGAACGCGCTTCACACGCGCATTTGTATCGCGTTTTCTAATCTATAAAAACGCAAAAATCGCCATCTACAACGCAGAAAACGCGCGTCGTTTGCGCATTTAAACTACGCCATGTGCTAGGGGCCTTAGACGTTGAAGATGATCTAATTGTTGATCATTAGAAAGAACATAAAGTAGTCCAACTATCTAGTGCAGTGGACGAACCTGCTATTATAATTATGATGGCAGATGTGATAAAACGCATATAAAAATAGGAAGAAGTTCCAAGTGTAAACTGTCGGCTTTCATTAGTATCAAAAGTATCAGATTCTGAAGATCAAATGATAATGAGGCTGTCAAAACTGGTTTAAATAAAATAAATACCAACCGAAACATCGATGTTTATAAATTATATTATAAAGATTTTTCGTGTGATGTAAATATGATAAAGATTTTTTCCTCGCTCGTAATTGACTTTAGGTTATCATAATGCTTGTCAACAAAAATATCAACCAATTCTGACATCTTAAAAAAATTTATAATGCTTTCAGAATAGTCTCAGGAATATGTACTTCCGCGTAGCGAGACGTAAATTTAAATTTAATTTAGCACAGTTAAATTGGTTGTTCTATTTTAATACACGATCAAAATGAATGATTCGATGAAATACACCGACATGAGTTATTGAGTTACTATCCTTAAAAATTTTAGTACACATTCATGTCTGGTATAAACATTTTTAGTATTGCCGATCATGTGAAGGTCTGTCTAGGATGGTATTACTCATTTACTAGTTATTTCACTTTGAAACACGATTTTTAGCTCTTACGTACATCGATGACTACACTACATGCCTCATTGTTCTAGTGGATAGATATATGTAAGGCCGCAGATACAAGAAAAAGTTATAGAATTTTGTAAAAATTCTCATTAAAAACTCGGAGTCTGGGAGTTGAATGTGAGTACATTCCCGGGCCTCGGAAAGCACTATAACGTCGGACAAGTCGGTTAAGCCATCCCATCGGATTATGAGAGGTAGGGAATAGAGAATGCATCTATGTTTATGCACACACTTGATCACTATCATAAATGTCCTGCACAGTTAGCTATTCTCCCTTGGGATTGGCCGCCTTGTCAGCAATCGGTCAGGTAATCGGTCATCATACATCGATGTTCGAACCAGTGTATATCTTATATGTTACATAACTCGTTGTTCAGTCGTAATATCAGCTATGACCATAGGTAATAAGCATCAGGTGACCTTTATGATTATTGCGTAAATTAGCTTGGAACAAATTTAGATTCTTTTTACTTATGTCTTCAATTTGGATACATTATCTGTTAGATCCAATGAGAATAATGCTATTATCCTCTTTGGACTTTTATACTCGTATGGTACAGTCAGGTTTAACTTCCGGTAAAAAGTAGTTTGATCAAAAAATCATTTTGACAAAGGTATAGGTTGAGTTCGTTTCTGCGTAACGACTGTCCGGAGAGTTTCACAAAGTATGTCGCCCGCGATGTTTTTTTACTGTTATGTTTTTTTATTATTCATGTTGTAATGAGTTGTTTTTAATCATTCTTTTGAGATGTCGACAATCAAATCGATTGCGTAAGTCTTAATTATTTAAATACGACTGAACTTTAATTATTTATTATAAAATATCTTGTTTAAAAATATTCGATTCTAATCACTTGATAGAAACATCCAAAGTCTATATAATAATGTATTTAAGAATCTAACGAAACAGATAGATATGACGTTCGGCATAATTTCGCATCCAAAAACTGAATGAGTTTAGGTCGAAATTCCCTATACATGATGATGTTACAATTATCGGGCGAGATCTTGAATAATCTACGGTATCAATCATGGAAAATGGCGTTTTCAATGTCGGCGAAGTTATTACATATATGCACTTTAATTTTACTTTTGAAGTAAAATAGGATACAAATAGTTAAATGGAATAGTGTTGTATTAGAAATAAAGATAAAATAAAGCAGAGCATTTAGTAAACAGCATGGAATATGTAAATCTATGGATGGTTTACTTATATTGTACGGTATAGATATTTTTTTTTTTATAAGGAGTCCTTACCCCTGGAATGTTGTATTCGTAGCACAAATTTGATCTGCAGTCCATCGTGTCAGTCAAACTGTGGACCTCCAGAGAATATTCACGAACTTGCGGACCTAAGGACAAAAGGAACACTCAATCATTTAAAATAGGATCAATAACGTGATACACTTGTCACTTATAATGTTTATCGACCAGATTCGTGCCGCGTGATGGAACTCGAATACGCTCGAAACTCTCTACCAAACTCTCCTAAATAGAAGAGGTCTTAGCGCGGCAGTAGAATGTTAACAGGTTGTTACTTTGGTCTCGCAAAACTCGTAAAGTTATTTGTCGCGTCGGATTATTGACGGATCGCATATTTACATTAAAAGCATCGCAAATTTACTCGGTGGTAGAGCTTGGTGCAAACTCGTCTTGGTAGGTACCACCCACTCATCAGATATTCTACCGCAAAACAGCAGTACTTTGTATTGTTGTGTTCCGGTGAGTGAGCCAGTGTAATTACAGGCACAAGGGACATAACATATTAGTTCCTTAGGTTGGTGGCGCATTAGCGATGTTTTTTTTTAAGAACATTACAATGCCACTGCCTATGGGCGTTGGTGACCACTTACCATCAGGTGGCCCATATGCTGGTCCGCCTACCTTTACAATAAAAAAAATCGGACTATCAGATTTAGTACATAGAAAATAATTTGTAAATAATTTACAGTTTAATACGCAAACACTCACCAGCTTTATAATTGCACACCCTCGTAATGTATACTTTTGGGGTAGTTGACTATTTATTCGACGAAATTGCCAAATGATAACAGTAACATTTAATCCAAATAATATTATAAATGTGAATGTGAGTTTGTTTGTTTGTTACACTTTCACGTCTAAACCACTAAACCGATTTTGTCCCCGAATTCTCACGGGAACGACAACTACGCGGGTCAAACCGCAGACAAAACGCTAGTGTTTAAATAAATAATAAGCTAAACATTTAAATAAAATAATATTAGAAAATGTAACGTTCTACACAAACTATATTATTTCAGTTTAAATTTGAAACTTTATGACAATGATTCCATTTTAACAGTTTGAATAACTTTTCACCGATAATGAATTCGCCAACTTCGTCTTTATAAATATTTGGTAGTATTTTACTTACAAAAAAATTCATATAAAAAACATAATTTTCGATTATTTTTTAAATTCAAAATAGGCAGACTGCCAAATGGGCCACCTGATTAGTAGTCACCGACACCCATAGACATCGGCATTCTAAGAAATATCAACACCCTGAATATCGTCAATGTACCAATAAACTCAATTAAGATTATATGTCTTGTTAACCCTTATACCCTGCTGTCCGGAACTTCAAACCGGAACACAACAATACTAATCATCTAGACGAGCTTTCACAAAGCCATCAAGTCCACATACGAGTAAAACAAAATCTTCAATATTAAATTGTCGATAAGAAATAA
Organism: Nymphalis polychloros; assembly: GCA_905220585.2. Lineage (NCBI taxonomy): Eukaryota > Metazoa > Arthropoda > Insecta > Lepidoptera > Nymphalidae > Nymphalis > Nymphalis polychloros. The sequence continues at coordinate 3,641,640 of HG992251.1, forward strand.
TAATATATTCAGAAATTCTACCGAATACGTCGTATTTTTAGATATTAAATAATCTTCAGCGGAACGCGCTCCAGGCTCACATAATACTCATTAATCAGAGCTAAGTATGCGAAGTCAATGAGTAATAGCTCATACTGATGTTTGAACTAGTGAATATTTTTACCGGGATAGCTGCAAATTATTAATTTTCTAAAGCTGGAGACTGACCTACTTATATTAACGTTACATCCGCAGCGGATGATACGTTACGTGGTCGTAGCGCAACGCTCGATGTGTTGAAAAATGTCAGCTAATAATAATACATCTCTCTATCTCTACTAATGGAGGAGACGTTTTTTCTGTAATGCCTATGTGTAAGTACTAAATCAATATACACAAAACAGGAGACGCAGCGAGTTTCGGGCCAGGTTTTGGGAAATTCAAATTTCGAGATGTCTATTTAAAAAAAAAAATGTACATATGTGTGCTCTCTTAGATTCTTTAGAAGAAAACAGTTGTGCAGATTGTAATAAATTTAAATATCATTAAATGAATAAACATCTTAATTATATTTTAGTTATGGAAAGTAATTACTACTAATTACTTGACTTTACATATTTATGAATTTAACATGATAATTTTATTATATACTCGTATATGCAGGTCTGTCACCACCTTAATATATCTAAAGAGCTTAAAGAAACACATGGCTCATGATGAGATAGACTTTAATATTTATTAACGATGGAAATTAGCGTTTTCTTTTGTTTGTAGTTTACGAAAAATTCTTATAACGATATAAAATAAAAGCCGCTCCCTATGGTACCTACTATATTAAATTATAATAATTTAATTATAGCCAATTTCATCGCATTAACTAAATATAAAGTGTCATTATTTATAGTTGTGTGGTTCCTATAATTCTAGCTTTATTATATTAGTATGCCTAGGCCTAGAGGCAAAATTATATGGTTGCGTAACTGAATACCTCAGGATCTCAATTAGATTATTTTCCTACTAATAATGCAAACTTTATAATAACATATGTCTATTATAATTAATATCGTTTAATGAAATTCATTTATCTCCTTAGTGAATATTTCATTAACATATGTGTAACAATCATAAATTTATATATATTTTAACTTATTATAAAATTAGTTTTATCAGTAAGAGAAACCGACATGCTAATTTATTAGGTTTTATTATTCGCTGAATGATTAAAATTGACGTTTTTTAATTTTGACATTTTATATTACAAAGCTGGAGTTTTATAAATGCACTAATCTCTGACACAGTAGACAGTCTGTCTGTTAAATAAGTTAATTGTGTAACTCAATGAGCGGAGCAGTAACAGTGCCATAAAGCGTATAAAATTTGTACGTATGGACGTATGTTTGGACCAGTTTGAGTACGTAAATTAACAAACGATTTCGGTTTAAACTTCCTACAGACATCACTTAAATTTCATCTGCTTGATCTGTGTTTATAATTCATCTCGTGCGTTTTTAACTCAATTTGGTATGGAAGATAAATCTCAATGAGTATATATCTTTATTACAAACCAATTGTTTTTTTTTTTTTTTTTATGTAAGTGGGGGCAAACGAGCAGGAGGCTCACCTGATGTAAAGTGACTACCACCGCCCATGGACATCCGCAACATCTGAGGACTTGCAGGTGCGTTGCCGGCCTTTGAGGAAAGAGTACGCTCTCTTCTTGAAGGTTTTTATGTCATATCGGTTCGGAAAAGTCGCCGGCGAAAGCTGGTTCCACAGAGTGACGTGTGCGAGGCAGAAAATGCCTTAGGAAAAGCGCTGTTGTGGATTTCCAGACATCGAGGTGGTGAGGATAGAATTTTGAGTTCTGGCGTGATGTCCGGTGGTGAAATTCAGCGGCCGGGACTAAACCAAACAACTCCTCAGAACACTCCACGTGATATATGCGATAGAGTATGCAGAGTGACCCAACATCTCTACGCAAATCCAAAGTATCAAGCCGGTCGGTAATAGCTTGATCGTCGACAATTCGAACTGCTCTACGTTGTATGCGGTCAAAAGGAAGAAGCTGGTACTGGGGAGCTCCCGCCCAGAGGTGAGAGCAGTACTCCATGTGGGGCCGAATTTGCGCCTTGTAAAGTTTTAGGCGATGGGCCGACGTGAAGTACTGTCTCGCCTTGTTGAGCACTCCAAGCTTTTTGGAAGCCAGTTTGGCTTTAACTTCCAATTGACCACGGAACTGAACAACGTTCGAAATCTCAACGCCAAGTATCCCGATACTGGCTGTGGGATGGAGGGGAGTATTCTCGAAATGAGGGGATATGACAAAAGGAGACTTTTTAGCGGTTAACGTGCAAACTTGAGTCTTATTGGGGTTGAATTGGACCAAGTTTAGTCGGCCCCAGTCCGAGACTTTGGCTAACAAGGTCTCGACTTCAGACACAAGTTTATTCCGACACTCGTTGACGTGTTCCCGAGAAATATTAGCACGGCCGGTGTAAAGGACGTCTACAGTGCTGTCATCCGCATAGCAGTGAATGTTACTGATTTGTAACATATCATTGATATGCAGAAGAAACAGAGTAGGTGAAAGAACGCAGCCTTGTGGAACACCAGAATTGACGAATTTTAAGTCAGAGCATGCACCGTCGACAACGACCTTGATGCTCCGATCTGCCAAAAAGCTGGTGATCCACTTGCATAATTTCTCGGGAAGCCCGTAGGAAGGAAGCTTCGTGAGAAGCGCTTTATGCCATACCCGATCGAAGGCCTTCACTATGTCCAGACTGACCGCTAATGCCTCCTCCTTGGACTCAACCGCTGTAGCCCATCTGTGAGTAAGGTAAACTAGAAGATCACCAGCTGAGCGACCCCGACGGAAGCCGTACTGGCGGTCACTAATCAGCTGGTGCTCCTCTAGGTACCGCAGGAGCTGGCGGTTAATAATGGACTCCATTATCTTGGAGAACAAGGAGGTGATAGCAATATAGGCCTATAATTTGTTGGATCAGAGCGATTGCCCTTTTTAGGGATCGGATGCACCAAAGCAGTCTTCCAAGAATTCGGGACTACGCCTAATGTGTAAGAGTGGCGGAAAAGACGCGTTAAGACCGGTGCCAACTCGGGAGCACAAGTACGCAGCACGATCGGAGGAATGCCATCGGGCCCACTCGACTTATGGATGTCCAAGGAAAGAAGTGCTTTACGAACTGCACTCTGCCGGAATTTATTGTAGTAGTAAATGCTTGTTATTTTTCCTAGTGCTTGTTTGTCTCCGTAAATAATTAAAGAAACTTTGTACTAATTAATGAATGTTATGTTGTAGACAAGAATAGCTGCTTGGCGGCTCCCCAAAACATACTCGTGTAAAACTCCATAAAACTATTGTTGCTTTAATTATATGTTTACACATATCATTTACGTTGTTTCTCAATGAATAGCTCACGTGCTATGTTTAAAAATAATATCTGTGAAATAATTACTAATATATAATATACATATAGTTGTATATCCTATCCTCTTTAGAACGTCTGGAACTTATTCCATCGCGTGCTCCAATTATTATTTTTTCACACCTGATGAAAAGAAACGATACAGCCTAAGATGGAGCGCGCTTGCCTAGAAGATGCCTATTCACTCTTGAGTTGAAGGTACCCATATTGTAGGTTGTGGAGAATACGGAAGTCGGGAGGCCTTAGTGGTGAGTATCAGAAACTAGGAAGCAAATCGTTTATACGTGTCTTAATTACGTCAACTGCATGGATGCAGATCTTTTTGATGCCTCGCAGCTCTCACACCGGTAAAAAGGTAAATGAAGACACATGATATTGAATTCGATTCGACACATGAACGACTGTTCATTATGTTTTCCGTCGCGGCCGAGCATGACATGAATAATAAACACAAATTAAGCACATGAAAATCTTAGAAGTGCTGCCCTGAGTTGAAATCTGCAATCGTCAATAAAGATTCACCTGTTCCTGGGCCATATATAAAATAAACTTAATATAATCATGCCATCTCGGCATGATTATTTTAAGTTTATTTTAAATAAATAAATATATTTTTAAATGAACTACCTAATTAATTATTCCTACCGCCCATAAACTGTTCCAACACTGTACTGTGATGAATTGGTACCACTTGAGCTTGCCCACCACTACAAGTAAGATATACTATATTGTATACGCACCGGTCGGTGGGTTCCATGTTACATTAAACATTAACTCGTGGTCGGAGCCGACGAGAGGTAGCGGGGTCACTTGGACACCACTCGGCAGAGCCGCATGTTGAACTTTATAACGATTGAAATTTACTTCTGATGGGACCTGAAACAGATGAATTAACTCGATGAATAAAATATAACATAGTTACAAGCATCAATAGACACATTACGCCACACATACTAGCTTGTACAGACATAGAACAGCGGTAAGGGGACTTGGCATAAAAGAGAGTCACGCCGTTTCCCGTCATGGCATACGAGTCAGTCTCCAAGTTAAAGTTTTAAGTTATATACATAATATGTATTTATATCATTGATATCGCCTCGTTGGTCTAGTGGCTAGATAAAAGGACGCAGACCTCGAGGTCTTGAGTCTAAGCCCCAGGTCAGGCGGATAATTATTGGGTTTTCCTAAGGACAAGCCTGGAGTCTGTGAAGTGTGTACACGCCCGTGCTTCGGAAAGCACGTGAAGGTACTCACGATCATGCGCCTGAACTCTGTCTGGTCTTGTCAGATTTGCTGTCCCATGTGATTAGAGATTGAGGGAATAGAGAGTGCACCTGTGTTTGCACAATAATAATATGTCACACAATATAACTATACGTATATACAATAATTGCTGAGCAATAATTTGTCAACTATACGTATATACAATAATTGCTGAGCAATGACTGTGTCAATATATAACACTTCTATGTCAATATACTAATTAAATTTAAAATGGCATTATATACCATTTACCAACCCTACACTTTCTTACCGTTTTATTCACACCGATAAGAACGTCTTTTGTATATTGCGTTAAATTTTATAACTGTGTTTTATTTTACTTTATGCACAATCAAATATTTTGTTATCCTATCTTTTGTTTTTATTATTATCTCGTATTATCTAACGAAATGAAATGAATGCTGAGTAATACTATTTAGCAGTAAAACAAGTGATGGTTAATATCTACCCAGGCAAACATATTTTATTGTAACGTAATTGAGCGTCTCTAAGTGTAAAGTTTCGAGGAATATAAATGATTTTAGTGAAATATATGTAAAGAAATAATAATTGTATTATTTCTTTGATGAGTTTGCCTTTACAGAGCAACTTAAAGCTTATTTCATTGTAATCCTTCATTGAAATAAGAAAATTGCTTGTAAAACGAGCCGAGATGGTCCAGTGGTAAGAACACGTGAATCTTAACCGATGATCGTGGGTTCAAACCCGGACAAGCACCACTGAATTTCATGTGCTTAATTTGTGATTATAATTCATCTCGTGCTTGACGGTGAAGGAAAACATCGTGAGGAAACCTGCATGTGTCAAATTTCAATGAAATTCTGTCACATGTGAATTCCACCAACCCGCATTGGAGTAGCGTGGTGGAATAAGCTCCAAACCATCTCCTCACAAGAGAAGAAGAGGCCTTAGCCCAGCAGTGGGACATTAACAGGCTGTTACTTTACTTTTGTAAAACGACATTATATATATATATATATATATATATATAACTTTTTTTTACTTCATATATGTACTGTACCTTTGGGGCTATTCACTAAGAATAAACTTTAAGCTCTCTGAAGAATATTATCGTGAAGTGTCCGAAAGTGTTATGCGAATTTGATTATAATAATTTATAGTGTGTTAGCGAATAGAGTGATAGAACATGAAAATGAATTTATTTTTTATTTTTGTCAGTCTGTACATGCTAATCTCCGAAACTACTGAACGGATTTTGTTGCGGTTTTATCAGATAGATTAATCTCAGCTTGGAGCAATATTTAGAATCTGTTTTATTGAAATCGAATGACGGTGAAATAAATTATCATCATTTGATAATCAATATATTTAAAAAAAATCTTCTATACATAAAATCAAGCAGTAAAAAATATGTATATGTACATTGAATAAATTCATCAAAAACGGGTGTGGGCGATAATAGAAGAGAACAAAAATTCATATTTTTCAAATCTCGTAATAAAAACCGACTTAAGTCGCGGGCCCCAGCTAGTTAGAACATATAATATAAAGGATACAAGTTCCATCGATCCCAAACTTATTTCATCATAAATAACATAACATTTGTAGCAGAAACATATAACAAATAGAATATATAACGAACGTCCAAAACAAATGATCTCAATGAGGTTACTCATACGTTACATTTATACTTATATATATATATATGTATTACACACGTTATTATTTTATGTACTTAAGTCCTAAAACAACATTATTATTGTAAGTTACGAACGGCTTGTACTTTAAATATTAATATCAACATTATTATGTATTTCGAAATATATTTCACTGCCTAGATATAACTTGATACAACTTTATTACGACTTTAAAACTAACTTTTCTTTTAAATATAACAAATAATTAAAAATATTTTTTATAAAAATAATTTTAAATTTTTCTTTAGTGAAAATTTTGAAGACATTTTTATATAAACCAAATTTTATCTTTGTTTTTTTTTTTAAAACGTTATTTTTTATTTTCTTTTATACAAATTTCCTCCTACGTAAACCGCTACTTATGATACACAATTATAATTTCCAATTGGGTGTTAAACTGTGGGCTATGCTCGGAGTTTCTCTGAAGGATCGCATCCCAAATGTGGAGATCCGATACAGGACCAAATTTATCGACATAACACAAAGGATAAGTTAGCTGAAGTGGCTGAGGGCTGGTCACACATGTAGCAGAACCGACAACCGACAAGTGGCTGGCAGCGGATGGAGATTGGGAGCTGAAGATCGAGCTTACTGGCGTGCCATTGGAGAGCCATATGCCCAGAAGTGGACGACAAAGGGATGATGATGTATGTATGCATGTATGTATGTATGTTAAGCTGTTACTTTACATGGTTATGTTACTATAATCCAACTGGACATGATAAGGTCTTCCTGACCGACTTTGGCCACCTGTGGCTCAGGGTGTTTTATAGTGCACAAGTGTTGACTCAATTTCCTTTCTCTCTCAAAGTCTGAAAGACTAATTCGATACGATGGGACTGGCGTCCAATACCATTTTCCCAAATATAGGGCGCTACTGGTTTTTTTTTTAATATTCTATTTTTTTATTGATCATATTAATATCGAAGCCTAATTAAAGTCTGCAGTTTAATAAGACAAGATTGAGTTTGAAATCGGTACTTTGGAATCGGATAAATTCTTAGATTCTTAGATGAAGTGGATCACTTATAACTTAGGTAACATGGCTCTTCTTATAAATGAATAATTTCAGATCAGGATAAGGTTAACTACTAAGCACATGCTTAGTTAGAAATTGGGTAAAATAAATATTGGTAAACATTTTTAATAAAAGGTTTTCCATCTAAACAATCGAACACATTGTCTCCAAAGTCTAACAGCTACTCTTATAGATTTCATATTTAGTGTCATACAAAGCCTAAAGCCTGACTGGATATATTGGGGTTAAAATAAATGATTAATTAATCCAGTTACAACATTAAACTCTTTCGCCGTTTCTTCTCCGGTCTGAGGTGTTACTTTACGAAACAAAGTAGATTTTTGGCAACCAATAAGAAATGTAATGCATTTGAATAATTTTTTCATTTCAATTTTGGGAACATTAAATTTAGGCGGCAAATAGGCGAGCCATTAGCGATGTATATTCATGACGTCATTAACAGAAATATATAATAATTTATATTTTACTATTTATTTATTGTAATACTCTAAAAACGTAATGAACGTACAAATACAATCTAACAAAGAAATGGATCGTTTGTTATCTGTGAAAGATTATCTGCTAACAATTGTATGATACACACTAAACAAATTCATGAATGAATTGTAACACTTGTAAGAAGATTTATAATCTTACCAATTATATAACATTATAATCCTATTTGATTTTACTAAGCTGGTTCAATTTTCGCCCAAAGGATCGGAATTGTGATTGAACGAAGAAATTATAAATTTTAGCATTTCTACATATTCCACAAAGTTATAATATGTAAAGCAGCCGTTTTTAATTTTAATTTCCTTATATATACTATGGCTCAGGTCATTTTTTTTGGGTCCCATAAACAAAACTTATTTTTTTGCAATTGTTGATTTCGCAAACTCACATTATAATTTTTTCGATGAATACGAGATCCCTCGATAATCTTTGGTCTGATTCCGTAACACGTAAACAACAAACAACACACATATATTGTTAAAAACAACACTCCACGATAAACGCACATTTTACACGGACTTGCATCATATCCTAATAACCGAACACAAATGATTCCCTTGATAACTATTGATATAAGACATGAATCAACGGATATGATTTGTCTATTTCCGACGTATAAACCGGTAAACAATACTAAAAGCAAACAAAAAGAACACACGGAATTGATTAAATTTCAAAAGCATGCGATGGTAAGCGAAAATAAACGGAATTTTTTAGTGATTAAGATTTTTAAGTGTATTAAGCGACGGCTACATTAAGACGCGAAACGCAGTGTGATCGATTTTAACGTTCGATGCGTTTAACGAAAGCTGCGGTTTCTATCACCAATAATATATAATGATAATGAGATGAATATAAAACAAGTCGAAATAGCCTAGTGGTTAGAACGCGTGAATTTTAACCGATGATCGTGGCTTCAAGTCCGGGCAAGCACCACTGAGTTTTCATGTGCTTAATTGGTGTTTGTAATTCATTTCATGCTTGACGGTGAAGGAAAACATCGTGATAAAACCTGCATGTGTCTAATTTCACTGGAATTTGGCAACATGTGTATTCCACCAACCCGCATTAGAGCATCGTGGTGGAATAAGGTCCAAAACTTCGCCTCAAAAATGGAGAGTAGACCTCAGTAGTGGGACATTTTCAGGCTGTTACTTTAAAAAAAAAAGTCATTCATACTATACATACATTATAAAAATATCTTTCTATTTATAATACAAGGCAGATATGTTTATAAATCATTACATTTGTTATAAAGAAAACTATATAACATGATGCTTATTTCATAATATTTTATGCGAAGTTAAGAAATCATATTTATCGTCGAATAAATTTTAATTTTAAAATCCTATAATATATGTAAGTCATGCGACACATATCGCGACGCTGAAATGTTTAAAGTGTGTCCACGCCATCTATTTCTGTATCAACTATTATTTTTCGGTCTAGTATCGATAATAAACGTTTAACACTCGAGATTGGCTGACGTTATATCGATACGCGTCTAAAGATAAGATAAGTTACCATTGTACATTTATACTAGTAATGTGCGTTTTATTCGATGAAAAACAATAGTACTAACAAGAGCAAGCCGACCACGAGTGCCAAGATAAGCTATGTGGTGGACGTTATAACCAGATGTTGCGGTATATACGGTTTAAGAGTGATTTATTGTCCAAGATAAATATATATATTGTATATTTGTATTATGATGATACGTTTTACATTGGATTTAGCTCTGCGTAATAAGTCGATTATAATTAAAGTAAGTAACAGCCTGTGAATGTCCCACTGCTGGGCTAAGGTTCTCTTTTGAGGAGCAAACTTTCTCCTTATTCCACCACGCTGCTCCAATACGGGTTGGTGGAATATACACGTGACAGAATTTCAACGTAAATTTGACACATGCAGGTTTCCTCACGCTGTTCTCCTTCACCGTGAAGCATGAGATGAATTATAATCACAAATTAAGCACATGAGATTCAGTGGTGCTTGCCCGGGTTTGAAACCACGATCATCAGCTAAGATTCACGCGTTCTTAAAATCGGGCCATCTCGGCTTCTTTTTAAAATTAAAGTAATTAATGCAATACCTATCAATCAAAGCGATAAACAATTGTTAAGAGTTCTGAATCACGCTGGTAAGAAGTTATGTATTGTATTTATATTTAATATATTATGTATTATAAATGAATTAATTATAATATTATTATTTAAATACATGATATACTCTTGTCAATCACTCCGGTTATATTTAACGTACAGAAAGTTTTGACGTGAAAGTAATTAAATTTACCTTATTCCAGCAATTCATAACGTATACGTAATTTTATCATATATTTTGTGGCAATAAATTTTTTAATTATGTTTACAATATTTTTTTAACTTTCTTAAACCTTATGTTCCTTAGAAAAACAGAATAACATATTACCAGTATTATTATATTAATACATTTGTTGCAAGAAACAATATATCAAGTCTGAAGTATTCATACCATCATGTGCTTCTGAGACACGTGTGTAATACTGCCAGCGTCCAAGCTCAGGGCCGCTATTGGGAATTCATTGAATTCCGGATCGAGCCAATGAAAAACTATTGGAAACCCTATCAAACCCAATATATTGCAACTAGATCAACAATATGCTGATATTAATACAATTATATCAAAACAGTTTGTTATAGCAACAATATTTCACACAAAAAGACACCAGTTTTTTTGGAGCAGACGCAAGGAGATACAAAAATCAATTAATTGAGGTTACTTACCGTTAGTTCATTTGTTTCTGCACTTGGAATTAAGTGCGTAGTGGAATGCATTTCATTAACAGAATCATCTCTCGTTTCCAGACTTGAAGACAGACTTGGCACCAAGCTTGGAGCCAACGACGTATTCTCCAAGTCTTCATCCTGTATCGATATTGTTTCTAGAGCGTCCGAGGTCGTCGTTCTGCCGATGAGCCCTCGTAATATTGTATTGATACCGGTAAATGATTCCTGCGACGTATTCTTGGGCCACATAAGCATCATGACACAGCATATTGTTGATTGCCATTTCATCATGCACAAACCATGTTATCAGCGTCAAAACTTCAAATTTAACACCACACTTACGATCACATTTTTTAACAATTTCAAATAAAAGTCAATAAGTCTAGTTATCTTCCTTCCTTTTCTCGCAAATGAGGTCTAAATATTTGGTGGTATTGAAACTAACAAACAGATATAACATTTTGAGGCTTCCGATTCTTCAAATATGAGACTCATTTTATATACCAAAAAAAATATTTTCCTCTATATATTTTTACTTGGTGGTAGGACTGTGCAAGCATATCTTGGTAGGTACTGCCCACTCACCAAATATTCTAGCAGCAAACAGCAAAATATTGTTGTATTCCGAGTGAGCAAGTGAAACTGCAGGCACAAGAAACATAAGTTTCTTGTGATTGTAGTTACCAAGGTTAGTGGAACATTGACCGCCATTTTCCCATCCGCCTACCCACATATTAAAAGTTAATTTAAAAAAATATTTGGAACAAAAAAGGCATAATCTCATTTAAATTGTTTGTACTCTCAAGTATCGAATGAAATTCGAAGGAAACCCGATAACATTAATGTTATTAAAATATAAATGGGATAAAAACGTTATTATATGTCAATTTCATGTTCTAATAAATAAATATAACGTTATAATTTTGGATAGTTTCGTTGGATTAGGATAACGGATTACAATTAATTTAACGGTTGATTTGAAGGATAGATTTCAGTTTTCATAAGTAATCATGTGAAAAAATATGTAGGCCGCAATATAGTAATTGCAATATAATATTTTACACGTGTAGACTAGTTTGCCGTGACCGCAAACGGCATAATAGTCTATATAAATATTAGGTCCTTACATATGTAATTAGCGTTTTGTCGTACTGACCACTTTGATCTGAAATATCTCCTCTTTGGTTAAGAATTCCAAACTTAAATTTATAAATTCATTTAGCTGGTACATTTGAGTTTTGAAATCAGTCATTCATTTGTTTTTTCCTCATTATTTTTTTCTTTGGCGTCGCTTATTACCGCACAATGGAAAACATGAAATATCGGTATATTTACGAGTACGAGTTCTACCGTGGCACCAGTGCTGCAGAAACAGCTCGAAGGATTAATGATGTGTACGGCGCTGGCGTCGCAAAAGAAAGCACGGTACGTTTTTGGTTTCAACGTTTTCGTTCTGGAAATTTCAGAACCAACCCCGTGGACGGCCGGAGACCAAAGTGGAAAATAAAGAATTAAAGGCTATTGTGGAAGCGGATCCATCACAAAGCACTTCAGAGATAGCTACAGGCTTCGGGGTAAGTGATAAAACTGTATTAATCCACTTGAAGCAAATCAGGAAAGTAAAAAAATTTGAACGATGATTGACCTCATGAATCGAGTGAATCGAACTTGCAAACACCCATCGACTCCTGTGTTACTTTGCTCAACCGACACAATAATGAAGGGATTTTAAATCGAATCATTACTTGTGATGAAAAGTGGATACTGTACGATAATCGGAATCGCTCGTCGCAATGGCTGAACCCTGGAGACCCAGCCAAATCCTGCCCTAAACGAAAATTGACTCAGAAAAAATTACTTGTGAGTGTTTGGTGGACGAGCGCCAGTGTCGTTCACTACAGCTTTCTAAAATCTGGCCAAATGATTACGGCAGATATCTATTGTCAACAATTGCAAACCATGAAGGAAGAACTAGCTGCTAAACAACCGAGATTGGTCAATCGCTCTAGGCCACTGCTGCTTCACGACAACGCAAGACCACACACTGCATAACAAACAACCACTAAGTTATATGAGCTACAATTGGAATATCTGCGACACCCACCTTACTCCCCGGACCTTGCCCCAACAGATTACCATTTTTTCCGGAATTTGGACAACTTCTTACAAGGAAAAAAATTCAACTCCGATGCGGCAGTCCAAACAGCCTTCAAAGAGTTTATTGATTCTCGCCCCCATGGTTTTTTTAGTAAAGGGATCAATGAACTACCTATGAGATACTTACATCGCCAAAGCGCCACCAACCTTTGGAACCAAGATGTTATGTCCCTTGTGCCTATAATTGCACTGGCTGACTCACCCTTCAAACCGGAATACAACGATAGTAAGTACTGCTATTTTGCGGTAGAATATCAGATGAGTGGGTGGTACCTACCCAGACGAGCTTGCACAAAGCTCTACCACCAAGTAAAATAATCGTGCCAGCGTCCTGGTTACAATTACAAAACGACATTCTTTTTGACGGCATGTTTCTTTCTATAACATACAAAACTGTGTTACAAGTTATAGAAAAAAACACGCCAGAACAGTTTGTTTTATTTTTTATTGTACCGTAGAACCTCGATTATCCGAACCTTGATCATCCGAACCCTCTATTATCCGAACGATGACTAAGTTTATCAGAATGCTCAATTATCCGAACATTGGTGCGAAAGATACATTGTTTGTTGAGACTTGGCCGCTCAAAAACGTGTTACAGCCGTTCGTCAATTAAAAATTGACAATTTTATAAAAAAAATATAACAAAAAGTATTCGACTATTTTCAGGTGTTGAAAATACACATAAGGTCGTCCAGACCGATTTCGGCCACAGCGGCCGATCTGAAGAGAGATTAGCCAACTGCGCAGGAGATATTATAGTGCACAAGTGTGTGCGCAAACACAGGTGCACTCTCATTTCTTAGCTCTCATAATCCGATGGGACGGCAATTCGACACGACCGGAAAGAGTTCAGGCGCAGGACCAACGGCTTAACGTGCTTTCCGAGGCACGGGAGTGTACACACTTCCACCTTCCAGACTCCGCGCTGTTACTGAGAATTTTCTGACAGAAAAACCCTATAACTATTTATCGGCCCGACCTGGGAATTGAACTCAGGACCACCGGGTCTGCAGCCTAATATCTAGCCACTAGCCCAACGAAGCAGTCATATACACATATATATATTTCAACGTTAATATGCATGTCAAATTTTAATATATATGTATGTATGTACTGTTTTAATTTAAAAAGGTGTTGATTATGATCTCGTCCCTAAAACCCACGTTTCGATTATCCGAACTTTTGATTATCCGAACTAGTCTCAGTCACAATTGGTTCGGATAATCGAGGTTCTACTGTATATTCTATAAATAATTGTTTTGCAACTTTTGGCTTATTTTGGCGCTCTTTCTGTTATTAATGATTTGATATACGAAAGAAGAAGACACAGCATAATAAATAAGGCTGTAAACTCCTTTATTATTAAAATATATTGTAGCATTAACGTTTATTGTTTCTCTTTAAATATAAATGATTTCAACACACCCAAGATGGGACAAAAACACTCATTTTAGGTGGGTTGGAAGAAATCTCTTCAAGGCTAGGGCTAGGGCTCTCAAAGGCTTCTTATACTTTGTTCTCTTTTGATATTCTTTTGTTGATTCTGGTACGTAACAAAATAAATTTATTTAAAACACCCACGTTATGTTCCATATTCAAATCTAATTTATGTAATTCGAAAAATAGCAGAAGGGTTACGTCAGAGTATTAAAATTATTTTAAATGTAATCATGAACTTTTTAATTAAATATGTGATTGACATTTGTAATCAGAATTTAAATGTTTAGTATTTCGCTGTGTTTCGAGTATACTAGCTACCCGTCCTAATTTCGAACAACATACCTACACTGTTACTACAACATTTTTATCTTAGATATATTTATGACTATAATTGCCTCGTAAGCCTAATGATTAATTAAAGGCAGATCCCGAGGTCCAAGGTTCCATCTCCAGTTTGGGCTGATAAAGATTTATTGGGTTTTCTGTCGAACAATTCTCAGTAACAGCCCGGAGAATGGAAGTGAGTACAACCCCATACCTCGCAAAGCACGTACAGCCAATCCAATCGGATTATTAGAGTGAGGGAATAGAAAGTCCAACTATGTTTGAGCACAATGTCCCTTGAGATTGGCAGTTTATGTATATATTTTAATACCTCCCTATTAAACGTTTTCAAGCTGATTTATCTGTATCGGTTTGAATAATACCTACTATACCTGGATGTAATGTATGGAAGATCACGTGACAACAAATGTCCCGTGACATACTTTTATAAGCTTCGATAATATTTATTGTAAGAATCGAAGCAATTTGTCCCAATTTAGCACCGAATGATATCAGGAAAGATACGATATCAGTCTTCTTGAATTTCGAAAAGGGCTTAATAAAAAATGAGGAAACATTTTTTACAGTACGAGCGTTCTTTTCAAAAAAAATAATTTACTGAATGATAATTTTCGTGAATGGCGGCTACTCGACGATGATTAGCTGTACAAAAATTAGCCTGGTACAAATTGTTGAATTGTTTTTTTTTAATTTAAATGTTCCCGTCGGTACGGCGGGCTGTAAGTCACATCGGAGAAGTATGGCATTACGCTACCGCCTACTTCTTTTTTCATCGACTATCGGAAAATACAAGTTTTGTGGAATAAATCGTTTGACTCGTAATTTATCCGACACGTTCGATTAACGTCTACGCGATTGGGCTGCCGGTACCAGCGCTATGACCATCATTTTCCATTTCGTCATTATGTAATTAGACCCCTGAAGAGTCATCATACTGGTACAAATGACCTGAAATTTTGTGTCAGTATCTCCCGGTCCATAAAATTTATGGTGGTACCTCCCAATATGTCATCATTGTAAGAAGCGTAAACGATTCCTTACGCCATCAGCGCTTTGCTACCCATGATATCTCATATGTTATAACCTTTGTGCATGTACAAGGATCCCTTTAAACCCTTAAATACATAAACGCTTTCTGCTATCACATAGACCTAGCACGAAAATTGTATACCACAAGCTATTATTATCACTTATTAGAATTAACTATGTTAACATTAACTATTATGTATTTCCATGTCTTTATTGTATAATATTCGTTTGTTATTCAAAAATATATTTTTGTTTGCAATTGAAACGCTTGAAATATTGCAAAAACTTTCATCAAAAATATAACATTTTTCGCCCGGAAAATCGGAATTGCGATTCAAAGGAGAAATGCTGCTAGCATTCTTGCCACCATTCTACGCTACCACGATTTGTACATAAGATATTTTTCATTTTCATTTGTATTATATATGATATATAAGTTTATATAAAGCTTTTATATAAATAATTGTCTTTAAGAAAAGTCTATAACAATGTTTTGTCGTATAAATTGGTGACATTGTTCGTCACACGCGTTGATTTATACAACAATAGGTAAGCAAAAACGTAACACAAGTGCTTGTTAGAGTCTACTTGAATAAAGGGTTGAATATACTGGTTACTGCCCGTTTTTTTTTAAATACATCGTAAAGTGTCCTATGTCTTATTCAATAAAGTAAAGTAAAGTAAAATTATAATAATATTAATATTGTATATTAAATTGATAACGTAAAAATCAGTCTTGTTAAAAAATTATTTAATTTTATTTTCGTTTTGTCTATTTAATAATAATAATAATGAATATGTATATAATATTACCGATGTAATTTTTTTTAAATGTATTTATTAAGAATTGATTTATTGATGTGTATCATGAATCTGCGATGTATAACATTTTCGTCAAACTGGAACTAATCGTAGGCTGTATACAGGGTTATTTGTAACACACCAGCAACCTCGCAGGACTAGATAGCTAAGATCATAAGCAACCACTTTTGTTCTACGACTGCGGACATAACTCAATATATGAACAAAAAAATGATTTTACAAGTTTTTGTCGTACTGTCGTGACATTTGTAGGTCTATATTTCATTTATAAACGAAAGGACGACGCGACGCGTCGATCTTTGCGATGCGCGTAGATTTATATACGTTCAAGCGGGAAACTAAATTAATACTTATTTTTGTATGAAAATAAAATCTAATAAATTATCAAAAGTCGTAGAACAAAAGTTGTTACTTATGATGTTAGCTATCTAGTCCTGCGAGGTTGCTGTTGTGTTACAAATAACCCTGTATAACTGATAATATTTGTTTATCTTACTGTATTGGGATATACTTTATAAAACTTTAATCATATCTATTTAAAATGGAGTTAATCCCATATCTGTCACATAATGAGGCTGAAAACATGAAAGGTCACTTCAATATACGACCGAGCCTCGGCTTAGAAATTCAATTATAATTTTCCATCCTAAAAAGCATCCTTTTTAAGGACTATCCGGTTCTCTCATTCTTTTCGTTTAATGTTCTCGAGAAAAAATATTCGTTAATCGATCTCGCTGCTTCATATTTCAAATTCTACTCTCAAACAGACTTAAACCTTCTACAGATTATTCTATACAAATTAAATAAAATTAAAGTGAAATGTGTGATTTAAAAATAAGAGCGTTTTTAAAGTTTCGTGAAGTTATTCGCAAGTTACAAAAACAATAACGAATATTTTTATTATTGTATTGTTCATTAAAACAAAATCAACTTGAGTTAGTCTTGGCTTTATTGAAGCCGAGATGGCCCAGTGGTTTGAATGCGTGACTCTTAACCGATGATCGTCGGTTCAAACCCGGGCAAGCACCACTGAATTTTCATGTGCTTAGTTTGTGTTTATAATTCATCTCGTGCTGGGCGATGAAGGAAACCATCGTGAGGAAACCTACATGTGTCTTATTTCACTGAAATGCTGCGACATGTATATTCCACCAACCCGAATTGGAGCAGCTTGGAATAAGCTCCAAACCTTCTCCTCAAAAAGGAGAGGATGCCTTAGCCCAGCAGTGGGACATTCACAGGCTGTTACTTACTTACTGAGATTATCAAAAGTTACAACTATTCTATTCTATTCTGGTTATAACAACTTCAAGTTTATGTATATGAGCTGCTTAGATAGCTTATATTTTAATATATATTATAATCATTTTGGAACTACTTTCAGGATTTTCCGTAATACTGCCGAAGTATAATAAAAAGTGTTTGCCATTAATATGGTTAGTTAGGTCTTAGATTTTTGTTATTATTAGATAAATACAAATTTAAAATTACCGTGTATGAAGTCAGGAGCAATTCCTCAACGTTATAATCGACTGATATGTCATATGTTTATGGAATCTATCGATTTAAGTTTAAGTTTAAGAATGTTTGTCATTCTAACACACAAATTCACAGTACTAGTATAGTTACACTACTCGTACTAAGCCGTTTTGCGCGGTTCAGCTCCATAAAGTTTTTAGTTTTGTGTTATATATAATTATAATATCCTGGGAAAATATTCACACATGGCCATCTGGTCCCAAACTAAGCAGAGCTTGTACTATGGAAACCAGACAACTGATATACTACATATATTACTTTTCTTTTGTAAATACATACTTATATAGATAATTACACCCAGACTCAGGACAAACTGACATGTTCATGCATACAAATGTCTGTCCTGGGTGGGATTCGAACCCACGACCTACAGCGTGAAAGGCAAGTATCTTACCAACCACGCCAACCGGTTCGTCAAATGACTTGAATGGTACAATAATGCACTAGGAACATCCAGTTTCCGAAATGGTAATCTAAGTCAGATTCATTAATTAGACTTTAATCTGCAACGTTCTGACATGTGTTCTGATACAGTGGGCTAACTATCGTAGGGTATGGTGCGGTGCACCAAGGCCCCCTAAGCTGACAGTCCCTAGGGGCAACACATTATAATTGAAACAATGTTACCACTTATCAACCAGAAAGTATCATCAAAATTATTTACAAACTTTCAGGGGCCTTTTACCGCCTCCCTACCACTGATTTAATGCAAAATATTTTTCAAACTAGACAGGTAAATTCTTAGATTAACGCTTTAAAAAATCTCTTCGACTTTATATAATGGATTATTACGATACGAAACAAACAATCTCTATTTATTGTGCGTCTGACGCTCGCAATTTTCAATTGTTTTGATTAAAGCTTCTTTTCAACACCTTCGGAGTTTTATTAAGTATTCTTTTTGTTTGAATAAATTGTAAGCGATAATGTAGCGTCAGCATTAAACGTGATTCAATTATGAATTATATTTACTTTTATATGGAACGAATGATTTAAATGGTACAACAATATATATTATATTAGACATATATAATAAACAGAACATTTTGTGTAGAAAATTATAAACAAAAATAGGATAATGCGTGAAATAAATGTATATTTTACATTCAATTCTTTCATTTCTATAGAATATCACAGACGTATTTATGTTAAATTATATTTTAACTAGACATTTTGTAATTGTTATCAATAATAGCAACACTAGAACGCACTAGGAACATCCAGTTTCCGAAATGCTAATCTAAGTCAGATTCATTAATTATACTTTAATCTGCATGGTAATTGGTCGATGGCGGGCGATGACGCGATAAGCGACCAATAGGCATTTAGTATTATCATTCGTCATGAACTCGAAGCTCTATGGATTCGCGAAAACATTACGTTTTGCATCTCAGCGACGTTGTTATCGGAAATTTCGAAGTAAAATTAAAGTATATACGTATGTACTCTTGGAAATTATTTCTATCCTTTTCGCACCCTTTGCTACCTGTCGCCTAGAGCCATCGCTCCTCTCGCTCTACCCAAGGGTCGGTGCTGTAAGCATATGGTACAAACAACGGGATCCAAGATGTTAATTTGACTAGCCTGTTGGTGTGGTTGGTAAGATACTTGCCTTTCACGCCGCAGGTCGTGGGTTCGATTCCCACCCAGGACAGACATTTGTGTGCATGAACATGTCTGTTTGTCCTCAGTCTGGGTGTAATTATCTATATAAGTATTTATTTACAAAAGAAAAGTAGTCTATGTAAGTATATCAGTGGTCGTGTTTCCATAGTACAAGCTCTACTTAGTTTGGGATCAGATGGCTTTGTGTGAATAATGTCCCAGGATATTATTATTATTATTATTATTATTAAATACCTTTTGCCTGTAATTACACTGGTAATATACTAACCCATTTTTATAATAAGAACTGATTTTTTTTTTGGTTTATTAATAGTTTCGGTTCCCGACTTTGCTCGCGTCTGAGGAGGGGGGCTTAGATACCCTCTCTTTATTCTCTGTACCCCTGACAACGTGATGCAAAATTTCATGATGATCGGTTGAGCAGTTAAGACGTGAAAGCTTAACAAGCAAACTCACTTTCATCTTAGTAAGGATTGTCGTTAAAAACGAGTGATGCTTATTTATAGGTAACTAGCGTTTTGGCCGCGGTTTCAGCCGCTTAGTTCCCGTTCCTGTGAGAATACGGGGACAAAATGTAGCCTATGTTTTTTTTTATTGTATAGGTAGGTGGACGAGCATATGGGCCACCTAATGGTAAGTGGTCACCAACGCCGATAGATAGAGGCATTGTAAGAAATGTTAACCATCGCTTACATCGCCAATGAGCCACCAACCTTGGGAACTAAGATTTTATGTCCCTTGTGCCTGTAATTACACTGGCTCACTCACCCTTCACACCGGAATACAACAATACAAAGTACTACTGTTTTGCGGTTTATCGTTAGTCGCTGATAATGTAGCTTTCCATTGGTGAAAGAATTTTTAAAATCGATTTACTGATTGACTGATTTACTGATTTACTATTGGTTTATTCTTTAAACAAACAAACTCACATTCGCATTTATAATATAAGTTAGGATGTTATAATTTAAGACATCTGTAGGTATATAAAAATGCCTGCCATATATTTACTGTGCAAAATTAATATTGTGCACAGTAAATATCTGTTAACTAGAATGCAGTATAAAAAGGTGGGCATGCGGTAAGTTTGGTATGTTAGGCTATTCTTGGTAGTCTGACCGGCTATAGCCGGAAGGATCAATTTTAGAGTGATTGTTTTATGATATTAATCTCACTCCAGATCTTCTAAAATTTCGAGTCGAAACTTATCAACTATTGTGGGGCATATACGATTTACCCTATGTAAATATATACAAAGTAACAATGCAAACTGTTGCTTAATTTTAGAAGTAAAGTAAAATTTTATACAATTATTGAGTTAATAGATTATGGTTTAGAAGTGTTTTTCAATATATTTAATTCTATGGCTATAAAAAGCCTTGTTTCATATAACATTTTATATTAATAGCATAGAAAATTTTAAACTAATTTTGTAATAAGTCGGTTATATTTTTACAAGATTTTATATTACTTTTTTTATGTTATACAACGTATGTTATAGGTAGGCGGACGGACAAATGGGCCACCTGGTGGTAAGTGATCTCTACAGCCAATAGAAATTCCTTACATCGCCAATGCGTATCAACCTCAGGAAATGTCTGGGTAGGTATTCACTCTTCAGATAATCTACCGCTACATAGCAATGCTTAGAATTGTTGTATTCCGGTATGAAGGCTGAGTGAGCCATTGTTACTACAAGCACAAGGGACATAACAACTTCGTTCCCAAGCTTGGATGCACATTAGCAATTTTAGGAATGGTTAATATTTCTTACTTATTCATTGATAACTCAAGTGATTGTTTATTAGGCTCTATAAAAAGTTTGGTTTTAATAAAAAAAATACGTATACATTCTTATCCTCACTGTTATTATAAATGTGAGTTTGTTTGTTTGTTACGTTTTTACGTCTTAACTACTCATCATGAAATTTTGCATACCAGTTGTCAGTCGTACAGAAATGAGCATAGGGTACCAACCCCCTTGCGTCTGAGGGGGGGCTCGGACCCAAGCGAAGCTGTGAGTGAAATTGGTAAATATATATATAATTAAATACATATATATAAATTTAATATTTAAATTTTGTATTAAATGGAAAATATTTTTTTTACAAATTACCCTTTTTTCGATTTATTTATACATATATATACTTATATATTTTAAACTTATATGAAAAATAATTACTTCATTTTCATTATTGACTTCGTGAAGCGTTCAAATAAAACGACAAATTGATGGATCACGAATTAAATTCGATTGTAGCCGGATGTCTATTATTACCATATTACACAAGTCTCGCAATGTTTATAATGTAACATAAGACTGAATTTATAAGAAAAATCGCAACACAAACACCACAAAACACAGCACAATAACGGGGCACTTTATTTAACTACTAATATCTTTCTACGATTGTTTATGTAAATAATTACTGATCATATCAGTTACGTATTAATAAACACAAAACGCGTTCACGTTTTCATGTACGTTGCGAGTACGGTTTCGCGGAGCAAATGATTGTTCGGTTTCGTCGCTGGGCGGGCGCCCACGCGGCATCCGTAGCTCGACTGGCCCCTTGTAGCAAACAGTCCTGGTGTGCTACTACTTGTTCCATTTTTCTCGTGTTTTCCTCGTTGGATTCGTTTAGTGTAAATCGTTTCGTCACGACGTGAAATATACGCGGCGATTTTTTTTAAGTGATGTAATTTTTCTTACGGAAAACATTTTACAAATATTTATTTCTAGATATTTAGAAAAGGTTTCGTTTGTGTATTTTTTTTTTTTAAATTTTAGACATAGAACACTGTTATTATATTGCGAATTAGAATACGTATACGTTATATATATTTTTTAAAAGTAATCGCTTACCAATGATCTTTTTCTTTATTTCAAACGTCAAAACGATCATCAGTTTGATGTAATTATCGAAAAATAATTCTGAATACATAATAATACATACGTGAGAAACGTTCGAGTACCGGTAGTTATCTCCATTACAAGAAGGTGGTTGTCTTTTTCACAGAACACGAGGAAACGGATCACCGAATTAACTTAACCTGCTTTGTCATTTTCAAACAGTAATGACATTTCGAAATTAAACTCTTTGTTATCTTTTTTTGTTCTTAATTTAAAATCATCAGAATACATTTGACCAAGACAATTAGCATTAAGAAAAAAAAAACCGCCGTCCGGGTTTTTGTAAATTTTACTTTTTTATCAACAACACGTTCTTAAATGAAAAAATGTGTATTTACCAGTCAATTGTTAAGCTTCGATTTGCAACTATTCATTATTTTTATTAAGTCGGAGATGGACTTGCTAAACTGTAGTTGATATTGACTACTTTATATACCCAAGTATGTACATCGTTATTTGCTACACCCATTAACCTTTACCTACACAGCCTGACATTGGCATTGGACAAGTGTCAATACGTTTACAATGTTATTACGTAATTGTTAAGAATAAGGCTGTAACACTTTGTTAAAGTCTATTTATTTACTTAATAATTCAACCAAACATCACAACATTTAGGTAGGTATAGAATAAATTGAATGGTGATAGGACTTTGTGCAAACTCGTCTGGGGAGATTACCACTAACTCATCAGATATTTTACCGCTAAACAGAAATTAGTATTGTTGCGTTCCGGTTTGAAAGGTGAGTGAGTCAGTGTACAGGCACGATGGACATAACATCTTAGTTTCCAGGATTGATAGCGCATAGACTTTTTTTTCGGAGTGTGTAATGCTGTTCGCCCTAGTGGCTTCTATAGCGTCACCGGGCGGGATGGGCGGAGATGAACTCAAGCTGGAGGTTGGGAGCCGACGTATGGGGCTCAAGGGGAACGGTCTTCCTAAGGGTGCCTCCTGTGAGGCCTGACCTCAACTTAGGACGCCTTTGAAGTAGGGTAGAAGGAGCGCATAGATGACGTAAAGTATGGTTAATATTTCTTACAGCGTCAATGTCTGGGTGGTCACATATCATTATCTGGTCTTTTTGTCAGTCTGTCTATTTTCTTTAAAATTACGTTTTTGGTCGAAAAATGTTACAGATTTTCCTTTGACGTAACATCAGTTAAAACAAATTGTTGTTAATCAGTTTCCTAGTTAAGAAATATGATTGAAGGTATCTTTATATAGTCTGAACGTTAATTGAGACTGTAGAGTGAGTGTAAGAGAATAATCTATAAACAAGTCTGATATCTCTCAGACTCAAAGTACCAGATCCAAGGCAAGACGGTGTGTAAACAAACAGACGCACCTGTTAATGCAATACGCGAAAAGTACTTACAAACTATTTTTAACACACTTCAAAAACAACGATCGAACGACTAGAAGTGTTCTTTGCTTGCTTGTGTATTTTTATCTGTTAAACGGTTTAGGCCACTTTTCTAAGTAATTCAATATTTTAAATGCTGCCACGATTAAGCTAAGGCATTAATGGAATAAGCCTTACAGTGAAGTTTTATTTATTCTGGATTTAATGACTTTCGCCCGCAGCCTGAGTCACATGTAAAATTAATTGTTACTTCCAATTTTATCACTATCGATTGAGCCGTCATAGAGACAAACTGCCTAATATAATAAAGGATATCTAATCATTGTAGTGTATTGTGATGTATATGTAGGTAATCCTACTAGTTATTTAATTATCATAAATAATATAAAATTTATATGATTTCAATATTTTATGTTTTATATATTATTTTAAACGTTGATCTGCTATTCAATTATTTATTTATTATTACAAACTGTCTTTACAAATTCAAAAAAATATTGTTTCTTCAAATTTTGAATAAAAGCTAGCGCAATGAATTAAAATAATAATAATAATAAAAAAAAACAAATTTAATAAAACGAATGCTTTTATTTCTTCCCCATTCTTGACAAGTTTGAACGGAATTAAAAAACGGACAGAAAACTTCGACGTGATTTTTTATTAATTTTACTACACGAAAGATAAAATAAAATTGCCAAGTTTTTACTGTATTTGAGAAAACATATATAAAAGGTAGGCAGACTTCCTAATTGGAGCACAATAAATCATTTACATTAATTAAGTATAAGAGGAAAATCAAGTTTCTCAAAATAAATAATCAACAAATCAGCTATCTCGACATCTAGCTTAAATCTAATTATTTGTTTTTAACTCCGAGTCCAAACGTCTAATGTTCGCTTCCTTCTTTTAATAACTACTTTCAAAGTAGTTCTGTTTCATACATGTAACTTTAAAACGATCTTTATAGGGACGCTTTTGATTTTTAATCTAGTATAATAATAATAATAATAAAGCTTTATTTATTCCATACATGCTACATTTTAAGAAAATAAAAATAACAGGAATTAACAAATAGATCATTAGTGGTAAAGTAAGTTTAAATACAATATAATTATTATATTGTTGTAGTTGTAGTGCATAAATTAGACATTCGGTTCTCATTTTTTTCTCATTCAATTATTATCGATTAGTATCTATCATCTAATAAAATTAATTGTTAAAAATTAAAATTAATCATTGAACAATAAAATCATTATCAAATATTAAGATTAATTATCAATCATTAAATTCAACTATTAAACATTAAAATTAATTATCAATTATAATTTTATCTAGTACTAACAGCTTAATGGTTTCTTCTCTGGGCTGGCTGGACCATGTTTTTTGATTTAAATGTATTAGTATCTTAGGTTATCTTAGGTTCAATCCTGGGCTCAATCCCCAGGTCGGGCCAATAAAAAGTTATTGGGTTTTTCTGTCAGAAAAATTCTCAGTAGCAACCCGGATTCTGGAAGTTGGAAGGGTGTACACTCCCGTGCCTGAGAAAGCACGTTAAGCTGGCTGTCCTGCGCCTGAACTCTTTCCGGTCGTGTCGGATTGCCGTCCCATCGGATTATGAGAGCCAGGGAATAGACAGTGCACCTGTGTTTGCGCACACACTTGTGCACTATAATATCTCCTGCGCAGTTGGCTAACCTCTCTTGAGATTGGCCGCTGTAACCGAAATCGGCCTGGAGGACATTATATTATAGTTTTCCCTGCGAAAAGTTTAAGTGCATTCAAATTAAAACTATATTTATAAAATAATAATAATTTTCTTTCGAGATATTTGGTGGTAGGACTTTGTGTAAGCCCATCTGAGTAGGTACCACCTATTAATCACGTATTGATCCTCCAAAACATATTGTTATGTTTCGGTGGGAAGAGTCATTGAGCCAGTGGTACTACAGGCACAAAGGACATAACATCATAACCAAAATTATAATAATTATAATAATAATAATATCCTGGGACATTATTCACACACGGCCATCTGATCCCAAACTAAGCAGAACTTGTACTATGGAAACCAGACAACTGATATACTAAATATACTACTTTTCTTTTGTAAATAAATACTTATATAGATAATTACACCCAGACTCAGGACAAACAGACATGTTCATGCACACAAATGTCTGTCCTGGGTGGGAATCGAACCCACGACCTGCGGCGTGAAAAGAATCTTACCAACCATGCCAACCGGCTCGTCAAATTGGTGGTGCACTGGCGATGAATGGGATCATTAGTATTCTACATATATTAAAGTGCCAATGTCTATGCGGTGGTAACCAATCAAACTACACACATCTACATTCACACATACATTCATACTTACACGCCCTACATATACACTTTTCCCAGCACTCATACAAGTTATGTTTAACCATAATTTGTAGTTAAAACATCGCTGTAACTCGTAGCGCTAATATAAAACCCCCAATTTATTACAACCCAAAAATATTTGGTAATCTTATTGTTTATTGCCCTTCTGGTTCATCTGTTTATTCACGTGTTTAATAAAAGTGTTCATTGAATTCTACTACAGAACCTCTTAGGAAATAGTGACTATGGTAATTTGGTGGTCGGTCGTTGCACGCCGTGGTAGGTACCACAAACTCATCGGTTCTACCACCAAACAGCAATACAACTAATATATGACCCAACCATGTATGTATTGAAATATGTAATTATAATTTCTCGAAGCAGGCTTGAAGATTATATTTCACCTGCTACGCTGACGACACCCTCGTGTCGGCCCGCGGCAGCAACCACCGGGAGGCGGCCTATCTGGCCACGGCGGGTGTGGCTCACGCGGTCCACCGCATCCGCGCGCTGGGCCTCGAGGTGGCCTTGCACAAATCCGAGGCCCTAGTCTTTCATGGGCCTCGGAATGCCCCACCTCGGGGGTTAGCAATCGTCGTCGGCGGAACTTCCATCACCATCGGGTCGACGATGAAGTACCTAGGACTTGTCCTCGATGGCAGGTGGAAGTTCGAGGAGCACTTCCGGCGCTTGGCCCCAAGACTGGTGGCTGCAGCCGGAGCGCTCGGACGATTGCTGCCCAACGTCGGAGGGCCGGGTTCCCTCTGCAGGCGCCTGTACACCGGCGTGGTGCGTTCGATGGCGCTCTATGGAGCGCCGATATGGGCGGACGCTCTGAGTGCCCGAAACGTGGCCCTGCTGCGACGTCCGCAGCGGGCCATGGCGCTCAGGGCGGCTCGGGCGTACCGCACGGTGTCTTACACGGCGGCCACCTTGCTTTCCGGAAGCCCGCCATGGGACCTCGAGGCCGAGATCTACTCGAGTGTCTATTGGCGGGTCAAGGGAGCAGGAGCGGAGGGAAACCGGCCCCACCCTCGGGAGGTCCAGCAGTGGCGAGAAGAGGCCCGCGAAAACCTCTTCATAAAATGGGCGGAGAGGCTACGAGTTCCGGGAGCTAGTGCGGAACTCGTAGCGGCCATTCGGCCAGTATTGAAGGAGTGGGTCGAGCGTAAGCACGGCCCACTCACGTACCACCTGACGCAGCTCATGACCGGGCACGGCTGCTTCGCCAAATACTTGTGCGAAGTGGTCGGGAGAGAGCCGTCGGTGGTATGTCACCATTGTGGCGATGGAGCCGTGGACACGGCCGAGCACACGCGCGCAGAGTGCCCAGCTTGGGCGGAGCCTCGCGCAGCCCTGTCCACGGTTTTCGGACGAGATCTTTCGCTTCCCGCCATTGCAAGGAAAATGGCGGGAAGCAGAGAGGCCTGGGCGGCATTTTCCTCTTTCTGCGACACTGTGATGTCGCAGAAAGAGGCAGCAGAACGGCAGCGGGAGGACGACATCAACTTCCTCCCGCTGCGCCGAAGGCGGCCTGGTCGGCGGCGACGTGCGTATGCAGGTCGCACGTTGCCGCATTGACCTGGCCTAGAGCGTGGTTGGCGGCGGAGCCAGTTATCTGATCCGCCGCGGGGCGTCAAGCCCTGACGCCCGGCCTCCAGTGGCGGACTCGGGGGAGTCCGTCACGGCACAGACGGAGGCGGAGATGGAAGGCGCGCCCTAACATCCTGGCGCGCCTTTGAGGCGGGTCGCCTGTTAGCGACTGCCGCTGGCAGGGTCGCGGTGGCAAGCTAACGCGTTCCCGTGGCCCTGCCGCCTTGCGGAAAGGCGGAATTTCGAGGAGGTTTTAGTGGGTAGTGACGGGGCCTTCTGCCCCGTGAGTCCCACATACCCGTCCCGGTCCCCCGACCGGGCGGCAGGCGTAAATGCCTTTCCTCCTCGTTAAACAAAAAAAAAAAAAAAAAAGGCTTGAAGATTATATTGATTTTATTTTGTACAAGTTTTAAAATTAATATTAACATTATTCACATGAAGATGACAATTATGCCATATCATCCATATTTGTATTTTTATATATGTATTGATAAAGATGTAAGAACAGACAAACTTTCGCATCAAAAATCCTTAAAAACCATTGAGTATATTAAAAAAAAAACAAAAATATTTTTATTTAATTTTTTATTTCGTCACAGAAAAATATGCACAGCATTGTATAAAGACAATCACTAGGTAGAAAATCTAACACCTATATTTAACGACGTTTAAGCCAAAATTATTCATATAAACACACGTGCAAACAAGCGAACAAACCAAATTAAATAATACTTAAAATAAATATAATTTTGCATCGTGAAAAAACATACAAAGTATAAAAATTTAAAACTGAAAATCAAATTGCACGTGTATTGAAAAAATAAATTTGGCGTACTCGTCGCGAAACTTTATCAACTAGAAACAAACGTTTCAAAACATCAAAACGCTTACAAACTACGTCAGTCATTCGCACATTATGATTACTATTATATCGCCTAGTTAGGCTTCATTCACACAGCGGGCCGTTTTATATATACGTTCTTTTTTTTTAAAATAAATTATTGCAATGGCCGTCTTTAAGAAATTCCTATTTACATTTTTAATTAAGAATACAGCTTGTATTAACAGCGGGGACGACAACAGTCCCCGGACAGAATCGTAACTTCAAAGTTTACATAGCTGGAGGCCCGTAAACAATTGCGCTATTGACGCTTATAGACGTACGAACGTGTTCACGCACGACAGTATTCCAGATCCAATAAGATATACCGATCCCACAAAATATCCAGCCAACCGTCTCATCAGCCCCTGTAGACAAGTGGCTTTTACGTTAGTAGAATAGAATAGAAAAAAATAATCAATGTATGAGATTGACATTCGCGTTCGACACGTAACCAAGGTTACCAAGGTTACCACTTGTCTAGGCCTCAGATACGTCTTTATTCGGCGATGGAATATGTAATTGTCTGTAATGTAACACAACTCAACGCGTTATTTTTAATATGAAAACGGTACGAACATTAGCGACGGATCCGTCAAAGCCATTCCTGAAAACACGGACCTCCTGTGTGAATGCGCACTTACAATCGTTCCCTAAAACAAAATTAAAACTGTCCGTGTCATGCTATAAGCAGCATATTACAAATCATAATAAATACATTAACAGAGTTTTATTTATATCAACAACAAATCAAATCAAATCAAAGTCACGCCACGCCACGATCCGAACCTATCAAACTTTGTCCGATTTTCTGACGCGACGAAACTTTTGACGTAATCACTTGGAACAGTTTCCAATTCCGCATTAAGCTTAAAGTTCAGATCTCTTTGATATTTCACGTGTATATCTCGCATTATACCATCCACAAACTAAATTAAGCAAATAGTGTATTAATCTGGCAAGATTTATTTAATTATGATTGTTATTTTATAATTTATGTTAGGCAAGAACAGTTATCAAAAGAGCTTATTCCGATATCCGGTCCAATTATTGCATTGCATGCATTTACGTGTAACACAAGTCGGGCCTCGGTTCACTGTAGTGTAACATGGTACACTACGATCAAATGATACAGTTAACTAGCTTAACAAGTATTCCGACCACTAGAGGAGTAAAGGCAAATTAGCGACTTACAAATGGAATTGACGCGATATCATTGGTCGAGGTCTTGATTAATTTATGACATTCACTATGAATTCGCGAGAAAATTTTGAATGTCTGCGAAGTTGTAATCGGAACTTTAGAAGTAAAATTAAAGCGGTTTTAAGTATTCAAGTGGAGTAGTGTTTCTTTATAAATAATGGTAATTTGATCAAGAACTGTTTGTAGTGTACAATATAGCAGAGCTATTAGCAAATATCATGGGAGTACGTAAATCTAAGGTTTGTTTAACTTTAGTCCTTATTTGATTGGAATAAGGTATAGTATTCTGTGTATCATATTCATTTATTTATTCTGATAATTAGGTATAAGCGAGTAACTTGAAACATAGCGAGTGCAACGTCTTATATATATATTTATATTTCTCACTGTATACCTGTAAGTTAGTTCGGGATGATCTTCAAAACCGATTTAATTTACATATTTAAATAATCGGATTATAGAGAATATTCTAAGGTGCGGTCGGTTGAATTAATCAAATATTGTCCATGTATGTATATAATACAAATACATAGTGAATATGTACATACTATATATATATGATATATCATAGAACTTAAAAGTTATATGTGCTATACGTGAACGCTCTCAGGGATTAGCTAAAACAAATAATTTATTATCCTGGGACATTATTCACACAAGGCCATCTGATCCCAAACTAAGCAGAGCTCGTACGATGGAAACCAGACAACTGATATACTTACATATACTACTTTTCTTTTGTAAATAAATACTTATATAGATAATTACACCCAGACTCATGACAAACAGACATGTTCACGCACACAAATGTCTGTCCTGGGTGGAAATCGAAACCACGATCTGCGGTGTGAAAGGCAAGTATCTTACCAACCACGCCAACCGGCTCGTCAATAATAATAATACTAGGCTTTTTGTCTTTGGGCCGAAGTCTGTCTAAACATAGCTATATAATTAAAATGATTAGATTTTATAACATAGTGTTAAAAAAGATTGAAGAAACATAACTACTTTTTTGTTATCATATTTCTTTAAATTAGTAAAATAACATAAAAAAAAAAATATAATAAAAATGTTTTTTAAATACAAAGAATAAATTAGTAACAAAAATATCGTTTTTTTTTTTTTTTAAATAAAACTATATTTTAACAAATTATTGCTCATCTTGTTTATATAAATCAGGTCATAAAAAAAAAACATTATTTTGATTATACGAAAAATAAGAACGAAAATAATGTAATATTATTTCAAGCTATTAAGTATAGTTAATGAAATTTAGCCTTTATATAAAGAAACATAAGACTCAATATCATTTGACAGAAACTACGAAACAAACGGACTTTTATATGAATATTGTGCGTAAATCTACATTTTGTTATAAGTATAATAATTAAACATATATGATATTCTTCAGATAAAACTATTTATTACTGTATGTAAAGTTAATCTTATTAAGCTATATAATAGTGATATTATCTATTTTAAAAGTAATTGGCCTTATTTAAAAGCGTTGCTTAGCGGCTGTGTTGTTAACCAATGATTTCTCTCTTTCTGTTCTTATTGATTCGACGTTCGAAAGAAAAGGACAGCATTGTTTAACTGATCGCCGACTAAGGAAAGTTTATAAATAAGGCCGTTAATCTTCATAGCAATTAATGGCAGTCGTATTAATACTATTTATAGGTAAACAAAAAGGTCACGGTTAAGGATTCGTATGGCGAATAGATATAGGTGTAAATAAATAAATAAATATATATATATATATATATATCTATGGCATAGGAAGGCGGACGAGCATATTGGCCACCTGTTGGTAAGTGGTCACCAACGCCCATAGACATTGGCCATTGTAAGAGATGTTAACCATCGCTTACATAGCCAATGCTCCACCAACCTTGGGAACTAAGATGTCAACTCCAATGCGTTGGTGAATATATCTTTGAAAAAAATAAGAATATCGTTGACACAGAACTTTAATTATATGTTACGTTTAACTGTCGTACGAATCTATTAAATAAAAAGATTTAAAAAAAAAAATTGATGTCACAGATAAAATATACACGCGTTTAGTAACGGTAATACAGGCTTACGTTTGAAAAGTACGGATATGTCTAAATTCAATACTATATCTAAAATACTACGTGCGAATTTACAACTGGGATTTATTACTATACAAAAACTAGCACCAAATGGTAGCAAGAACAGTGTAATTAGTAAGTCAAGTTTTTTAAACAATTTTATCAAAAAACCTATTATCTGATTTTCAAAGCTATGCTAGGTGAACTAGTATACGTTACAGTGCGAATGGTTTCTCGAGATTTCATATAATACATAATGAATTATACAGGGTTATTGGTAACACACCATCAACCTCGCAGGACTAGATAGCTAACACCATAAGCAACAACATTTGTTCTACGACTTCGGACATAACGCAATACATGAAAAAAAAAAAGATTTTACAAGTTTTTGTCGTACTGTCGTGACATTTGTAGGTCTATATTTCATTCATAAACGAAATGACGACCTTTACGATGCGCGTAGATTTTATAAACGTTCAAGCGGAAAATTAAATTAATACTTATTTTTGTATGAAAATAAAATCTAACAAATTATCAAAAGTCGTAGAACAAAAGTTGTTGCTTATGGTGTTAGCTATCTAGTCCTGCGAGGTTGCTGGTGTGTTACAAATAAACCTGTATATTACATATTACAATGTATAATGCGGCTACTATTCGATTGAACATACAAACATTCAGTGTATCCGGCTGAATAATCAATACCTTTTAAAATAATTTACGCACGTTACTAAGCAGGGAGATAAAAAAAAATTGGTTCTTGTTAACGAAAAGGAAAACGCAAACCAAACTACAAACATCGGGACT
Source organism: Nymphalis polychloros (assembly GCA_905220585.2). Lineage (NCBI taxonomy): Eukaryota > Metazoa > Arthropoda > Insecta > Lepidoptera > Nymphalidae > Nymphalis > Nymphalis polychloros. The sequence goes on from HG992251.1 coordinate 3,674,473, forward strand.
AGTCGATCGAATGCCGTCACAAAAATCATTTACAAATAAATTTAATATTTATCTTTAATGGGTGGAGCTTAAAATGGAAGGGAAAGGGGTATGTACATTTACCAAAATTACCAAATACAATTTCGGTCGAAAAATATATGTATATTATAAGTTCGTACAATATTGCGTTTTAATTTTTCTTATGTGATATTTATTTTTTAATTTTCAATAAATCAGTCTAAATTTTGAATTATGTATAATATGAACTACACGTGTAGTATTGCTGTTTGTTGTTATTGAGAAAATATCTCATTGATTATGAAGAAATCGACAGAAACGATAATCGCAATCCAGTATGGCGGGTAAAACACCAATACCATTGACGAGCGTCATCCACATGATAATTACAGATGACCTAGAACACAGTTTTCGTCTCATTTAGGTCCCATTATCATCGAAGAACACTTCTGTGTGTACCTTATAATAACAATTTTGACTAATACTGTTTTTTTTTTTTACGTAATAAAAAAGAGTCGGTAACGGATTTATGTTAAATAATAAATAATATTATATATATGAAGTTTTTATATATATATATATATAAATTTTTATTTTTTATTTTTATACGAATAAAAATAACAAACACATAACTTTAGTATAATTTTCACTGTCAATTCCACTGGGCGTTATAAATAGATTAAAACTTGGATCAATTAAATCCAGGTAAATTAATAAAACAAAGTCTTGACCGATTTCGGTTACGGAGGTATTCACAACGATATTAAAATAAGCTAGTGTATACCCGAGTATGCACTATTCTCACTCTCACTGTCCGAAGGCCCGAAACGACAAGAGGCACGAGAGTGTAACGCTGCATTACAAACTCCGGACAGACACTTTGTTAACATAAACATTTGACTGCCTCGTCGGTCCAGATGCTACATGTAAGGCCGCAGACACGGTGTTTCTGGGTTCGAATCCCAGGTCGGGCCTATAAAATGTTATTGAGATTTTCTGTCGAAAATTCTCAGTAGCAGCCTGGAGTCTGGAAGTTGGAAGTATATACACTCCCGTGCCTCGGAAAGCACGTAAAGCCGTTGGTCCTGCGCCTGAACTCTTCCCGGTCGTTTCGGATTGCCATCCCATCGGGTTATGAGAGCTAGGGAATAGAGTGCACCTGTGTTTGCGCACACACTTGTGCACTATAATATCTCCTGCGCAGTTGGCTCATCTCTCTTGAGATTGGCCGCCGTGGCCGAAATCGGTCAGGACCACTAACATAAACCCGTTACAGAAAATATTACATACATATTATTTACATAAATCTATTTTTTTTAAATAATAATAGTTTATGTAAAAAAAGAACTATTTCACAGATTATGATTAGAATAGTGACAGTTGAACTCTTAAATAAAATGGCACATATAATATAGAACGTTAAAATACAGATAAAAAATATACAAAATGTATAGAAACTACAAATTAAATTCGTTACGAAGGCAAGAAATACCTATTCAATATATCTAATCTATTATAATTAAAAATAATTTAAAAATTTAACGAAAATAAATAATCTTAAAAGTTATTTTAAACATTGATATGTTTTTCGTTATATCTTATTCGAGTGTTTTTTTTTTTAATATTGTGTTTTTTTTTAAAGAAACAACTAAACAAAAGCTTAACATTAAAGAGTCAACCAAAAGTATTTAATTTTCAACAAGCTTTTATTTCTAAATTGCAATTGGTTAGTGTGTTAATTCAAATCGTGGTGCTAGTGACAATAATAAATAAATTAATTTATTAATAAAATGGTAGCCAAATAAAAGCTTGCTTATAAAAATGGTTTTCTTTTTATCTGTCAAAAAATTCATAGACAAAACATTTTATTATTAAATTGATATTTACAAGCTTGTATCAATGTTTCTCACGAAGTAATATATTTGTTTACAACAAAATTACTTTGTTTTCTATTACAAAAGAATTCGAATAAATCTATTTATATGCAGCTCAGCATAAATAAATACCATAAATTAAATATCTTAACTGATAAATTCGTGCTTTCGTTTTCTACCTCAATATTTATACACACATTATAGTTTAACTAAATACTTTAAGACAGAGATTTCATGACTAATTCTTTAGCTCATTGTGTATCAAAATAATTTAAACACCTTTTTTTTTTTTAAATTACTATTACTGATATACAAAACACGCTGTATACAACTATATATGACATTCGACATTCGTTCCAAGTTTTACGTATATTTATAAACTTATTTTTAATTCTCACATATTCTAATAGTACTTAATGGCTGTAAAACGGGTTGACAATAGAATATCGACCTTACCTTAATACAAATATGAGCTATTTTAGTACAAACGTCCCCAATGGGAACGGTCGGTCATCAGTTGGACGCGCTGTCGGCTGCGCTGAGTCCTAGCGAGTAGGCGGCTTGTATACTTTCACATACGAACTTGTATTGACTCTGTAAATAAGGCGAATGTTATGATTACTGATTAATTGGATTTTCATTGTAAGAATAAATTAAATTTTAGTTTATTAAGGGCTGTCGATACCATATGAGTCAAGATAGCCCAGGTACAAACACCATTAAGTTCCTATATAATAATAGTCCTCCAGACCGATTTCGGCCACGGCGGCCAATCTCATGAGAGATTAGCCAACTGCGCAGGAGATATTATAGTGCACAAGTGTGTGCGCAGACACAGGTGCACTCTCTCTTCCTTAGCTCTTATAATCCGATGGGACGGCAATCCGACACGACCGGAAAGAGTTCCGGCGCAGTACCAACGGCTTTACATGCTTTACGAAGCACGGGAGTGCACACACTTCCAACTTCCAGACTCCGGGCTGCTACTGAGAATTTTCTGACAGAAAAACCCAATAACTATTTACTGGCCCGACCTGGGAATCGAACCCAGGACCACCGCGTCTGCGGCCTTATATCGAGCCAATAAACCAACGAGGCAGTCAAGTTCCTGTATACCTCAGTTGTGTTTATTAATTATATTGTGTGGGGCGGTGAAGGAATTTATCGTAGGAAAACCTGCTTCGGATGAAATTCTGCCACATGTGTATCCACTAACCTGTATTGAAGTAGCATACAAAAACGTTTACTCAGAGGAACATTTTTACTTGCCTTTACTTATCATATTTGAGCCAAAGATCACAGGTTTAAGTTTAAATCCATATCTTAAATTTCTCTAATTAGGCATCACTGCGTGGTTTATAAAAAATATCCAAACCAAGCGGCGAGACCCACCTATTATAAAGTTAAAAATAACTCACAGCGTTCTGTATGCACATAGGTCTCTGAGTCCTCATAGCTCTGACTAAGTCCAGTGGATACAAGGGCTGTCGTCTGGCCAGCAGTTCCAATGCAGTCTCCGCCAGTATGAGCGCGCCGGTTCTGCCCACTCCGGCGGAACAATGCACTATCATGGGCGGATCTAGAACCCGTTCTTCTTCGCCGTTTATTTCCTCCACTACTGTTGGTATAACTACAAAATTAGTATATATTATGAATTGAAATTAATGTATTTGTTAAAATAAATCGAAGTTTTTGTAATTTCGATTTCTTTTTTACAACTGTTTACAATTCATCATAATATGCAAAAGCACATTGTGTGTACCCATATGCCTGGCTGGGCGTGTATGTTTGAGGCACCAGTGTGAGCGCGTGTGTAGGTTTTCGCTCGCGTGTGTGCGTGCATGTGTAAGCACGGGTGTAAGAGCGCGTTCGTCTGTGTTTCCGTGCGTGTGTGCGTACATGAGGGAACACGAGTGGATACGCGTGCGTGTGTGTTGTGCGTGTACGTGTACACGTGGAGCCACGGGTGCGTGCGTGCGAGTCTCACCGTGCGTCCTGTTCCGCAGCTGCGAGCAGAGCGTGGTGAAGGCGACGAAGGCGGCGGCGTCGTCGGGCACGCCGTGGTCGGGCCACGACGTGTACTGCAGCTGGCACACCGAGCGACTCGCGCCGCACGAGCTCTGCGGGGACATGCGATACTGTACACCGTCTTTCGTTTCTTAAGTAGCCTCACTTATGTGGATTGTAACTATTGTTGATGTAAGTCGTGACTATTTCAAAATTCGATCACATACCTATTATATATCGTCTAAAAATATTTGGTTTCAACATAACGTTAAAAAAGTTATAAGCACGGAGTTCTCTCCACCCCTCACAAACATTTTAACAAGAGATCGCCAAGAAAATAATAATAATAATATCCTGGGACATTATTCACACACGGCCATCTGATCCCAAACTAAGCAGAGCTTGTACTATGGAAACCAGACAACTGATATACTAAATATACTACTTTTCTTTTGTAAATACATACTTATATAGATAATTACACCCAGACTCAGGACAAACAGACATGTTCATGCACACAAATGTCTGTCCTGGGTGGGAATCGAACCCACGACCTTCGAAGCGAAAAGCAGGTATCTACGAACCACGCTAACCGGCTCGTCAATACACATCATCAATTATATTTTTTTTTATAAATTACTTTCAATAATTATACTAAAACAGAACTTACCTTTATGGTCATATCTCTTCTGATATAATGGCCATGATTCTGTTCACTATTCGTAAGGACGGTTAGAGTATTTGTAGCTTTTAATGGTGTTGTGCCAACCTTGGGCCAATATTGGTGGCATTTCGCACGACCTCTCTCGGCCAACACCGTTAACATTACAACTAAACTGCTCTCACTTTCCCAAACCATTTGCCAGAAGTCACCCACCGTTGATGGCAAGGGTCCTAAAATATATTTTACAATACATTTAGCAGAAGTAGTAAATTATTTTATTACCGAGATTGGTTTTGGAAACATTTCAATCACACTTTAAACAATTATGATCCCAATACTGGGCAAAGTTTTTTGCCCATGCAAAGAGAAAGCTTGAAGATTATTCCACCAACCGCTATTCTGCAGATGAGCATGACACTAATCATAAAAATTATGTTTATATAGGATGTCATACTTCAATCAATTTGAGCCCAGAATCTTTAGTTTTGATCCGGATTACATAACAGGTTTATATGACGTCACAATATGGCGAAGTCATATCTGTTCTTATTTAGAACGCACGGTGCTATGTATTACTAACATATATATTACCTTGAGTAGCGATATAGGTGAGTACTAGATCCGAGCTAGGTATATCCATGTTTATATATGATGCGTTTATATAGTCGCCGGTTGGTCCATTCTTTAATATCACACGTGTTGAATCATCTGAAAGTAGTAAATTTTCTTAGTTCATTCTCAATCTGAAGTTTATAACTGAGCATTTTAATTATTTTAGGATTATTTGCATTATAAAAATATATTTATAACGGTACATTTCTTTTGTAAGACTTGAGAAAGTAACAATTGCTTAACTTAATTTGTAATTTTAAATTATTCTGAAATGTTAAATTGAAACGGCTACTGATTTTCAATGTTAGTTTTTACGATTTTTGCACCATTGAATAAAGTTGTAATACATCATACTAATTTATCAAAACACACTGGCCGACCGACTGGCCACCTGATGGTATGTGACCGCTCATAGATATTGGCACTGAATGAAATATTAATTATAACTAACATCGTCAACTCGCCACCAACTTTTGGTATTAAGATGTTATGTTCCTTGTGTCTGTAGTTGCACTGGCTCACTCACCCTTCAAACCGTAACATAATAATACTAATGATCAGTCAGAAACTACTCAGACGGGCATTTTTTTTAGTGTTAGTAAACAATAATAAAATAGGTTTGACAAATACAAGACATTACTTACACTAGTATAAAATGAAAATACTTACAAGGCGCTATATCCCTGTATCTGTTCTTATTAATATTTTGTGGCAGTTTTGACACGGATGCACTCTCCTCGGATATCCGTCTCAGCAAGGTCTCGTACTGTTTCAAGGCAGCCCCGCTGGCCAGTCCGTCGCCCAACAACAACATGGACTGTTCCAGAGGATCACCTTCGAACTGACCAGACCCGAGCGGCACGAAGCAAACGGCTGGCTCTTCGGGACCTGATTCTTCTGGCTCATAGACAGCTGGAATAAAGTTTATGTAACTTAAATTTATTTTATTGAATATTAAATCACATAAGAAACCCAAATTAGGCCTATTTCTGATAAATTAGTAGTACATAATCTGTCATTTAAGCGTATTCATATAATATAGTAGCAAAAAGTATAAAGATTGCCAGCTTGCTCAGCCTTTTTTTTTTGACGCTGGGAAAACGCTTTACGCGTTTCCCCCCACGGGACCAGTGGGGGGGGTATGTGGGGCTCGCCATATGTCCAGGGCACCGAGTGTGCCCCGGTCATCGGAATACCCACTAAAAACCCAGCGGTACCCTTCCCGTCTTAACGGGAGCGCCACGGGATCGCTTGCGCATGGTACCATGACAGCTTGCTCAGCCTGTGCCAAGTACGATTGGTTAACATGTATATCATCCAATGTACAGTGACGTAAATCTATCACTATTCAGCTTAACTACTTATATCTACTTTAATTTAACTTCCAAAGTTCCATTAACAAAGTCGCTGACATGCAAAACGCAATTTTTTGCGAATCCATAGTGAATACCATAGATTATTAAAAGTTCTCGACCAATGATATCGCGTCAATTCTATGTCAAAATTGTTTGTTTGCTTACTGCTGCTCTTATTGTAATAGACTATACATATAATTTGGTAGATATACATATATTTAAATTAATTATGAAAAGAACATTTTAAAGGACTTCTCAATACAAAATTGTCTTACCATTTGGTTTCACTAGTAAAGTAAGTACGCCTTTCGTGTTTCTTATCATTTGGACAACTTGGTCGTGCGTCATTTCGTCCACGTCTTTGCCGTTTATTGATATAACCTATAGAGAAAATAATACACTATTACTCACGCCATATACTGGAGATGAATAGAGTGACAGTAACGTTTGAATATAACTTTTTTTAAGGTTACGATTAATCTCGTGATGACGTTATGCCTCTCGTACGTACACAACACTAAGTTTGTTTAGTTTTTTTTTTTATGTAGAACAGGAAGGAAGATTGGCGAATGAATCAAGGTGAGGTGACTTACAAACAGGTACAAAAAAATAAGCAATTTTTTACGCCGTCACAGCACTTCCAGGTGCGATCTAAGATATTATATCCTTGTGGCTCGTGACCACACTGGCTATTGGCACTCTAAAAGCATTCTTATGGCAATACACTAGAGCACAAAGCCGTCCGACCTGGTCGCCCTCCTGCAGGTAGGTGCGCGTGCGCGGCGCCACGCGCGACACGAGCACGGGCGCGCCGCCGCCGCCGCCGCGCACGTTGAACCCGAAGCGCCCGTCCGCGCCCGCCGACAGCCGCACCGCCACCGCGCCCTCCGCCTCCGCGCCCGCCCCGCCCTCCGCCTCGCCCTCCGCGCGCTCCGGCGCCGACTCCGACTCCGACTCGTCCACGTACGTCAGCGGCACGCGGAGCGCCCGCTCCAGGAAACCGCCGTCGCTGCTGATTTGAAATACGACAATTTTTTCATTCGTTGACCGAGTGAGTGACGGACATTTCTAAGTAGCCTTTGTCGTCTTTGTAAAAGAAATGAGAAAAGATAATTTTGATTCATACTTAGTGCGATACAAATATCTCTGTATATTATTCGTCACAATCCAGTTAAAAAACGTCGCACGTGAGCAGCAGCAACGTTCTGACCGATCAATGGGCCCGATATCCGTAACGCTATAGACATGTATATACAGAGGCGGGCCTCACTCGTCGGCGGGCGGCGGCGCGTCGCCCCAGGCGGGTCGCGGCGCGGGCTCGGTGTGCGCCGTGACGCGCGCGCCGCGCGCCGCGCCCGCGCCCGTGGCCGGCGACGCGCCCGCCGAGCGCTCGCGCGTGCGGGAGCTGCTGCGCCTGGAACGCGGTGCGGTACACTTTGAAAATGGAACGTACTCGAATCTAACTTCGATATCACTGATCGTTCAAAAATGGCTTCGTTGCGGGAACCTTTATCGGAGTTCCAGAAGCACTCGCGCAGACGTCAAAACGGCAATGACCACAAAACTGATGCATAAAATTGTCAGTCCACTCGTGTACAATACACGATTTGACTAACTTTAGTTGTATTATGAAATGAACATAAATATTTTTAATATTAATGCAACGACGAATATTGATTCTATTGAATGAATTTAATAAAATAGTTCATTAAATATTGTGCAAACAACAATAGACCTTGTTAAAAGACGCAACGTCATATTTTACACGCATCATACAAGTTTTACTCTAATGTTATATACATAATGTTATATATGTTGTTACATAATTATTGTATCAGTGACCAGATTAAATTTTTCATTGAGAATAACATCAGAATACTCATTAAAATGACCTATCTTTGCTATTTACTTATATTATGTATTATATAAACTTTATTTCGTTACATCATAATTATAATGTATTTAATTTAATAATAATCTTACCGAACGAAACTTCTATTGCTGGACCGAGATCGTCTCGCGTCTTCCAGGGCTTGTGTTTCAGTCCTCGCCACGGTGGGGGCGGTGACTCCCGCGAGAGCTCCCAGGGCCCCGAGCAGCGGCCGGCGTCGGGGGGCCCGCAGCCGGAAGAACCCGTGTCGCTCCACACTGCAGCGCCAGAGCGCCTTCGCGGCTCGACCCGACCGCATGTTAAAGATTAATACAGTGTCGTATGATTCCGACTGTAACAGAGAAAAAACTGTCAGTTGCATTATCACTGCATTTGTCTAACTGTGTGTGTCCAACAGCAGATTATTTTACTACTAGATTCCGCCCATGGCTTCGCCCGCGTATGAGGATGAAGGGATAAAGGGTCTCTGCTGGCTTGACGAAGATAGCCCTCAATAGTCTCATGTTTAATACTCCTCCAGACCGATCTCGGCCACGGCGACCGATCTCAATAGAGATTAGCCAACTGCGCAGGAGATATTATAGTGCACAAGTGTGTGCGCAGACACAGGTGCAATCTCTCTTCCCTAGCTCTTATAATCCGATAGGACGGCAATCCGACACGACCGGAAAGAGTTCAGGCGCAGTACCAACGGCTTTACGTGCTTTCCGAGGCACGGGATTGTACATATTTCCAACTTCCTGATACTGAGAATTTTCTGACAGAAAAATCCAATAACTTTATATTTATATTTTATTTTTATATAATTGAACTCAGGACTACAGGGTCTGCGACCTTAAATCATATATATGTATGTATGTTTTACAGAAATAACTGAATCACTTACTGGTTCTCGTTTCAATTGAATGAAGAACTGTTTCTTTTTGAACGAAATCTTCACAATTTTACTCCAAGAAAACGTATTGACTCTTATGTTGTTCTGGAACACGACTATACCGATTGATGTTACGCCAATCAATATGTCCTTTCCGTTGTAATCCTGGAACAGAAAAACATGGTCATTAAGATATTGCATATTGTCTGCAAAGAACGCATAGATAACTAGACTAAGCTAGCCATTACAAATCCGATTATACAAATCAACAAGGAAAAACATTATGAACAAATGATAGAATAAGCTAAGAATCCTTGTCGTCGTTGAAGTTCTAACTTCACGAAAGTCACTTTTTGGCTGTTTTGACATTTTTATGCCATTCGCTAGAGAATCGGAAGACGCATCGTTTTAGACAATCAGAAACACGTATCGGATAATAGAAACTCGTGAAATTAAGAAAAGGCATCTATCTACACGGGATCCATCAAATCGGCGTTATATTCGGAAACAGCACGTAGTCACTTTAGTTCCATACCAGTGTGCTACGTACTGCCCGGTTGCTCGTAACAGACAGTGGAAAAAAGGTAGGAAAATATCATTATATTATTTAAACTTTGTATATATGTTACAAAATTATGTTTATATTTATATAGTGTTGAAAATATGAACGTAGTCCGAACTTATTGTAGCTAAACCTCTTTAGTGTCACTCTCTCTAAAATAAACGAATATGTCCGTCATTGTAACCACGCTCCGTCTTTTTATTTAATCTTTTCCTATTCTAACTAATCTAAAAGTACAATCTAATACTGGTTTTCATTATATAGTTTTTTCCCGTCTGGGTAGGTATCACCCACTCATCAAATATTCTACCGGCAAATAGTAATACTCGTATTAAGGTTGGAAATGTGAGTGAGCCAGTGAAATTTCAGGCGATGGTGACCATTTACCATCTGGTGGTCCATTTGCTTGTCCACTTACATATATATAAAAAAAAAAAAAAATTTACCTTAGCAGGGTGCGATTCGACTCCGTAACAATCTAATCTCTTCGCGTGTTCTAGAAAGTTCGCCTCAGCGTCCGCAGGTGCCTGACCTTTGTGTAACTTGTGCAGTTCTCTTATACGTCTCTCGTCTTCCGCGCTTTGTTTCGGTAACAAACACAACTCGGATAAGTAGTTCGACGAATGTTCTGTTGCGTTATAATCTCCTAATTCGGCTGTAAAAAATATAGGCCCAGTGGTTTGAATGAGTGAATCTTAACGGATGATCGTAGGTTAAAATCCAGGCAAGCACCACTGAATTTTCATGTAATTAATTTATGTTTATCATTCATTTCTTGCTTGGCGGTGAAGGAAAACATCGTGAGGAAACCTGTGTCTTATTTCACTAAAATTCTGTCACGTGTGTATTCCACCAACCCGCATTGGGCAGCGTAGTGGAATAAGCTCCAAATCTTCTCCTCAAAAAGGAGAGGCCTTAGCCCAGCAGTGAGACATTCACAGGATGTTACTTAGGTAGCGAGTCAAGCTGCTAAGCACAGCTACTTAAATAATAATATTATATACTAACACACTGCTTCTTCTGGTATGAGTTTCATTTGTATTGGTTTAGTAACAGTTTATCAATTAAGCATTTAAAAAAAAGGATCGTTATTTATTAGTATCGATCTAAAAGGTAAAGGTTTTTTTGCTTTGAAGTAACTGAATGACTTAATACCGATTTTGTTCCATGGTGGCATATAGTGGCTAAGGTAGTCATATGACAGTCGACAGCATCGTGGTTTTCGACATACATACTAGCTTCGGTTTTTGAATATAAATTTATTTACAGGTCGCTTTGTATATTATGGAATTAATTTTGTAGTTATTTTTATTTATTTATTTTTTTATTTTTATGGCATAGGAAGGCAGACGAGCATATGGGCCACCTGATGGTAAGTGGTCACCAACGCCCATAGACATTGGCTTTGTAAGAGATGTTAACCATCGCCCACATCGCCAATGCGCCACCGACCTTGGGAACTAAGATGTTACGTCCCTTGTGCCTGTAATTTCACTGGCTTACTCACCCTTCAAACCGGAACACAAAAATAGCAAGTATTGCTGTTTTGCAGTAGAATATTTGATGAGTGCATGGTACATCCTACCCAGACAAGCTTACACAAAGCCCAACCACCAAATTGTATATTAATAATAATTCATACTGTTATCAAATACTAAAGTGATATCTTTACATTTGTCTTTCATATCACAACATGAAGTGCTTATTACACAATTGATGTTAATAAGGTCAAATATTATTCAATTGTCTCAATTTAAATATTTTTTGCTTACATCATCATGACGGTTAGAATGTTTTCATAATGATAATATATTATTAAAATACAGGGTAGGGACACACGCACCACCCCTATATAATGAGGGTCCCCATAACAAATCATGGATCACTACCCTACATTTACTCATTCAGGCAGTAGAGAATGGGAGCATGACGGCATAAAAGTGTCATAATATTTCCCGTCACAGGTTGCCCTGACTATATATGTTCACATTAAAAACAAGTCAAGCACTATTAAATGCGTGAACATGTAACTGGATTATCGTCATTAACACTTTCCTTAATTTTGATGTTGGATATCCCATTATTTACAATTTACATATGACAAGGATAAATTTAAGGAAAACACTTTGCAGAAACTTTATCCGATATATTACAAAATTACCAATATGTGTTTAATGATTCAATATATGTCAATGGATTTTATATATATTTAATATGCTGATAATATATATATATATATATATATATATATATAGCGGTTTGCTAGAACTAAAATTGTGGTTTTTTTAACAATTTGAAAAAAAATATTACGATAATCTGATAATCTTGTGAAACTCAGTTAACAGTTATGAAGATAAGCTTTATCCAAAAATAACAAGAACTTTAAAACTACTTTAAAATTAGACAAATGAGTCTTGTAATTTTCGTCATCAAAATTTTGACTAAAAATAAATTTCAAATTGTAACTTCAGTTTTACTTGAGATTATTCCACAATAGTGCTCCAAGTCAGTTTGGTGGAATGCTTCCAATAATATAATTCAATTATATATGTAATTAGAAAAATCAAATCAAATCAACAGAAGTAATACGGCATTAAGTTAAATTTTTTTACATTTTATGAAAAATTTGAAATTATTGTAATTAAAAAAAATTTACTAGGAAATATTATCTATAAATATTTGTAAATAAAATAAATAAACAATAAAAACAGTACCTTGAACAGTAAATGATGCCAGCAATAAAGCTGTATTCTTTGGAGCTGACATTCTACCGTCAAGCAACAATTTCCTCAGCTGCAGGCACAGTAAGTATCTTGTAAACTCTTCAGCTAAACGACACGGCTCAGGCGGATAGAATCGGACTGCCAACCAGAATTGAGCATTCGCACCGACTTGTTTTTTCACTGATTTACCACCATCTAGCCACCGCTAATAAAAAAAAAAATTACTTAAAATAAGAAGCAAATTGATACAAAATTTTAATTATAAAACTCACACATATTATAATTTAACAGATAATGGAATAAATTCAATAAACTTACTATCTTCTATGAAAATCAGGATACAAATGTAATTTTTTATAAAACTTTGCAAGTATAAAACAGATGAACACAAGTATGAGTCACAAATGATACAATTAAGCACCTAACACGTTGAAATGAAACAGGTCTGTTCTATGGTTTCAATTCACAAGACACTATGAGTCATACAAGTTTACTTTTTATAATAATGATAGTAGTAATTGTGTACTGATAGTGTATCGTAAACATGCTTGCAATATTTCTTACCGTTATCTCTGTGTTAGTAGCATTTGGAATTGATCCATTTTCAGTGAATTGTAAACCAAAGTAATCCTTCTCAATGAGTTCTAATTGTTGGAATACATGTTCCAGTAATACAGATCCCTTTGCTTTTTTCTGTAGAAAAAATAAATTGACATGCATAAATATACTGCAAATTCTTTAATTTAATACAATGATTGATTTAATTTAACTTATTTCATAATTACTACTCTTGTTTTATTTTTCTTATGTGTTTTATTGGAAAATATTAGGAATGAAACATACCTCAATTTGAAACGATTGTTCGGTGTCGTCCAAGAAGACGACAGTAACATTGAATATGTTCAGCTTACGTTCGCGCGCAAGTTCAGAAGCGCGAACATTGTAGGTACCGCTGGAACTACTGAAGGCACGACGCGATACACTCTCAATCATTTCACAGGAATTATTTACAGTCGGCTTTCCACTTGATAGCTCAACACTCACTGTTTTGTGCACTGAACGACTCAATTACGATTCCCGTAACCTGCAACCTTGTGAATCATGACCCTTGTAATTAGCAATTCATATTTAGTGAGTATCCCTGATCTTTTTCAATGTTGACGTAACAGGGACAACAAATATTGTATATATGTGATCGCATTACATTATTTTCATGTATTTATTATTGTCGCTTCAAAAAGAGATTTTTAACATTTTTCTAGATGTTTGTATTACTAATGTCCATTAATACTACAAGAAACGTTTGATGTTGTGTTCTTATCGTTATAAATAAGTGTTTATTAAACGGGTCTTATAAACTATGATTATCACTTCGCAGTCTTCCCACTTAACGTTAATCTTTGCTTCGCCATATTGAAGTTTTGACATTGACATTTACTGATATTAACGCGACGTTTTGTTACTGCAAATTAACCATTTACTAATTGATAGAAATATAATATATTTTATAGTAAAATTACATTAATTGAAAATTCTATATACGAGATATGTTATGATCAATTTTTATCTACCATATAAGCAAATAAATAATGGATTCAAAGTTACGCTGTTCAAAATTATTTATTTACTAACAATACGTTGCTTGGTAACTAGTGAAAACTTAAATAGTTTCCACTGGTTACCCTTTAAGTACGGCTAAAGTATTTAGTTTCATTCAATAACCATATATCAAATAAATTACAATAAATTATATTTTTAAAAATACCTATTAGATAGCACAAAGTAAAGCGGGTTGTACGTGAAAGTAAATATTGTGGAAGGGCAAATATCCATAATACTGAAGTGTATCTGTTTTATATAAAATCAATGGCTTAATAATTACTATTGAACAAAGAACATTCTTTGGCAATCGTTATAGTATTATGTACATGTATCATAATTACTTTAATAATTCTGTTCTCATCGATCATATAGATGTATAGACCCAGATATGTAAAATAATATATATGTATATATAGGTTAATATTAAATTTCTATCAATTTTATAATAATATATTAGTTATAGTTTATTATAATATAATAATCCCAATCCTCTATTCTATTCTATATCTATACATATAATAAAATTGTAATTGATCGCGGTCTGTTCGTCTATACTAATATATAAAGCTGCAGAGTTTGTTTGTTTGATCCGGCTAGTCTCTACTGGAACTAGACTAGATCTACTGGTTACCTATCTACTAGCACTAGAACTACTGGTTCGAATTTAAAAATTATTTTCGTGTTGGATAGTCCTTTTATCGAGGAAGGAAGGCTTATTTTTATTAATTAACGCGGGTGAAACCACGGGGCACAGCTAGTGAAAGATATATATGATATATGAGTAGAACTATTATCGAGTGCCTTTATTATCATAATAAAACCCAAAACAATGATTGTTAATTTTTTTGTCTGTTTGTATCTTTGTCTGTCCGTTTGTGCGCGCTAATCTTAGATGCGGCTTAACCGATTTCACTAACGTATTTAGGCAAACTTCACTTAAAATTTATTGTTTGTCATTCTGAATGAAAAATGTTGCAAAAACCGTGATCGCTGCGTAAACGGTAAAAGTTACACAACAATCATGTATGATGGAATTGTTCCTATTGAAAATATCTAAAAAAATGTCTCCGATAGTCTGTCTTTTATGGTTAGCTCACTAACTTTTTGTATGGTAATCAAATTTGTTACAAAATAACGCATTATTTGCGAAGTCGTTTCTATAAACGTCCCATTAATTCTTATGAAAGATATCGAGATAAGATTATTGACAGTGTTTAGTGGAGTACTTTTTATAGTTTTGACATATTTCAACCGGTAGTTGAGGTTATTTGATTGCATATATTTTTTTCTCGTTTTTTTGTTAAATTTATACTTCGGTTAGTTGATAACAAGAACATTTTCTTTAAATACACAGATTTACCTATCAGTTTCAAAAGAACATAATTTTCTGTGTAGGTATCGTTTGCAGTCACAACAAATAAAGCACAGGGAAAGACATTCAAGTATGTCGGAATAAATTTAATGGAATGATGTTTTTCTCATGGCCAATTGCGAAAATCAATAAATACGAATATCCCACGAAAATAAAACTAAAAATATAAGTTATATATACTGAAATGTTATAAGTTTGCATTTGTTATTTCTTTAAGTTACACCTGGGTGAAACCTTTTTCTTTTTTTTACAATACCCGGGTGGGCAAATTACTCTACTTCACCTGATGGTAAGTGGTAGTAGAGTCCAAACGCGACGACGGCTAGTGCCGTCAGGAAGAATGATTTGCACTAGCCTTGCCGGCCCGCAAGATGCCTCTTCACGCCTCGTTTGAAGGAACCCAGGTCATAAGAGGAGGGGAACACGTGTGCTGGTAAAGAATTCCATGTTTTGGAGGTGCGACAAAGAAAAGAGTTGCCAAATTTCTTCGTGTGCGATGGAATTAATGTCACAGTTAGGCGGTGATATCGAGAGCCAGCACGCGTAGACTTGTGAAGGAATGGGGAAGCACGAATGAGGGAGAATAATTCCTCTGAGCACTCGCCGTGATAGTACAGTCAATAGAAAGCGCTCAGTGCCGCTATCTCTCGACGCAATTGTAAAGGCAATTGTAAACCTCGAGCACAGCTAGTAATAAAATAATAATAATTTAAGCTGAGTAAAAGAAATAAGTAACATCTCAAATTAACACTAAAATTCATCTGTTTTTCTTATTAAATTAAGTTTATAAAATCGAAAAATAAAATTAGAAGTAGACTAGTAGCGAAAATGCCACCAGTTTTAGATATATTTTTTGGAATGTTATTATATTACCTATAGAAAAATTTAAACTTTAATTCGTTGCGATAATAGATACATGCAAACGTTTTTTTTTTTTATAAATTTACTTTAGGGTGTGATTACTGGGTCATCATTTTTTGAATGTCGAATTAATGACGTCATAAAGAAGTCCAATACAACTCAACTCACGGACTAAACATGAATAAATAAAAAGGTATGTGAATAAAACAATCATTCAAACAGTTATCTGCCTTTAATCTGCTTCTCTTCATATTCCAGCAGCCATAGTCATCCATTCGGTACCATTACAGGAAGAAAAATTAATACACTATTAGATACTGTTACAGTTTGGTTTGAATATGTGTTACAGATGAAGTATGTGTAGTAGACTTTTAATAATTGTATTTTAAACTATTATTATTATAAATACATGCGGATCATGAAAACCAGGGTGCAACGCGATTTTGCAATGTAATAAATTTTAATAATAGTTAATTTTTTATATGTAACGGACTAGCAGTTTATCGTTAAATTAATTATTTGTACTTAGCATTCTATGCTTCGATCTATTACACTAATGTTTGCTTGGAATCAGATATTTCGTTACACGTAAAATGTATCGATATGAAAGCACAGTTAATTAGCGATGCTTTGAATCGATTCGTCATAGCTGATATTTATAAAATGTTTGTATCTATCGAAACACAGAATATGTATGTATACTTATTATCCTATGGTATCCATTTAGATCTAACACGATTAAAAATTGAATATTAGAGGACGAGATATCTGATTCCGTTATAAGTACATTACGTGCACTATCGCATTGCACGTTTTTTTTCTTAAGTCGCTGTTTACCGTACTGCTTGTTTGTGGGTGTAGTTGTGTGCTTAAGTCGATAAAAAATTTCAGTACTCGATAAAATTTTGATTATGGCCGAACATTCCTTTTTTTTTAAATACACATTTTTTTTGCAATTGTAATAATTTTTGAAAATATAAATTTTGATAATATTTTTTTCACTTTGTTCCTAAATATTAATCCAAATAGTTTTATTATCCTTAATATTGTATTTACAATTTTTTCAACAGCCGAAAAATATGTTCAATTTTTTTTATAATATTATTTTTTAACGACTCTTGTTAAGTAGTAGGTAACAGTACAAATATTAATGATCACAAGGTGGTTTTCATTGGTCATTAACATACGTTAAATTACAGCCTTATAACTAACGGCAATACAGCTAACAGTAGGTCTTCGAGTGAATTTTTTTATTTAAACTATTTACATCAATAGTTACTCTGTTCATTTAAAATCTCTTAAAAAGAAAAATGTTTTATTATTAATGTATTAAAATTATTATAGAAAATTAATCAGTCCTTTCAATAGAAAATGTTTTATTTATAGATGGAAGATCTAATAACGTACTCTATTTTTAAGCACAATTTCTTCATTATGTGCATACTCTTCGGGCATCTCCGTCTCTTAAAACATATATAATAATTTTTTTATTTTTTGAAAATCTATATAAGTATATATTTCGAAATCTACTTTCCAAATGCGAGGCAATTTTATTAGTTTTTTTTTTTCGTAGTTACCCAAATAATATGCACAGATAAGATAAAATTAATGATTCAAGTCAGACCTGCTGTTATTTGTATTCTACAATAGAAAATTCCATTTAAACAAACACTTATCCTGCAAATATGGAAATGAAGGCGTAATTTAGAAAGAACTCAATTAATATTGCAACAAATTTCCAACTTGATTACCAGACAAACGTCTTACGAAGCTAAACTTATAGTTCAGTTATAGTTACATAAAACTAATAATACATTTTAATAAACTAAAATTACGAGAACAATATGTACAATTTACGAATGCATATAATTATTTCATACATATCGCTTTTAAACCTATCTATTAACAAAATAATAAAATTATAATAATCGAAATTAAAATGAAGTAGGCCACTAAGATTGACGACATTTTATCTACTTTCAAATATTGTTAATTAATCCTAAAACTATAAAGTGCAACATTCGCTATGTAGAACGAAACAACTCAGAGTATTTCAATAAATTAATGTATCTAAAATCTACATTTCATTATCGCCATGATTTCAGTTTGAAGTGTTGTACTTATTTACAAAATGCATTTTTTTTTTAAACAAAACGGCCTCCTACGTTTTTGTCGTAAGCGTCAAGATTATTTTTAATCGTGATCGATGTTTCGCATCACTACATCAGAATGATATTTGTATAGAGTATTTTAAATCGGGATACTCGTTTTTTTTTTTAAATTTTGTACTAAACACCTATATAATACTACCATTTATATACCATTGTAAAAGTAGCTACGTCGAGACGAATATATCAGTCGAAATGTTTAAATTTACATTAATATTTTAAAAAAATCGTTTTACTTTACTAAACTTGGCTAGAATCGCAACAAGATTCTAATAAGGCCAGTATTACATCAACCGAATAAAAAGTTCACGTAGCATTTTTGTATAGTTTTGCAAATAATGACAGAAAGACTACACGTCTTCAGGTTTTGGTATAATCTGTGGGTGTTTTCGTTTTTTGAAATTATCATTAGTCTGATTATTTTTTTTTATTTATTAAATTATATTTGACCAAGAGTGACACCAATGTAAATGTTGGTACAGTGATTAGTTGGGCTACCAAAATTAAATAAATAGCACAAAAATATAGAAGATAAAATATTCTTCTAAATGTGTTACATGTTGAGTAGAGAAATGGGTGGTTGAGTTCATGTAATATATTATGTTTGATTTAAAAAGGTAAATTTGAGAATCGTTGCTTTGATGTAGCAAAGGGACTTATAAATATATTATACCTTTCTGTCAAACAACAATACTTTGTGTTGTTGTATTGGATACGTTACTAAATATACGATTTATACTTTATATTGACGATAAGTTCACTTCGCTACATAGGCTGATTACATTGGCATTGCCAGGGATTTGGCGAATGTCCTTGGCAATGTCAAACTCAATTCGACATTCTATTTTCAAACACTTTATTTTTAAAATAAATATGGTATCACACTTGGCAGCCTGGCAGCTTTTGGGTTTTCTTCTTTAATGTTTTTTTCAATGGGCTGTCAACGTAATCTGATGATACTATTTGTTCTATATTTAAACCATTCCTTTTGACATCATTCGAACGGTATTCTTTAAAGCCTGTCGTTTGTTACAAAACCATATTCTTATAACTTCCCGCTCATAACCCAGCTGATGTGCGAGTCCAGTTATTTCAGTGCCTGAAAAAAAAATTGACATATTTATGAGTTCGATTTGAATTTGAATATTTGAATAAAAATATCAATGCATGAGATATTGAAGAGTTAAAACTCTAACATCTATCAATATAGTATATCTTATACTTTATAATAAATACTATATAAACTTCAATTTTTAAAATAATTATGTACTGCTTTTTAATAGTCTTTTTTAGAATTAAAAATAACGAATGTGAAAAAAAAAGTAAAATAACAGCCTGTGAATGTCCCACTGCTGGGCTAAGGCCTCTTCTCCTCTTTTGAGAAGAAGGTTTTGGAGCTTATTCCACCACGCTGCTCCAATGCGGATTGGTGGAATACACATGTGACAGAATTTCAGTGAAATTTAACACATGCAGGTTTCCTCACGATGTTTTCCTTCACCGTCAAGCACGAGATGAATTATAATCACAAATTAAGCACATGAGATTCAGTGGTGCTTGCCCGGGTTTGAACCCACGATCATCGGTTAAGATTCACGCGTTCTTACCACTGGGCCATCTCGGCTAACGATTGTGTGTGTGCAATGTTTTACTCGCAGAATAAAGTTCAATTATAATAATGCCTTTTATCTCTCGCCGTCTCCAAATATCCTTTATTTCAACTGTAAAGCTTGTGATAGTACTACTATAATACCTACGTCGCCTACTATTGTAAATCATTGGGCTATTGAAGCTTATATGTCCAAAACTATTGAACTTACCAGACGGATGTGTGTTCCTTTCGAAATGCGCGTTGAGTAACTCCAGTGCTTGAGGCGTGAAGGACGTCCGCCGTTTGCGTTTCTTACTCGGCTCCATGCCTATGAAATCTGTCAAATGGTTCTGACCTGAGGCGTACCTGGAATGACACAAGTTGCTATTTAAAACCTTCAATTGATTTCTTTTTCCAATTCACGTAAACCTTGCTTGAACGTTAAGGTAAATAGTTTAGTACAGGTTTAACTAATACTGTTTGGTATATTGGTCCGGGTTGAATGTGGCAACACTATTGCTCAATCTAATAAAAAGCTTTCGACTTTGTATTAAAAAAAAAAACTTGAATTCCGTAGCAAACGCAAACTTAGCGAAAATTAATACACGTTAAGAGTTAAAAGAAATACATATATTGTTTAGTACATCTCGATTATTTTTTTGTTCCTGTACTTTAATTTTATATATTATATCAAACAATAAGATTTTGAAATAAAATGCATAATCTAACCTAACCTCTTAAAGATTTCTTTAATGAGACAAGAAAAAGCAAATACGATACAGCAAGCGCCAATGAAGCATACTCAATTTATTTAAAGCAAGCATTAATTACACATGCAACCGAAGTAAAGTAGATCAGAATTAATTTCTTTTCAAGTTCATATTGAAAACCAAAATAAGCTGATGAACATCAAATGCAAATCGTACACCTTGGTCTGGTTTCATAATTTCAATGCCATTTGAATCACCTTACATATATGAATCTATATTTATGAATAATTTAAATAATGAACTGTCTAGAGACCGAAATTATATGCGTTTAAATGTAACGTATAAATGGAAAGTTTAATAAAAATACATACAATATTGTTATGGTGATAACATTATTTTGAATATATGATTTGTTTAGTAGCTGAAGAGAGAGAGAGAGAGAGAGATCAGTTGGTTGAATTTTTGGTAACTTTATTTGTGTTTCAATCGAACTTTACCCTCTACTTTACGACTAGGGCCTAAGCAATGGAATATTTATAGACCAATACTTTACTTAAGTTTGTTGCTTAAGACGGAATAGTTCGTGAAACTATTATATCTGTATTGTACATTATAAATAACAGTATATATATACGTTTTTTTTGTTCTTGTATAGTTTCAGAACGTGTTGACAATTAATTTTAAGGTTAACTATTAAACTCTCGGACAATTCTAATTTAACGACATATCCGTATTTAATAATTTCATTAAGACAATTAATGTAATGTACCTAATAAATTATATTGAAATTAATTAATCACTAGAAGAGGTTTTGTATGAGTAAATTCCTGTATTTTTATTTACGTATAATAACGAAAGAGAGCAATGTGTCGATTCAATTTGCGAAATTGTTAAAATCAAACTAACAAATGACACCCTCGATTGTGAAATGACAATTAAAAAACTTAACAACATGATTTGCTAGTTAACATTAATGAAGATGGAACGGATGGTTATATCTTTATTAATTCAAGGGCCGTCGTTAACCAAGGCGCTCGTTAAAAATTACCACCAAGAGTGAGTCGATTGCAAATTCAACGCACCATTTGCAATGTTAAACCCGTCCCGGTGCAACCAGATAATGCATTTTAATGATGCAGAATGTAAAATCGATAGAACCTACTCCTTACAAGATATTAAGCGATCTTCGGGGATTTAAACGACACCTGGTTTCCTTATGAAATTTAAAACACGTACGGTACATATGTGTTTACGTCGCGTGAATTCATTCAAGTCGATACAATCATTTTATTTCTGTTTATATTATTTTCAAATCGCATGTCAATTGTTTTTCTAACAAATAAGCGACACTGTTATTGAATTTCAAATTATGTCTATGTAATTAATAATTTATAAATTATGTATATAATATACCTGGTATCCGTGAACATGAATTATTAAAAATATTAAGTATCCATAATTAGATATATATAAATTAATACTTAAAAAGGTATTATGATAATGTGATAAGCATTTAATGTAAAACAAAACAAGCCGTTCAAAACTAAATAAGCGCAAAGGTGTGTGTTGGTTACATAATAATAAATAGATAAAACGAAGCATATGGGCGCACAGATAACCTAACCAAAGCTCAGTTAGTCCAGATTTGAGAAATATATTTCACGTTGCTAAGCGTTAAGGCCAAATGTGATAACACGGACACGGTTGCACAATACGCACATATTCACTCAAACAGTAATAGTTACCTCTCTTCAGCTTCCTTCATCCAACGTTCAAGCACCGGTTTGATTTTCTGCGCACTTTTTGGAGTTATATCCAATTTCTCAAATCTGTATCGAACATAAATTTGAATGTTAGAAACTTGCACGGAACGCGCGACGAAGCCTTTTCGCGATAAAATTATCCCAAGCCAAATTAACAGGCATATGAATACAGGACATTGACATTGCGTTAACGTTTGGACATACAAAAAAAAAAAAACAATAGGCAATTTAGGCCGGCGAGGTAATCAGTTTGATTAATACCGTACATTGTAACAATAAAATGAATTCAATTAGAAACGAAAGGTAACGTATGCCAATGCCCTGGCTTTGAATTGCGCAAAATGAATTATAAAAGAAAAGAAAAAAAAAATAACGAAAGTAATGAAATAATACATCATGCTAGATAAGATGGAAAGTTTGAAATTAATTCGAGACGTAATATATAACAGATTTGATAAAAATTCTCACAACGATCACTCATAACGTCGAACAAACGGCCTGTGCCCGGTACATTAGTGTAACGCGTTCGTCTTAACATCAAAATGTGATCCGGCTGATGCATAACGCCTACAGTAATTACTCATATGTAAATACGGTGTACGGTGTGAAAAGGAAAAAGAAGGAACGCCAAAACAGGTAATTAGAAATAAATGTATGCGGCTTACATTCACGTGGTATGCACGGATCGCCGATCGAGATAAGATAACATTAAACAGCGTTGAAACATTTTGATTTAAGACAATCGACATATATATAGGACCGTTTCGTGTGTGGAAGCGTGTGCTTAATGTATGTAACAGTTCAGTATCATCAAAGCTATCGTACTCGATAATTATCTAATGGGTATAAAGTGAGAACATTTTATAAAGTTAAAAAAATATTTACGAGTTAACGGTAACTTCGAGGATACTTAGTGTAGGGTAAAGAAAACAAAACACATACATGTTTTGTTGTTGTGAAGACAGCTGAGCTGCTAGCATCTGCGAAGCCAGGGCACTGGGGACGGTAACAGATTATATGTTAGAGTATGTTCAGAGGAAGCACTCCTTTATATATCTAAGGAACACAACATGTTATGTTTAATGTTAAGCTTACAAAGGAAATGGAGCCGCACGCATGGTTTATTCTTCGGAAGAAGTGATGCTATCGTCTGTTACGCAAGACGTGCGATCAAATAGCCATTGAGAATTCTTTATTCCAAATATATGATAATTTTAGTGGATCCTAAATATAAAATAAATCTTAAATATAAACAATACCTCTGTCGCAAGCGGGAGACGCGCTGACGCAGTCTATCTGATATAAAATTGTAATACCGTCCATGCTTAATTCAATATTTGTCGATATCTACAATGATCATGAGAACATTGACCATATAAATATGAAAAGTTATTCGTTTCAACGGTATTCGTGAAGATCAATGACAACCTAAAGTGTTGTATCTAAAATAAGAACGTTTAATCGCATTTTATGTTTTCATAGAATACATATAACTTTTTCATTTCATAATATGAAAATATACGTTAATAATGCACTATTAAACAGCTATAAAAAATGTAATAGATTCCTTTGTCAGCGCAGTCGGCAGCGTCACCAGCCCGTCTAAGTGATGCATAAGGTGTATTCAGGAATAATAAATTTTAATTATAATGCAAATTAATTGAGTCCAGC
Source organism: Nymphalis polychloros (assembly GCA_905220585.2). NCBI lineage: Eukaryota > Metazoa > Arthropoda > Insecta > Lepidoptera > Nymphalidae > Nymphalis > Nymphalis polychloros. The sequence goes on from HG992251.1 coordinate 3,698,770, forward strand.
ATAATCAAAGGGGTAGAAACCGTGTAGCGGCGTCACAATAGCAAATTGGGGCGAAAGAAAAATTAATGGAAAATGAAATCACAACGGGACAAAGACAGGGGAATTCTACTCTTTTAATTACACGAAAAAAGTAATTACGCCAAGATAATTAATTAACTGGAACAGAAGTAACGATTAATGATTTTATTATACGAACGAGGTCGGTGGGGCCGAGTTGAAATTTCTTTCGAGTCTGCCTCCTTGGACGAAAGGACCGATCGCGGAAACGTTCTCCGAAGGTTTGATGTACTTTCAATTAAACATTATTAGGAAATCGAAGCCCTCGTAATAAAATCAAGAACGCCAATAATTGTTGATTACAGACCAGTCATCAGACAATTTAATCTTGGTTTTTATTTATTTCGAAACGAAAATATTCCTACATTTTATTTTATTGTCTTTGATTTTATATAGTTTCAAATATTTTCGAGTCATAGTGATTCGTTTTACAAGGAAGCGTGTGAAATTATGTGAACAAAAGTTTAAATATGGACGTCCAACAAAATATCGTTTCATCGTTATCATTACATATGATAATTGTTTAAATTTAAGAATTTGACAAGATGAATTTACTGTACATTTAAATGTGTATCAACGTAACATGTATTAATGTTATAGTTAATTACATTATGTATTTTTGTGTCGATGAAAATAATACTCTTAATGTATGTATGTAAATCTATTAGTTAAAAAAATGTTTAATTACCACGCCTGTCTGGCCTTTAAAAAATCGTAGGCCAAGACACAGCGTAGCAGAACGGAAGCCGTCCAAATGGTAATTAATTAAACGAATTGTAAGCAATGAAAGGAGTCATGCTGTTTTACAAATCACTTCAATTAACGTTATTAAAAAGTTATTGTGATATCTGGAACTGCGTGACGACTGACCGATAAAATTTGTTGTTAGCCCCGCGGGGCCTATGAGACCCGAAATAGACACGATGTTTTGACTATTATTAATACTATGTATTACGTGAAATCTTAACTAAATACTATTTAATATTTATCATACATTGTAAATGAATATTAAACCAAGCGTGCGACTCCTATTCGTTATTACATTTTGATTCGACAGATAAAATCTTTAATGTTGCCAGTATTAAAAAAAAAAGATTGTATCACTTACGATATTATTTAGACATACACAAACGAGTAACAATACAAAAAAAAAAAACAATTAGTGAAGTGAGCAAAAAATAAGTACGTTATTAGATAAATTCTCACCTGCAGATGGCACTTTGGCTGTACGCTGGCCCTTCAGTTACAGAGAGCGCCTGGCCGACTTGAGTTTGCGTTAGGCCGAGACCTAGTCGCCGTAGTTTAAAAGCTTTGGCAAATTCTTTGATGTCTTCTAGGTTTATGCCGTCGACTACGTTACCAGATGACTGACTGATAGTTGGTTGATCTGTTGACACAATTATACCAAAAATTTAATAATAGGTAACTACAAATATTAATAAAAAATATATCATGTTATAATGTAAATAATAAATTGAAGAATTTTAATATTTCGATATCCTTCAAACGTCTTCCAAGATGATATTATAGATAGGTTTAATGGGCAATTTATGTAATTAGCAGATGGTGGCGTTGCTAATTATGCGGAATATCATTAGTGAGGAGACGTACCGCGGCAGCATCCCCCTGCTTAGCTAACCGATGACAAATTACTTCCCTGCCTTACCCCACTAGTTTGAGCAGTAGTCTGCACCAATTAAGACAAGGTAGGGTTGGTAAATTGGCAATCGTTTCTCCATTTACCGGTGTACGGTGTACCAAACGCAGACGATTCGTAATTTCGTTTATGTGCAGATGAATTGTTATTGTCCCAGATTGGCGTCGTGTGAAGTCGTCTATAATTTCTTGAGACGAAACTGAATTATTCGATAAATTTGAAAATCGAATGCAATTAAAATTAACTACTAGACGAGTTTAAAGACAATCATCCTTCCGAATATTTCAGTACGAAATGATTCTTAAGTGCATTGTATTTTTACTTTTTGATTAATTAATACATATTTTTAAAAACAATAATTGAAATCATGAAAGTAATGAAAATAATTGAAGTGATCATTCTTTGGATCATATAATTTCACTTGACAGAATAAAAAAAAATGTCAAAATGCTTTTAATCACGATGAAAACAATTGCAGGTATGAATTTAATGATTTGATTGTCATAATTACACTTGACGAATTTTAACTATTCGACTGTTTGTTCATTACTCTTTTTATTAATTTCATTTATTCGATGTCTTTATCTTGAAAGCAGCTAAATACCAATTGTGAGTTTGTTTCCCAATTATCCAGTATCGCGTGATGAGACGCACCCATTAATTAATTTACAAAGATAAGTCAATTGGCTAAAAGCGGTGGTAACTATGGCGCGCCGAATTCAATACTAATGCATCAAGATACCGTACTCTTAATTGTTTAATACATGTTATAAATTAATTAGATACAATTACGGTTTGCGTGTTTTCTGTCCGAACGTTTATTGACCCGCGTTACGTGTAAGAGAACAATTTAAAAAGTAATGCCAATTAAGTATTTTTGGCAGTCACTTTCTTCGGTATTGGCGTGTTTTAGATAGAGAGGTACGTTCTTAATTATGGAGCGAACTTTCTGATCGGTGTTACCTGATTATTAGCCTGTTTACAAGGTTACCGCTGTCTCGAAATTAATTGTTGAACGTGTTCGTATCGACTTCGAATTTTGTAATTATTTTTATCTCATTCTTTATATAATTTGGGATTTTGTATCTTATGTTTTATATTAACTTAAAATTAATATAATTCATTCGTAACGATAAAAAAAACAAATGAATTGCGTGACGGTAACATAGCTCTGTGCCCATTAAATGTAACTAAATGTATCGAATTCGATCTCAATATCATTTCGTTTTTCAAACAGCTTTTCATAGTTAATACCGAAATAGTTTCCTCTTCAAAATGATCCACTAATATCAGATTTGCGTTTGTCGATAGCTCGTTAATGCGGTTCTCACATGCTAACAACATATACGAAAAATTCAACGATTACAGAAACTGCCCGTCGTATCGATATTTTATATTCAACGGTTGATTGTCCTTAATTAAAATATTCGAGTGATTATATGATTTGTATATATATTGATAGTGTTCTAGGTGAATGACATAAGGAACAAAATCGTTAGCACATTAAAGTTCGACACGCGAATTAAAAATTTGTGAAACATTATTAATAGATCAAATTATCCGCGCCGAATCGAATTATTTCGTGGTACAATTATGATTTAGAACGGTATAGCTTTGTATCGATTAATTTTATATTATTAAAGTAACCATTTGAGTGCTTTCGAGAGTTTATTGGAGGAATAAAACGGCGCTCTAAGTTTAACCCTCGTAATATTATCGAAGTTTTCGATTCGATTTGTAATTAAAATCCCATTTCATTATGAAATATCTATTATCGGATGTCTAATGAAAATTACGTCATTCTTGTTTTAAAAGTTTACAAAATGTTTTTGTAAGTGTTACCAAGCCAATGTATTTCAAATCATTTCAAAATCATTGTACGCAGTTCAATTGTCACATCATTTATATTTCATTGTTATTATTATTTTATTTTACTCTTAAACAGCGCAAAAATTAGTTTTTTTCGTTTCATAGAAAACAATGTAGGTCGTCAGCGTCTAAATAAATATATGAATACTTCGTCTATTTACGGAAATATGTGTATTTATTGAAACATAAAGACAATATAGCATTGTATACAAAAGACCCGATCCAGATACAAGCTGGTAGAGGACCAGTATTCTTTGTTCTTTTTATTGATCGTGTTCAATTTTATCGACTACGTTAATTATTTGTAATGGGTTTTAATTAGTTAATTAATTAATTTAGTCGGAGACGAGAATGCGGCGCGAGTCGGCCCCTTTGATGTCGCCACTTAGGCTTTATTTTGACCGCTTTTGTAAAATTTTAAATTCAAGGTAAAAATACCGGGAAATAGTTATTGTCGATCGTGAAATTGGCTACATTTTTATATTGAAAAAGGTATTCTTCCTATGTTATTAAGAATTTTTCGTGTTAGTGAGAAATGTTTTTTTGGAACGAGAATGGGTTATAACGTATTGAATTATATCGATTCGGAATACATACTTGTAACTTTATTATATAGATGTAGATAGTATATAATTACTTTTAATGACTTTAAAAATGAATGGGAACAGATTAAATTATGATCATAACTTGCATCGGCATTGTTAGGGACATATTTTAATTTTTCTGCTACTCAACCCAACTACCAATTCTCTGACAAATCTAAGATGATAATCTGAAATGACGTCAGTAATGTTATCCAATAGTTATAACAAATATATCGAAGAAAAATAATCCGTCTCACATCCGAAAGTATCCTATCGATTTAATATAGACAAATTAGTGCTGCCAGTAAACATCAGAGGAACAAAGTAATTTAGTAATTGTATCCACTAACAATGAATTAAATAGTAATCAATAGAACTGGGCCCTCGGGCATGGCAAGTGGTGTCTTCTCTCGCCACGACACGGGCACGATATGATCTTTAAAGTATTTACAAAATTTTACTTCTATTTGCAATCGTGGATGGATCAGGTGATTTATTTCTTATCCTATTGAATAAAGACATTCCCACTATATAAATTATTTAGTATGTAAGTTTTATATGCTTTAAAAATACTGACGAGTAAAACGATAATTTTTTTAAGGTATGTGTTTGATTAGAACGGTGAAAAACGGGATAAGTAAACAATTTGTGACATTTGTAAAATATACTGTATTTAAGCTAAAGTATGTTTTGTGGAACGCACTTATCTCCGGTTCCAGCAGTTCGATTTAAAAATCTTAAGAGAGCGGCGCAAAAACGTTTAACGCGGGAGAAACGCGTGGAGCTACGCGAAGTTACAATCACATAAAGTTTGAATAAAATTAAAATAAAATCTTTGCTTGTGTGCATTTCTTTTCTATTAGATTTGATTTGTTATCTTTGGCGAGCGATAGAGAGAACAATATATGAAACGAACAAAAGTTCACAGAAACAAAAACAAATCAGAACTTACTTTAACTACGTACATTTAACTCAAAATATGCCCCAGACCGTGTCATATAGTTTCCGCACTTAATATTATTCTTAGTGCTTTTATTTTTGAAGTGAAAACTTCTTCAGGCGCGTTGGGCTGGCTTATCGTAGGGGATGGACTCGTGGCTTCGCGTCACCGACATGCTAATGTCAATATCATGAAATCGTTGGAAGTACAAATAATTTAAGTATCGTTGAAATTATTGAGGCTAATTAATGATTGAAATGTATATAAATACTAACAGTATATACAAATAATATACTGTTAATGTTTATATAAATACATTACCAGTATTTACTCGGTGGTAGATCTTTGTACTCGGTGGTAGAGCTTTGTGCAAGCTCGTCTGGGTAGGTACCACCCACTCATCAGATATTCTACAGCAAAACAGCAGTACTTGGTATTGTTGTGTTCCGGTTTGAAGGGTAAGTGAGCCAGTGTAATTACAGGCACAAGGGACATAACATCTTAGTTCCCAAGGTTGGTGGCGCGTTGGCGATGTAAGCGATGGTTAACATTTCTTACAATGCCATTGTCTATGGGCATTGGTGACCACTTACCATCAGGTGGCCCATACGCTCGTCCACCAACCAATACAATTAAAAAAAAAGACATAGGTAAGTGTATTTTAACTATTATTTATTTAAATTAAGCTGTAGGTATTAATATTTTGTACCGAGTTTGCGACTTACTGTGAATTATGATGAATTAAAATCTATATATGTGTAATAAAAAGGAATTGAATTAAAATTAGAGTACCAATAGATATGGAAATTGGACTAGTACTTACGTTTAACAGTTTTAAGTTTCACTTATATCGGTAGTCCCTATGGCCTGACATTTTTTAAATATAAGTGTAATGGTAATGGCGCAAAATCTTCAGCCTAAGATTCGATATTTATAAAATAGTCTATGTAATGTATGTAACGGACAAATTATAAATATATTGTTATTCAAAATCATTATATATATATATCTAATTATTCTGAATTTTCTTGAGCGGCCCTCAAGGGCTTAGAATGGATCCGGTAGATGGTGCTGCGATCGGGATCCATGGTTATTTTTACATAAAATAAATCTTATTATATAATTATTATATCTGTACGAATTCAGGACGGACAGCTAGTATATATATTTCTAGAATTAGGTATATATTAAAATTTAGTTTTTAATTGTTAAACAAAGAAGGTTAAGGATCGTCAAAATTCAGTCACAATATTAACCTTAAACCTAACAATTTTTACATAATAATATATGGAAATGGTATTATACTAGAATAGAAATTTCTAGAATTTAATTTGTTTCTATGTTATAAATAACAATATTGTTTTATTAATAATTTTAAATGTCACGTATAACGGACTGTGGTCGGTACAGCCATGATGTCTCATTTGTTTTCAAGTAACAGATAACATAGGCTTGTTATATACATATAACTAAGTACAAATATATAATTTCGTAATGTTTATGCATTTTTTATTTTCAAGCGAGATATTTTGAAGGAAAAAATTTAAGTAAATATGAGATATAATAATCTATATAGACACATTGTACACATATTTACTTATGTCGTTTGAATATTTTCGCGGTTGTTTTTACTATTATTTTCATATTAGTTGTCACAAATAATATATAAAGTAATGTTTCGATCAATTGATTTAAACCTAAACAAAACAAATTACTTAAATTTAAACATAATGACATTTGGAGGCTTTCAATTAATTATTTTAAAGAACCTTCCTCACTTTTCAACTTTATAGAGGCGATCCGTTCTAAGTATTATTATAATGTCACAGGTCTATCGTTTAAATCAATTAGACGAAAATAGTCGCAATTTGAAATAACCCGATCATGGTCACTGGCACCAATAAATGATCTCTAAAACAACGTCGGCGCCAATATTGGTTCAAATTTTTGCTTTATAAGTCAATATATCAACCGTCGACTTACATTAAAAGTAATTAGCTCACATCAGATCGGTTAAAGGAGAAATATAATTGAATCGATACACTCATTATCAAACAATTAGCCGACTGAGTCCCACTTCACCATAAGCACGTGCGATACGAAATGCAACAGAGTATTTGTGACGTCATCGAGTTATGCTACATTGGTGGATCAACAAACGCATAATGACTAAAGCCTTACGAAAAAGAATCGGATTTAAAATAAAAACTGATTGCAGGAAATTATAATGGTATATATATAAAAAACTATAATACCATTTAAAAATGAGTTCTAAAGAAATTCTAAAGTTTTTGAATATATTCCATGATCAATACACCAAATACGATAAATTTAAGAACTTCAGTTAATATTCAGGTGTTCTAACGCTGGCCATTTCGGCTTTGCATTGAAAATATTGAATATGCAGTCTATAAACAAAATTTATAAGTAAAGCCGCTTGTCGTTAAAAATAAAAATATAAATCTTATTTAGCATTGATAACAGTATTTGTAATTAGTTACTCAAACGAGGATAGTAGAGCATCCAATCAACTTTATGTAGATCGAAAGGTAAAAAGTTAAGTCTAAGTCAAGATCTAAAATAACGAATTGGTCTAGGTAGTTTTAAGGTCACGTAACAGAAATAAAAGTCTAGGCGAGACGGTAGGTTAAAAGGTCTAACGATTCATACGTTAGCCTTTTAGTTCTTCCATAACAAAATGGGCCAATAAAAATAGTCATTTTAAATATACAGATGTCTGGCGTTTAAAATAGTTTTGTAAAATGCATTATTTTCGGACGTTTGTATAAATAATAACTATTTTTACAAAGGAATATTTAAAAACTGAATTTATTTAATGTTTCTTATTGCTTCAAATCAACTAGCTGTCACCATTTATTAATTATACATAAATCAGTTTCCAGCATGACAAATTTGTAAAATCCTATATAGTATATATTGAAACAGACAGAGTAGGTATCGTTTAGATGAATATTCTCATCCCCCCAAATCAAATCTTAGACTAGTGAACATGGACCGATTCGGTTCTGGTATGTGCTTTAAAAGTAACCTAACATAACCTAACCTACATGACTTTGCCCTAGAATTTTGTGAGTAATCATTCGGGGCAAACTAAGTCCTTTTGTTTACATATCAGGAACATCCTAGACCGCTCAGACCACCTACCTCGAGTCCCACCACTCATTGTACTTTTACATTCTTTTTGTCTTATTTTAAATTTATTTTATGTTCGAAGTCTTCCCCCTCCTCAATATTACATGAAATATCATTCATTATTGGTAAAAAAGATGTCATAAAAATTTGGAGCCATTTTTCACAAAAGCCGCGATTGTAAATATTTACCTAATTTTTATATAAATTATTTACAAACATGATTGAATTTTAATAATTAAAAATATATTTTTTAATTTTTATTTTAAGACGAAAGTTTGTTATTATAACTCTTCTTATAATAAACGATGTTAAATTCTTAATAAAATACAAAAAGTATTTTATTAAGAATCTGTAATAATATATCGCTAGCATTTAATATGCAATCAAATAAGCCACAAAACGAATGTTCTAAATGCATTCATGAGTTCATACGAGCACGTCTCATGTCTCTAAAGTAATCGACTTTGCACTCAGTTACCAACGCACTGACTAACTCTAAACAGTGTCTGACTTCAAACTCTTTATAGTATTAGTTGAAATAACTATACATTGTTAAAGTTCCAGTCAGCTAATGGATCGCCTATGCTTAGAACGAACAACTTTTATGGATGAGTACAATTCAGTTACAAAAGTCGAAAATAACTCGTAGTTTGTAATTGACATTTTGCTTTGTTTTAAATCGATTAATTTATAATTTGGAACGGACTTGATACAACCATTTTTTTAAAATAAAAATACCTTTAAGGAATATAAAAATAGATGTGTTGAATCCGATTATTTTTATTGTAACAGGAAAATGCATTGACTTGACTTTGATATAGTGTTTTTATTACTTACAATTAGGGAAATGCTTTCAACAATACAATTCTGTCAGAACTAACTTTGTATCTCATTTGTGAAATATTGAAAAGCAGACAAGACAGTGACGCTATCTTGACTCGTTGAATTTTTTACATTTCACTTTCGTTCGTATACTATTAGTATCTTAAGTTATCATCCCTCATAAAGTACACTGAGATGATGGCAGATAGTTAGGGATAAATCAACAAATTAATTCGGGACGAAACACGCCATTCCACCTCGTCGTGTCTCAGACTATTTCTTATCTGTCACTGTAGTCACTCTAAATTTAAAAGTCTTTTTTTAATTATCTTTTGTCGTCATATTTAAGGACATCGTCTTTCTCATCAAGTACAACCGACTTAAGATGTTGTGGACTTCTCAACTCATACAGATTATAGTATTAATATCAAATGCTATTTACAGTAACGGACAGAGTTAAAAATAGCGTTTGAAAGATTATTCTGAGTGTCAAATAAATCAAGATAATTAAGCGATACCTACAAAAGATCTGTCGCTTCGTGTTATTTCCTGTAGAAATTTTAAAGGTCTTAAAGAGAGTTATCTGAACTAAAGATATTCTTCCTGATTATTGATTTCTTCCTGATATTGGGCCTTAGCCCAGCAGTGGGACATTCACAGGCTGTTACTGTACTGTTTATATGTTAAATATACAAACATCTTGAGACTAGAATTTCAATCAAATAATATTATGTCGTGTCCAGAAAAACATAGGTAAAATAATATATGCCCTTATCACATATTAAGTATGTGTATACTTACTTGGTGAGTCAGCCAGGAGATCTCCATCGTCGTGCGCCGGTGATTTCACGGAGCCGGGCGACATTTTGACGGGCGGGTGCGGTGAGGCCGTGGGCCCGGAGCCGACGCTGCCGGCGCTGCTCGTCGTTCCAGCGTTCGAATGAGATGTTGTGATCGTTATCTCACCGTTCGATGCTGCCAGCCTGTGAATTAAAAGTTCGATAAAAAAATTGTATTTATTTACAAGTAATAAGGCAGGTATAAAAATATGTCACAATATCCCGAAAAGATTTTCAGCAGATATTCTTACGAGAAGAAAAAAAGAATTGAGACAGATAAATAAGATTTCTCTATTATTTGGTGGTTAACTTAGTAAAATAATACCCATGATTTTAGTTTTTTTTTTGTTCTTTTTATACTACAGCTAAAAAAAAACTAAATACATTTTTGTTCAAATAATTTGGTTCATTCCAATAGTTGTGCTTAAGAATTTCATTTGTTCAATTTTGTTTGTAAGTGACAGACAATACTAATATTCTTTTTATAGATATTACAGATACTTCTAACTTGTAGAAAATACAATAACATACATCATCGAATCGATCGATCGTTCACAAATCCGTCACGAACTACCAAGAAAAAAGTATGTAACTTTTTTTTCTGCTGCGTAGTTCCGTCAAAACATATTTGATCAAACTAACACAGGGGTTGAGTTGGGGTAGCGTGAGAATAGAGATATTTTTGTTTAATTCATCATTTAATCACGTGACTGCCTCAACCACACGCATAGTGACCGGGAAGTGTCAAAAACACTGCGTTTACCCCGACTAACCCTTTATTTACAGCAATACGGCAAAAGGTGTGTAACTGCAAGCGAATGATAATAACTAATTAATTAAGCTAATATTTTTATAAAACTATGAAGAAACACGTTACGTTTAATTAAGAAACGGGAGTAAAAAACTGCATAAAATACTAAGTAACTTTACCAAAGTAAATATAATTCATGTATTGATGATTACAGGAATTTTAATGATGAAAAAGTTAAAAAATATTGCTAAATACGTTAAACGTTGGTGGGTTTTTTGTAAAAAATCGAACGTACGACCTTTTGCCGCAGATGTTTATAATTTCTATCTATAAATGTAACTATTTCTTATAAATGATATATTTTTTGTTAATTCTTTGAACAATATAATACTTTATGGTATTATTTTATTGAAAAATATAAATTGTTCAAATATTCTCAAAGATATTATATAGTTATACATTTTTTTAAAGTGTATTTAATATTGATCTACAAAACTGTTACAGTTACTTTACCATTAAATGAACTATTAATATAGAAATATAATATAATCTATACAAATATACAAAGCTGAAGAGTTTGTTTGTTGGATCCGGCTAAATTCAGGAACTACTGGTTGGAATTAAAAAAAAAAAAAGTGTTGTATAGTTCTTTGATCGAAGAAGGTTCTAGGCTGCTTTTTATACATTATATTTTTATTAATTATGCGCGGGTGAAACCGCAAGCACAGCTTGCAATCAAAAATTACAATAATATACTAATATAATGGAAAGCAGTTCTATTAATATATATATATAAAAAAATAAAAATGTTTGTTCTTAATTTGACACAGGTGCATTTATAGAAATTGACAATTTTAGAAAAGACGCATTTTATATTATAGGTAGGCGGGCGAGCATATGGGCCACCAGATGCTAAGTGGTCACCAACGCCCATAGACATTGGCATTATAAGAGATGTTAACCATCACTTACATTGCCAATGCGCCACCAACCTTGGGAACTAAGCTGTTATGTCCCTTGTGCCTGTAATATTTGATTTAATGTAGAGTGTAAGATGGGGCCGACATATAGGCTGCCTATAAAGGCCCCTTAAAATACAAGAATAAAAAAAAGAAAAAAAAAGCTTGGGAACTCAGATGTTGTCCCTTGTGCCTGTAATTACACTGGCTCACTCACCCTTCAAACCGCAACACAGCAATACCAAGTACTGCTGTTTTGAGGTAGAATATCTGATGAGGGGGTGGTACCTACCCAGACAAGCTTGCACAAAGCTCTACCACCAAGTATTAAAATACTAGTATTCGCCCGCAGTTTCACCCGCTTGTTAGGGGATGAAGGGTGGGTATTAGAGGAGTAAGCCTATGTCCGTCCTTGAGGTTCAAGCTTTCTTCATAACAAATCTTATCAAAATCGGTTTAATGGTTCAGCCTTGAAAGCGTATCAGGACAGTATTATATTCGCATTTAAAACATTAGTATAGAGAAAAATCCAAAACAAAAGTTGCACGGAAATCAACCAAATGAGGTTTGTTAGATAAACGGCTTTTCTTATTATAGTTCTTTAGTTAGTTCTCTCTTTCTGTCATGATTGATTTGACATTCGAAAGAAGAAGACAGCATTACTTCACTAATCAACCCCTGAGCGACATTTATTACTAAAAAAACATTAAGTGATATGTCTGTTCATTAATATTAATTTATACAATTTACTAAACGCTGTTTCACCGAATGCTATAATGCATTATCTTAAACAGAATACATAAAAATGTCGATATCATTATTATCCCTTAAGAATATAATTAATGACTTTCATTAAGTTAATTAAGAGAACTGAAATATATAAGAACTCGTCCTTCGTGGATTCAAATCGGTTTTTTCAAATTTTTATTCTGTTATTGTGTATATTTCTTTTAAGGAATCCTCGATAGCACGGAGTTAGGAAGTTGGCGTTAACTCGTTGATGCAATACTGATCGTGTCTGATTGCCGTCTTTGATATTTGCCGCCGTGTCCGACAATTAGGACGAAACGGATAATGTTCCTAAAATCGATGCGTTTATATATTCCGTTTTTTCATCATCGTTGCTGTTGAGTTATATGTAGCCTTAATTATCTTAGCTTAATAGATTTTTTTAATTACCCTTATTACTATTTTATTAAACTTTTACATTTAAGAATATCTATCAATGTTAAAAAGTAAAGTAAAGTAACAGCCTGTGAATGTCCCACTGCTGGGCTAAGGCCTCTTCTCCTCTTTTGAGAAGAAGGGTTTGGAGCTTATTCCACCACGCCGCTCCAATGCGGATTGGCGGAATACACATGTGACAGAATTTCAGTGAAATTCGACACATGCAGGATTCCTCACGATGTTTTCCTTCACCGTTCAATGTTAACATAAGTTATATATATTTTAACAACAATAACAACTGTTATTTAAACTAAATTGTATGATAAAAAAATATCACACGATAATTCAGATGTTATCAAAATTAACCGGAAAAAGTAAAGAAAAAAAAGTATTAGTGCATTTATTTTAATTGTAAAGACAACATTGTTGCACATGTGTAAATTGAAGTATAATTTAACATCTAAACTTAACCGGTTTAAAGCGCATCACAGACGACGAAGTTACTATAATATATTTCTTTACATTATCTGAAGATAAATTTTGAATTAGTTACTAATTAATATACGTTTCCATGAATTAACCGTGTTGAAAAGTATTTTAATCTCCAGTCCATAAAGTATATATATGCTATATATATTATTTATGTATAAGTAAGTATATCTCTAACGATGACGATTTATGTAAAAAGTCTTTATGCCAAGCGCGTGTTTTTTTACTTATTCGTTTAGAGACAATCATCGGAATTTCATACCAATCTCACTTAACATCAACGCTATCGTTAGGGATCTTAAGGAACGATAATGTATGAAGTCCTATTAATTTTCTTGAAGACAGTAATAGCCTGTGAATGTCCCACTGCTGGGCTAAGGTCTTCTCTCCTCTCTTTAGGAAAAGGTTTGGAGCTTATTCCACCACGCTACTCCAATGCGGGTTGGTAAAATACACATGTGGAAGAATTTCAATGAAATTAGACACGTGCAGGTTTCCTCACGATGTTTTCCTTCAGCGTCAAGCATGAGATGAATTATAATCACATGAAATTCAGAGGTGCTTGCCCGGGTTTGCCCATGATCATTGGTTAAGATTCATACGTTCTTACCACTGGGACATCTCGGAATTTTCTTGAAAGTCTATCATTTATTATCTTTTAAGCATAATTAAGTATTGACGATAGATTTCGTATGTGATCTGACGGTAAAGCTGTTGTACTACAAGTTCGAAACTCACCGCGGGAAACGACCGTAAAATCAGAAAAATGGTATGCGACATTGAATTTAATAATTATAACATTTTAAGGAAACACGTATCAAAATAGCATAACACCATAAGTCGGATCAATTCACGAGTGCAATACGAAGTGATTTTATTACGAGATATTTTATCTTAAGATATAGTATATTTTCGTATCGTGTGTGACACGCTTAATTATAAAATAACGACAATAGTGAAACACTGTCTCATATTAAAGAAAGGTTTTTAAAATAGTTCAAGTCCCTCTGACAACAATAGTGTTGTAACTTGGTCGCGAGCGGTGAGGCGATGTTTAAATGAGGCGCGTTTCATTAAGTGCGTCGTTGCATTAGTGGTAATTGCGGGCTAATTAGGGCCTCATCCGTTGCATTGCACACAACAAATACGAGTGACTTTTAATGTTGATATGCAATCGCATAGTGCACGATTTGCACATAATAAATCCATATTTATTTTTATTTTTCATTTATTTTTCATTAGGTTTCAAGTTTTCTGATATTAACGTGGTGTTTGTGTATTATTTGTGATAATAATTGATGTTTTGTTGAAATTTCTTTACGAGCGGAAAGGGTAACTTCACAGCCAAATTTAAGTATAATGTTTTTTGACGTATTATGTAACGTGTTATGTAACGTTTCTAATGTATATTTTATGACGCAATGTTCAGGACTCTATGTTTACACGTACTGAATTTAAAATTCAATTTAAAATTTATTAGCTCAGAGGTAAATCGAAACATATTGTAGTGGTTTTTTTAAACATACTTTATAAGCTTCGTAAGTGAATATATGTATAAAAAATAATAATATGTAATATTCTATAAAAGTTAACTAAAATCTCTTATGTTGTATTTAATGCACATTCATTTAACGAACAAATTTCCTTGCCACACACGTCTCCACTAGAATAAAACCAAACGCACACATACAACTTACAAACACTCGAGTTACCCACACAGCTATGCAAACATTAATTGTTCCTTCAATTTATCAACGCGTTGGATTCTCGGCGAACCTACGCCTTTTGGAGATAATTATTTTGAAAATAACAGTTTTGGCGCAAAAATTACAATCTCTCGACACACACGACCTCTATTGTGGTGGTAAAATCGTTGAGGGGTTTTTGTTGGAGGTGAAAATAATCTCTTTATATAAAATTTCAATAAATTGGTTTTTATTGAAAACTGGAAGTACTTGAGGTAAATTTTCTGAATAAGATATTAATATAGAATTTTATTGATAGCGTCATACAGATTGATTTGATTTAAATATCTATTAAATAAACATTCGTAAAAATTGCTTTTAAGTCTCGTTTAGTTCAAAGTAGACAATTTGTAAGTAATATTTATATACTTTTTCTTAAGGGGAGTCCTTACAATTATATACAAATGTTACTCCAGAAAAAAATCTGAATAATTGTCTGTACGGTCAACTTAGATAACGAACAATTGATCGAAACAAACAATACTATAACAATCATATATTTTAAATTATTGAATTGAATTTTTTTCGTCGACTGTATTATAAGACTACAGGTTCAAATTAAGAAAAAAATCAATGACGTTTTACTTTTCTAATTTGTGTCAATAATTCATTCCGCAAAAATTCTTTGGAAACACATTACATGTTGTGTACCATCCTGACACGTGTATTGAAAATTGTATTGGTATAAATACCAAGCTATTTCCATTTCCTAAAATAGGTGAAGAAGTTGCCCACATTAACGAGCTACTATAACTAGTGATATTGTATTAGTGTTTAATATCATACAATAGTATTAATAAAAACTTTGTTAGTTTTCTTAACGTTTAAACGCTATTTGTATTCATATTGCGTATGAATGTTTACCTTTTCTTATGTATACATTGTTCACTATTACGTTATTAGTATTCAAAGTGACGACGATAATTATGAAATTGTATTACGGATGGCAATTAATTACATTTTATTAAAACAAAATCAACATCATAAAAACCTTTATTTTTGACAGGTATTTTTATTGTTATTATAACAATGTAATGACCTACAGAAGCGTTTGCTTGCAATTTTTTATCTTTAATCTTTATTAGCGCGCACTGCCCGCAAAACTAACCTCGAGGGCCGTGATAATGTCATAATAAGCTGAGGTTGATGACCTTTCCACCAAAATATCAAAATATGTGTCTTGTCTAACTCTGTTTTCATCGTTTGTAACTTATGGTTTTGGTAAATAAAGTTATTTATTATTATTATTATTCATGTATATGCGTGGTGTGTGTACTATTTAATAATTTCGTAATTATTATTTAATAAGAGAAATATATTCATTCTATTAACGGAACGTCCCGCGACAGCTACTATTATTTTATTTCGTATAATCTGTTGCCATACTAAACAACAATAAAGCAATTATATTATCTGTATTTAAAAAAAATGTTTATCTATTTATACAAGACTTTGTATTAAATCTGAACTCAGGTAGGTATGACATTTTACACAGAGATACCTGAAAATAAACTGAATTTTGTAGAATATGCAACCAAGTCGTATTTATAAAAAAAGTCCATGAATAAAACTTCACATATGAAATATCTTGAATATCTATGTTTAAGCAATAATCTGAATTGGATGAACGATATATAAAAAAATAAAAACGTGTTTAAACTATGAAAATATTTTAAGACGTCACGACTTAAGAAATAGTAACTTTCTAATTAATATAAATAAATTTAATGGTATATCGAATCAAAAATTGGCAGCAGAACGTCGGTGTTGCCATGTCAAGTAATAAAACGCATTAAAACGGCTCTTAACGTTTATAACGCAATAATTACAAGCGCCTTAAGCTATCCGTTCATACGAATTTCTTACTATATTTAAAATTCCCGTTCATCGAACCCATTATATCATGTATTTTTCTTAAAGAAAACGTTGGTACCCTTGACATGAGTGAAATGTAACAAACATTGATATATGAAAATCTTGTGTTAGTCGCGGTCACTGCTAGCTGTCAGAATTATACACAGCGTGAACTGATTTTTTAAACAAATAAGCATTTAAGCAACACGACAGGATGATTTTGTTTTTTTTTTTTTTTTAAGGTTATCTTAATTATAATTAGTGTGGTTTTCCGATTGTTTCACACGTTGTAACTCTCATTGTATAATTTGAAGATAAAAAAAAACATGTACAATGTCTATATACGTATTCAAATATACGTACGAATTTTCGCACTTGAACGCAGGAATATGCTTAAAAAGTATTTATACGACTAAGTGGGGTAACCGGGGGGTACTTTTAACTTGGCAAGGTATATAACTATTTACAAATGGACTAAAAAGTATTACCTACCATGTTGGTATGATAACTTCCATTACTATTGATAAGTAAATCTGGCATGATAGACCTTAGTTTATTTGTCAATAGTGTCTGTTATTATATAAACTAACTTATAATACATTTTGGAATACAGCAACACTTAGAACAGTTATCTAAAGCCAAAATTAATAAAATTTCGTTTTATTTCAATCGGGTCTGAATAATTAATAAATAATAGAAGAACAATGGTTTGCATGCATGCTAGTTATAGATTTAACATATAACGATATACATTAAAAATCTTACCAATCATTAACGATAAATAAACAAGAATAATAATTTATTATAATACTAGAAATACTCGATAAAATAACATTTCTAAGAAACGCTCACTAGCACGAACATTGTAGACTTGTTATGTCACTTAATTATCGTGTACGCGGTGCGATTAAAAACAATTTAACGTATCGTATGTTTCCAAGTTTAATTTTATTCAAATACGGCCTCGGAAGTAAATTATGTATTCCTCGAAAAAAAAAAAAAAATCGTTACGGCCGTATTTCACAATGATTCAACATTATAATGTAACTTTAATAGACGTCAAATGACATACAATATTTATCTAGATTGTAGGCCAACAGAAATGAGGTATTAAACTTAATTATGGATGCGAGAATTAATGCTTCCAGCCAGTAATTATGAGGTCGCATTAACTTAATGTCTTTGAAGTACCAACGCGCACACATATAAATTCACTTAATGGATGCACGGTACAATCGAATAGTTAAAGCTTGTACATAATTTCATTGTTACATTAGCGTGTAAGAAATCAAATAAGTCGTTTTATAAGTTTTTGAATAATTTTTATCAAAATTAAGCTTGTTCTCGTTTAGTTAAGGGAATTATTTTATTATTTAAAATATAATGATATCACTTAAAATAGAAATGTTAGTTTTTTATTTATATATATATATAATGTATAAGAAGGTTTATATTAAAGAAGTATTTTTTAATTTGACTGTGCTTAAGCATACGAGGAAAACTATTATTTTTTATAATTAAATTAATTGTGTTCATGTTGAATCTATTACATGGATAATTATGGCGTAATGCGTCATCAGTACATTAAGATATATTAAAAACTTTTTGAACAAACTATTTGAAGAACAAATTTTATTTAAGAAAATACATTTGTAAGCCAAACGGATTATTATATACTAGTTTCAGCCCGCGCATGAGGTAGGGGTATTGTTAAGTACCCTATGTCCTTTCTGTAATTTTAAATAACATGTATGCAAAATTTCATGATAATCAATTGCGTAGTTAAGACAACAAACTCACTTTTGCATTTATAACACTAGTACATTGTCCTTGAGACATACAAGCTGCATTATGATGCTGCCACACTGGAGTCATAACAAATATTATTTAACAATTGTTATCATTGTCACAGATTGTAGTATATGTTTTCATGTTACACGACACTATGGCCGCGGCTTCTCTTGTGTTTAATTCAGTTCGTTACTATAAGAGTGCGTACATAAAATAAAGTGATTTCTGGATAAAGTAGCTTTCAAATGGCGAAGTAAATATTAAAATCGATTCAGAAATTTCATACAAATCTTTCCATTTTATAATATTAGCATGGAGTATAGATTAACGTCATGAAGTTTGGGTTGGTACTACAGAAAATAAATCAAAGCTGTTATTCGTATAATGCTATACAACTCTTTGACCGTTCTCATCAATTTGGTAGTGTTATATTGTTAATAATGTTTTAAAACATTTAATAGCGGCAGTGTGGCAGCAGCATCAATAAGCACCGCGTCGTAAACTCTAATATATTCAAACGCGGTATCGTATAGGATCTATTTATCACTATTACTCGGATTAGACGCGTCACGGGCGCTAAGGTAATTATGCGCTGGAATACTTAATGCCTCGAGCACACCTAATTATATGTTCACATTTAAACCTATGTGAAACGTATTGCGAATGTCCGTTTACGTCGATGACTTTTTTTTCATATCACACAGTAACAGTAACAGTCTGTGAATGTCCCACTGCTGGGCTAAGGCCTCTTCTGATCATTTTCGAGAAAGTTTTGGAGTTTATTTCACCACGCTGCTCCAATGAGGGTGGGTGGAATACACACGTGACAGTATTTCAGAGAAATTGGACACATGCAGGTTTTCTCACGATGTTTTCCTTCACCGACAAGCATGAGATTAATTATAATCACAAATTAAGCACATGAAATTCAGTGGTGCTTGCCCGGGTTTGAATCTACGGTCATCGGTTAAGATTCACACGTTCTTACCACTGGATCTTTTATATCATATAACACACTGCACACTTTTCATATAATACACTTAAATATATACTAGTTAATAGACCCTGCTTCGCACAGGTTGATAAGAAGAAAAATGTCTTTCAGATGGAATTTGCGTCCTTCCTTAGTGAACGTAGACGACGTTCGAATCGAACGGATAGTTTAGGAGATCTGGTGATGAGTGCAATTTCGCTTATATATATATATATATATATATATATATATATATATATATATATAGAAGATGTATAAGTAAGAATTTTTCATATTCATTTATATGTAGTTAGAGATGGAAAATGTAAACAGTGCCATACATATTTATTTACAAGCAAAGATTTCCGTGTTAGACGTTACATTTGAACGCCATTTGACCATTTCGAACAAAAAACTACTTGACTTTCAATATTTAACATCTATGTGTATGAACATATATAATTATGAAGTAACTTCACGAAAGGGTCTGAATATTATCGTCATTGCATGAATTTGTCACGGCCCTTGCTCACCAATTATTATATGACATACTTATCATTTTGCAATATAAAGGTTATACGGACGTGTCGAAAACCTTGAGTCACATCTGTAAAATATGAAATCCTGGTTGTAGCTGTCTCGCTAGATCTAACTTAGGTATAGGTTACTTAGTGGGTAGAAACTTAGGTTACTTTTATGTTATACCGTGTCACGCTTAACGAGCATGTGTTCTATGCTTTATTATAAAATATACATAAAAAATGATTGTATGCTGTGTTTTATGCGTTCTAGGCATTGATTCGATTGCGATGAAAGTTTGTCGAGTTGTTCTAGAACCAAAAAAAAACTAGATTTTTAATCTGTATTTTTTTCTTCAATATAAAAGTTTTCTATGGGCCATTATTTAATCGTATAAAGACGTGTAGTGACGTGTACAAGCTATATCTAATTATAAATAAATGATTGTAAAGATCGAGACGTCGCACACAGTAACCGTATTTTAAATTTTCCGCGCGGGCAACACCAGAAAATTGTTCACGAGGTTCTCGAACGATGTTATGTAATTATATCAACGATGTGTTTGAATACATCCTGCTAATAATTAGCATAAAATATCTCATTACGGTAGATTATATATGCGTGCTCGATTTTCCTCGTTATAAATGTTTAATATAAGACACTTGAGTCCTCAAATAGTCCTTTTTCGATGTAATCGAATTCCTATATTTAAGACGATGATGACATATTTTCGACAGACTCCGCCCATGACCTTTATCAATGGAGACTAGACAACGGGTTTGTAAACATACAATACTTTATATTCCCTACTCTCATAATCTAATGGGAAGAGAGTACAGGTTTACGTATAGTGAGTAAAAACTGATAATTTCCAAAACCCTACTACTGAGAAATTCTCAACGGAAAAATGTGGTAAGTTTTTATCAGCCTGACTTCAGGTCAGGTCCGCGGATTGTCCAGACTTAAAAACTACAAGACAACAAACCAATTCGAATTCTTTATTATTATCAATACTTATAGATGTTTCAATGAAACGATAATTATTAATGAAGTAGCGGTGATGATCGTGAATAAATTCAATTGATTGCAAGGTGTAGTTTATAGGCTTTTATTAAGATACGCTATATTATATAGACTATATTAGCTAGGCTTAAAGGCTATCATTCCACGATACAAGTATTATTCTACATTATAATAAATAATAATTAAAAATTTATCGATTTATTTAATTCGGTTCGGTTATTTAACGATATTATAACGAAAGGTACGTGGAAATCGAGATTAGCTGTTCGTTGTTTTCTGAGTTTCTTTCGCCCGTTCTTCTCAGGTCAGGGTATTTCGATTCTGAACCGGTGATTATTTATAATATAACTATCAATAAGTAGGACTATGTTGAATGAAGTATTTTGATTTTATTGAATAGCTATTGTTAAATAAATTCAATTCTTACCATTTTCTAGCAATTAAATATTGTAAAATTTTAATAAAATATAATTAAAATAAATCCTCTAATTCTAACCCCACGTTTATCTATAATATACACAATCTCTTTTTAAGTAATTGTCTTATTTTTTATTATGATATATACCGTTAAAATTTACAATTATTGCTGTTAATAATATCCGCGGAATCCCTTTATAGAATTCAATACGTTGCGCCAGGAAGGACTTATTGACTTTGCGGAGTCGGAAACTTTATAAAAGTATTAAAAACTATGTGTTTTGTAAATGTCTATGTAATTATTTGTATAAAAGCTTATTAAATAAAAAATGACATAAATCTCTGTTAATATAAATGTGTTTTTTTATGATGATATCTTTTTTTATAACTATATCGTGAATTAAATTGGGAAACAGTCTATTATATAAAAGTTATACTTTAGATACTATCGCTAATAAATATTTGATTATTACTACATTTATTTTAATTTGTCATATCCCACTTTACTTGGTGGTAGGGTTTTGTGCAAGTTCGTCTGGGTAGGTACCACCCACTCATCAGATATTCAACCGCAAAACAGCAGTACTTGCTATTGTTGTGTTCCGGTTTGAAGGGTGAGCTAGTGTAATTACAGGCACAAGGGACATAGCATCTTAGTTCTCAAGGTTGGTGGCGCATTAGCGATGTAAGCGATGGTTAACATCTCTTACAATGTTACTTACTTACTAACTTACCATCAGTTGTCCCATATGACACCCGCCTACCTATGTTATAAAAAAAAAATCCCAATATTCTAATTTTATTCTATATCACGTGCTTTACCATAAATGAATTTTATAACTAACTATATTATATTGGAAAAATAATCATCATCAGGTAATGGTCAAGATCCTAGGGTAAGGCCTTCGCTATGTATGCTAATAAACGCTATACAATTTCGCTATCTGGTTTCAATAATCAAATATACCAAGATACTAGTAAAGACTTATATCGGAGGATGTTGGTTAAAATATAACGTCATAAGTCGATTAAAAAAACAATAATCTTTGAATCATTACTTCCCTTTGCAGTTATTATTATGGATAAATATTTGTAATTGTCATCTTATTATTGAAGTAAATTTAATCATTAACTGTCATTTGAGTATAGATACTCAAACGATAGTTAATCAGTAAGTAAATTTAATTAATTTGTTCAATTACTAGTCAAACCATTTCCGCACTATTCACATTACTATGAACGTACGTAATAACGAACGATTTGGAAAGTATATGTGAGACAACCGTTATTTACTTAATTCATTTTATTATTAATTCATGTAAAGAATTCATTAAATTCATTCATTCATAACACTTTAATCATAGCCAAATACAAAATTTAATGTATTTTTCTGTAATAATACAATATAATTATAATTATAACATCGTGTTCTGTAATGACGTGTAATAAGCAAGGGACCTCACCCCTGCCCGATAAGATCGGTATCCGTACCTTTTTATTTCAAATGAATTAAAATGCTAATACTGTCATTGCACGATGTTCATTTATCATTCAAACTGAATGGAATGAAATTAGAAACATAATAAATAATGCAATGGCGTCGATGTTTAATGATTACGAATCATTAAAATACTTAAATCATTGAAAGATGATTTCGAATGATTCGCGCTTGATAGAAAAAAAAATGATAAATTTAATTAAAGAAAATATTATCGTATATGGTAAATTGGATACGGTTGTATATTTTGGCGATTTAGCGCGTTAATATTGCGTGTTTTTATTAAACATAATTGGTTTCTTTGTTTATAAGCTTTCAAAATAATTAGATAACTTAAAAGTTATAGCAATATCATTTATAATTGATTTAGTGAAATGTATTTCTATTCATTTATTAATTTTTGATTTCCTGATAGTAGCTATCAATGGGTACTGTGAAATTGAAGTTATTTTATCATATGTCTATAATAACAATGACTCATCCTTTCATATCTGTCGGCGGTAATATGAAGTATTGAATAACTGGAAACTTAATCAAAGAATACAGCATTAAGTGTATTGACCTACACTGGTAAGTGCTCTGGTGGTCGTAAGTCTATTATAGTGGCTTTCTAATAAACTTTAAACCTCGCGTCCGGTCAATAAGAATCGATTATGTAAGTGACAAAATTCTCAGTCTGCTACTGAGCTGCAATATAAGTAAGTAGTGTTTACACCGTGCCTCGGAAAACACGTGAAGTCGTTGTGCCTAAGATTAAACTCACTCTGATCGTGTCATCTGTGCTATCGGATTAGCGCACTTACTTGAGCAATTTATTAATTTTATTTTTTTAATTTTATTTATTCATTTATTTATAAATAACATAAATAAATAAATAGTTGAGCAATATAATATATCCTTGAAAATTTTTCGTTTACCATCAAGATTGAAATCAATCATCATCATCATTATGATATATAGGGAAATATACAATTTCATCCATAACTCTGTAACATTTTAAGCTTACTTAAGAAAATATAAAAATGTCATTACTGTATTTAGTTAATTTTGGCAAATGTTCAAAAGCGATACACACAGTTCAGCTCTCAAATTCCATCTAAGCGTACCCTACTTGGCCATTCCAACACAAACCGTTGATTAGTAACGTACACAGACGAGAAACTAATTGCACTCATTGTCACGTAATTACAACCAACATTTGTCATTGGCTCACGCTGACTTTGGTGTTATAACGCTTAATCCCTCAAGGGCGGTGATATTTTATTTTATACCGTAATATATATCCATCATCCACAGAAAACATAATCGCACTCATGGCTTAATTACTTTACCATAAGTAAGGCTTTATTACATTCGATTTTTAAAAGATTATTGTATATATATATTTTAAATTTCTTTATATTGGTTCATTGATTCGAGGTAATTTGTAGAACTTTTAAATGGCGATTTTGGCAAGTTTTAATTGTGTTCCAAATTCAAAAACTTTATTAGTAAGGAATAGTAATATTTCATTACTAAAGAATTTCAATCGAACTACAATAATAGACAAATTATTTTAATTAGTAATAATTTAAAAAAGGAATCAAATTATTGTAACATATTTTTTTTAATAATCTTTGATAAACAAAGTCGAGTATCATTCTGGAGCTGCATTTAATAATATTGAAAATTAGCTTGACATTGAAAAGAGAGCAGCGGATACTTATTATCAATGACAGTTATAATAGTTAACTTATAATTAAATAGAGTAATTAAAATCTCTTTTGATTCAATAAAGAAACGCCAAGATCTAATTGATAGAAATTATTCAAGATAAGTTAGTAGCTAACTCTATACAAGATTTTGTGATTGATAAAATCGATGAGTATCGTATTGGTATACAATGATTTTATTGTATATATTTTGACTAAACCTTTAAAAAAATATGCAATACAAATGGGCATAGATGAAATGTAAGAAATACTCACTTCAGGCAACATTAAGGTAGAGAAAGAAACAAAAGAGAAGGAAGCGATGTGAACACATAGCAGGTAAACATAAAAATAAAAAATTGATTTCCTTATTTCTATGTCAATACTTCATCGTTATTAACTAATGCGACGTAATACTAAAATTTTAGATTAATGCTAAAGTAAACTGCACGGAAATTTTGTTTTCATTTAATTAATATTAATTTTATAAAAATTTTATCAAGAGAACATAGGTTAATAATTTTAAACTTGCTTTGATTTCGGGATATAAAATTTATAAATAATTACCAGTTAAAAAAAAGACTCTTCATAAGTAATCGCGTTTACATAAATGTTTAAAAATACCTCGTAATAGCTGTAATACATTTTAATTTTATTATTACGTTTAAAAATATTTACACATTCTACGATTGTGTTCCATGAACGATCCGTTAAAAAAATTCAAAAAGTCCTGACGTTTTTGTTGATACAAATGAGATAAAAAGTTGCATTATTATTATGGCAACTTACTGTATCGTCTGTCAACATATCAATTCATTTCCAACGACACCTTGAAATAGATACTCTATATAAAACGAAACTGGTGTATATTTTTTTTAATGAAATTATATTTCTTGCTATTGTTTCGAGTTTTGAAATTTTTAATTTAATATTCTGTATGTTATAATTTCGTAGAATTGTTTCGATATTGTTCGTAAACAATTTTTTTTTTAAATCTTTTTATGTTTATTGTTTTTTGCTATCTAAGCTATTAAGTATGTTTGCGCACGTGACAAACTATTGTACAGTGTAGTAAAAGCTATATAAGGTCCTCCAGACCGATTTCGGCCACGGCGGCCAATCTCAAGAGAGATTAGTAAAAACTATTATGGATCTTAAATTATTCTTAAATTTATATTGAAAACAACAGTAAAAAGGTTTTATACTACTTAAAAAAATATCCAATTAATCGAAGCCACTTTTAATAAATCGAATAGGAAAATAATATTAATAACTCATATTATAAAAACCGAAATATTGTGGTTGCTAATTCCATGTCTATTTTAATCATGTATATTTTATTTTGTTCAAATTCTCCTAAGAATACTCGATACCTAATTTGACTCGTGAAAAAAGTCCGCGAATGTATTCCATTAAAACTTTTATAAAACAAAATTTTTAAAATGTGTTGCAGTTTTATAACTAAACTCGCATATCATTTTTTGTTTCGGACTATTTATAACCATAAGTTTATACTTTTTGTGCCTCATACATACATTTTTATAATTTTATTCCACTTAGCTCTGCCAATGGAATTGCCATTGGACACGTTCATTTATGTCATGCTAATTACTTTTGCTTAAAAAATAAACATCTAATTAATCTTTTTGCTTGAGTTATTTTAATTAAAACTTATTATTGAGTTAATAGTTCATTACGAAACTATTGAGTTTGGAAGGTTTTCATATCTGATTTCTGGTAGGAAAATTTAATACTCAAATTTAGCATTTGTGGGTTACCTTCACCGTGCAGAAGCCACCTAAATCTCAGGGCAGCTCTATGTATCAAATTTATATTAAAGTTTGCATGTAAAAGTTTTCGATGGTCAACGAACAGGAGTATCAGTCGCTACGATGGAAAAAAAAGTGTAGATGTGTACATCTATTTTGTTTATATTAGATTTTTTGAAAAATTAAAATGTTTTATCGAAATTGGAGTTTAAATAGTTTGAGAAAATTGACTCCTCTTTTTATCTTAAGCTGAAGGCTCGGGTATGTTTTACAGACGCGGTTCCAGTGTAAGTTAGTGGATAGCATACATTTGACAATTCATAAGACACATTCAGGTTTCCTTACGATTTCCCTGAGATTAATCAAAACACGATTAAGTGTGAAGATATGCAGTAGTTTTAAACCAGATATCTTTAGTTAAGATACAAGTCTTCTATCGACTGAATCATCTTTCAAGACAAGAAAATATTAATGTGAATAAAAGACTTACCTATTAATACTGTTAATCGCTGATGATCCGGAATTATCCCTTTCGTTTCTTTCTCTAGAGCCTCCTGCGAATCGCTCAAAGTTTTCTCTCTCCTTATAATGTCTATCAGGTCTTGGTGAAGAGGATCTTCTGCCTTGCATTTGCTGAGGCATATTGTTCTGTTGGACCGTTTGGAGAAGGTTGTGATTCGCTTGCGGCTGCTGCAGCGCTTGTAACAGTTCTTGGGCGTTGGCAGCACCGTTCGACAAGAAATTTGGCAAGCCCTGATTTAGGAGAGCATTCGATAACGTTGGGTTCAACATGTTTGGCCGAATGTTTGAGTTCTGTTGCGGATTGGAGTTCAGTAACTGGTGAGGTTGGGCCATCGCTTGGAGATTGGCTAGGGACGTAGAAACTACTTGGCCATTATTCAACGCTAGATTCACCATTTGGTCGTTTGAGTTGACGTGGTTTACCGGGATCGTAAGGATGGTCTGTGTTGCTAGTCCTGGATTAAAAAATATACATATTTGTAACTGCATTACTATTAATACTTAATTATTTTCTAATTGTAAAACCACGAAGTTTGATATAGATTTTTAGATTAAATATTATAATTGTCAAGAAATGACTGATATTGACGAAACATTTAAATGTGATCTGCAAACTGGTTTGTGGCAATATTCGAAGTTCGAAATATAAAGAAGATTCTATGTAATCATTACGTATCGTATATATCAATTAATTAAAAAAAATATATATATAATTAACCATACCTTGAGATGTAGGTATCAATAGTTGTGCGCCTTGTATTCCTTGAACGAGTTGACCTGAAGCCAAGATGAGTTGTGGCATGGGCGATGGCATGGCTGGAGGTAGCATATTATTGTTACCGACTGGATTAGGTGAGCCCATACCTTGGAAATAATAATTAACTGTAAAATATTTTCATATTATGATGGATTCTAATTAGATCGTATTTCTAGTTTGGTTTTCATTCTACTTCATTCATTACTATTTGTGTTGCTACTGTCATTGCTTGGATACTACAAGAGGATTCAGTTTTTTTTTAAAGTTTATCTGTGATTAAATGCCGTTTACAATTTAAAAACTTTACTTGAATAAAAATAATATTTAAAACTGATCGCCACAAAAAGATATATTTATAAAATTTTATATTTCAATTAGCCCTGGGTAATAAAAAGTATAATAAATTTAGACTATTTGCTTTAGGATACACCATTCGTCATAGCAACAGCTTGTTACTAACGAAACAATCGTGTAATATAAGACTTTCTAATTATAATTACAAACAATAAAATAATATAGACATTTAGAAAAAAACCCCTTCACACCATCATAATAATAACGATAGCAAATTACACAAAATCCATCGGCAACCGAGCAAGACTAATTTACCGCGAACAAAACGGTCTCACAAAAATCTAAAACATTATCTGCATGTCTTACAAGCCCGTTAAATTCAACATTAACATAACCTATTCATTTAAACCGTGACATTCACATTTTATAATAAATGCTCTTTCCTACGGCGCATCAATTAAGAGCCGAAAAAAATGTATAATAAGGTCTATTAAGACAATAAAACTGTTAATGATACCGCAACAGACGCTACGACCGTGCGTTCGTGAAAAAATATAGTAATTATTCTCATTATTTAAATACGTTTTTTTACCCATTACGTCTGAGGTATAACGATCGCTCTAGAGGAGCCGCTATCTCGGATTCATTAATCGATTGGTTTCGGTAATCACCTAATTATGGAAGTGATTTTCGACTTAAGAGCAATTTTAATGCATAAACCGTGTCCCTCTGATTATCCCATTTCGTCTAATTAGTCGTCTACCCTCCTAAACGACGAATGACCGTCCGTCGAGAATGGTAATGTGCTGAAAAAGACGAATTAGATACGTGACCCGAAGCGGTCTATAATTGAAAAGGTGAGCGGTGAACGGTTTTGTGTTTAAGGAATTAAATAATAAGTTGCCAAGCGCTGTTTAATTATAGCCAATTCATGTATTCTTAAAGGTTATAACCTAATTATTTATGTATAATTTGGTCATGACGCGAGGCTAGAATATAATGAAGAGGTCACATTATATAATATAATACGAATGACGCGTAGTTGTATATATTGTAGAATTTGCTAGATTTAAAAGTGTAATTGTATATTTTACCTGGTGCGCTAACGCTTAAGTTCAGTGGTGAGTTGATGACGGGATTGGATGGCATGGACGTGAGGCCTTGGAGGTTGGCGGCCAACTGTGACATCTGTTGAGACATCTGTTGCTGGGACATTGGCATGCTCTGCTGCATGTTGGCCAAGTTCTGAAGGTTTTGAAACATTGATGCCACTGTGGAAGAAGGAATCGTTAAGTGACAGTGTATTTAATTGAAACTGTATTAAGTAATTATTATTTTAACGTTAAATAAAAAGCTTTAAAGAAGTTTAGAAACGTTAATCAAAATACGAATTTATTTTAAATAAAAGTTGCTATTTTTTATAATTACTTTGAATAAAATAGTTATTTGAAACTTATTTAATAAAAACAATGTTTATTTTTTAAAGAAAAAACGTAGCACTATATTTTTATATATTGACTTATTTTAGCTAACGTAATAAACGTAGAAATTATAATTAGTAAGTAAATAAATCAGTTTTACGAACTCACTGGAGCCATTCAAGTGTGGTTGGTGGGGCGTGCGCGCGCGCGGTGACGGCGTGCGCGGCTCGGCTAGCTGCGCGCGACCACCGCCGCCCTCCGGCGAGCTCGCGCCGCTTTCACGGTCCGACTCCGCCTGCTGGACACACAGACCAATTTCATCTTAATTTATGTTATGTATGGTACATTTTAAATTACATGAAAATATATATATTTATCTATTAACACAAAAAGCCGAACAATACCACATCAAAAGTAATCATTTTCTTTAATAAATGTGGAGAGTGTTTATTGGTATGAGAGGTTTGTTGGTTTATCTTTCTAAGAATATAAAAAACTTATTAACTTCATTGTTTAATTAAAGATAGTTTTTGAGTCGAAGGTTAAAATAGATTACTTTTTATCGCGGATATGAACGATAGCTAAGCTGCGCTTTGAAGTTCCTATATCCCTTAAGGACTTGATCGTTGAGCCTTTAGCTTACTGTGATGATTTCGATTGTATTCGGCTTCATTGATGAACGGGCAAGCCACACCTTTGTTAAGGTGATATGTTTGTGTAATTTTATTCTGATGTTAGCCCGCCAATATCATGATCCACCAGAGAGCTACCGAAAACATCGAAGTGTTGTCAATAATAATTATGTCGTGGACTGTAATAAGACTGACTCCAAACAATGTTATTAATTTTGTTTTATTGTTCTTAATAAAGTTCTTAGATATATTTAAAATGAATAATACGAGTACATAATTATGTATCTACAGTCAAAATCATAAACTATTACTTAATGTATCAAATGGTGGCTGACATGTATAAGTTATAACATAATATGATTATGTTAAATTCTTTGATAGTACAGTCGATACTAATCGCATAATTGTTTGATCGGCATATAAGATAAAATTGAAAAATTGTTTTATGGGACATTCGCTGTTAGTGCCTGTTTGATAGTAGGTCATAGAATATCAGCGATTAAAAGTAATTGACACAAACGAATATTTTATTAAATAACAAAAATATATTCGGTCTTAGATAAAGAATTATTGATTTCCTCGTTAGTTTTATTAATCATGAAGTACAGGACTTGGGACAATATAAGTAATTGTATTATTTTGTCAATAAATTCTCAGTAGCAGTCCAAGGATGGGAAGTTGCGTGTTTGTGCTTTGGGGACTAAATTCCTGTCTTGTGTCAAATCTTTCTCGTCGTGTCGGATTGCCATCCCAGAACTGCCCGTATTCATAAGTACCTACTATGATATTTATACTTACATAGTATTCCCATTTAAAAATATTTACAATATGCATGTCGATTAAGACATAATTACGTTTGAAAGTAGAAAACATTATTGATTTTTAATAAAACCTATTTAATTAAATACCTTTAAAATAAATTGTATTATAATTTTATTTTAACAATTTTTCGTATTTAATATTTCCGAATCTAGCATTATAGAATCGACTGTTACACTCATATATATATATATATATATAATATACAACATTAATAAATATTATATAATAAGTTTGTATAATTAATGAGATGCAGAATTCAAATTATAATCGTAATAAAAACTAGCGACTTTCAGAGTCGGTTAGGCTAATTAATTGGACCTTGGTCTAGACTTTAATTATTGTGAAAGACAAGCGCTTCCGTAATATTAAATTTATTTAATTAATTTACGAAACGCTTACTACTGCATTTCGAGACATTTCTAGATAAAGGTCAATTGATAATTATTATTATACTATATACCTACATAGTGCAATGCTCTAAAATTACTCTTTGATATATAAATTGTGTATACGTTAAGTTGCAACTGAGATATTATTTTCAAGGGTTTTATATCTGGTCATCAAATGTTTCGTAACTTCATCATTTTTTCAGGACAGGCTTAACTCTTTCGGGGATGTTTTCGAGTAGGAGGACACTGAAATTGTTTCAAGAAGATCCAAGAAATTAGCAGTCGTTAGTCATATAAAATAATTAGAGAATAAAACCACGCCGTTTGTTATAATTATTGATTGTAATATCGATGATGATATAAAATAATTGTAATCATGAACACATACAATTATGATTTATATATAATCCTGGTATATAATATTGACTAAACAGTTATTAAATAAACTAATAAAATAAACAAACGAAAATTGATAATATAATTTAATAGGGTTTCTTTAAAATGGTGTAGCCTATAAAGGCCCCTTAAAAATACAAGAAAAAAAAAAACATGGTGTAAATGGACCAACAAAAAACTGTTACTGTTACTTTAAATTTAATTAGCTCGTGTAAAATAACAATTCAAAAGCACTTGTAAGATCCGTCAACTTGTTTTTTTTTTTTGTTTTTATATGCCATTTTTTCTCAATTATTAATGATTCTTAGTAAAGATACTCGCGATATAAGTTTATCTGCCTGAAGTTAGACTTACTAAAAACAATCCGTATGTAAAACACTTAACAAAACGATTCTTTACGTAATTTTAACTATGCTATATTCGTATTCAAATCTTTAGTCTTGGTAACCGCTTGCACTTTGTTTCCAATGACTGTAGAGGTGCGCATTACTTGTGGCTAATATCTGGCCGGCCAAATTAAAATGCGCGTGATACTTCCATTATGAGCGATCACAGTTGATCCGCATTAAGAAGTTCCTAAGCAATCAAAATTTAAGCTGAAAATTTCAGTTTTTTTATTTGTTGTATGAGTTAATAAGAATAGTTAATAATAAGATCGCGGAAGCGTGAGCGACCCGAAGCCTCGTCCTGCGGAGAGCGGGAACACCGTGGCTGTTTTAGTTAGCAGTCCGACGTAATCCTATGTCATCTCCGAGATGGAGAGAATCCATGAGGATTTCCTCACGAAAAATAGAAGTGTTAACATTAACGGGCATATAAATAAGTTAACTCAATAATACGAATTATTGTATTCAATAAAATTCGGCTTTGCATTTCGTAAGATTATACTGTGTTCACATGTTTGATGTTTTGTATCCAGGGATGTAAACTGATCAAATCTATTTTTATTAGTTAGAAACAAAGTCGCGGGTTTTACTCGTGTGAAATAAAATCGTTTAAATAGTTATATCTTTGAAAGGCCAAATCGGTTGTCTATAATTATTAATAAGTCATTAAAAACAGTTTATCGAATTACCTCAAGGCAATACATTTATATAAAAACAATAATGTACAAATTAGTTATGAAATATTTTTCAATCAATAAATATTAATGAGTTTATTATTAATTTAAATTATGAATATTTTTATTATATTAGTGATTGGCATGTTATCTTTAAACCTTTTCGAAAAAATTTAATATATATGTATTTATTTGTATCTGTTTCTTCTTTTTTTCTTCGCATTTGTACTTCTATAAACGTGTTGTCCGAGCCTTTGGTATCTTATTTAATTTCTTTTGATGTTATTTTAATGTGTTTTCATGTATATTATACCAGGAAGCATAACTAATCTACGTTTCAGGATAAAAACAATTGATGACGTATTCATTTGCAATATATACATACTTTACATTGGCTAAGTAAGTTGTACAATTAATTTATTAATAAAGATCTATTGAGTTCTTTAGTGATATGTAGAAAAATTTGAAAATATAATTATTAAATGCACATGATATTTTATATCAAATATATATTATTTTCACGCTATTTTTCTTGTTGTTACATTAATTTGTAAATGATTGGTTAATATTTAATATTCTTACAACAATGTTATTGTACGTTAACTAGTCTAAATTTGCATGATGTGACTACATATAAGTAGAGTTATGTGTAATCTAAGGCATTGTAATGTGTAATATAAAAATAAATGTAATTTTGTTGGTATTTCTATCAAATATAAATTAATATATTGCAATATAATTAATTTTGATAAAGGTTTTATTTTAATATATTATTATAGTGCGTTCCTGTTTATCGAATAAGTTTATATAAGTTTACGCTATGGTTCCAAGTTTGTATTACTTAATTTTCTTAAATATAATTTATTATTACTAGTTTCCTAGCGGATTTTATTTTAATATAATATTCAAACGACGATACAAAATTGCTTTTAAGAGCCTTTTTGTATAAACTTTATTTTCATTTAGATTTTGAAGAACGGAGCGGTTGCAATAAACGTTAATACACTATTAATAAAATCTAGAAGATAGGCTTTTTTATATCGTTGTAAAAATAAGCGCGTGAAACCGAATAACGCAACTAGTGGCTAAAGGAGTTAAGATCTCGTACACAGACAAAGCCAGAGGCCTAGCTTAGGCTCCGATCGGTAATTATATTATTCTTTATAAAATTATAAATAATATACGATATGAATTATTGAAAGGTAATTAAATATCGGCCTTGATAAATTAAATAAGGATATTGTTGATTATATTTAATATGCATAATTATTTATAGTACAAAGAACATGTATAATGGTTATAATTAAGGTTAAACATTACGTCTTAGCGTTAATTTTTATATTTTCAAGCAATTTTGTAATTATAAACTTGTTTTTTTTTTTGTAATTAAACGCATGACCTTTAACGAATGTATTAAAATGAAATAACCAAAAAGTTTTTATGTTATTCGTTATCCTTAAAATATTTAATGAACAATACTTTTTTTATTAACATTTTCTAATGATATAACTATATACTTACGAAAGACAATGTCATTCTCCCCGAACCTTCAGCAATTGTTCACTTTATTTAAAAAAAATTAACTTCGTTACAACACTATAGTCTCATATATCATCCTTTGGTATGTCGAAGTGTGAAATTCCCGTCGCCTGAACTTATTCGAACTTCGCAAAACTTCGTACGAACTCACTCGTCCAATGAAAACGTCCGTTTCTTTATCAACATGTCAAGAGACTTAGATTAAAAAAAATTGTTATTAACTAACCGTACTTTAAAAAACAATTATTATTTTATAAATTTATTTATTACTTAAAAAGGTATTAATAAATCGTTAAATAAAACGCGATCGCTCGACAATTTTAACGCACTGACTTTTTTCTAACACTCGTTTACGTAGAAGTTGTATTGTTCATCAAAAGTTCTTTTTCGAGGCCAGAGCGAAGCGGAACCATAGACAAGAGATACCGCGGCGAAAAAGTAACACGGACACTATCGACAAAGCGCGCACATATATTTTTTTTATTTTTTTTTTTCTATTTATTTATCAACGGCCGGCACACATACAACCGCGCGCCAAGTTGCACAGCGCAGAATGAAAGCGCGTCATCAGTTTAAAAAATCAACCCCTTCGGTGGTGGCTGGAAAAAATGCGGCCCCGATGGGTGGTGGGTGGTCCCTCCGAAATCCTTGCCAAAGCGATCGCCATCGGCCCGACTTGTCACTTGTCGAATAAGCATAATAATTAGAGTTTTCGATTAGCGTTTTAATTGTGTTCAATTACAAAACCCGTCTCGGCGATCCGTTCTAACTTTAATAAAAAAAAAAAAAAAAAATCTTCGATATTAGACGAAGTGATTTAATTATTTATTTTAATACCTTGTTTAAGTGGACATGTTAGGTATATTTTACGAGGCACGATTTAATTTCCCGTAACGATTTATAAAATTGTCATACTATGTTAGTGGTTATTTCGTGTTATTAATTTATCTAATATAATTATGTATGTAATCTCTGGATTGCGTATAATACATACTGTACATAATATAATATTTATTTATGATTGGTCTGGTGATACGGCAGTTACCCTAAACTAATTAGTATAATTTTTAGTTCATACAACTTTACGCACTGTTGACAATTTGTTGACAATTTTTAACTGCAGTAAACATGCCTGTTATTATTGGCCAGTATTAAATACCAAAGTAAATATACACATAGTGTGTTGTATATTTTTTATTTTACTATTATATGCAGTTGTAAGCAAGAATGCTGATCAACAGGTCTAATTGTGTAATTAAAGCATATTTTTCTTAGTGTTTCCGATATCACTGTGTACGATGAAATAACATAAATGTGTTTCAGATCGCCGCAGTTAATACATTTATGTACGAAGGAGAGAATTTGTGCGGGCGAGCCGAAACGGACAAACGGCGCGGCGGAAAAATTATCACCAGCAAATAACATTCGAAATAATCAGCGGTACACGAAAAAATCAGTAATTATTCAGATGAAGTTGGACGAACGAAGGGGGTAAGGGGGCAAAGGCCGGCCAAAATAAAAACGGCGTTGCGTAGGGGTGACACCCGCTCTCCCCTCGCCTCTACAAATGTTATCTAACTGCGTTCGCTTCGCGCCGCGGCGCCGCTTCGCTTGGAATTAGCGCGCCCGAGCCGACGAATTTTCAATTTGTACTCGATTTTTTTCTCGGATAGTTGCTCCTAATGGAAAAGGCTAGGCGATCACGGATTCCGTCTGAAGCGGACAGCGGCTCGCGCTAGATACCATCGGCGCCCGCGAACACTATTACACGTCATTATTTGGTCCGCAAAGTGGGTATTATTGGCGAAGCGGCACACACGCGTAGTCGTTCTCATGGGTGTGTGTGTAGATTTTTACTCATTAATTTTAAAACGCTCCGGATTTTTTTCAGGGCGGGTGCTAGGGGGTACGTGGGGGGTTAAAATTGGCGATGGCCGCCGGGCGGGGTGTCACCGGCGGGGGTTATTAAATAGATTGGTCCGCGGCCGAACGGAGCCGCCGATCTGCACTTGTACTCGCGTCATTAACGGGTTGAGAACCGATTTTAAATCGTGAAATAACAGCCTGTTACAGGAAAAGTTGAGCGGGGCTTATCGGACTCTCGCAGTCGTATTCTACAAGCTTAATTGCATTAAAATGTCTAAGTGTATTTTTGTTCGGCGACTCCGCCGTTCGTTATCACCGTTAATTGTTTCGTAGCGGATCAGCTCTCAAGACGGCCGTCTACGGCGGCTCCGCGGACGCGGGCGGCGCGCGTGTGATGACTGTCCCAACGGCCGAGAGCCATCGGATACACACACGCACGACGCGTTTTTTTCTGTGGCCGTTCGGTAGGGTGACCGGGAGGGGTGCTGGGGAGACGAATTGTGAAAAATACTCGAAAAAAGGCAAAATTGTAGCAGATATATAATTAAAGCCCGACGTACAGTAACAGCGTACGGCGATGTATTATGCAGACGCGCTCTCGGGTGTCGCGGGTGACTCGATACGTGAACGGGCCCGCAAGCGAGTGAGAAAAATTAATTGAACGGACATATATTCATACGAATGAGGGGGACTATTATCGGGTGTTCATTCCTAACAAAATTTGATTAACTTCCTTCGTTTCGCCCGCTCGCCGAAACTAGGATGTTAATGATGCTCTTGACGACCGATTCAGGTTTTTAGTACCGCAACGCTCCATCGCACTCGAATGTTCGATGCAATAAATATTTCTATAATTAGGAGTAAGATAAAAATATTTCGAATTATACATAATTTTACCTTTTCATTAATTTTTTATTAATTACAAATTTCATACTATATTTTTATGAATGGCAACTCGACGAATACGCTTTTTATTTTTATTTTGTTTTACTATCTGAAAATGTAATCGCAGCTATGTATATCGCATGTACATTTACGAGGAGTCAAAATGTCGGCTGCTTTGATCTTTACAGTTAACAAATGCACTTAAAACATAACAAATAACATAATAAAATTCATTGTTGATCAAGCATCGACAGCGGGGGGCAGACGCGACAGATGGTTAGGGGGCCTTACGATTAATTTGACATTAAATTCAATAATAACCTCCAATTTATTGCGTAATTTCCTACCAATTACGTTTCATTTATCGTTCTGTAACGAGGTTACGGCCGGGATAAGTGTGAGACAGTTTTTGTCTCAAAACTCAAAGCCAATTTTATTTTAAATTAAATTGCATTTAAGAGAATTGAATCTTTGGAAATTGTAAAAAACAAAAGATTTATGATGCAAAGAATAAATTACGTCATATTTGAAAAAAAATTAAAGATTACTGAACTGATTTTCCAAACTACGCAAATAGTGTAAAAATAAAATCGTTAGATATAGTTAACACAGTATCTCGTTGCTATAGCGAGCTTTGGTTACGACTATTCATAACCCTCGTTAAAGGATATCTAGGATGATACATGAAGTTATATAAATATTTATATATGATACAAATAAAAAAATATATATATTTATAATTCTATAATAAAATTACTCGAACGTTCTATTGCAAATAGACGTATAAGACGAACAGGGTTTATTGCACCTTACGTACGTGTGGAAGAGTATTTATTTTTCTCGATTAAAAATATTCTATATATATATTATTACAAATGTTTTGTTTTGTTTTTTGTGATAAATTAATATTTGCACGTATTGTGCGTTAGTAATACATTTTAATTATATACATTATGTATATGAAAAATGCACATCAATATTTATACTAAAAACTGGAGAAATTTTATGGTTACCGCGCTAATGCCAGCTACTACCAGTGGAAAGTATAATAATTGTTAGTTAAATTGTATTAAACATAAATATATAATACATATTTAAACCAGGTGAAAACATAGCTAGCAATTTATTTAAAAAACACACTATTTTCTCCTCCTAACGCTTGAATGAAAAAAATCACTTCGGCGCGTGCGCGATGTTATAGAATCAACCCCCCGTGGAGTGGCGCATGAGCACTGCTATTCAATCTATTGCCTATAAACGTTCGAGTACTAAATTCAAATTTTTTAAATTTCTATTGTCGAAATCAATTTAGGGTTGTGCAATTATCGATAATTACTTTTATGGAAGAACGATGTTTTCAATGGCACTTATGTTATACAAAAATAATTTATATTGTGTTATTTATGTCATACGGCTTGTAATATATTTACTTTAATACATGTAAAGTTTTACCATATTTGTTAGAAGTATCGCATTAGCCGGAAATACATTCGAATCTTAATGTATTATTTTGCAGAGTTTTATTATAATCTGTGAACACAGCACTTGCATTTATTTTTAAAAATATTTCGTGTGTTGTTCCACGAATGAAATTCAAAATTTTAAGATTTGGCAAAAACTTAGCCGCTCGACATAATATGGGTAGACGTAATGTAGAACATATTAAATCACATAATTTTGTTATCTTGGCCGATATTTTTTGTAATAACAAAAAATACTAAGAATAATTTCGAATTCATTTTTAAAAGTGTCGTCTTCTTAATCTGTATACAACAGTTATGTTGATTGAATTTGAAAGTACCTAGAATTTTTATATACGTTTGCATTGATGCTACTACACGCATAAAAAACATTGTGATGTCGGCCGGGAATCGTTTAAGCTCCACCTTTTACTGGCAAACCCTTTCAACGCTGGCTCTATGGATGCAAGCGTTTGCGATTCAGCGGCAATTTAAGAAAAAAAAAAACAATATACGGACCATTTCAATTATCCTTCCTTTATAGAGTTATACTCGTAATTTTAGTGAATTTTAAAATATTACAAATTTAATAACTTATATCGCAATTTAATTAGGAATAATTGTTTCTTTTTAAACGAAGTTAAGATTAACATATATTATATAACTCGTATATTAGGTTTATTGTGATTATTCAACAATTAAGTGTAAAATAAAATATCTATTATAAAGACATTTTTACTATTTTTGTTGTGTTAAGCTTATTTTATAACAATGCAGCGACTTTTATATAACTTCCAAACTTTGAGTCGCAACAAACAAGTTTAACAGGAGTGTATGCATTTTAGAATCTATATAATTTTTAATGAATTTGAGAAACGTATATAAAATTTACAATTCAAGTGACGACGTAAGTACGACATAATCGTATCGATTTGAAAAATTTGAAAATTTCAACCAGATCGAATCAGATTCGTAATTTAAAACAATGTGATACCGGTGTATTAGTGAACAGTGGTTCATGACGAAATGAATAGGATAACATATAATATTCTTGCAAAACGTAAAAAATAAATTGGTGTACGAATGAAAGCAAGCACCGATAACCACACCCACCGGGTTCAATCGACGTACCTCCGAGCAGTAGTTTTTCAAATATGCAATTTACTGATTTCAAAAATAAAAGAAAAAAGAAAACGTTCGGGCCGTGGGACGGGTCGCCCGTTCGGACCATGGAAAATGATGTGAAAAAGGAGCAATGAAAACGTAAAAAAATAGTAGGCCGTATGTATAGTAAGTAGTATCGAGTGCGCGCCACCCTCCTAATTTGTAACGTTACTGCATTTCAAAGGTACCGAGTTATTACAGCCAATAAACTGTCTTTGTTATTTCGATGACTCCTAACGACTGAAATGGAAATTTAAACGAGCGAAAAAATTCGGTGTTACGTTTTATTTTTTGGTGTATTTCGTATAGAAAATGATATATTCATGTGTTCTTAAGAACATCTATCTAAAATCATAAAAATACAAGATGTTTTATTCACATCAATGATATAAGTTTTGGTGTTTGTGTGCGTCAATTATCATTAAGGTTGTTCGTAAATTTTTGTATGAAAAATAAATGTACATAATTCGTTTATTGGTAAGTCTCTTGAGTAAGTTCCATGAAATCAGTAAAATCTTTATTTTATATTATAAAATAATGTTGATTTTAGTTCGTAGTGTACGTGTTAATATATCGTTTATCTTAACTCAATCTGATAGTTGAAACGTGTCGTTGTAATGTGACGGATGTCAAGCCTGAGCGTCAGAATCATTTCACTTGGAACGCTACATATGGAAATATAGCCTTTAAATAAATCTTGATTCATTGTTCTCACCATGATATTGAAATTTTACTTCTAACATAGTCTAACATGAGAGATGGCATAATATTTTCTGTAATTATTAATAACATTGAAACGTGTAGTGCTTTTATGTAATAGATTTTATAGTATTATACATGATTAAATATATTGTTATATATATGTACGTATAAAAAAACATGCAGTCCATCAGCCCGTGAATGTTCGCTGTAAAACTATTCTGTACAACAAACTACAAGCTCACCGCAGTACACGGTCGTAAAATGTTTGACTGTCCCCCTCCGCGCAGACGCGGGCGAAACTGCGGGCGAAAACTAATACAAATATGAAATAACAATCGAACATAATAGAAAATTCACACTGTCATTAGCTTGACAGAATAAACACACTCAATTTATAAACGTTTAAAGTAGTCACGTAAGCTGAACTATTCTTTTAGTTCGAAACCTTATATTAACTACAATAGCTACACCGTACAGCTAGAATTAAATTATCGCACGCGATACCCACCCATCATGTTACATTCATAAAACACACATTGGCTTGCGTATATCGTTATTAGTAATTTGTGACATCGTAGAATAAGCAAATAAGGACGCTATTATATAATATATTATAGGGCGTCATTAAATTTACACAGAAAGAAATGTAAGCAACAATTAAAGCTACAGTTCGCAATTAAAATAATGGCTGTCACACCTATAAGACAATTAGGTGGTAGAAAATAATAAAAAGTAAATTCTATGTTTTGGTAGCCGTCCATTCGTTAATTATGGCTAATCAAAAAAAAATTACGTAATAAATGAAAATGTATAGTTTTTAGCGAGGTCTACGAGGACGCTAATGAAAGCTGTTTATGTATTCCTTCCTTAAAATCGGACCCGAGGGTGATTTTTGGTAATTAGGTTTGTTGTTACCATTGTTCTAGCGATTACCGTTTCGTATATTTCTTTTATACGTTTTGTTTTAATTTGATTACTAATTCAAGAAAGAGTTGATGATGATGATATTTTATTTAGTTTTATAGAAATGAGCTTCGAAGTTTAAATTCTTATTTTACGAATATTTGACTTATGCGTGATTTTGCGATACAAATATTATTTAGATTATGTTGTAGTATTTAATATTTTATTGATGAAAATATTAATAAATATTACAAAATATAGATTTATTAATAAATAAGAACATAACACCATTCCATAGGTTTATGAAATCAGTAAATGAACAAATAGAAAAAGAATGAAAGGAGAACATTTTCATGATATTCGTGTGACAATCGTACGAAATTCGCCGTACATTAAATTACATTAATTACGACAT
This sequence comes from Nymphalis polychloros, assembly GCA_905220585.2. Taxonomy (NCBI): domain Eukaryota; kingdom Metazoa; phylum Arthropoda; class Insecta; order Lepidoptera; family Nymphalidae; genus Nymphalis; species Nymphalis polychloros. The sequence goes on from HG992251.1 coordinate 3,740,564, forward strand.
TATTTAAAAAAATAAAAAAGTTACATATCACCTGCATCCACTCATGTCTTCAATTGAAACACGGAAAATTGTATGTGAATATGTATTGAAATGTGATATTATTCTTTAAAATAAATAGATCATACAAAACTGGAGTTAGCAGTCGTTGACTTTGAAATTTATGTTATTGGTGGGTAAAGAACTGGTTGGAACTGGTTATACATACATACTAACAGGTAAAGTTAAATAAATGTCTAAAATCACTTTGAACAATTGCGTCGTGGAAGATGCACTAACTCACAAAAACACATTCGAATGTATTATATTAAAACCGATTATAATAAAAGCAAATCGATTTTAAGAAACGAATTAACCTAAATGACTAATATTATAATTAACAATATGATATTGCGTTAAATTGTTGTCCTACAAACAGTTTGTGCGTATGTTTTACACGCATTTTAATTATGCTTATTAACAATTAAAGGCAATACATGAATGTAGGTCAAGACGGTTAAAAGGAATAAATCAAGTGCTAGTCATGATCTCATGTATATGTGGCTATTTAGCGACTTATTTCGACGCTCTTGATGACTTGTAATAAGGTCGAAAATTGAAGCTTCAAGTATCATGTTATAGTGGACATCTAAAGGCCAACGGCGTCATTACATTATTTTGAGATCATTATATTGCCACTATGTAATTCGTGATTGATACGGCGTAAGTCGATAGTGATTAGTGAGTAGATCACCTGCGGGCTCAACAAGATCTTTATCGATAAATAGCAACACTAAAAATCATTTGCCAGTGGAAAAAAAATGATGTACTCATTTCATTATTATAGAACTTACCTTGTAAATAGGTAATGTAAGGTTTAAAATATTACCATTGCAAATACTATATATATTAATTATCTTTCTGTACTCGAATCGAAATTAGTATTAAAACATCAATAATTTTAACCAACGATTACAGACTATATAGTATTGAATTGTTTGCTTATTGTTTGTATAAACTTCATCTCGTATTCGTTTAAGGTGAAAATCTGCTACTGGAATAAGCAGCAAGAAAGAGAGAGAGAGAGAGAGAATAACTATTCAATAACAATAATTGAAAGATATAGTTTAAATAATTAATTGTATTAGAAATTTCACAAATTAAAATATGTATGTTTATAATTTAGTGCGCAGTCATTATGTTACGATCGAAGCGAAGAGGAACTAAAATGGAATTAACAATGAATATTCAAATAATGACTGCAATTTCTTTAAATATTTAATGTAGTATCGAGGGGAAATGTTACATTTATCGTGTATAATATTATATATTACAAATGAATGGCCATGACTTTATACAATTACTAGCTTGCTAATATTATATATGTGTGAGTATGTTTGTTAATCAATCACCGTGGCGAGATTGGTAAGGATCGAATCCTAATTCTAATGATTTTTTTTTTATTGACCTTATTAAAAATATATATAGCAAACAAAGTGTGTTGTATTTCCATCTTGGTCTTGAAAGGCGTGCGGGTTATACCAAGTAAAATATATAAAATATTTTTAAAGTGTTGTTATGACACTAAAGATGTGAGTATGCATGAAAATTCGTCATTTTTAAATGTTTGAAATTCGAAAATCGGTGTTGACGTTTCTGGTTAAACAATAAATTATTTTATAAAGGCAAAAGAGGTAGGTATATCATGAGCTATCTGTCTGCTTACTTAATGACTAGACTTCGACAGACAGACATTTTATTGAATTCATTTTCAACCATATGATGTATTTTTAACAACATGAAAATTATTTGTTAATTTCTTCTTAATTCGCGGAGTGAAACTGGTTCAAAGTCAAGAAGGTATGGCTCACACATACAAACAGTAAAGTCAGACGTAAACTTTTAAAAATAAAAAGGCGTGCTCTGTGCCCTCTATATTTGAATGTCAGAATTCAACCAAGATAACATAAAACCTTGTCGTTTGACAGTAGGATAACGTATGTGAGTGAGTATCGCATTGGCGATGTAAGCGATGGTTAACATTTCTTACAATGCCAATGTCTATGGGCGTTGGTGACCGCTGACGATCAGATGGCCCATTTGCTCGTCTGCTTACTTATACAATAAAAAAAGAGGTAACCAATTATAGTATAGGTATATAATAATATAACTACCGTTAATTAAAAACTATATGGATTATTATACATATATAAAATATCACAAACAATAAAATACGAAACGTCTAAAATTCATAAATAATTAAAAAAAGGCTGAATGCACACTATTGTTAATATCAAATTCCTACACATTGGAGCCGATAATTTTTGATTATAGCAAGATATTAAAAACGTGCTTAATAATCGTTGAAAAATTTGTAATTGGTGAAATCAACCAAATAACATGGTAACAATCAATTTTAACTAACTATTAAATAGAAAACGATTCGGCCAGCTATAAAGAACCCGATAAAATTACAAAAGAAATCTATAAAATGATTAAAATTTTCTAATCGCACCAATTAGTGGGTGAATTTATGGTCTCGCTTATTAAAGTAACTCGCACACGGCGCGGTTACGACTGAGGAACGCAATGAGAATGAGCGGGAAGTTTTTTTTTTATTCAACAATGCACATGTAATTATATTATTGTGCCCAAAATGCAGCTGTCAAATGACAATGTTATGCAGTCTTACTTATTTGTCTACTCGAGATAAAGACGATAAGCTAAGTAAAAAAAAAAAGCTAAGTAAAAAAAAAAAAGCTAAGTAAAAAAAAACTTCATTTTACCTATATATCTTAAAACACGGCAACTTGTAAACGTAATAAAAATATAATGATATATGGATTAAATAAAAATCCACACATTTATTAATCGGCAAAAGCCGTTCTAATTAGGTCTTCGAGTGAGAAGTGAACAAAATAATAATTAACACTGGTTGGTAATAAAGCGGGTATAAAACTAATTGGGTGCGACTTGGAGGTAGCCACGCGGACCGATTCCGAACGATTGACTATTGTTCGAATTTTAAAAATCCAACGCGTCGTCTAAAACCACAGATATGGGACTTTTTAATGCTGATTAAATTGAAATCGATGCTTGGATTATGTTTGTTCTTATTTTAAATTTGCATAGAATCACATAGAAAACTAAACTAAAATAAATATTATTTGTTAAATAACGATATTTTTTTGTTTACAAGTACATATGGATATACTCTTTTCAATATATATTTTAGCGTCCTAAAAATTTTGGTTTTATTACTAGTTTGGTTTTATTATTAGAATACTGTAATAAAATAACAATAATCGATTTTTAATTTGAATGATATTAAAAAACTAACCCTTTCGAAAAACGTAATCGATGAACGCTAATGCAGTAAATTCAGGCAGTATTTTAAATCGAAAGCCGGTTGCCGTCGATCAGCTAGTTGAAAAGGGAAATCAGTCAATAATGCACTAATTTCCCCTCCTTAATGGCTCAGTCCGGCCTCTACTCAGACACTATTACGACACTGCAAGTTAGCGTGTAATGAAATAACTTAGCTTTTAGTTATTTCAACCGTTTCTTCTCTGTTTTAAATTTGGAACCATTCAGGATTGTCCGAAGTTTTTAACATAATTTGATTTTGGAATCTGTGTGCCTAGTGCGAGGTTTTTTTTTTAATTCGATAGCGTTGATGTTGAGACAATTTGTATGGGGTTTCGATTGTTACTAAACAGCGCTGTTTTCATTCCTTACAAATCGAAATTAACGTTAACACTATAAAATAAGTAATAAACCTAGAACTAGACACTCAGTTAAATATTAAATTCGCTACAATCAGTTACTACTGAGATACTCTATAGATTTAAAGGTTTACATATCGGAAATTTTATTTTATATGAAATCGTAAGATTTGAATATGAAAAGGTTTAAGATTACCCAAATGTATTTGTTAGCTTGTAAGTTTAAATCGGTCTGTCCTAATACTATTTTGATACTTAAAATAAGTGTGTAAATAAATAATTAAGTGGCTTAAAATAATTATTCCTATTGTTTGTATTGTTATTGTATTTCAATGATTTGAAAATGTAATGAATTGCTTATCCATTTCAGACTACTAATTAATTTTATTTTTTAAGAACTTAGTTAAATATGTAATAGTAGTATGTAAAATTAATTATGTGTAGTAAAATTAATTAAAAAGAATTATGAATTTTTAAAACATTTATAAAAAAGAATTTGTAAATATTTATTATCTTAAGTTGTTTATGTTCATCAAATGTTAGAAGATTAGTTTATTACGATTCACTTCATTTATTTGAATTGCTTAAATACTAAAGGACATTGGCCTATATTATATGACTCAAAAACAAAATTATTTTCCTTAACTAACAAGGCCTTTGCCTTTACAATATTTAAAAAGCTCTGAATGTGAATAATTGTAATGTTATAAATAGCAGAATACACTTTGTTGTTTTTTCCGCGGTTTAATTGTTAGAACTTTTTCTTGGTTAGAATTCAGACTAACCCGGTTTCTCCGCGCAAAGGTTATTCCATAAACAAAATATCCTAATAAAAACCCATTAAATATGCCATCGTCACGTAGACTTAATAATAATGGCGAAAATAGAGTTTTCCTTACGATAAGTAGTACTTACCCAAGTCTTGTCATAATTCAGGGACTTACCCATTAGATTTATTATTCGTTTTATAAAATAGTGACGGCGGTTTAACATAAAAAGTTTTAATATAAGCATTTTTTTAATATTTTTTCGTAATTAAAATATCCAGCCATTATCTTTTTTCAATCTTCGAAATTCAAATGGTATTTTTATTACGAATATTATATTATTTTGTTTCATTTGGAGCTTCTTATTATCTATGAATACCTATATATTTTATACTCTATAAAATGTTAGAGAATTTGTTTTAATCAAATTTATATTTATTTTATGGCATCGAGTGTACAATACGATAACAGAAATTACTTTAATTAACTGTTTATTTTTATTTATCGAAACAGCGTTGATATGAGTTTTAAATAAACTGAAAGAATCCAGTGTCAGATTTTATTATTAATGCTTAACATAATCGGTATATATTATGACAATAGTATGTAACTTTAGCAAAACATGATATCATATAAGACGCAGAACAGCTTAGAAGATATTACTTTTTATACATAACGGGTAGATAACAAGAATAGGTATTTTGAATAAGATTCGCGTAAAATCCGTTCTTAGTGAGCGTCTACGTCGGGGAAGAAGTAACTGTGACAAATTTCAATTCACACGGGCGGATAGTTTAGGGAGTCCGTATTACATTATAATAATTTAAAAAATAACACTTTAAACTTATTAGATATTCTGCCATAAAACAGCAGTACTTGGTATTGTTGTGTTTGGTTTGAAGGGTGAGTGAGCCATTGTAATAACAGATAATTTTTTTTAAAAATTATATAATACATTATAATTTCAACTTTAAAAAAACATGTTGACACGATACACTGTGAATGCTATGTACATTTGTATAAGATGTACATATCAGAAGTTGGTATTTTTTTTTGATGTTGTTTAAGTTATTATTTAATATGTATATTGTTAGTGTGATTATTAAATAAATAAATAAATAAACAAGGGACATAAAATCTTGGTTCCCAAGGTTGGTGGCGCATTGGCGATGTAAGCGATGGTTAACCTTTCTTACAATGCCAATGTCTAAGGGCATTGGTGACCACTTACCATCAGGTGGCCCATATGCTCGTCCGCCTAACTATCCTATAATATATATATATATCATCATATTTTTAATGATATTAATTATTACGACTTCAATGAATTATTTCAACCAAAACTTAACAATATAAGTTACAAGCTACAAGCTATGTAACATACAGTATTCTAAGCTAGATTAACATAATATTTGCTTGTAAGTGAACTCATTAATATTAAATTTGCATTAATTAATCAAATACTTTATTGAATTTCAATAAGTTGTTTGGATTTTAATTGTTTTTTTTTGTAATTAATGTTACCTTCATTTTGACTTGTTTCGCTTCAATCAGCCTTGTAAGTACGGAAACATAATTATTGTTATCAACAGAGCTCATATAATTATATCTAGATTAGATCAGGATACATATGTAATTTTATTTGATTAAGGCCCTGCTATGTTACTAATGTCACATTATGTACTTCCTGTAAATAAATGGCATTTCAAATAAATGCTTCTTAATAATTATGTGAATGTTATTTGTGATTTTTTTTTGTTAATATTATATGATAAGTTTTGCTTTGATATGTTTGGTTTCGATTCTCTTATGTGTTAAGTTATGTACAGTGCTACCGTATGTTTCTTCTGCCTTGGGGTGCTTAGGAATGACGAATGGTCTTTTAAATATAAATTATATGTAATAGTTAAAATATATATATATATATATATACCTATAAATCTATAATCTTTACTAATATTATACACGCGAAAGTGACTTTGTTTATGACGCTTTGACGTATAAACCGATCATCATAATATTTGTCAATACACGTCGTCAAAAAAAAAAGTAAACTAGAATATGTGAAAAGGCCTTATCGCCTATTAGCGATTTCTTCCAGACAACCTTAGGTAATATAAGAAATAAAAATAATAATTATGAAAGTATTTCTATATTCGATATTTGATTTTTACCTTATCAGTGACTGTTATAAAAACTCTTTACCAATAAATGATTAAATTCGAATATTACATCGATTCGATTTTTGAAAGTAAATCAAGATCACAATTCAGATATAAATAATAAATCGCAAAAAATACGTTATAAATTAAGCAAATAAAAACCTTCTAAAAAACCAAAGATCATATTACATTATATAGGATGTAACAAAAACCCTGTCCGACCCGTGAACTGGTTATCAGGTATCGTTAGTCGGTTCTATTTATGAAATCATTTTTAAAATTCTAAGAAAAAAATTACCCATCAAAAATATTAATTGTCATTTTCAATTGTCATTGACATTGTCATGTAATTTTCGTTATTTAAGTAAATAAAATTTTTTTTGGGGTAAATTGTTTGCTTAGAATTTACTGTATAATTACTAGGTAAGTAATAAAGTCAAAGCCATATACAAGCGGTCGGTATCAATACATTTCACAAGGTTTTTCGAAGTAAAACTGGTTCCTATCTTAGCTCATAATTACCTAAGTAATAACCTAGAGTCTAGATAATACGTCTCTTTAAGCGGCAATTACGACACTAATAATTACAAATATAATTACCACTTCCACATACTGATCGTTAATTAGCACACATCGATTATATTGCTTATAAAATTTAATACAAAGGGTCAAGTGTTCAGCGACTTTACGAAAGAGGTTCTATATGCTTTTATTTTTTTATGAAAATAACAAAGACTCTCTTAAAAAGTTAATATTGACATTCCATAGAAATTCGAAATTCAAATTTACCACTGGAGAAATAAAATTTTACGAACTTTTAATACTTATACTTCATATTTCAATATTTTGTTCGAATTTTAAATATCTAGATGATTTGAAAAATAGCAATCCGTGACGTGGCATTTATTACATTTGACAAACATGTGGTCATTTGATTTTTGCTCATGCACATTTGAATAAAAAAAAACGTTCCAATTTAGGAATATTTCTTTCTTAGTCGTTGGTATTTCCTCTCTAATCTTATCTAATTGATAAATATATCAAGAAACTTACAACCGACTAGCAATTCATTTATGAAAAAAAATACATGTTGTTTATATAGAAAAATATAATTGTAAATGAATTGACCGTTGTACGGAACCCTATTAATGAATTGTATGAATTCCATAATGCCTGATTGTTAATAATTTGAGTGTCTCCAGCGGAGGTCACGAATAAATTATAGATTGATTTTCTAATTTATTTGTTAATTACAAAACTTATTACGTGCGGACATTGTTTTAATTGTTAATACGTGACTGGAGTTTTACATAATATACTATTAATTTTAATATAAATGTTTAATTATTTACAAAAACTGAAGTAACAACAATCGAGCGACTTGTATTTAGTACGTACAATTCGATTCAAATTGTATTTTTCATTCGGTTCTTCCGTTTCATCGGAATATGAAATAGTGTAAATGAAGTTGCACACACACACACTTGTGCACTATTATATGAGTGACGAGTGAGTCAGTGTATTTTAGATAAAGGTACATCATATTTTAGACTTCGTGGTTTGCGGCGCTTTGACAATGCATATAGTTTATAAAATGCCAGTTTCTATGACAGATACTAAAAAAAAAAACGTTAATTCTAAATATATAAGTACAATGAACTCTTATAAAGAGATAATATTATAACAGAGTTCATTGCCCTTTGTTAATAGGCTATTCATTAACTTTTACTTTTATGCGTCGCCATGACACAAACATTAATAGAGTATTAATTTAGACGTGAATCATCTTATTATGGCCTCTCTAAATGACTTACACAAGGACGTCTAAACATGTATTAATGCATGACATGTTATTAAAATACTTGAATAATTTACAATATACTCGTACGAGAAAATGAGATTATAATATAAATTTGCTATGAGTAGATTATTCGTTAAAATTATTTTGCTATTCTCGATAAGGTGTAGTAGCATCATATCCTGCTGACCGATTTCAGCCACGAAAAATCTCATGACAGATTACGGCACATAATATAATGCACAATAATGTGCGAAAACACAGATCTCTATTCCGTAACTCTCATAATCCGGTGGGACAGCAATCCGACTCGGCCAGAATTTCACCAAAGAAAGAAACTAATTAGTACGAAGCGAAGCTAAGTTATCAATGTGCTAGAAATAAAAAAAAAAAAATTATTAAGCGATTTTCAACAAAACAGCCTAAGCAACGTGTTAGAGTTACTTCAATACACAGTTTAAACATTAGATTGTACGTTCATCTACAAGCCGCAGCCTTCGTGAATAAATAAGTGTGCATCCACCGTCAGCTAGGCTAACACATGCATTATCGCCTAATTACGCTTCGATTATGATCACGTCGCGACACTGAATATTTCATAGCGGTATTGTTAGCGGGAGCGCTGCGCGGCATTGTGAGCGCCCTCAAACACCGCCTTTAATATAACACCGCGTTTATACTAATAGTTTGTTTTTGTACGTGGTTTTGCTACAGCTAAGAATGTTCGGTCGAATATTAAACGTTCATTCATGTACTAGAGCTATTCTGTAAGAATTCTCAAAAATCAACGTAGAACTCAGTTGTAACATGTCAGAAAGTGATATGCGTCACTAACCTCTATAATTATAATATTTCATGGAATAAATGCATCAGAACAGCGTATCACCGTTAGTCGGTTTGCTTCTTCTAGAATAATGTAGATTAGGAAGGGAATTTTTCAAAAGTGATTTCTTCCAGGCTCCGCTGTTCTTGACTGAGTTAAACACTCAATCGTCGGTGACGATGATTGAGTTAAACGTATTTAAAAAAAGTGAAGTGAATAAATATTTATGTCACTGTAGTTTAGAGGAATAAAGCAATACATATTATATATATTTTATACAACGATTTCTTACAACCATAAATAATGCCATCGTCTAATAATAAACTATTATCTCATGTTATACAGGCCTACACAGTGCTCATCTGTCTTCATATTACCATAAAAAAAAAAACCTCATGGAATTTTGTAATTGGCCTTAAGTATAACAATAACAGTTTTTTATAGTTTAAATTATTATTATGTTTATTATCAAACCTAAACTTATTTATATAAATAGCTTTATCGTGTAGGTATTGAATAAAATCTAGAAGTAGTTGCAATGAGGTGATTATTATTATGTTCAATAGTAAATTCACAAATTTCTTACCTGTAGTTTTTTTTTATGTAATAGGGGGCAAACGAGCATGAGGCTCACCTGATGGAAAGTGACTACCACCGCCCATGGACATCTGCAACATGCTGCATGCATGCTGAGGACTTGCAGGTGCGTTGCCGGCCTTTGAGGAAAGAGTACGCTCTCTTCTTGAAGGTTTTTATTTCATATCGGTTCGGAAAAGTCGCCGGCGAAAGCTGGTTCCACTGAGTGATTGTGCGAGGCAGGAAATGCCTTAGGAAACGCGCTGTTGTGGATTTCCAGACATCGAGGTGGTGAGGATGGAATTTTGAGTTCTGGCGCGATGTCCGACGGTGAAATTCAGCGGCCGGGATTAAACCAAACAACTCCTCAGAACACTCCCCGTGATATATGCGATAGAGTATGCAGAGTGACCCAACATCTCTAGTACATTATATAATATGTATAAAATCATTGAATCTCATACTACTTAATTTTTTCGTTATATAATAACATTATATATATAAACAGGTAAGCAACTTAATACCTATGTTATAGATAACAGCTGATTGATATACATATATAAAAAATATAATATTATACATATTAATATTATAATATTAAATAAATGTATAACACCATATCTGGGCAGGGAATGGAACCCGAAACCCCGGAGCAGAAGGCCATGTGTCTGCCAACTGCGCGAGTCAAGTCAAGTTATATCCAATTGATATTCTAGTGTGACATAGGCATTCTTAATTAGTATAAATATATATTAGGAGGTATATATGCAGAAGTATCTATAGCTACTCTTATTCTTTGGATCATACATAACTGATTCTTCGAGAAAACAAAATTTCAAGTAACGGTAAGAATAAAATAATAATTAATTATATTTTTTAATATTTGTGATTAAATTTGAACGGCCTGTATAAATAAAACTCGCACACTGACAAACTACACCGATACATTACGCACATTACCGTAGCCTAATTATACATCATTATTACTAATTGTACAATACACCGGCTAAGAAGTATTCGCGTCTATTAATGACAAAAGCAATTAGGGTGCACGCACACGTATACACAAATGCGTGTTTATAGTATTTGTTGATGTGTTAGTTTTCCTCGAAGTAGAGAGGCGTCCAAGTGTATGGTAAGGGGTTGAATGAAATATATTTTTTTACCACAGGTATTTAATAAATTTAAATGATCATTTGAATATATAGAAAATATAAATGATTTCGTTTTTTAAGTTCTTTAGTTGTTGATTAGTCGCCATTTGACTGATTCCTTTTTTGTGACATTTAGATGAAAACCAATCAGCTTTCATGATCTTCATTTGTATTTTTAATTTATTTCGCGTTAGGTAGTGAAATTCTGCCATATATACAAACCCGCACTGGCATGGTTGAATAATCTCCGAAGTTCTCCTCGAGTGGAGCGCAGACCTTTGCCCAAAAGTGTGATATGTCCAGTATACAGATGAAAATATTCCTAAGCTATACCTAACTTGCATTCATAGATTCTTTGTTCTTTAGTCTTATCAACTTATGGTACAAACCTATCGCTATACGAAGAATATACGAAAACATCATTGAAAAAATAATTTTAAAGCAACAAAAAAGCTGAGCGGTTAGAACGCGTGAATCTTAACCGATGATCGTGGTTTCAAGCCCGGGCAAACACCGCTGAATTTTCATGTGCTTAATTTGTATTTATAATTCATCTCGTGCTTGACGATGGAGGAAAACATCGTGAGTAAACCTGCATGTGTCATTTCACTGAAATTCTGCCACATGTGTATTTCACCAACCCGCATTGGAGCTGCGTGATGGAATAAGCTCCAAACCTTCTCCTTAAAAAAGGAGAGCAGACCTTAGCCCAGTAGTGGGACATTCGCAGGCTGTTACTTTTACTTTTTTTACTTTTAAAGCGATAACTTAAAATAAGTATTTAATTTTGGATTAGAGCATTTTCAGAAGTTCCGACGCAATCGCATTAACATCCATTATACAGAAGCGGTCATAATGTGATTCCTGGACACGCCACTTTGGTCTTTATTACCAAGATGTAAAAAACACGAGTAGAGTAACGACTATTGACATTATTAATAGATATTAACCCTTGTGGTGAACTAAGGGCACTCGTTAACCTTGCGATAATGATCTTACATATTGCGATGAAATAAAAAAAAAGTTTTCACGAAACAAGTGTTCAATTACCTTTTAATTATCAAAATTAACATATAAATTACTTTCTAGTTTTAATAATACGTCATCATGCTATGCTGAAATATAAGAGCGATTCAATATTTTAATGATCTGACTTGAATGAAGCGGAATAATTTATATGAATATATGCTTGCTTACTTTTGGTGTCCTTATGTTACTACTCTATCTTCGTCTTTACATATATTGTATCGATAATAATATTATTAAACAGATGTAGCCAACTTCGAAGGCGCTAATTCGCTAACGACTATATTAAGGGTATCACACATTACCCGTTAACACCGTTGGTAGTTTTTTTCTATTAATCAATTGACTTAGAACTTTTATCTCAAGCGTAGTGTACGTTGAACTTGTATCGTTGCTAAGTATTTAATGTGCTTAGTATTATATATACTAAGTACAGTACTATATTTAGTTGTATATTAAATGCTAAATATTCAAGTAATTGAAAAACTACCATTGTTTCGTAATGAAGATTCTACCGAGTAGAAACAGAAAAAACAGTATAATAACATACATTATAGGCACGTATATGCTACATTCGATTTTGATAAGCCAGAATAAACTGTAAGGCGAATTTAAGCGCTGGTAAATTTCGTTACGACATTATCAATATATGAAAACTATTAAGTATCACCGTGTACAAGCATCCTTATCCTTATGGCATTAATGTGCAGTCGTGAGCTCTCATCGGTTAGCCGCTTAATGCCTGTGTTGCATTGCTTATACGTTCACCCCTTTATAATGTCAGTTACAATATTTTACCAAAATATTGTTCAGTATTTTGCTCAACTTTAAGTGTGTGACGGCACTTATTTATTTTCTGAATACTGATATTTTTAGATCTTCCATCTTTTTCGTGCTAACGTTCTCATTGTCCTTGATAATGAATATTTCTATTTGCCATTATAAAAATTTATTATCAATTTAATTTAGTTTCGAAATTGACATATTATAATCAAGTTTGTAAAAATCGTTAAAAAATGACTGAAATACGTCGATAAAAGACATTTAAAAAATTTTGTCGCATGCTTGTAAGCGTCCTTACGTTTCTATAACATTAGTATAGTCATGAGCTCTCATTAGTGGGGCGCTTAATGGTGCTAAGCATGCGGGCGAGATCGCCTCGACGGCGCACTGTTCACTCGTACGCTCGCTTGTATTATTGTTACTTACGATTGTCTACATTAATGTACACACTGTGAGGTCAAATATTTACAAGGTATTTTATTTATTAATTTTTAATTTAATTACATAACATATTACTTATTTCATTAAACATTCCAAGGAGAAATAAACAAATCGATTTTTATGATTATTTAAAATATATTTTATATTATTTTTACTGGATTCTCGAATTTTCATTGCTAATAAGGCTCGTGTCAACTGAATGGACGAGCTCTTTGAAAGGGTAGGGTTATATCGGACTTTGAAGTGATTCGATTCTGCGTTTACGAGCAACACCACTAGAAAAGTTTGTCCTCGAATGTTCTATATAATATAGCTTAATAAAACAAGAACATGTCACCAAATTTGGATAATCATTAATAATGTTTTATTTCTATTTATTATCATTGATATAGCTTAATTTAGTTTGATTTCAATATACATTTTCTTTAAATATATAATTTTTCATTTCGTCGTTAATAATACTAACAATTGTCGTCTCAGTGGACTTATAGACCACTCTCGACTAACAACTAAAGAAGTTCTGGTGTTGCTTGATACGGCACGTATAGTGAGGAGGTTCCTCAATCTGGAACCACAACCACTAGTAGCCTGGCTAGATCTGCTTCTGATGAAAATTTAAGCGAAATAAATGACTATAATAATGATTGTCACTTTTATAAGCAACTACCAAATTATTTTAATATCAAGAGAATTATTATAAATATATGTTTAAAGGTCAAAAGAAATTTAGTCTAAAATGAAGGTAGTTCATAAAAGCGATTAACGATTTTGTAAAGATTAGCTGATTCATGTCATTACAAATTGACGACGCCACGCCATTCATTGTTCACATACAACATTAATTTACAAACCCTTTTAGTTATTTTGCATTTCGACGCTACGTTGTTTTTATAAACTAAAATAATATCGACGTGGATCAGTGTATTACACGCGTGAATCTCAAGTACAGATTGCAGGCAGCCCGGACAAGCAACATATAATTTAGTTAAATTTATGCTTAGAAAACGTCGTGAGGGACCTTGACGGGCACCTTTATGTACCAGATGAAAATCTGCCGTGTGTAACCACCAACCCGCGTTGGAGTGGCGTGATGGATTAACTATAACTTTAACAAACATGTTACAAAATTATCCATTTTTACTAAATAACACAATCTTATATTCATAAGTAGAGCCGATAGAAAATCCATCATAAACAAAGGATGAATGAATCAAATTATCGTCTAATTATAAAGGATATTGTAACTACTGCAAGCAATAGGTCAAGCAGCTACGTAGCTTCACCGCAACCACACATACATTTCGCCCTAGACCGTTATATCTTCCAGGAGTGACTACACGATGAAAGTGGGCCATCGTTTTGCATAACAGATATTTTAGCATAAAAAATCTCAATTACAATTCTTGATTTAAATACTATTGGAACATATTACAAGATTAAACAGAATCTGAGGTAGATTTCAAAATATAGAACAGGCAAGATACTTAGAACTTACTATTTTTCATAAATGAGTTCGTAAAGTCATACCGCATATCTTTCTAATATTTAAAAACAATAAATTATATAAAATACATTCAAGGAAGCAAATCTAATAACAATTTCTGACTTATCTGACTTTATCGCAATCGAATCGAAACGTAATCGTTGCCGTCAAACCGTTTTCCTAATCTACTAACACAACGATCCAGATCATATTTTTTTATGTAAGAAGGTACAAACTAACAGGAGGCTCAAAGATGGAAAGTTACTACCGCCCATGAACATCTACAACACCCGAGGGTTCGCAAGTGCCGGCCTTTAAGGAATGAGTACGCTCTTTTCTTGAAGGTTTCTATGCCATATCCCACAGATAGAGGAGGAATAGAATCGCGAACGTATCGTAACTTGCTAATTAGTAGAATTGACCACAGGTATATTTCTAACTCTTAAATGATCTTAAATACTTTAGAAATCGTTATGTTTGCTTAACATTACATTCGCTCACTGATTTACAGGCACAAGGGACATACGTCAGTTCTCATTTACATTTCCGAACTTACTAATGTATGTCTATGCTAAAGTAATAATTTTCAATAATTTAGAAAAGATATATAAGACCTATTAATACTAGAATATGGCTATTACCATGTGTATATCCTAACATTATCATTACGATATAGCATTAAAACACAAAGGGCACACACGACACTTCCACGCACACAATCGAACTTTAAAAAGCCTAATCAACATTTCAGAAATTCGGTTCGCAATCAAGCGAACGAATTTCCACAGCCACGGGCGGCAATCGGAAAAATATAATTACCAACATAATCCTCGGCAAATTGGATTAAAAATGAAAAAAAAAGTAGAAAGTGTTTTAGGGTGCGTCATTATTTTTTGCCGAGGGATCGTGGGCTAATTACGACAGATGGATCGGCACAGTATGTAATACGCTAATTAATCGATCGGCGCGATATCGCGTGAGTTTTTTTTAATGCTATCTGTACGAATGTTTTGAAGTTGTTTGAATCCCCGTTGTACATTATTTGTGCTCAAGTACACAGCGGGATAAAAAAAAAAAAAAACGTGCGCGAAAATATAAACCTCTCGTCTGTGTAGCCAATTCGTTGGTATGAATGGATTTTTTTTTTATCAAACGGAATCTATTTTAAATACCACACGTTCACACATCTAATTTTAGGAAGGCGCACACTTTCGAATATGGACTTTTTTAAAACAAAACACAACAATCTTTTGGTCTGCGTGTATTTTGTTTTGTCTTTAATATTCTATGTTTAAGTAATTTAATTTAAAATAAAGAAAGTGATCATTAAAAATACATTATTATCTAATACCGGTGAAAGTAAAGTAATATTTATTATTATATTTTCTTTAAATACTTATATTACTTGGTGGTAGAGGTTTATGTACACCCTTCTGGGTAGGTACCATCAACACATCAGATATTCTACCGCGATACAGCAATACAGTATTAGTGTGTAATTGGCATACACAAAGGACACCATAACATCTTTTATCCCAAGGTTGGTGGCGCATTGGCAATTTAATATTTCTTGGATTGTTAATATTTCTTACAATGCCATTGGCTATGTCTATGGGCGGCGGTGACCATTTATAATAAGCCACCATCAGGTGGCTTATTCACCTTTTCGTCAACCTATATCATTAAAAAATATTGTGAAGCAGTCAATACTTCTACTTTGTATTCTCTTCTCAATTCAATTGAAATGTAAATTGTCATGAAATCCGCACTTATTTAATGCGATAGTGCCATATGTGGCATCTTCAAAAACGAGTCTAATCAAAACATATATGTCACATGATTTCTAAATAATATATTAATATTAAATCAAACGTTCAGGAATTGGTAACAACCTATGAAGTGAAAGACATCAACAAGCGAGGGGCGCTCGAATGGAGCCACTTTATTTCGCCCTTCTACCCTTCATTATAATCACCACCCGCACACAGACACTATCGATCCAGCCTATACACATTTATACAAGTGATTAGTGTATTTAATTTGAAAATGCTAAGTAGTTGCCTTGTTCTATAAGTGTGTGCGTTATAAATATGCGTGTGTGCGTCGTAGTGGGGCAACCCTTTGCCTCGTATCGCGTTTAAAACTAATCATGATCGTAATTTTGCGATTATATTTTCTGTTTTTGTTTCGACTGTTCCGTAATAAATTATTACCTCATACAGGAAAATAGCGTTAGAACTGTTACATTGTTAACAGAGAATTAACAAAATGTTCGCTGTATTTATTACATGAGTTATGTTTTTATACTATTCATTTGTTAATTAATCATTCCTAAATTATAAACTAACATTCGGTTATTTTTCTTAATTATAATTTATAATTAATTCTTCATTGTGTATTAAAATTAGGTGTTATTCATATTGCATTGTTCGCGTTGTAATAGTAACACTGCGTATATGCCATCAATAATTAACATAATAGAATAATTGTAAAAGATTAAGGTTAAAATGTAAGCCGACACGCCACTTCGATATCGATTTCGACCGTAAGACTTTATCCCTATATATCTTTCAAATTAATTTTAATATCATTTTATACGTTTCTCTTGACAGTTTCAACAGCCTGTGAATGTCCCACTGCTGGGCTAAGGCCTCTTCTCCTCTTGTTGGGGAGAAGGTATGGAGCTTATTCCACCACGCTGCTTCAATGCGGGTTGGTGGAATACACATGTGACAGAATTTCAGTGAAATTTGACACATGCAGGTTTCCTCACGATGTTTTCCTTCACCGTTAAGCACGAGATGAATTATAATCATAAATCAGTTTCAACAAATTCTTTTTATTATTAACAATTTTATGCTTCATCAAAATGCTACATACCTACTATATTTACTACATAAACTAAGAATTATTCTTCTCAATCCTTAAAAAAAGTATTTTTAGAGTTCAACTAAATATTTTATTCAACTAATTTTTAAATAGTAATACAATGAACATTATTTTACCTAACTGAGAATGCATCTTATGTAAATAATATAGTTACATGTAATATATAAGAAAGAATTTGATAACCTATACTGGCAGAATTTTAGTGAAATTAGACACATGCAGATTAGATATTTAGATTACAATAAATATTAACATTATTACTGTGATAGTGTGACTATTGGTCTGTCCTTCTTTCGCACAGGAGCGGAACAACGCAGCCCGCGTTATTGTATGTACGGATAGTTTATGGGCCGTAAAGGATAGGTTACCTTCATATCCCGAAAAACGCGCGGAGAGAATCCGCAAATGAAAACGAGGCGTTCTTGTTCTTTATTTTCTCTTATTTTCATTATAGCCGATTACTGTGTTGTTGAGACATCTTTTTTTAAATACAATTCCGGAAACACTTATTACCTACTTATTACTCAAGTTGTATGAAATTTACGAAACGAAACCGCGGGCAAGAACGAGTTTCATTTGCTAAGTTGAATTTGTAACAGGAATACTAGTTTTAAATTAAAATACAATTTTACTAATATTGCTTAGTTATATTAAAGGGATTTCAGTTTTGTTTAATTTAAATTTTAGTGAGTTTATATATAATGAAGACTTGAGGTAGAGCGGTAAGAGCTTAAATAAAGAATCAATTTGTGAAGATGTTGAGTACGTATAGTTAATTCTTAATTTAGTGATTTATCGGAATGAAAAATTGCACTATCTTAAAATAATAATAATGTTTGTCCTTCACAGCTTCTAGATGACTGTAAAATTTAAAAAATCTCTAAAACAACTATTTTAGTAAATAACTTTAGTTAAGATCTTAAAGTGAACTGAGAAGTGGAGACTATTTAAAATGAGTGGTGTGAAAGCATTCTTAAGGCAACAATTAATTAGTGTGTAAAATTCTAAAAGCACAACATTAGCAATTCGCAACAACACTTACACAGGAGTAATGACTCGTCTGTCCATATAATCATAGAGCAGCCATTACTTCGTCCGGGGAGGGTAACCAAACTTTTGTATTTTAGAAAATAAATATTAAAAAAAAGCACATGAACTTTTAGTGATGTATATAATAAAATAAATTTATTATTATGTGTGTTTCTTTGCTAAAGACAGAGGGATATTTCTGGGATTTTTATATATCAATAAAAACATAACATTCTTTTTAAACCTATGTTACCTAACATACCTTCAATCAATAACGATTTTAATGAATATATAATTTTATAAAAAAAGAACCGTTTTACCGAGCAAAGCTAATATGGCAGACATATATGCCATTATTTATAGAGAGTTGCTACAACATTAACAGTATACAATAAATGGAAAAATTAATAACACTATTAACAAATAAACAATGAAGAACATTCAAGTTGATTAATTTTATAAATGCATATACGATCGTACGGTCATAAAGATACGTTTAATAAAACGCCTTATTGAATGAAACTATCCGAAAAAGGCTCGTTTAATGGTGTCTCTACATTGGGGGTGGAACTCTACGACATTAATTTCGTGAAATGAACCTAATTTACATTTAAATAAGGAGTCGCCTTAGCCGGGATAAGTTGTGAAACTAGCGGCCGGGGGCTCTCCGTGCCCAAAGCAACTCGGTATTTCATTACTATAATTCAATTCGAACGATATAATTTATATCGCACGACTATGTAATATACCCTCACCTATATATTAAAGTATGAATCATTAAGACAACGTTAATAACGACACACAATATTGCGAGGCCTGTATTCGATGCGATGATATTTAATGACATTACAATATTGTATTTTTTTTTTATTTACTAAATGTCAGTTGGTTGAATTATTTATAATTGAAAATTGTTATTTTACAAATATACATTTTTATCAACACCGCATGACATTAAATTTAAGCCATTATATATATTCGTCATAAAATATTATAATGGTGTTAATACGGAATGATATAATGTAAGTGTAATGGATTTTTTTAAATATAAATAAGCGAATTATGAACAAGAATCACAGCAAAGTTATCGGGAAGTTTCAACAAAGTCCAATTGAATCGGACCGCGGGAGAGGATCATCAATAACAAAATTAAAAAATCCCCCAATTTGAATTTTAATTGCGTCCGATTATAATCGCAATCGCGAAACACGGGTGCCCTCGGAACTTTTTTGAACCTCTTAAATAATTCATCCTCAAACTTGCTGCAACTAGTCTGAATCGGATCGAACCGGTTTAAGGCGGTGAGGGAGTAACTTTAATCCTTATAAATTTCCTTTTTACACAAAGCAATATAAGTAATTAGCATAATTTCGTTGAGTAAATGAAATATGGTAATGAGGGGGGCACAACCCCTTCTTGGGTGGTTAGGGGGTAGGGTGGAAAGGACCCTTAGTCGCATCCTCATTGATACTCGTCAACGCTCGATGTAGTGATGATTACAATTAAATTATACTTCGTTCACCGACAGCCATTTTGTTTTGATTTGTTGGCTCCAAAAAGTTAGATATATTTTTGAATATTTAATGTTTTCGAGTGAACATTTAGAACAATTGCATTTTTTATGTACGCGCTAAGCGGTTAACGTTATGCCTATTCTCTGATTATAAAATACCTACCTTTTATTATAATTTCCTTTGATTGTTTATAAAAGGCGAATTTTTTGAAATTTTTTAACGATTGGCTTAGTTTACACCTAACTGTAAGTACCTAGAATGTTCGAAAAAAGCTCACTCAATAGAAGTCCAATTAAAATCTAAGTGCTAATAAATTCCGAAAGGAATCGAACCGACGAATGCTCCACTTCGTGAAATGCCTCCGCGATAAAAGGTCTTCGAAAACACAATACCGCGTTTCTACCCCTCGCCTCTATGTTAGAGCGAGATGGCTGTATTTAAGACAGTATTAGTGTGACGGGGATAGAGACCAATTGGAATTAATTAATTATAATTAAGTTTTAAGTTGACGCGCCGGTTACGAGTAAGCGTACTTTCGTTTAGAATGCGCTTGTGTGTGTGAAATAGTTTGCGTGTGTTTTGGTATCGATTCGGTGCTATGGCCAGAGATAATGAGCAGGGTTGGGCGCATTGTAATAAGTTTTTGAGGTCGATGTTTCAAATGTTACCCGACTAAGGAGAGAGGCGTCTTATCGTATCGGTGGTAGTAAAATTTTATGACGATTCCATTCGGCCGTGTAATGCAGTTTCGTTGCGAATTACAATCAACGTTTACATACATTTATAGTTATTTATCGACGTGGCGTCAACAAATAGATTTGCTATTCTACGACCTTTGTTGTTCTGCGTTTAGAAAATGTGTAATAGATTTCATGTTTGCCGTATATTTGTTATTTCGAAATCAAATACTATTTCATTATTTGCACAAAAATTCAATTGTGTTTTCGTTTTAAGCTTAGTTTTAATTTTTTATATTTTTTGCAATTTGCGTAAATATATTTTTTTTTTATTTAAAAAAAGAACTTGTTCCAATCTTGTTGTATGGAAAACAGGAAATTAATTGTTTAGAATTTATTGTGTACACAGTTCAAATCGATATCAATATTTTAATACATACATATTGAATAGAAAGTGCAATTATAAAGAAATATGTAGGTAGCAAGTAAATATCAAGTTATATAGACACTTTATTAGACGCACTTATATAGGGTAATGAACGTGTATGCACTTAGTATATGTGGGTACGAAAACTTTAGCAATTATTATTGGTCGTATTTATAACTATAATTTATATTATTAAAAATAATATAAATTATTTATATTATTAAAAATAATATAAATTATTTAAGAATATAAAAATATATCATTCATCAGAGGAGATTCATTTACCCAGAGGGGGTTAAGGTTCCAGAGCATCTCAAGCAACTCTCAATTCGGTATCCAGCCCTCGATCTAACAAACTAATCGGCAGTTTCTTTACTTGTTCTATTAGTCTACTAATCGTGACGACATCGACAATAGGAACAATTATTGCTTTAACAACATTCCACGTGAGAGTAACGTCGTTAGCGATATCCAAATTAATCGCTATTATTTAAGAACTGTGTTCCAGTTTGAAGGGTGAGTGAGCCAGTGTAATTACAGGCACAAGGGACATAACGTCTTAGTTCCCAAGGTTGGCGGCGCATTGGCGATGTAAGCGATGGTTAACATTTCTTACAATGCCATTTTCTATGGGCGTTGGTGACCACTTACCATCAGGTGGCCCAAATGCTCGTCCGCCTTAATATACAATAAAAAAAAAACCTCGCTTTATTACTCGCCCGTGAATTGGCGACCCGTGTTGGCAACTGACTTATGGCGATATAATATTTTGATGCGTTTATTTTTGAAATATCATAATTATTACGGTGAATGTCGCATATCACTTTCTGACATTTCATGACCGATTTTTGCGGTGAGTTTCGAGTTTGTCCTCACAGAGTAGCCATACAGCCTTTATGTAATTATTATCATTAAGTGAAACAAAAAATGTTTTTTTTTTTTTTTTAATATTTAAAGTCTATTATATTAAAATGATAATTTAAGAAAAGATTTATGTGTATCGTTTATTCGATATAAAGATATATTATCATGACAATAAATTATCGTCGTTTTGTGTTATGTATTCATCGCAATGGATAGATTTAAATTAAATATTCTATAATAATTTTACTGTTTAGAATTGAAAGAGATTACTGGAGATCGAATTGATATGAATAAAATTGCAACGCAAACTAACTCAAACTTAACTATTCAAACAAATGAATAACTCACATTTAGGGCTCAAATATATAGAAAAAAGCTACAGTACAAATCATGACCTCATCGTGTAAAGAAAATTAGCATAACAAATGTTATCACATTTAATTTTAAGCATTAAAAATCTACAATGTAAATTTTAATACCAATTAAAAAATATATATAATGAGCATGTTTGACACAACATTTTGACATTCAACGACAACCGACACTAGACACGCATTGTGTAACCACGCTTTCTATTTAAACCATTCATGTTTATATAAATATTTATATGACCATATGTTTTTTTATATCAAATTAAAAGTTAAGGCCTTTATCAAAATGTATACGTATGAAAATGTTTTTTTTTTTTAATAAGATTATTCGTTTTACAAATGTCGTTCACTTATTAAATGCACTTTGAAATTAATTGATATTCTAGATGAATTTTATCATTATCAACGTAATTACATACTTTAATAACTATTAAATTTTACCACAACACTTTAGCTATGCTAGTTTTCAAAAATTATTTGTCTTTCTTATTATTAAATAAGAAATAATTAGTTTACTATATTTTAGACCAATTATTAATAGGACTATTGTGTCTCCATAGATAAAAATCAACCCTCAAAAATACGTTTTACTAAAAAATTATTTTATTAAAGGAAAATTAAAAAAATTGTAGAAAATTGATTCAAAAGTGGTATTATTTCAAGCTTGATAAATATATTTAAATAATTCTTAAACAATTATTATATACATACAAATTACTATTAAAATCAGCCTCAAAATATTATTATAATGCTTAAATAGAAGTTTAATCAATGAGATTTAAAACACGCATACGCGGTCAGGCTTAACAGAACCGTTGAATAAACGATAATTGAATTCCAACAAGATTGATTACAATTCACTATTCAATAGATATTTTTCTAATATATCATACATTTCTATGTAATTTCGAATAGTAACAAAGCTATTTATACATAACTACAAGTACACTTATATATATATAAAGTATAAACATAGACTTGTCTATACTTTTACGTATTAAGAACTGCTTGATCGCTATATAAGTTAATTTATGTAATTTAAGATATGACGTCATCGTTTTATTGCACGACTGGGCAAAAAGGAGTGAAATGTTTTTAGAGTTCACGTTTCTGTTTTTTTTTATTCCACCATAACTTTTAAATCTCCTGACAGATCGCATGTATGGGATATCGTTACAATCTTTACATCTTCCCGACGATGACAACAATTTTACAACACTCATATTTTTATAAATTATCATGAATATTATATTGGGCTAACTAATGATATCTATTAAAATATCTTAATAAACAGTTATATTAACCATAAATTAAAAATATAACCTACCCATAAAAAGTAAAATGAACATGTTTTAATATCTAAGTGTTATCATTATAATAATCAAAACTCATATTATAAATACACGATTTTTATTCATACAACATTATAAATATATAATTTATATAACTATCACAAAGCGAAACTGTGTTCACGTAAAGGTTATCTCGAATTGATATTAAGCCTTGCATGTCTCTAGTCCAGTTTCTCATCCAAAATCGATATCTCCCTGTCCCCCTGTTGTTATAGCGGCCGCTCCTAATTCGTACCCCACAGCACACGTATGCCGATCTTTGTCGTCTGGCACGCAGGTGTTAAATTTGGATGTGGTATTTTAATGTTTAAGAGTGTTGATTTGGGATTACTATTAACGAATTGTTATGATTTAAACAAACTTTTCTGATAATTTTTATTTTAGAAATTATTTAATATACTTTTATTATATAATACTAGTATGTTCAATGATTTAGTGTATGAGATTTATCTATGCTAGTAATATAAGGTTGAATGTTATATTTTATAAATAACCAGTAGGAGTTTTGACACATTATATTCGAGTTAGATAAATCAATTATTGAGATAGGTTGAGCAGAGACCAGAATTATCAACTAATGCTGGTGAATTGTATAAAAGCATGTATCGGGATTTCACGCAACCGAAACAACGGGACGGCTGCAAGTAATGCAATATTTAACATTTATGTAGTTTATTTAGAACTGATAACGGAAAGATATCCAATAAAGACACCCATTTAATATTAATCGAAAAAAAAAACAAAACGAATTTATAAAACTTTGTAACCTATAATGTAACTAAAAAGCTGAATGAAGAAATTGAATTGAACCTTACATAAGAAATACCAATGAAAGTGAATTCTAATTAGATATAACAATGTAAAAACCTACTAAAGTTTTCGGAGGCTGAGTGTACCTATGCTCTTGTTGAATGATATTTTTCAAGTTACGTCGACGAAATCACGCGAAACTCTCAAATCACAAAAACAGAGAGAAATACAGTATGACAAGTAAGAGTAAAGTGTGCAGAACCAAGTGGCGCTTCGGGCGTCTAACGTTCGCGCCGAATGGTAATAAAAAAAAAATCAGACAAGTGCGAAGAGGGAAATGTAAAGGATTCCGTTGGAGGGTCGAGAGGCCGAGACAAACCGCGTAATTCGTTTAAACTTCGACTAAATAAACCACTCAACATTCATATAAATTTTAAAATTCGAATATTTTTTTTCATAATCTTAAAATAATAATGGCCTATAAATAATTTATTCGATGACATCTTAAAGGAATTGAACACAAAATCACGACACCTTAACCCAAGCTAAACTCCAGTAAAATAAAAAAAAAACAAAACAAATATAGAGTAAACATGAATAACCGAAACATCTAAACAAGGTATGTAAAAAGGCGAATAAGATTCGAAAGAAAAACGACAGTTACGTAGCCCGAGTTGGATTAATGCGGAGTTTAGACGGCGCCACCGGCCCCCGGGTAAGCACATATTTGTTCGCGCCCCGACGTTTTTGACGTTCCTACAACGCGCCAACTTTTCTTAGGGTTGTAACACGCGCAGTGATAAGCTTAAATCTTTTTCAGGGTCACCGCTATTTCATTTTTTTATTGACAATATTTTTGAGTTTTAAACTATGGATAGCTGCTTAATTTATTTAATGAAGTAACACATAACTGCTTGTTGCTTTTTTATTAAATGAAATACATAAATATATAAAGCTAAATAAATGTTTCTATAATGTTCTTCGAAATTCAATGCGTGCATTTTACAAGCTGAAACGGTTATAACGTTCATTAATTATTATTTTTTACTACGTGTTCATGTTTTAAATTTTTATTTTACTTGTAATTACTGCTTTAATTATACAAAGGTCAGCCGTCTTATTTTAAACTGATCTCCGCCGGATTTGTGCAATGTTAATGATCAATTGATTATAAACATATATACATTTAATCATTGCGAAATTGAAATAATTACTAACTTGCTTACAAATGAAACTATTAGTGCCGCTATCAGAATGTAAAAATTATACATGCAGTCGTAAAAATAATTAACATTATGACTGGTACTTATCAAAAACGTCGGCAGCATGAAACGCATGAAATAATACCAAGAAATAAGTCGTTAAACTAATTTGCAACGTAATATAAAAGCGACAACCCTAGCGAAGGCAATGAAAAGTCGGTTAAGCTAATGTTATCGAGAAATAAAAATGTATAATAAAATACAAACACGCCGCGTGAGGAAACAATTTGCCGCAGGAGACTGGAAGATTTCGTGCCGCTCACAACGGCGGCACTTACGCGAATAACGACCTTAGTACAACGTAATATGTTCTAGATTGAATTGAAGTGGTTTCACAGAAAATTCCTTAAATTTTCTCAACGGCTACAGTTACGTTTTAGCTCTAAGCCACTGTGTTAAGGTTTACTCTCGAATGGCGGATTGTGTCAACAATTCAGGAAGAAAAGAGAGTTTTCCGGCTCGTCGGGGCGTCGTGACATTTGTGTTAAGCGGGGCCGAGGGAGTCCCATTCATAAAGGACGCTCACGAAGCAAGCTTCTACTTGTTTTATAACTTGTTGGATATAAAAAGTATCAGTTTAGTTTTGTAATACATTTTTCGAGCGTGTACAATAATTATTGTTATCATTGTAACATCTTGTAATTTTGACATAATCATAATTAAGGTTATAATTACATTCAGATAGATAACATGTTGCTTAAATAATGTAGTAGATAGATAAAAAAATCATCGTTTATACAAATGTGTTTCTTGTTCCACAATTCGATTCCACAGTTCTTATACGTCATCGAACTTCACGCATTCGTGCTGTCCACATAGAACACTGAAAGTAAAAAAAAGTGACACGGAGGCAGAGTTCCAAATTCGAAGTTGTTGTTTTTTCTAATTCAAGCAAGGACACGCTTACGGCGCCACCTGTTGCGCGGGTCACGTGACTTTTTTGCTCCAAGGACGCGCGCCTCCTTCGCTCATTCATGGGCGGCTTCCCCCCGCTCCTTGCGGGGGTTAGAGATTTTTTTGTTCCCCTACATGAATCCCGGGGCCTTTCACCTACGTTTTCGAGGTCACGGCGGGATATTCCAGTATTTTGTTTGTCGTTTTGGCGCGCCTCAACTTTGTTTAGGGTTTGCGGGCTCTCCTTCACTGGGCTACGGATTTCAGGACATTGACTCTTGGTGTGTATAAGTATTTTGGTTAGGGTATGCAGAAGAAAAAAAAAATTGCTGCATTTAATAATTATGGTTATTATAAATGCGCATTATGATTGTCACGGTCTCTGATCGACACGTTTATTTAATAGACGTTATAACATTTAGTTTTTTGAAGCGGTAACTTACCACTATCTGCATTTGATGTCTCAAATAGTCGTTATACAATTAGCAACAAGAGAATTTATACTGAAACTGCTAAAATTATTTGAGACTGAGAATTTAATTCGCATTAGATTAAAACAACTGATGTTTCATAAACATTTTATATTAACGTGTTAACATTTCATACTTTGTTAAACATCGAGGTTAAATATAACGGCTTTCGAAACTATTAGAATTGGCAATCGTTTAAACTAAATAACGATATATGAATATATTATTCCTTTAAATAATACGAATGCAGGCAATTTACCACCTCATGACAAATGGTCACTTTTATCCTTAGACAGTGGTACTGTAAGAAATATGAGTCACTTCTCACGTCGTCAATTGACTTCGAAGCACCATGGTATCTAACATGACTACTTCCATGTGCCTTTAAAAATATTACTATAAAATGCTAACTGGGTGGAAACCACCAAGATGGGTCTGCGCACAAGGATAAAAACAAGAATACAAGCCTTAACGACGAGCCGGTTGGCGTGGTTGGTAGATTGGCCTTTCGCGCCGCAGGTCGTGGGTTCGATTCCCATCCAGGACAAACATTTGTGTGCATGAACATATCTGTTTGTCCTGAGTCTGGGTGTAATTATCTATATAAGTATGTATTTACAAAAGAAAAGTAGTATATGTAGTATATCAGTTGTCTGGTTTCCATAGTACGAGCTCTGCTTAGTTTGGGATCAGATGGCCGTGTGTGAATAATGTCCCAGGATATTATTATTATATTATTATTAATACCAATATTCTGGTTTGACGAAATATATTTAATATGATATTCAACCTACATTTCGGCAAATCAACTTTTGTCTTATCGATTTAACGAAGAAATTAAAAGAAATTTTCGTTCATCGCTAGCACTATTATTAGAATTAACTCGATTCTAATTAAACCCCGTCCTGATAGTGCACCGTGGAGCTGTAGACTGCGTAATTTACATTAATCCAATAATTGCATGGAGGTTTCCTAGTTAGAAATTCAAATGAGATGATGTACAGGGAGGGAGGTCTTTAGGGAGGAGGCGAGGAAACGGTGCGGATAACCTGCGATTATCTGATCTACACACGCCATTATTGCAATTTTTCAACCGAGATCCTGTACATACACCTACCTGCAATTGTTATAAAATAAAATAGTTATTGACCAAATCTAATTCAGGCATTATCATGTGTTTTAGAATATCTTGATAGTATTATTATATAATTAATAAGGAAGCTAAGTCCTTATAAGAGTATTCGTCAATCATGACGTTACACTTCTCAACTAAAACATACCATAAGATATCTCAAGCTTGCACTATAAAGTAAATATTTCGTTCTTGATATTAATCTGAAATGGAAGATCATGTGAAATCAGATGAGGATATGATCTGTCATACACATATTAGAACCAGCTGTAAGGAAAATTTCTAAAACTTATTCCGTAAGAGGTGAAACAAGAGGTTAGGTTAGAGATTACTTATAAAAATTAAATTCGGACCGATTATAAACAATCGAATCATAATATTTCGTTCAAAGATTTATATAAAACGAATATCGGTCAACGAATCTCATACTAAGCCAAGAGTCAGATTAAATATTAACGAAATATAATTTACATTATTAAAATATATGAAACTCAATTATAATTTAGACGTACAGATTATAAGCGACAATAGTGTATAGTTATTGTGCCTGTAACGGAGGGACTTGATTAATTAAATTGTTATGGTAATGAGTGCCGGGGATTTTTGGTCGATATGAGCTAGAGTCGTTGTCTGACCGCTGTGGAAGATGACTGGTTAGTTTGTATTATTTGTATATATTATCTTTTGGAATGGATGTTATATACAAAGTCTATCGATATTTAACATTTAATCTTAATTGTTCGCAAATGTATGTACACATTTATGTATATCGCAATTGAACTATAAGGTATTAATATTTTCTTAATTACATTGATTAAAAATGCGTGCTAATTAAGATAAGTACTATAGTACAAGGTCAAATTACAAAAAACATATTAGACATGACATTTTCTTTAAATTAAGTACAGTTAACGATTCAAACAACACATTCGAAATTTGAATTTTAATCATGGATATTTAAAAATCGCTACAAACAGTTAAATAGTATATATAGGTTTATGAACAAAATGTGCCTACTTAAATTGTCCTATTAAAATTTATAGGGTAAACGCAATGACTGACCGTCTAACCGAAACGCAAGGAACCGGGTGGAATGAGGCGGCGTCGACGCCTTAGTAATTTCCGAAATCGCTTGTCGACAATCAGAGTAGTGCTGTGCTGGCTACGAATCGAATCCGAATAATTAGATCCCGATCTGTATTTAATTGCGATGATTGTAATTCGTTTCAATCGATCCTCGATTCTTAAAGACGATTAGATTTTCTAAATTTTTACGCGAGTAATAATTTAAATATCCGCTTATTTAATCCGTTGATTGAAATTTGATTTTTTATTATTTTAAGTAATATGATATGATATACCGACTTACGTTTTATTTTTCACATATATGTATTGCATTTTTGTTTGTTTTTTATATTAGAATCGAGAATAAGTTCGAATTATCGTGTTTATTTATTATTCGATACATCGTCGTATAAGCTTCAATCCGTCGACACCAGGCCAATCAGAAATATAATTAGATTGAGGCCGACGCCTAATTGTGATGGTCTCAAGTTGCGAACCCCTAGATACAAGCCGAGCTGGGCGCATTGACAAAATCAATAGCTGACCTATCGTATGACCCTTAAGGATATACATACAACACTTTAACTTAGATCAATGGACAATTGATTCGACTAAAATATATTTTCCAAGAACTTAAAAAGTTTTTCAATTAAAAACAGTGAATTTTATATATTCATGATTTTTGGAAAACCAAAACAGTTCTCATCATCAACACTGTCAATTAAAGCGAAACTATTAATTGATAATAATTAATTTTAATCTCTTTCAAATGTAGGTATATTTCATCATAAAAATGACGGGATGAACTTCGTTAGAACTTCATAAAACAATGCTATAGGTTCCCATAAAAGTCAGACCATTAAATAAGATAGGCGGCCTGAGGAACCGATAACTGTTCTTTCAACCGCTAATCACCCCATGAATTCCGCAGAACCTACGGACAGTCCGTCGTAATTTTGAACTTCAAAAGTAATACCATCAACTCGGTGTTAACTTAATTTGAGTCACTTTAACAAGTCCAATTAAAGGAATTTGTGTTTCTCTTATCTTCAATATAACATTGAGCATAATTTCAAATTATATTTCAAACTTTCCGATAATGAAGGGTGGGTGGGAGAGGGTTGGGGCGGGATGCGGGGAGCGGGGAGCGGCACTTCGCTTATTTCATTAGTTACATAAATTCTCCTATTGAGGATGGCTGGCAGAAAGGGAACGGTTTACCCTTATTACGAGAGTCTCCTTATCAATACAATTATTAATATAATAATATTATTATTGTAATAATTTCTGAGCGGAGTGGAAAGAGGAATCGTAGCTTAACTTTGCCGGCAATAAAGGGTGGCGAGAGATAATGGAATGGAAAACAGTTTGAAGTTTTATTGGAAAATTGGTACTTACTAATTGGTAGCATTATCGATTTGTTAGTTGACTTCAGGACGGAATCTAATAAATAACATCCCTTTAAAATTAAAAGTCAGGAATGGGGGAAAATTAGATTATTATTGGATCGTAGTGAAGTGAATGGATACGTCTTCCATTACTCTTATGATTCCGTTAATGTAAGATAATACTTGATTATTGTAAAATAAATATATTGTTTCGCTTATATGATATCATAAAGATATTAGATAAATATTACGTATCGTTTAATAATATCAGCAACGTGATCTAATGAAACCTTCCATATATAGAAATTGAAACTAGGTTGAAGGTAATCCCGACCCCAGAGGGCCCATAAGTATAGCCATAATTCCTAAGGGCCACGTCTCATTATAACACTAATACAAGACTCATCCCGAAGTTACGGTGAATACATTAAAGGGTTCAATCCTTACTGATGAGACATCGGTCGGGTGGAGGTGCCTCCCACTCGGGCGGGGTCGCTCCGGGCACTGGCCTGGCTAGGGGGAAATAAGGCAGGCATTATAGGAGATAGCGTTCATTTACATTGTCCAATAACTCCAAGTAGTGTCCGAGCGAATATTAGTTTATGGCATGCGGTGTTTCTCGTTCCGAACGTACATAACCGTATCGTAACAACCGAAATGCCTTGACCAATTTTTAACGAACGCAAAGGGCGGAATAATTTCGTCTCCGTAATTAATTCGATTTGGTTTTAATTAACGGAACGCCAATTTCAATGCTGGAAAAAAAAATTCAAGTCTCCGAAGAGTTTTCTGATTACTAAACGTCGGATGGTGAAAATTTGATAGATCTACGAGACAAAGGTCCGTCGATTGATTTTTATATTTGATTTGGTCGGGTTTGGCTGGCTTGCAACTGGATAATAAGACGTGGGCCAGCGTACGCACTGACGGAAATATACGACGTTACTATCAGACAGTGGCATGTGGAGGACGTGCCTCTGTGTTGCTGAAACAGGGCTGTTTTCACCAACGAACTTGATAGTAGCAATTATTTAATTTTATTTACGCAAAACGTTATCTGAATATTCTTTTGTTTATATTTATTATATAACGCGTAAAGTAATGCTTTATTAAAATTTATTTTGTTGTGAAATGATTATTCAAAATGTTTCAGAATTAATTGTAGTTTTTTATAACATTACCTAAGAGTACATATTAATTTTATTGATTTTTCTGTGGAAATAAATAAGGTTAGATTTATTATTATATAAGCTTAAGATAGTTAGGTTACATAACATAAGGAAACAAAATTAATACATTACATATTATATTTATTAATTTTTAAAGTTATCAGATATAACAAGTCAGGTAGTCAAAACAATCCATCTAAAAAGCCGTTATTATATCAAAACTACTTAACGATTGTCTTTATCAAAGAGACAGTCAACACAGCCCTAGGAGCCCACATAAATACCAGAATCAAGATGCATATACAAACGAACTCACACACGCACAGTCTTCCCTCACAACCGTACAAAGGTAGGCTGGCTTTATTCTCATTCGGTTCGGAGATGCACTATCCTAATTATTGAGAGGCCAGAAGCAAGACTCGGAAACCTATTGTTTGGGAAAGGTAATATTATTACTGAGAATACTAGGTTTATTCTCGTGTTAGGTAAAGCTTTAACACGTTCGTTCCAGAAATAGGAAACAACACTTAACAGAAATATCATATCGCCTTTACTGATCGCGACATAGTAACTTTGACAATAATATTGTGTTATAGTCTTCTATAATAAAATTGTATGGAAAAAGTATTATTCGTTTGGTATAATTCATTCGGACATAAATCATACGAGCGGATCAGCTCGTGACCACGACAGGTGCCCGTCGAAACGTGAGTCGTTATCAGAATAAATATGATCTTAAGAAAAAATCAAATATAATATAATATTAAACAAATTATACACGGATACATACATTAAATCCTCTTTTCAAAGCTATCATTAAATTCGTATAGATTTCTACCAATATATGTATATATGCACGGAAAGGTTGTGTTGTTAAAATAAAAAATAAAAGCGTTCTTCCTTTGTTAATATTCGCGTCAAAAAGTTGAATGTTTCGACAGGTTGTAAATGACATCAATGTTTGCTGACGTCATTCTCGTCGTCGTTATAATTAAACGCCTTCAGATCAATTTGAAGTAACAATTTTTATTAAGTTAAGTCTATTTAAAGCTAAACATGAAGGCTGATTTGGTTTTCTTAAAATTATATCCTTGGTTTCGTAAAACTCTGTCTATTTATGTTTCTAAAATGTTTGATACAATTTCCCCATTTTAAAATAATATAAGATTACTATTCGGTGGGATTATCAACTAAAAATTCTATAATTAACTTTATTTATTTTATTTATTTATGCGAACATAAAACAGTTAATATTAACAAATGCGATTGTTAGCTACCTTAGACATAGGCTTAATAAGTTCAATTCAAAATTAATTTAAAATTCGACCAAAAAAAAATTTAAATCCAACAGGAAGGTGATCATAAGTTGAACAGCTAACGTCGCGTAATTTTCACCGTCGATCATAATTCTATCCTAGGACGTCGTCTAAGCATAAATTCATACGTGGCCGCACGCACGCATCGTACCGTCAAATAAACTGGCAGTTTAATCAAAGCCATTAGACAAGTGAGCCAAACACCGTCAACCAATATAAACTGACCCGTGAAAGTTAGCCCAGCTTAAAGTAACGATAGAAACGTAGAGAGGTCTAATAGTTGGTGGGTGGCCGTAGCTGATGCCTTTAACGCCTAGCTGGCTGTTGACCAACGCCAGGAGGCGGGAGGCCATGCGTTCTTAATAAAGATGGCGGAAACAACATGGCCGTTTTGGCGGGAGAAATTTGGAGGAATTATGAGAAAACGTGTAGCTTAGCTTCTAAGCTAGATTTTGAGTCTAACATAACATATTCAGAGTAAACCTTTATGTATCAAGATTTATGTACACTTCGTATCTAGCCGTACTCGTAGGTTTGTGTATTTCAATTACAAAGGAACTGAGGTGATCAAATATACCTACTTGTATTAGGATAATTTAGATTCATACAATATTGAAGCTGTGTGTATTGTTTGTATGAATTAATATTTGAATTTAAAAAAATATAAATTGAAGTAATAATTACATAAAAAAAATGAACATCACGATTTTAATTAGCGAAAGAATGCTGAACGGTGACAAGATTCAATTATCACCAATACGTAGTATGTGCAAAATTTCAGGACATTCGGTTTCACGCTACTGGTTTAAGTAAATTTCAATTGCAAGACCTTACCCATACATACATATATATGTAAATTTAATCGGATTTAGCCGAAAACTAGTAAAAAGTAAGAAAGTAAAGTTATTGTAATATTATACTTACAAATGAATAGACGTTTTTGTTGTATTGCCTAGTTACTAAGCCAATATAAGTCAAACTTTATACAAAAAGATGCAAAGGGTTTTGGAGGTTTTGTAATGTAGGTAATCCGGCCGCAGCTTCGTCCGCGTTTAAGGGAGAGAGGTGTTCAGTACTTTTTGTCCTTTTCTGTCCTGATAGTTTAAGTAGTTCAAAGGTTGAAGCGTAACAAACAAACAAACTTACTTTCGCATTTACAATGTTAATAAGGATATTATTATATTAAAGTAGCTGCGCTTGGCATCTTCGCCCGCTTTATATTTAAACGTGAATACACGCGTGAATTTCATGTTTTTTTTTTATAAATATAAATAAGTATTTTTGCAGTAGAATTCTTTATAAAATAAAGATTGATATTTCATATTAACATAGGAAGTAAAATAATCACTGACTTTGTAAATGTGAAAGTAAATCTGTTTGTCTGGTTGTTTCCTGATTACAAATAAAAATTGCATTGAACGTGGATATTGGTATATAAATGACGGAATTTACGAAAAAAAAAACACTTGAAAATGTTCGCAGGTAAAAGTTAAATGTAATCCTCTTCATTTATGCTAGCGTATTGAGAAAAACAAATTTAAAGTGGTTTTTTAATGTAATATATTTTATATTAAAATAGTATTTTATAAAAAAAGTAAATATAATACCTCCATACTTAATAGTTAATAATTAGAAGAGGTTTTATATCAATGAATTGAAAGTCACTCATTCAATTAAAACAAAACAAACACTCATGAATGATGATTGATTGACAGTGACTGAATGTGAATTCACTTAATACAAATAAAATATTAGCATTAATTTAGGTGACCGACCAGGTTCGTCAATAAACACTGGGTCTGTAAGAAATATAACCTACTTCTCACACCACCTCTGCGACGTCAGACGCGGCGTCTAAGATGTTATGTCCCTTGTGACTTTAATTACACTTGCTCGTCCAAGATTCAAAGTTCAACGGCGATACAAACATTGCAATTTGAATAACTGGTGACTAAGTGGTACCCGTGAACCGTCAATCTGCGCGTTATTAGTAGCGAAAGAAATTAACCGCCTTATTCATAAACTTTATTTAACTGGTGATTAGTTAAACAATATTTTGTCTTCTTCTTTCGTATGTCAAATCAATAATGACAGAAAGAGACAAATCAGTGTTTAGCTAAACAGTAACTAAGCAACGTTTATAAATAAGGCCGTTAGTATATATAATAACTATTAATCAAGTTTAATAATAATAATTTATATATCTACCTATGAAGGTCCTACACGTGCGAATAAATACGTTCAAACCACTTAAGGTGAAGCATTTCTTTGTAAAACATATTCAACAAATTCCGCGTCCCATATGAATTACATTGGCCGATACAAAGCCATAATGAGAGGCCACCGCTTGTATAACCTACCCCAGCTTCCCCTTAAATTATTCAGGAGAGAGTAATCTTATTACATTTACATATTAATCAACGGATTTTAATTATCCACCTTACCCCACCACGACTTGATAATTTGCCTTCAAAATGCGACTCGCCTCGATTAAGGAATGATGCAGACTAGATAGGACACATTGAATATCATACATTGTCAAACGTTCATTGTGTATTTACTAAATTGCAATTTATAAATGTATAATACCAAAACGTATATATTCGTTAATGAACTTTTTATACTGTGTATGAATTAAGATTTCGGTATACGTTTTGTTTTATTCGATTTTATTTCGATGGATCGTTCCATGTTAAAACAACAGCTTTTTTATTAAATTTAGTAAGTTCAAAAATATAAAGAAATTCGAAGTCCCAAATTTATATTCGAAAAATCTATGATACACGATGGTTTTTATAAATTAAGAAATATCATAAACTATATCATTTCATTTTCGTCAAGTAATAGTTTTTTTTTTTTTTAAGTGATGACAGTTTTTAAATCTTTTGAATGTCTTTAATAATCAAAATATATTCTGTATGTATACAGAATATATTATTTTGATTTTAACAGATTTTTATTAGTATGTTATCAATTTATTCAAGTGTTTATGCGAAAGTGTGATTGTTTTATCCGTCTTTAAAGTAACCGACGGACCAACGTGATTTTTTGCATATATGTTTATGAGTCGGAGATTTACATAAGTTTAACTGATTTGTAAAAGAGAAGGATGTTACTTGTTTAAGACGTAAGTTCACCGGATAGTTGTAAACGACTAGACCAATTATAATGAAACGAAAACACGTGACGAATCCAGTAGGTTTGAAAACCAGTAATTGTTTTATAATTTACAGATTGCAATTACTTTTAAAGTTTTTACTTTACTGAAAGCAACATACAATTGTCAAAAAAAATATATATATATATATAAACTAAGAAATTTAATTTAATTCTTACAACAATACTGCACTTCAACTACATATATTACGAGTTAAACAGCTTTCTTAGCCACTCGCTTCTCTGCCTACACTAAAAGAAAATCATATATAAAATAAACCGACTTCAAAATTAATACAAACAATATTATTTTTACGTACTTCAAAGCTGTTCGAAGGTACTGAGATAGTCGAGTTCTTGAATGGAGAACGCGACTTATTAAACTTGAGAGAGGGCCTCCTCGGGCTAGTTGGAGTAACGACATACAAAATATGACTGATGACGGTTGAAGAATAAGAGCCCTAGATCAGTAGATCTGGACGAAGCCTAAATTAAACGGTGGACGAATTACATAGATAAAAATATGTCATATATAACGACATCCATAGGCATTGTGTACGATTGTAAAATACATTTATAAAAAAGTCATGTTCAGTTACTTGATAAATTACTTTATGCTTTTTTTTAATCTAAACATTATAATTGTGGGTGGGATTGAAGTGTTCTCCTATAGTTGCTTATACATATTTAGCTTAAGTAAATTAATTGCATGTCAATGCATTTTATGCACAACTGTTGGAGATCCAATAAATAAAAATATTTACTTATATTTATTTGAATTTCCATTATGATATTTTAATATATTATATAATTCTACTCGGTGGTAGAGCTTTGTGCAAGCTCGTCTGGGTACCACCCACTCATCAGATATTCTACGGCAAAACAACAGTACATTGTATTGTTGTGTCCCGGTTTGAAGGGTGAGTGAGCCAGTGTAATTACAGGCACAAGGGACATAACATCTTAGTTCCCAAGGTTGGCGGCGCATTGGCGATGTAAGCGATGGTTAACATTTCTTTCAATGCCATTTTCTGTGGGCGTTGGTGACCAATTACCATCAGGTGGCCCAAATGCTCGTCCGCCTTCCTATACAATAAAAAAAAAAAAAGTATCTCGCTAATGTTTCTAAATCTGTCTACACTTAACCTAACGACATATTTGCGATATAACATTCGTTGTTAGTTAGTTTGTACAAACTCCGTGTTCTAAACAAGTTACGATTTATGATGAATTATTCATTTGTAGCACGACTTACGTGCTGATTACGTCGATCTCGAAACTTACCTGAAATCAAACAAACGGTAAATTAGTGAATGTTTAAATTAAAATGCACATTTGTAAAATATTAATAAAATATAAAGCGACAAGGCCTCCTTTGTAGACTGTCTTACTATGAAAGAGGTTTAATTCGGTTGAATTTTAAAATTGTTTTTTTGAGGACTCGTCATTTTGTTTTTTTTTTAAACTTAATTTTTCTAGATGGGTCCGATTTACATCAAAATCCAGTTCTTATATTGGTATCCATAAGGAATTGAAGGAAGTCCTCCAATATTATAGACATTTTGGTTTTTTCATCATTTTACATCATCAACAAATCAAGCATTTGCATAAAGTATAGGTGAAGTGTAACTGATAAATAAAATAAAAGATTTAATTTATTTGGTATTTTTTATAATGTTATTGTTAGCGCTACTTTTATTGTAAATGAGAACAAATAAACGAATATACAGACTATCCGCAACAATACGCCACTTTATTGGTCTGAACTTTTCGAGACGTTCACGCGTGGATGACATTAAAAATAACGACGATCGACTATAAACACGTGATTTTAAACGAAATATGCGTGTTCGCAGAAGTCTAATCTTTTGTTCCGAAAAGCTTTGTATATCACTCGAGACTAATTTCTGACCGGTCAAATTAGATCGCGCGTAAGTGTTATATTGTTAGTATTTATTCCGTACATTTATTTTATTATTATTATTGATATAAAAACGCCATCGGCATATTCAAATAATAACATACAGTGTGATAAACAATAGGCATTTACAACTTATACAATTGAATGACCGTAAACTTTATAATAAACAATAAAATGATGACGCTTACATAACGCTCAACTTAAATTAAAGAAGTTAGTGAAAAGTATCAAACTTACGTTGTTATTAATTGCCAAAGATAGAATTTAAATTTGTTTTAATCTTTACTTAGGTTTATGCAATGCAATACGGCTTCATTATCCAAAAATATTTATTCTTATTTTAAAATAAACACCGATGAAAGGAATATACTTGTCTCGCTTGCTATGAAAAATGTTTTATCTTTAAACGTATCAAATATTATATTTATTTACTTTAAATCAATAGTGTTACAGAAATGGTTGTACAGTTACTACTTAGTACTAAAGTAAGACCACATAGGATATACATATATATGAATATTGTCTAGATCCTAGACGCCTTAACTCATAATAGCGATATTATTAGAAGATAAAAACAAAGTGTCACGTCACCATAAATTCCCGCCGGACATTGCTGCCGTAACTTTATTTCTCTTGCTGTTTTAGTATTTATGATTTAATATTAATTGAAGAATATTATTGTAACTTAGTTGGTTTAAATAAGCTTCAACACTTTCAAGGAAACGGTGTTAGAGGTAACCCGGTTTATTGAGGGTCATAGAGTCATAGAGATTTGGTAAAAGTAAAATAAAACATATTTATTATAACAAAGCGTTCTTGATTAGCAAAATTGTTTATTTAACGGCTTATACGGAACGATAAGCGAAAATGACAAATCGACATTTAATTTTATCACTCTTATAATTTTTATCGGTATATAAACAAAACATAAAGAAACATAAATTCATATACTACGACATATTCTTATAAAAACTTGATACTAAACTTTTTTTTTTGAATTCGAAATTCATGAAGAATTTTTTTTTCATTGCAACACTTCTCTATATTACGTAACAATTTAGGTAAAAGTTTTTTAAGGGTTTTAATTTGTCACGTTTTGATGTGCAATATACAAATTAAAGTAAAACATTAAAACTATAAAAACAATTAGACATACAAGCAAAACAAAGGAACGAATAAAAACTAACCATCACCGATTCCCGATAAAACAAAAATACCAGGATATCATAAGCGAGTAGCTGTTACGCTGAAAAGAAACAAACAGGAGTGCACGGTTTTAATCAGTGTACTCATTTGTTTGACGACGGAGGCAACGCATTACGTTTGCACTCGAACGAGCGTTGGGCGGAGCAGACCGTAAAGCATTGATATATTATATGGCTACCAAGCCCTGGAGGCACTTAATAAGTAAGTTAATGCGAATGAGAAGCTGAAGTATTAAACTCTTCAAATCCTTTACGTTTTCTTTTACAAATAATTTAACCGACATTAATGCGTCTCTTCGGTATTTATTTAAATTTTATACAATCTTTTTGTCATCGTATTTATTTATAGAATTACCATAAATTTAATAAAAAATCTAAAAACAAAATCACAAACCTCGGTTAAACAAAATATGTAACATCTTAGAACTCGTAGTTGGCCATTGGCGGGATTGAATTAAATTTGCAGTGCCAATGGGCGAAGGTGACAATCGGGCCGATTTGACTAGGTCAGCAATGCTATTCTTTAAAAAATAATTCATATCTCACTCGCGAAATCTTTAAAACCAACTCACGTTGACCCGCTTTATTAAAGTACGCTTTAAATGTTATTACAATTATAGCCAACTAGCTGTGCCGCGCGGCTTCACCCGCGTATAATTAATAAAAATAAATATTTTATTACTATAATAACACACACACACACGCACACACACACACACATATTGCTACTGGTAAAGAAATACGTAATTAACGATTTGAAATTAATTTTCATACGATACCGTAGGGTTTACCGATCTTATATGCGCCATCACATGTTCTTTGTGTGTACCAATTTTCATCAAGATTGGTCAAGCCTTTCTTGAGTTATAAGAACACATACAGACAGACAGACAGACAAAATGAAAATAATAGTATAATGTGAATCACTGCATCATAAAACGATTATTTATCACAAAATTAGGTGAAAAAAAATGTACAGACAGAACCAATAGATTTATATAGTAGTATAGATGTCACATATCACTTTCTGACATTTCACGATCGCGTTCCGCTATGAGTGTCAAGTTTGTTCATATAGAGCTGCTCTACTCGTTTGTAATTTAATTGCATATAATATATGTAGTTGTAGTACGTTTTCTTTTACAAATACCTGATCTTCACGCCAACAATTTTGTGTATTTGTCAGAATTCTGACCTTATAGGGCATTGTCGTACCAACTTATAATCCAAAAAAAAGATTGCGAATATCCCGATAGTGGGTAAATAGCTTTCCTCTTAAGAAGCTTGGGAGATTAATTTGCAATTTTTTTATACAAATATCCTCATTCTTAAAAGGAAATTTTAGCCCAAGTGTAGGACAATTAAAAACTATATTACTTTTACACTTCACACCAGATTAATGTAAATATATTTTTTGTACCAATCACTATAATGAAGTTGATTCACCGTTAACGTAGCACGGAAAGATAAATGCTTTACGAAAATTAATTAACGAAATTGCATTCATAAGTGTAGAGGAGGAAAAGGTATAATTGGTGAGGAATCGGCAGCTCCTTGATTGGCTGCAGTTCGATAAATCTTATTTACATTTCTTATTCAACCTATGGGAGATATCCTATGGGTACTTTTAACCGATTACTGTACAGACAGATAATTAACGCTAACAAAGCTCAACTTGAAAATATTCTTATTTAACCAGCTATTATCGTTCAATTTAATATATTATTATGGGCATTTTTGTATCACCTTGTTTGGAATATGGATTCTACCGATGAGAACAGGTAAGGAACTCAAATGTAATTAACTAATACTAATTTAAAGTTATTAATCATCACCATTGTCTATGGGCGTTGGTGACCACTTACCATCAGGTGACCCACACGATCGTCCGCCTCCCTATACAATAAAAAAAAAATATGATCTTGTATTGGATTGAGCGTTGTTCTAATAGGTAGAAGTGGCCTTAACCCAGAAGTGAGATTCACAGGTTGTTACTTTATCATACTCATTTGCACTTGCAATTTGGTTATCAAAGTATATCTGGAGAGTTAAAGTAATTTACACAATAGACGGGACAAGCTGCCAGCCTGTGCGTTCGTCCGCAAAGCTTCGTCTACATATAATATGTAACTTGATGTCTCATGTAAGTCTACGTCGGAGAAGAAAGCTTAGGTTTCATATGAAAAATGAATAGCGTTTTAGTTTAAAGACACACAACAATTTACAGGGACACGTTTTTACACACCGCCTTCAACACTGTATCTACAAGGTACCTTTACGAATTGTTGCGTCAAAAAATTTGCAGTAAAAACTCAACGCGCAGTAAATTATTATACAAAAATCGTAATATATTAATACGTATGTGGAGAGAATAATTTATACCTCATTCAGAGAGAAGAATGAGGCAAAGGAGAGTTAATTTTTTCCTTAATTTCATTATATTAAGAGACAGAAATTCGAAACGAATGAAAGAGATCATATTTAACAACCCTTGCCCACCAAAGCACGGGAGTGTAAGATTAAAAGAAGCCTCAGTAGCATTCTCATTGGCAAAAATGTAAATTTAAAACCATGATCATCGATTAAATATATTATAAACAATATTCAATAAAAGCTTGCACTATTATGTATGTAAAATGCCTAAACATGGAAACACTATATTATTGTTCTCAATAAAGATGGAATGTAGATATTTATATTAATTTATAACAAAAAAGCCCTCATTATGAAATCAATCTACTAAAAATAATAAAAAATACAAGTTCTGTTAAATACAACTTCGTATAATTAAACTTAAGAATGTATTAAGTCAATAAATTATGTATACAAGTGCGCTGATCAGGCAAAGATATAAATTATATTTTAATTAACAAAAACTGGTTCACGCATACAATCGAGTTTAGTTTTGTTAATTAAGCGAAAATTATCTCCCTTTAATAAAGTACTTGGTACGGAAATATTTATTTCGAAAACATTGAACAAGTTATGAACTTTATTAAAAACAAAACAAAGAAGCAATACGTATATTTGATTATTAGGATCTATAAATAGGATCGTAGTCATTCTATAAAAGATTATTAAAAAAAACAATCAGCTTGTAATAGTATATTGTTTTATTTTTCTACATATAATAGAATATCATATTTTTGCATTAATAAAAATCTAATTTTCCAGAAAGTTCATCAAACACTCACAAATCTTCTGAGCTCGATATCGTTACATTAACAGATTAAAAAACGAAAGTAACGCAGTTAATTAAATAAAAAAGCGGGAACGACCGGCGCGGGCGCACGCAATCTCTTTGCATATTGATTAAAATCTGAGATCGGACAAATGCAAACTTAATGCTGTAATACCTAAAACTATCTAATACGATACTATGTCGAATGTATGTGTATTTGAATATATTTAAATAGTGTCTTAGTGTGGGTTGGTAGTTGTTCCACACCTTCAGACGTTCTTTCCTCCACTTCTTACCGTTGGCTGCTATAAAATACCCTTAGCATTAAGCCTCACTATTATTATATTTTGTGTTAATCAAATACTAGGTTATATAACATTTTAACACAGCATTTTATAACATTTTATAACATAACCTAGTTATAAGAAAGGTGTGTTACAATATTTGAATGAATTTTGGAATGGAATAATTGTTTAGTTTTTTTGCGAACGTTCAGTATAATGTTTTAGCAAAAAATTAAGTAAAAATAACTAAATGAAAAAGTTCAAATATAAAGAAGAATTTATTAATATTTTGAAGACTATAATTCAAGATGAATTTGAAGTCATCTACAGTTCTCCATAGTTGTTTATTAAATTGTGAATTTCCGTTCATTTTCTATAGAAGCATTATTTCTTTT
Organism: Nymphalis polychloros; assembly: GCA_905220585.2. Classification (NCBI taxonomy): domain Eukaryota; kingdom Metazoa; phylum Arthropoda; class Insecta; order Lepidoptera; family Nymphalidae; genus Nymphalis; species Nymphalis polychloros. The sequence goes on from HG992251.1 coordinate 3,783,989, forward strand.
GATATAACAGCTGAAGTATTAAATATTATTTAATACATACATTGTTAGTTTATTTGCATCTATAGTCGTTATATATTGATATGTTACAATGCGATAAGTCAGCATAATTAAATTGTTAATCTGTTATGCTTATAGAAGTGAAATGAGATTTTAATATATACAAAAATATAATAATAAAATTAGTCGAAACATGTTATTTTAAACACAAACATTATATTCCAAGTTCCAGCGATTGCCCTTTAAAATGATTTTGTAAGGAAACACTTCTTTGGAGCGCTAATTTATGTTCATTCCGTTTAAGTGAAGGCTTACAACACCGCATAGTAGTTTCCTGCAACGAGATCATGAATCGATCGCATGAGTTTTATCTCGTGTACATAATTAAAATTTTGATAAGAAATTAATAATTTTTTATTTCTATAATCATTTCCCGAAGTGTGTAGCGAATTATGACGTCACGAACTGGACTACTTCATTAAACGTTCTTATGTTATTGCGAAATGTTCGCCGTGGATATATTTAATCTCATTTAGTGACAGGAAACCTCGTATCGGCGATTATAGTAACCGAGCGTGGGTTGATTTTATGATATTTGATTATGAATTTTATTAACATAGTACGAATGATGATATTTCATTAACATGGACTTTCTAGAACGTATTTAGTTCAAGCTGCACTGTTGGACCGGTAGATAAATTAAGACAAAATACATAATAGGTGCTTTTAGCGGTACCTCATTTCTTATCATTACTGTATTACTTGTTGGTTTTATCTGTTTATAAGCATGAAAGCGTTCGCAATGAAAATCGTTATGCATTTTATCGCTAGATACTACCAATTACATATTCCATATATCATTTTGCACTAGCAACAGAAATTACGTTGGCAATTAAGACGACAGATGTTAAAATTTAGAGTAAAAGGATACTTATTAACGCGTCTATGTTGGATACATGAATAATGTATTAATAATATAATTATAAAGCAATTTTCTGAAATAACAATGCAACTCCCGGACTATGGAGTGGCTTGGAGGCCAGCACAATCTTACTTTAATTGCGTGTAACATAAATTACCGGCAACTTATTACAATCCGCTCCTGTTCTGATACACCGGCCTGTAGGTTCTGTACGTGGTTATACATAACTTAACATAATTATGAATCTTAACGCATACGAAATAGGGACGGTAATTGAACGACGTAGAGACAACTTAACCCGTTTCCCTGCTAAGCGACGTGAGAATTTTAATACAATTATTTTGTAGTAACGGCTTGTTGTCGTTGTATCATTGTATATTTTATTAATAACATCATAGGTAGGTTAGTGGGAATATAATCATTTTGAAGGTATAATATGAACAAGAAATATATTATTTAATTGGTGATAGGGTTTGTGCAAGTCTGGGTAGGACCACTCCTTACACATTCAACGGTCATATAGCAATATTCAGTATTATTGTGTTCCGGTTTGAAGGATGAGTGAGCCACTATAGGCACAAAGGACAGTACATCTTAATTCCCAATGTTGGTGACCACATAGTATGACACAAAAAAAAGAAATTAACGGCGGCTTCTCTCCCTGACATCAAAGGGTAATATATGTTATATAATAGCCTATGTTACCGGCTAACTATAAATTATTTTTATACAAACATTTATTCTTTACGAATTTATATTGAAATTGAATGTTGAAAACCGTCTTACGGTGATATACACGGTACGGTATATTTTACGAGCGTTCGTGTATCCTTTAAATGTTGTAACTACCGTAAATGTCTCATATCGTTGTTGTATGTTGTAACTATCTGACATTTTACGTTTGCGTTCTGCGTTTAAATTAGAGTTTTTTTTTGACAGAATAGCTCTACTGGTCGAGAAGTTTGCTCTGTTGCTGCGTAACAGACAAATCTCTCTCCCATTTATTATATGACTGAAGTATTGAAATCGCATATAGCACTCTGCCACACCAAACGGCGGTAGCATTTTGATATATTATAATAAATTTTTTATTTAAAAAGTTAAAGAGTAATAAAAATTTCAAAATCACAAAAAAATACGCAGACATATTTTTTTTATATTATATCCATATCAATAATAATGTATCCGTCTAATTAATATTTTTAATATATTCTTGTAAGAACACCGTCTCTACGTAGGTAACAACCTTCATAAAATTCTTAATAAAAGGCGATTATGTTCGTTCAAAAACGAAAACAAAATATAAAGGTCAACATTAAATGCATTTTGTCATTCACTAATATTATAATCGCAAACATCGTTCGTTTGTATGTTTGACTATTTGTAAATAATTACAACTACAGTGCAAGCGTCAGTAGCGTCCTAATTTATATTTAAAATTAAAACTGCGCCCAGAATCTTTTACGTCCAGTTATTCAAAAATCTTTATATAATTATTGTAAAATGTTTTAAAAGTCAACACATAAGAAATTACTTCAATCTAAACTATATTTTAATTGTATAGGTAGGCGGACGAGCATATGGGCCACCTGATGGTAAGTGGTCACCAACGCTCATAGACAATGGCATTGTAAGAAATGTAAACTATCGCTTACATCGCCAATGCGCCACCAACCTTGGGAACTAAGATGTTATGTCCCTTGTGCCTGTAATTACACTGGCTCACTCACCCTTCAAACCGGAACACAACAATACAGAGTACTGCTGTTTTGCGGTAGAATATCTGATGAGTGGGTGGTACGTACCCAGACGAGCTTGCACAAAGCTCTACCACCGAGTAGATGATATTGAAAAACCTTAAGTTTATAAAGAAATAGACCGTAAACCTATAAAACCTTTTATTTTATTAAGAACGTATTTTATCATCAAATAAAATATCAATTGCCGTCACCCAATATGGGAATATTATTTATTATTTTCAACATCATTGTACTGACCATGTTATCTAAGAGTCAATAATATTAAAACATTTTAAATAACTTCTGCTCGAATTTCGGCAATTTCTAGACGTACGACACAAATGAACCCTTTATTATCTCATTTTCATAGTGCGACGGGATAGCAATCCGACACGAAAAGAAATGAGTCACAGGACCAAAAGATTTACTTGCTTTATATGTATATCTTTATTCATCCAGACTGAGAGTTTCTTGGACAAAAAAGCTATTCATTTTGTTGGTACATGCGGGACGTACTCAACACATCGGAAACTGCAGCCTTATAAGATAGCTTATACACTTAAACAGCTCAAAGTATTCATTACTTATAACTAGTACCGAAACAAAGAATATTGCGAGTACTATTCGGTATACACAAAAATGTATTTAAGAATGAGTAAATCAATCATAATATAAAAATAATCTTTTATATCTTATTAATTTATTCTTTATTGTATTCTACTCAACAAAAGTATCATTAAGTTATCAGAATTCACAAAGTTGCATAAGGCGCAACAGACGTTGTTTTAAATACTAAAACCTAAATAAGATAGAACTGTATCTCTCTTCATTTTAAGAACAAAAATATGTTACTTCCACGTTGTACGGCAACTGAACGGACACATACTTTTCAATAAATATATAATTAAATTAAAAATATTCAGTCTCCTATATCTGACTAGGCATAAAGTCTGGGTTCGTATATCAAAGGCTTGCAGAATAACCGCAAATTATTCATAGGCTCATTATCATAAAATTAACGATAATAAATCATGGCGTTCCAATTAAGCTGATACAGGACAGCGGACTTAGGAACGCGGAAAAATCGCTTTAAGTAGTCAATTATGTGTACACGACTTTATTACTTTAAATTATTTACTTTAAGATAAATTATGACGTAATATTTATATGTACATTTAAAGGTTACTGAATATACTGGTATATGTATAGCAAATATGAGTTTTTTATTGATTGTTATAAATAATCTAAAAGACTAAATGGAAAATTTTGTATGATATATTTTAAACATTGTAAGTATAAAGAAAAGTTTTATAGACATATGTCGATAGTTAGTTTTATATACATATCTACATATACGTTTGTGTAAAATAAATCAATAAAAATAAATAATAAGTACAATGTATGAATATATTTGAATTACAAATACATTTATTGTTAAGTTATGTCTCTCGAGATGAATCGACAAGAAATTCAGTAGGTACTCTTATAAAGCTCATCTTATTACATAGAGTCGTTAATTATTTATTGTTTAAGAGGTTTAGTTATTTCACGCATTCCATATATATATATATATATGTAAATACTTACACAGATTAAATAATAATATACAAGTGAATACCGTATCAAAGCTTCCAAGATTTTAAAAAATATATATATAACTGTTACGACTAAATCATTTTGCAAATCACGAAAACTCATTTTAAAAATCTCAGAGATAGTGAGCGGTAACTGTATCCCAGTAATGATCTAATTAGGCTGATTAATGAATCGCATTTATATTGTGGTAAGTACACTCGACCATCCGAGGCGAGGCTATTTGATACCACCGAGAAATGATCTATCACGTCTTGCCTTGTGATGGTTATTATTTTATTACGATATCCCTCTTTAACCGACTACGATATGTTTGTATGTTGATCTGTTCTAGCATATATTCTAAACTATCTATCGTAATTTGACATATGACTTAATTGGAATTTTTGAAAATTTAGAGGTTTAATTTTAATATTACCAATTATATCACTTTTGAGTGTATATTTTTAAGTTAAAAAAAAACGATTGGTTGTTTATATGTTAAGGTAGTACGTGAATATGTAAATACTTAGTTATTACATTAGGTACACCTTGTAATATCAAATAACATTTACAAATAATCTAGGGCTGTCACTAGGATTTTTTTTAAACTGTTATGTATTTTTTATCACGATAAAACGTTCTTGGCGCTTACTACATTTACTTGCCACGGCACATCTCCTGTCGTATGTCATTCAAACTTCAAACACATGACGAGAGACGGGAAGACTATCGGTAAAAGAAATTGACAGCGCTTTTAAATATTCATAATATTATAGTTAAATTCTCGATTTAGGCGCGCTTTTAACAGGAAATAACTATTTGATTGATCAACTACGTACCTAAAACTTTAAATTAAACATTAGTATATAGGTTTTATTATGCGACTTATAAAAACGATATATTATAAAGAAAATGTATGACCATAACACCTTCATTAAATCAATAGAATACGCTATAATTATCTTAAATTAAAACATCTGTCACGCTGTGATAGTTTCACGTATAATGTACATCTGTAACAAAACTTACTTTATTATAGACTACATTCTATGGGTCATTTGTAAACGCTACTAGCTTTAAGTGATATAATCTTTCCTTTCGGAATGATTTCTTTGTACGCGCCTCTAATTACAGCAGCTTGGCTTTTAATTATATAGAAGGGTGCAGAAAACCAGCGCGCCTCGAGGCGCTTTGGCGGTTATACCACGGAAACGGGTAACTCGACCGCTACCCGCTTTAAGCACGACTTTGTTCGGGTAGGCTTTGAAGTGGATATAGTTTCTTGATTAAACTATATAATAATCTCACTTTTTTTTTTAAATATAATAAATTTCTATGGAAAATATATGTTACAGCAGAACGATCGATTCTGGCCTCGAGTCATGCACTATTGACCCAAGAGTTAGTTTTGAATATGATAAACTTACAAGTAAACTAAACTGTTTTTAATACATATTAAATTTGATATCACAACTGTTCGAAGAAAATAAAAAAGAAAAAAGGGACTCGTTTCATATTTTTAATAAAAATCATACCTTAAATAAAAAAATACAGTCATGCTTAAATTTAATTTTCTATGTATTTAAATAACTTAATACATATTTCATACAATATCATCGTTTATTATTATAAACGGTAGACTAGCTTGCTTATAAGAATGCACAATCTGAGATTCCGATTTTAAATTACGATTCGGGACAATTCACATGGCAGTTAAGAAGTTAGGAAGTTGACAGTTCAGGTTTTCGAGTAGCACGCAAAGCCGTTGGTCCCGCGCGTGGTCTCTTTTCGCACTTCTCGGATTGTCGCTTTATCGGACTAGTAGAGTACAAAAAAAAAATGAATCTGTATTTGCTCAAAACACTTGTGCACTATAATATCTTTGTCAGTGGGCTCCGTTCAGAAAGACCGTCGGATACGAAATCGGTGAGGAGAATCGATTAAATTTATTGAAGGAATATTATGTTTTATTTTATAGCGATAGCTAAAAAAATTTCTAACTTCGTGTAATAAAAATAATTCTTATCATTATATTAACATTTCAAAGTCAACTTCAATAATAAAGTTTAAAGTAACTAAGTAAGAAATATTATAAACCAAACATTGATAAAACGAACATAATTATGAACAAAAAAAATAAAATAATTAACAACATTTAATTTTACATTCATTAAATCTATTATTCATATCTTATCTATAAGACATCCGACACACGATATAATAAGCAAGTTTCAAATTTTAGTAGTCGTACAACTCCTTGTGATTAGCCGTCGCCGCTTAATAATCGTCTTGGCGATATTTATTGCTATAGCCTGCTAATTATCAGGGAATTTTGATACTTGAGTTATTGGTCTGCGCTTTTAATACCCTGTTTATTATTTTAAACACGAATTACTTGCGGTTTAGAAAGTACAAAATGTACAGGAAATAATTTAAAAATAATTAAATGTCATTTAAATAGATATTTTACAAGGAGTATTGAATGTTTTATTTGGACTTATATTGTCTTGGACTTACACAATAAGCATATGTGTATAGTTTTAGATTCATATAAATATAAAATATACAATCTTTTAAGCCATATGTAAACGGAACTCTCCCCTATAATCAAGCTTCGAATATATAATATTCAACTTAAATAAAAAAAATACAAATTTTGTTTCGTATTCTTTTCTATGTAGCATTAGCCTCAAAACGAGTCACTATTGTCAGTTTCAAAATGATCCACGCGAAAGTATTGTTTTAAAATTCCGCGGAAACACTAACTACCAATTCGTCAGAATGACTACTCTTTCTAATTTATTTTTGATTTTCGTCCGAATCAAAACTCTCATTTCGCGCAAAAGAATGGGAAACAAGCGAATTAAGCAAGATCAAGGACTCTCAATGGCTCGCGAGGATTAAAAAAAAAACATTCAAACAAATTTTTTATTTTACACAGAATTTAATTTCCGCCGCTCACGTGTCACGAGCCTCAAAAACTATTGCGCATCGCTCAGACGGTAATACAAAGCAATCTAAATTGGAAAATAGGCAATGCGCAGTGTGTGCTTACCAAAAACGACCATTCTGAATGCGACGCGATTAAAAAAAGAAGTCCGATGCCGATCGCGCCGCGGGAGGGAGTGGGTACCCATCCCCACGCCCCCCTTTTTTCCTATTTTTTTTCTTTTTTTCGGGAGGTGGGCGAAGCACGGGTGCATGCAGCCAGTGCCCACCTTTGTTTCGCATAAACAAATTAATTTCGGCCGCTGTTTTTGATGCCTAATTCGTCGGGTGATCGTGAACCAACAACGCGGAATAAACCTTAATCGTGAACCTTTTCAAATACAATTCTAAGGCGTGATTAACTTTTACAACGTAATTTTCCAATAACCACAAAACACGTTAAACATTTAAGGCAACTTTTGAATTAGTTGGTTTTTACAAAATATCATTTTGTTTCTATGGATATAATAAAAAAATATAAATGACTTAACATTTTAATTTAAGAAACCATACAGTTAATACAAAAGTAATATAATTTAAAAAATATTTGGTATTTTAAAGCCCCGCGTCTAACGTATCTTATAGCGTGTCGGCTATGCCCAATATATCTGTCATAGTACAAAAGCCGCGAAAAAATATGACACGGCGCGCTGATGGAATCAGGTGATAATCAGGCACTTCGGGCACACGTCGCAGCGGGCAGGGCGCCACCACTCATTAAGGGGGCGGCAGGACAATGCATGTTTGTACTGCTTTTTGCCCATTTTTTTCATTATTTCATTTCATTTCGCCCACCGCCCACACATCCGCGCTCGCGATTGTGCGCTACGTTTTTTTATAATTCGTTACCTTTTTTATCGGCCGCTCCATTTTCAGAGGACAGGCTGGGTGCGTCGCAAGCCAGCGGTTCCATCGTAGCGTTTGAAGCGCTCGGCTTTTATGTGGGTGAGTTAATTGTTATGAAAATATCTACTAGTTAATTCCCGTTTCGAACAATTTTTACGTAATCGTTTACAATCTAAGCCTTTCTTATATACAAATTTAATTCGTAATTACGACGTACGCGCTTATTAAAGTTATGTTAAAAAGTTACAGTTACAAGATAGTTAACTATTGGATAAATATATCTCAAAATACAACAACAATAACATTTCATGTTTATATCAAAGGCAACTGAATGACATGGAACGCACAACTTAATCTTTCAAAAATCTTATTTGAAATTTGGATTACACTATTTTTAGTAAATTAGACATATCACTAATAAGGAATACTAAGGAGGAACTGCATCAGTTCAATATTCAGTTGTATCGAAGCAAATAAAATAAATAAAGTCATACACATTTTTGGTATAAGAAACATTATCATATTTGCAAGGTCGTTGCTAACAATACCATCATATAAAAATAATTCCATCAAAGTATTCACACTTTAGATATCTTTATACAAATAAAACTGTTAGTGCAGCGTCGATTGCAACAGCCTTACTGAATACATTATTTATTAATAGACAAATACGATAGTTTGGTTTTCAAATAAAGTTTTAATTTAGTATAAAATGTTTTTGTTTAAATAAACTAAATATTCAATCGTTTCAATATTTTATTTGTGTAATAAACCTATCAAAGTGTTTCACGTTATAAATGTAAACGAAAATTTTAAAATGGAATTTCCTTTAAAGAATTTTCGTTGTGTGTGCTGAAAGTGTGTCTTATTAGACACAAACATACAAGTAAATATTATTACGTTATTTCAAAAGATCAACGTTAATCTAAACCAGCATAACATTGTACTGGTTATTAATACCATGAAAAGAAACTATTCCTATTAGTGCATTCCACCAACCCGCATTGGAGCAGCTTGGTGGGATAAGCTCCAAAACCTTATCCTCAAAAAAGGAGAGGAGGCCTTAGCTCAGCAGTGAGACATTCACAGGCTGTTACTGGTACTAGTACCGGTATTAAATACTTATGTACTGTAATTAGTATTAAAGATGAAAAGTGTTAAGTTTATCCTTGATACGAGTTCGCTTTACAAAAGTTTCAGTGCAAGCACGAAAGCCGATTTCAAGTATGTGAAATAATATAAAAACTATTTTTAAAGTTTTCGATGTTGCCGGTACAAAATAATCGTTCAAAAAAAACCTTTAGCTTTAGCGATGTATGGTTACTTGAAAAATAATTGTTAGTATTGTCAGCCGCAAGTCTAAGCTAGCAATGAATTCTCTTAGTGGTGCATTAGTCATAATAGCCTTATTGGGTGCACTGATAGGTGACAATCCACTTTATCTCGTGCCTGAATGAGTCTATTGCTTTTTTAAATAAGATTTTTCATTTGTGATTGTAAACGTACGTTTTTATTTATTTAATCGTTCTTTATTTAAACTGTTAACAAGATTAAGATGTTTTGTTTTAAATGTTTGTTTCTGATCGTGATACTTACGATGTTTTTAATACCGCTCATACTTTTTCCATATGTTATTGTGATTATTTATTATATTGACTTAAGTTTATGTGAAATTTTAAAAATAGTGATTATATATGTCAATAGTATATAACATTAACACACGTTAAGTTCGCCAGTTATATAACAAAAATAAGATAAAAGAACTATATTATATACAAACTATAGCCATGACACATTTAAAAAAAATGTTTAAAGTTAAATGTAATGTATGTAATGGTGTATTTCAAATGATAAGTAATAAAAGCAACGCGATAAAAACTACATACCTCAAATCACAATAGATTAAAACAAACGGTCTCCCAAGGCCGTACACCAAGTATGACATAATAATATCGACGAACAATTTTCTTGAGCAAGTAAAAATGTTAACTGTTACTTAACATAAAACTTACATATTTTTTCTTAAATAAGTTTTATCATTCTAAACGTAGTATAAAACTGAATATATACATAATTCAAATATTTTAACGCTGTTTGATAACATCACAATCAAAAGGGTAAATATTAATTGGGAAGTTCTCTTCACACCACAAACAATCCGTACGAGTTTTGAAAAAAACATTCTAACGGCGAAATGTACGTGAAACGGAATTTTAATTTTCTGTAATGAATTTTTCCATTTACGTGTTAATGGTACAACATTTCTTTTTTTGTTTTTAATTAAGATCATTTTAATTTTTATACCATTACAATATCAAATTGAGCATTGATTAAATTTAATAACAAATAAATTAAAAATCTTTAATACGTACTTTAGAAGTCCAAACTAAATCGGAGATGTAAGTTTTATTCGGACGAAAATATAACTAGGTTCATAATAAAAAGGAATAATCTTGCCAAATTCAAACGTCAGAAGCCCAAAAGCATCGCCACCGCGGTAATTAAAACTAAATTCGGTCGCATTAGACGTAGAATCACGTGCTAATAGCACAGGGCTAGCAGCCGCGACGCGAGCCTGACAAACGACTTTGATCAATCACCGTCTCTGGCCAGCCCTGGCCAGGCGCGATTTGTTTCAACCCTACCTCGAATGGCATCATTATGATTCTAATCTCTATGTATATAAAAATACGGGATATATTTAACTGTATTATATTTAAATAACGTCAGTCTTGTGAAATATGATGTAGGATTCTTTCGTAACCAAAACTTATTTGATGATATTGTTAATTTAGTTAGGTTACTGAAATATTAGAATCAACGTCATTAATTATTTCATATCGTCATAATTGAATTGAAAAATATTTCCTCAATCTAATTGTTATATAAATTTTATTAAACAAAATAAAGAAAAAGATCTACGAAAACACCATTCTTTTTATAAATAAAACATTTGATTTTATGAAATTCTATTGTAGGTACGTATAGTTGTAAGAAAAAAATACATTTTTATTAGAATTTTTGAGTAGACTACAATATGCGTAGAGTCGTTATGTATGAACAAAAGTCATGTAACAATAGTTCAACTCTTCAAAATTTTAGTTGTTATCGAGATATGTTATGACAAAAAACAACCACATCTCTTCACTTCTATGAAAAAAAATATATATTTTTTTAGTTACAGAATTGTACCTTTAGTGTAAATCTAAAGTGTAATCATTGTATACAATCCCTGCCAATATTATAAGTGCAAAAGTGTGTTTGTAGTTGCGAAATACGCAATTCTCCCACGTCTTAACGCTACAAGCAGTTCGTTTGTAATGACAGTTTGTATAAGCGGAAACTGTTACTTCATTCAAATTGAAAAGAGTCCTTAACTTTAGTCCGCTTACTATGGTGGTAGAGCTTTGTGCTACCTCGCCTCGGTAGGTACCACCCACTCATCAGATATTCAACCACAAAACAGCAGTACTTGTTATTATTGTGTTCCAATTTAAAGGGTGAGTGAGCCAATCTAATTACAGGCATAAGGGACATCTTAGTTCCCAAGGTTGGTGGCGCATTGGCGATGTAAGCGATGGTTAACATCTCTTACAGGGCCAATGTCTGTGGGCGTTGGTGACCACTTACTTTCAGGTGGCCCAAATGCTCGTCCGCCTACCTATGCTATAAAAAATTGGTAAAGATCTATATTTGCTCATGGATGATAAAATTTTCTATATGAAATAATTCAATAGCGTCCCTATAAAATAGTTTTGTAACTTGAAAATTTGTGTATGTATATGACGTTTAGAAATTACTTTAACGGCACGTTGTTCGTAACTTCAATCAATCGGTTACTGATGCAATAAATATTTTTTTAGATAAAAAACAAGTTAAATTTTAAGTATTGATTCCAATTAATTCCAAATATTCTCAGTGAAAATCCAATATATTTAATTCTTAACTTTTATACTTTATTAAGCTAGCATTTTACTTGCGACTTTAGGCTAAACACGAATTACCATAGGTCTTTTTTCAAAAATTAATGATTTTCATACAAACTTTCATCCTCTTTATCACTAAACCACCTCAGTGGTTCAATTTTGAAAGAATCCTTCCTTAGTGTTAACTATATTGTAAATGGAACCCGTATGCGTAGCTAGCGTTGTCAGCCAGTAAGTCAGTAATTATTTTATATATATACGTATATATGTATTATATATAATTTTATATAAAATATTGTCGACAAACCAAGGATAATTGGCAAAAAACAATATTAGTGCTATTTAATTGAAGTTGCGTACCTCTTGTCTATACCAGGATTTATGGCTTAGCGAAGTCGAACACTTGTAAAGATTTGGCGATTATATTCTTTTTGTATACATATTAACATTAATTGAAGAACATGCATGCGTAAGTTTATAAATAAATAACAAAACAAGGAGATTTAATTGATTTTATTGATTTCTAGCTATCTTCACTTGAGATTAATTATATTTTAATAATAATTACTTATGCATTTTACATTGTCTAAGCCTAAATTTTTTTATGAAATTCAGTCGATTTAGTGTAATTGGCTTCATTATATTCTGATAGGATATATATTTACATATAAAAAATTGATGTAAATGAGTATTTTGCAATACTTAATCCATTCTAGTGCACTAACTGCCGTTTCCTATTTTAATGAATCGTTATTGTGTATCGGTAAGTTTAGGTAGTTTGGGTTATGAGTTACGAACCATTCGTAGAATTCTTTCGTTTCGTCGATAAACGCGCCGTACACTATTCTAACAACCTAGTTTATATTTTTTACAATTTAAATACCACTAATCGATCTTACTGATTAGTTAAACATTTCTATTTATCTTCTTCTTTATAATTTCAAATCAATGTTGACAGAGAGAGCGAAAACAAAGTTTAACTGAACACACGAGAAATGTTTATTAATAAAACAAAATAAAAAATACATATATAGATTTATTAACCTTCTATATTAGTTAGTTATATATCTCGCGTTCAATTTAGAAAAAACCAGTACATACCTGTTTTCTGTAATTTACATTTTGTTTGTCTACAATAAACACTCCAAACACTATTACACATAAAAATGAGTTCAGTCACACCTGTAGTTCCTTAATACGTTCAACAATACAAATCAACAAATCAACTCTATAGATATAAATGTATATATTATTTACCGAATTGCTAAAGCTGTATAAAGCAGTTACGTAAATAATCTCGTCATTCATTCACTAGAAACGAAACTTTTCAAGTTAAAACGCGTGTCAAAATTGTTTTTTTTTTTTTATACGGAAAATATTGCTCTTATTATCGTGTGAAATGTAGTTTAGGAAAACATTTCACCGAGCTATTTCTTACGTTACGGAATGTTTTCGAAAATGAATAAATTCATTTGTTTTCACTTCGTTTTACGTGTTTTATTACGGCGGGGTTGATATAAACATGCGTAGTTAGTTCTGAAATATGTATCAATCAATATATTATGCTTTGAAAAATCATTTTATACTCTTTGCATAGCTATTAGATTTTACGGTTCGTATTCTAAGCATGTGTGTGTAAGCGTAACTACACTTCAAATGACGTCACAATTAGTTAAAGTAAAAAATTATATCTGTTATTGTTTATTAATCAACAATTCAATTGCGTTATTTCCGAACTAAGAGAGTTAGTTGAAAAGTAGTGCTGTGTTTCGAAGAGCTGGTTCCTTTTTCAATATTATACGTGATATTTAAGATGTCATCAGATACGGTTGGTGGCGCATTGGCAATGTAAGCGATGGTTAACAGGCGATGGTAATCAGGTGGCCCATATGCTCGTCCGCCTATACAACCTATACATATAAAAAAAAAAAACTAACGAAGCATTGATTTTCGATTTGGTGAAATATTAATTCAAAATAAAATGTCCAAAAGTAAAGCTAATATCATTCTAATCATACGAATTTAAACACACAACAAATATTTTACACAATAGAAAATATGTGCATCATAAAAAAAAGTTTCAATTCAGTTCGTCCAAGTAAAGAGGTTTGATAAAAAGACAAATCACAGATTAAAAATGTGTCGTTTGATGGAAGATTGGAGATAAATGAGTTGCAAAATTAAATGAAAATCCTCCGTCTCGCTCGTACTTCGTTAGTCGCTATCTTTGTCTCGCTCAACGTTAATTTCTTCGTCATATTCATTCAATTTCTTTTGGACACTGATTGTTATGCTTGCTTTATTTTTAAGTGGAAATCATATTCTCGATTAGTTTGTTTTAGCTCTTTGATAATTTTAAGGTATTCTCATACAGTAGCCAGCAATTAGTTTACATATTATTAGGATTCATATTGGTGTTTTCGTGAGAACTTTTTTCTTTATAATATATTAACTATCTGTTTAATTATAAATAATTATGTAACTGTTTCCCTTTGATAAGGGAAGAGTGACTTAAATTTTGCTTATTATTTATTTATTTTTTATTAAAAAAATATATGCGTTTAGTTTAATAAAAAATATTTTGACGTATCGGGCATTCACATCGAAGCTAGGAGCGATACCAAAACCGCATTAAAAAAAAAAAAGAATTACCTCAACATTTTCACTATAAGTTTGTAAATTTACAAGGCAATTAAAATAAAAAATGGGATGCACCCCACCGCCACCCCTTTAATTATGATTTTTTGCATTTTTTAATGATAATAAATTTGCGTGGCTGCGGCGGCGTACGCTCATAACGGTAAGTTTTTTTTTGTTGAATCTGATCACCTCTATAAGCGACATCGCTTTTCCTTGATATTAAATTACAATACGTTTCTCGTTTAATTTTATATTAATATTAAGCTTAGTCATTTTCTATGAAGTTAATTTCGTAAATTGTATTTATATTTAAAATTTTAAAGTACATGCTTAGTGCAGAGTGTAGTAGCGGTGTTTACGCAAAGCCGGACCGAGACATTGAAAAAAGTTTACGCGCTAAAAGTAAACAGACAGACAAATGTACACAGGGAACGATGGATGGACGGACACATACATAAATGGATGGATGAATACGATAAAACACTGTGTACACAATCACTCTTGCTCGATACATAAACGCACAGGCAAGGCTTACAACCCGTAAAATCCCCCCTTAAAATATAGTTAATTCATTGAATTTTATAATTTAACGATCCAGTTATTTCAAAAGAAACGCTGATTCAAATTGATACTGTATCGGAGAGGAAATCTCGCAAAAAAGCCCACCGGTTAATGAAAAAAAACTACACGCAGTCAATATTTGATGAGAGCCAATTTAAATGTTCGTCCACTTGTAGACATCGCATAGTTCGCTGTAGCTGTATCGCACATGTGGGGGGGCAACGCCCGCCGATTTCCCGAAAAAAAAGAAAAACGAAGAAAAATAAACATGGCGGCGCCTCCGTGCGCGGGAAAAAATGCAGATATAATGCCAGTAATAATAATAATAATAGGCGATCGGCCGCCGGACCGGGCCGCCCGACCCCACCCAATTTTCATTCAAATGTGCTTGCGTTTTTTATTTTTTTTTATTTTTTCCCAATATTTTTTCGGGATTTCCATTAGTAAAGCGTCTGTGGGGATAGTTTCGGTGACTAGTTTCGATAACTGCTTGAAGGTTTACTTATACGTTAACTTGACCTTTATTATGTTCTGTCAAATAACTCCTTAGACATTACAAAAGGAGAAAGGCGATGGTTTCTTGAACTTTATATTTGCAAGTTATTGCTTACGAATACCAAGTGGAATTTAAAAAGTGGGTGTGATATTGACTTTAACATGATTGTTGAATAAAATATACACTAGTTATATTTTGAATAGGTGTTTTAATGAATTGGCGCGAAAATAACAGTTATGCGCGCGTAAGTGAACAGTTTATTTCGTAAGGTTGTTTAATAATCCTGTTTAGAATTACAATATTAGAAACTCGTTGTAAAAGTTATTGAAATAAACGCAATAACTATACATTTAAATTAGATAGATTTTCAATAAATTATAAAGGTTCGATTATATTTATGTTATTCGAAATTTTAAATCAGTTTTTAATTTTGTTATTTTATTTTAATGTAGATTATTAAAATATTTGCAAAATAGATTTGAAGGTTATGGAGAATATATTTTTTTATATTTATAATGATTTCTACTGTATATGTTTTTTGTTTTTTTAATTTGATGCAAATCATTTATGACAAAGAAATAAAAGCGAACTTAGATCCAGAGTCGAATAGGAGAGAAAACATCGGAGGACACGCGACACAATGCAACATGACATTCAATTTAAACCCGGACGACGGACCACGCGTTCAATAATTAACATAATGTACTTTTTCTCCTTTTTGCACTTCCCGTTTGACACTCCATCACTCATGGAAATTCCATTTTCAATGCTGCTATATGAGGGTAGGGGTGCGGGGTGGTCTTTGCATCCGCGCAATGGACATGGCGGTTTCGGGGGCGAGGGTGGTCGAAAAAAAGATTGTTAAAAAGGCTGGCCCCCGCGACGGCGGTGTGTGAGTGCGTGTGTGTAAAA
This sequence comes from Nymphalis polychloros, assembly GCA_905220585.2. Taxonomy (NCBI): domain Eukaryota; kingdom Metazoa; phylum Arthropoda; class Insecta; order Lepidoptera; family Nymphalidae; genus Nymphalis; species Nymphalis polychloros. The sequence goes on from HG992251.1 coordinate 3,800,591, forward strand.
AAAGCTCACTAATCGATACTATAGATTCTGAGGCAAGTAGGTTGCGCCGGTACCACGCCGATTGGTCGGCTGCGATCGTTTCGAAATTTTTTTACGGAGGCCTCTAACGAAGCGGTGGATGTTTAGTCTTTCGGCGCAATCGTGAGCACCTTTTGAGCTGAGCGCGGCCGAGTCGTCTTTTTACCGTCCGTTGCTGCCTAACTCGACGGTCAACACTTGAAAATTAAGCGTGCATATTCGCACTTAACTTTGTCCTTGTTCCTACTCTTTTGGCCACGTGTTTATAAAGAATAACATCGCGCTCTTTTGTTTTGGGTCGAGTTTTAAAGTTTCTCTTCATATTGGGTTTGACTTTAAAACGTGTTTTGTGTGAGCTCCTTTGAGTTATTACGTTTGATGACGAAATCAATCTTGATCTTTGTATTGTATACTTTTCTTGTTTATTATTTTCTTTTTGTCTATTATAGGTTTAATAAAACCATATATAAAAATTTTACTCTAAATACTTACTTGTTTTCATACGTTTTAACAATATAATACTTAGAATTGTGATCTCTAATATTTTTAACGACAAAGTCTACACTAGAATTAATCATTAAGAAATCGATAATGTGGACTTTACAATGCGTTTTTCTGTTTCTAAATTCAAAAGAAATATTTCGATGATCCCAAACTAAGCTTAACTTTAAGTAAAACTAACCTTTCCCGGCAAAACATATAAATGTCGTACATACAACAAAATTATACATTATACACACACATATATATTTCACATCTGAAGAAAAAGTGCACACAAAGAAATTAACCGTCGCGATATCAGATCACGATCAAACTTCATCTAAACCAATTGCCACATTCCTTTGAACTTGGTTGTATTGTCTCCCTATTTCACACTAAAGTGGATCCCTGGCCTAACCCCGGTTCTCCTTTTGACATCGTTTGTTTCGCCCTTTTGCGGATTATGGGTTTTTTAATTCTCTTATCACAACTTTCGTGGTATTGTTGATCAAATGTATTCGAAATTCAAGTATTTCTATTCGTTAAGAATTAACCTGTAATATCAATTTATTTAAATTTAGAATTACTTTTATTTTTTTATTCACTTACATTTTATTTAATTACTACAAACATAACAAGGCAAAGATCATTTTGAGTATTTTAAAAAGTATGGAAAGTTTTGTTTGTTATAATAATGATTATTTAAGTAATAAGAGATTTGAAATAATCTACTTTCTCGTGAAGTTTTTTTATTAAGTTTTAATTAACGGCTTATTCTTACCGCTTCTGAAAATTTTAATTGATTATTTTAAATTAAATAAAACTTTCTTAACACAAATACTAATAAAAACAATTCCTTTATTTTTCTTTCACATTTTCTTTCGAATATTTTATAGCCATCCAAGATTTAATAAACTCGACATTTTAAGCGAAAAAGAAAAAAAATATTAAACGAAGAAGCTAAGATAAAGAGGACAAATGATAACAATGTGCTGTAATAAGTAAGAGGTAGTAGGTTAAGAGGCTCACCTCATTCTTCAGGTTGATGGGCTCTTGCTGCGGCCGGGGCGGCGAGTGCCGGCCCCCCTCCGCGCCCTCCAGCATATCAGCCTCGCATCCCGACTCGTCTGAAAATAACATGATTAGATTAATATATGCACACCACTGCTGACGTAATCAACGATTACAAATATATCATTCGTCATTTTTATTTAAGTTTTGTAGATTTGTTTTGAGTTAAAGTATAAGAATATGTTTAAAAGCTTAGTAGTTTTCAAACAATATGATTAAATCATTAAGATGTTACTAAAATAGTAATAAATAAATGCCTTTATTTTTCTTAGATTCGATTACCAAGAGATTTGTGATTGACATGAACAGACACAAAGAAATAAATAAAAAGTATATTATGAATTCTTATACATTTTTGCAACCTTTGTTTAATTATGTATAAATTTGTAGAAAACGAATAAAGCGACAAAATAGAAAGGACGAAACACACACAAAGGATGAATACTCACACAGTCAAAATAAAGAATGTAACAAAGAACGAGTAACCATGACCGTTCCCAACACGTCTACGAAACTCGGGTCAAGATATGCCGACTAAGGACGGAAACAAATTCGGTTCTATTAGTAAAGATTGATAACATTTTATTTTCTTTAACTCCGATTAGACTTAAGACGTTGTGTTTTTGGACAATAAAAGCGAAAAAATGTAGCGAAACTTATTTAAACCCTCAAATAGTTTCAAGAAAAATGGAAAAATAATTCTCATTTAAATACAGAGATCATATTGCCAGTTAAAAGTTTTAATAATGCGTCGAGAAAATCCTAGACGTTTTAAAATCAAATGACTTTTAAAGATAAGAGACATTGGAAGAAATATTTTTATATTGTCCTAATTTATATCCAACTAGTATTGAGCAAAAACGCACACTAAGATACTTAAAACTTTAAAAACAGGTGAAGTCAATAAAATAATGACTAGACGTCTTTTTACTGGAGATAAAACCTCCCATAAATACAATGAAAAACATTGTTAGTATCATAAATATAACCCAACTTATTAAAAAATATATATATATTCGAACGCATTAAAATATTCAAATCAAAAAAGGAATGTGTTTCTAAGTACAGTTACGACATAAAACAAGTAACAATATTGGTAATACTGTTTATTAAATTCTAAATTGACGTAGAAAATAATATACGATCCAATACAAAGAAACGCACATAAACGAAGATAAATTCAAGAATAACACAACACATCCAACGCCGTATGTACACCCAAATAAAGGAATGTGGCAAAAGAACGCGCAACCATGACCGTCCCTAACGCGTCTGCAAGTAGGTCAAGACCCGGCGAATTAGGAAGGAAAATTCACGTCTATTTACCTGGGGGAAAACCGTATCGCCGGCTCTGATATTCAGCTACACAATTGTTAATGAACTTAGCGCAAGTTACATGCATTTAAGGAAATTTAAAAAATAATTTCTTTAGATTATGAATATCTATTGATGTTTCCGCGACGATATTGTTAATGTGTTACCATTTGAGTGTTGTTCAAAGGTTTAAGGTATTGTAGCGAAATGTTCATGTAACGTATCGTCATCATATAAATTAAGCTTGGTTGTTTATTCATTGTAATGATTTCACCAGAAGCCTTAGTAAGATTTGCAATACTAAGAATCTCATCGAATAATAGTTTGTTTGATTTTGTTTGCTTTCCGATAAATACGAGTGATTCTTCAATTCCTTATAGTCAATAAACTCGTGTTTTACGATTTCTAAGATACAATATTCGTCTGCATATTTTTCAGGATTAAGAACGATTGCAGAAGCTTCGTTCAAACTTAATGTTTAGGTATATATTTTACGTAGTTTATCATAATGTATTGATTTTGGTATATTAAGGGATGTCTTTTTATTTGGGTCAAATTATAACATATAGTGTGTTCAATGTTATATCGAATGTTGATCAGCAAACTTTATTATTTTAATAATATTATTTAACAATATTTCTCACTCAATCTCAACTCAATCTCGTTCATAATGGACTCGTTAAAGTGGCAGATATCCAAACGAAATGTGATCAATGTTAAAATTTTCACTTAAAACAAATACAGTAAAAGCGTACGAGCACTTCAATCAGCTCAGCTCCGAACAAATCCGAACCTTAACAACATTACAAACTAAGACACCGCCGATCATTGTTCTGCAAATAGCCGGCCGGCCTAAGCAATAGGAACTGATGCCAAAACGTAGCAGCCGTCGAATATGATTGCTCCTAATGCGGCGGGCGATAAGGGGGTGAGGCTAGGTTTGAGAAGGGGAGGGGGGTTACTGCGTCGCGCCGTGTTTCTGACCGAGCAGTAAGTCTGGCTTAATCCTATCGGAAACGCGGACCCCCATTGAAGATCGGCGAGGACTCAATGCGGGGCACCGATCCGTCGATATATCTCGAGATATCGGTTTAGTCAACGTTGGTTTTGTGATCGGTGGCTGTATTCGAGTGAAACGATTTATCAGTTGAGAGCGGCTGTTAATTATACATCGTACGTTGCAAATCATTTTTGCGGATGTTTGCACTAGTATTATAGTTTATACAAATTACGGCGAGTATCGATAACGATCTATACGCATATTATTATAATTCAATACCGATTAGCCTGTGGCGCCGCTGCGTTTTCTAATCAGATTATATTTTGTTATTAGAACGTCACTATTGACAAATTAAATCCTTAAAGAACTGCGCTGTTATTCTAATTACATAACGTTGTAGTTGTGTAAACTCAGTTGAGGCAGTTAAGTCTTTTCAGCTACAAACAGCTTCAAATATCTGCAGACATTTTTTTTCTTCGGATAAGTCCGAGTGTATTCCATTTGGTACTCGCAGTGAACTGATGAAA